>CAOLHI010000388.1:0-600000 GCA_948474755.1 Ctenosaura bakeri
CATCATCAATAGACATCTGTTCCCCTATGGAAATGGTTGGACATTTTGTATGATGCAGAATGGCTTCATTCGGTTCACAGTCGCAGAAGCAGAGTTGCTCATGGGGTGCCTTTGTGCATTGTGTGTTGAGCATGAATGCACATGCAGATTTGGTTGTGCATTCTGCTCTAGAAAACTAAAAGAAGAGGACAAAAATTCCAGCCTTTTCATATGATTACTTTCAGCATGCAAGGAATTTAATTTTGTAACAATTACAATTTTTTTTTTTAAACAGGAAAGGAGGGGAGAAAAAGCTCACTCTTTCTCTTTCTTTTTCTCCTCTTCTTTTCCGTTGTTGTTGTGATCTTAACTGGCTTATCATTCTGCAAGCAATCATTTTAGTTATACATTGGTTTCTATGCAAATGCTCCCATTCCTGGCCCAGTTCCACCTTAGTGTCCTACAAGCACATACTTGAGCAGAATTGTGTTGATAGTAAAGTTTCACATGCACAGTTCACTCAGATGCGAATTGTCTTCACCCAGAAACACTGGTACAGTTTAATTGTGCATCTGTACCTATTGTGACCTACCCGTGGTAGACCTAACTAGCATAATGCTGATTATTGGCACAACCCTGCAACTGCTTGTGCAACTTATTTTCTCAAGGTGTCAAATCAGGGCAATTCAGAGCATTCTTCATTTTACTGTGATCCAGACCTCATTAGCTCCAACCTGGATACCTATGCTACAAGCTCATGTCAGTGTCAGAGGTCTCTGTGAATCAGATCCTTGAATATTTGGTACCTCTCCCTATCAATGCTTCTGATGTTGCTTTCAACCAGCTGCCATGTTGCCATTTTGGAGATCTTGCGTCTGTCTGAATAGGGTGGGGAGTCTCCTTATCAAAGGCAGTGTTTTGCTGGCGTTTGCATGATGGATGTAAACATGAATAGCAGCATGGTGTGTGCACCTCCATGGCACAAATAGCTCAACTTGCTATGTGACAGTTAGCATGGCAATAAAATATTCATATCTTGCTCTGCAGCGCAATGATGAGAACTCTAAGCCCATCCTTCCTCCACAAAGCCTGTCAGTACATCGCATTCATCCTTTGTACTTTTCAATATCCATACAGAAGAATGTAAAGGGGGATGCTGTGTATTCTAATGAGGGGGCCTTTAATCCTCATAACACTGTCTCATTTGTCATTTCTTACCCTAGGAAGAAAAGTGGAAAGAAATAGGTCCCTTCATTCCTGGGGCAATGTTTCTGGCAGTTCAAATCGATGTCCCAGTCATTGTAACTGTGTACAGTACTTCTGTCCTGAGCATCTACACTCCAGAGTCTGATGCCTTTCCGACTTCATCATATAGGATCTTGGGATTTATAGTCTGGTGAGGTACTTAGAATTTGTCACTCTAGAGAGGTCTAGTCCACTCCCCTGAATTACACTTTCCAAGATACACTGGGAAGAAAGATTGTGTTACCCTGATTTCTGGGGGTCCCAGGAGGGACACCTAAGTGCACTCCAAATATTACTAAGTTGGGGGAATTAGCAAGGAGCACAAGCTAGCAATATGAGAAGCAGGGTAACATAGCGAGATCTTCAACCCTATGTTTACGGGGTCGGGCCACGACAAGAACTAGGCAAGTTGTTCAATTAAAAGATTTTATTGAACTTTCCTTAATTAGGCAAACAACGACACACACACTCACGCACTCATCCAAGAACTATAGAAGCAGAAAGTGAGGAAAATTGATAGAGGTTTTCAGAGGAATTCTGGGGTGATACTCCACCTGATCCTGCAGTCCAGTAAAAGAGAAGATAGAGATCGAGGCTTGGGTTTGTGGTTTCCCAGCACGTGGAGGCTGAGGGGAGGCAGCAGTTTGGGATGCAAGGCACAAGCATTCCGACGAGGAGCTCAAACTTGGGGTTTTTATAGGGAAGATTGTACCTGGAGGCTAGCCCTCTCCCGAGGAGAAGAATAGGGATTTTTAGTGGAGACAAAGCCTCTGAAAGGTCAAAATCAGAATTGATGAGATTTAGCCAGCACTGCCAATTGTTGGAACAGTATGCAGATGAGGAGCAATTAGCGTTTGTATAGAGCAAGCAGTTCGGGGCTGAGAACCCTTGCATTTACTTAATGATTGGCCATGTCTGAAGGGCACTACTGGCTGTGCGACAGATAGTTGTTTACTGGCCTAGACTTAGCGTGCATAACTAAGGCCATGCGGCCGTGTCCGCCTTCATAGGCTTTTCATGACCCGATCAGACATGTGGAGTTCATCTTATGGAGTGCCACGTGGAAATATTAACCATAATCAATATGAAATTGTAGACCTCGGGCTGGGGCCAGATAACCGCAGTAACAACTGAGGATAAAGTCAGGGTACTTGTGCAGCTGTAGTTATAGTCAGGGCTCTGTAGAAGTCTAGCAGAAAATTCTAAGTACCTCACTAAACTACAGATCACAGGATCTCTTTATATGGACCCATGCAGTTAAGGTAGAATCAAACTGACATAACTGTAGTGCAATCAGTTTATTTACAAACCACCTTTTTCCTCAAGGTGGCTTACAGAACATACAAAACACGCAAAAGACTCGTTACACGCAAATTTAATAAAGGGCCACCAAATATCTACAAGCTTGTCTTCATTGTTGTGCCCTTTTGCAGCTTTTAGTTTGTGTGTTAATTTTTCCTCCAGGGCAAGCTTCAATATTCTATCCTCCTTATAAGGCTTTCAGGTCTTCCTCTCTTTTCACTACTTTGGGTCTAGAGAGCTGTAGTGCCTCACCACACTCCAAATTCCAAGAGTGCATAGGATGTAACCATAGCAGTTATAATTTTGCTATAATTTTGAAGCATGAATGGGTCCTTCCTTTCTCTCTCTTTCTCTCTCTCTCTCTCTCTCCCTGTTTCTCCCTTTGCCCTTCCTTCTTAGCTTCGCAAAAGGAAAAGGGACTAATTTTGTTCAGAGGCAGGGCTTTTATACCTTGTTTTTTTTGTACAACTTACAGAAACATTATGTGCATGTGTTTTCTTAAAGTTTGCTTCTTTGTGTCACCCTGGAGGTGGGATCTCTGTCAGAAGCTGGGCACTTGTCAAAGGCCCTTTTTGCATGCTTTTTTTTTTTTGTGCGAGCGCCCCTTGAGCATCGCGCGAATGGAAGCGTTGCTCCGTATGATGCACTCCCACTCGCGCGACGCTCAGGAGGCTAAAGCAGGGCGTGCACACATTTTTTGATTTTTGGCTTTAAGCCGAAAATACTGTGCGCTCGCGCAATGCTCGCGGCGCCCTCGTGCACTTACCTGTGTGCGGTGCTTTGGCGAGTAGGGGCGGTCGCGCTTCCTTCCCCCCATGCAACCTACAGTTCCCAGACTGCGTTGCAGAAGGAAGGGGTGGGGAGCGAGTGCAACGGTCGCACTACAAGGAAGGTGATGCAGGAGGCAAAAAGGGCTGTCGTGAGCAGCTTGCGTGAGTGGCTGCTAGCGTGAGCGCCGCTCCCCACTGCCGCAACGAGGTAAGGTGCGAAAAGGGCCAAAGTGTTTTCTTATCATAATGGCTTGGCCAATCTCCACTGTTATCTTAATAACAGGAGGTTTCATCACACTTCAGCATTTTCTTCCCATAGCAGCCAACCAGATGTCTCTGGGAAGCCCACAAGAATGCCACACCATAGCTTGTATTCTTCTGTAACTGGCATCCAAAGGCATGGTACCTCTGACACTGGACTGACTACACAGCCATCATGACTAGTAGCTATTGAGAACATGGAGGGCTGATGTAAGAAGATTCCATTCATAAGATATACATATTGGTGCTAAGTTTTTTTTCCATGACATGCAAACAAATGGAGACCTTAGTGATTAGAAGTGAAATGCACTTTTCTTTCTTCACCAACTGAAAGCCATGCATGTGAAAGAAGGCAATGCAGAACAAAGGAAAGAGGAGACCATCCAGTGTTTTGGAATGAACTGACACTGTTCATTCTCCTTTCCCACACAGTGCCCTTTCTGCATCTTTGGGCATGGTGTGTCCTTGTGGAGACAGGCTGTGCAATGACACCGGCTTCCCCACAGTACAGTCCTTCCATTGCTAGTTATTGCTTCTCTGTTGCACTGCTACGTTCCTTGAACAAGGTCATTCTTAGCATCCCCATAATGTTCAACAGAGGCCAAGGAGGACAGCCTTTTAACATTTGTTGCCTGCTCCTGTGGTTGCATTGTCAAGACTCTCTGAGCTGGAAAAAATTGCCAGCAAGGGCCTCTTTTACAGAGTCTGTCTTTTGATCTCTCTCCATTTAACTTCAATATTGTTCAGTCTAGGGATGTGATGCCTGATGCCTGATGCCTTGGACGCAGACAACGGCTGCTGCGGGGACAGACCCCAAAAGAGTGAGATTGAGGAATATGGCTCAAGGACACCAGATACTAGGGCCTATGAAATGGAATAAGGTATCAATATATACTTGACCTAGGACATAGGGCAGTCCTCTTTTCAAAGGGCTCTCAGTTACTGTCTAAGTTTTCAGTTCTGAATTGCAGGTCTCATCATGAGAATCCAGTCAGCATCCTGGTGAGATCCATAACAGCTCTATTGATCCATATCAATATTAAAATTGTAGTAGTGTTTTATCTACATGAAGACCTTTCTGTAAAGTTAATGGGAGTTAATTGCTTACTCAAGTAGTGGTCAAATACTTTGCATTACAACAGAGACACCTCAAAACAATATAGCCAAGACCTTGTAGCAAAAGATGTATTATAAAGCTTTGCTTGGGGAAACTTCCCTCTACCCTCTTATAGGATCCATTGTCTTTCTGTACCTGCTCTCCATGGCCATTTAGTGGCCAGTGAAGAGCAGGTATGTCAGACAATTGTGGCAATGCATTTACAGCAGCCACTCTATATTCTCAAGGGTTCCAGGTGCAGAATCCTCATGAAAGCGGAAAAAATGTGAATAACTCCCCTCTGCCCCCACAATTCTCCTCCAGAGATCCTTACTTAGAAAGCAATGCTGTAATTACTTATAATGCAATGCCATAATCACTAAAAGTCAACATGGATTTCTCAGAAACAAATCACTCCAGACTAATCTTATCTCTTTTTATGATAGAGTTACAAGCTTGATAGATGCAGGGAATGCTGTGGATGTAGCATGTCTTGATTTCAGTAAGGCCTTTGACAAAGATCTCCATGACTTTCTTGCAAAGAAGCTAGTAAAATGCAGGCTGGACAGGGCTACTATTAGGTGGATTTGTAATTGATTGACCAAATGAACCCAAAGAGTGCTCACTAATGGCTGCCTTTTATCCTGGAGAGAAGTGACTACTGGGGTGCCGCAGGGTTCTGTCCTGGGCCCAGTGCTATTCAACATCCTCATCAATGACTTGGATGAAGGAATAGATGGCATGCTGATCAAATTTGCAGATGATACCAAATTGGGAGGGGTTGCTAATACGCCAGAGGACAGGATCAAAATTAAATACGACCTTGACAGATTGGAGAGCTGGGTCAAAGCTAACAAAATGAATTTCAACAGAGAGAAATGTAAGGTCCTACACTTATGCAGAAAAAATGGAATGCTCGAATATAGAATGGGGGACACGTGGCTGGATTACAGTGCATGTGAAAGGAATCTAGGAGTCTTGGTGGACCGCAAGCTAAACATGAGTCAGCAGCGTGATGTGGCAGCCAAGAAAGCCAATGTGATTCTTGGTTGCATCAGTGGGAGTATGGTGTCTAGATTAAAGGAGGTAATGGTACCACTCTATTCTGTTCTGACTAGACCTCATCTGGAATACTGTGTCCAGTTCTGGGCACGTTATTTCAAGAAGGATATCAACAAGCTGGAGTATGTCCAGAGGAGGGTGACCAAAATGCTGAAGGGTCTGGAAACCATGCTGTTATCACGGTTATGATATGTCTGGTGAGAGCACTAGATATCCTTTTGATATCAAATAATTTGGCCTTTGCTTGACCTTTCTCTGCCACCCTACTCCACGTGTTTGCAGAGGTCCACCGGACAAGCACGTATTAGGTGCGGCCGTTAATGGTTGTACATTCCAAACCTCATTTATGCAGGCAACTTAAGCTTCTCCGATGCTTTAGGGAAAAACCTTCTTGCAAACCAGCCTTGCTCAGTGCGACTTTACAAAGACGCACGGCCAAGGGCTGAGCCATTCCTTTATGTTGAGCTATTTGCATACTGGCCATACTATTGTCATCGAGCACTAAGCCCATCATGTAAAACCTGACCTTTTCCAACTTCTTTGTCCAGCTCCAAATTTCCTTTGTTCTCACCGAGCATAGCATAGCCTGTAGGTAAAATCCACCCTATAAAAGGTCCCCATTTTCTACTCCTCCTCAGTTCATCCTGGACTTCCATCTAGCCTTGCTGCTGCTCTGTCCAGTGAAGTTTCCCCCTCAGTTCCCAATAACTGAGTCTGTCTCCCTTTTTGGAACACGTTGGGCTTCCATCCCACCTTGCTGTTGGTTTGTCCAGTGAGCTCCCCTCAGTGAACCGCGCTGAGCTTTCTTCCATGCAATCCCCACTTCTCTCCAGGACTACGAGACCAGGTGTCGTATTACCCATTCCCCCAAAACTCTTCATTTCTATTTCTAGTTAGCTGTGTGCATGTGGTATCTTTTATGTTGTTTGTCCTCAATAAATGTTATTTTTGTTACTTTAAAACTTGTCTGGCTACGCTCTCTGTCCTGAAGCCGTAGACATAGGGTACAAGATCCTAGCTAAAGTTACCCTGCCTCTCGTTAGCTTAAGAGAGTGCTCGAGAATAATTTCCCCATATTGTATTGTTGTTTGGCTATTTGGGCGCCCTTCCCGGGACCCCCAACATACAGGCAACAGTACCCTGTGAGGAATGGCTTAGGGAGCTGTGCATGTTTAGTCTTCAGAAACAAAGGTTAAGAGGGGACATGATAGCTCTGTTTAAATATTTTAAGGGTTGTCATGTTGAGGAGGGAATGGGCTTGTTTTCTGCTTCTCCAGAGACTAGGACAAGGAGCAATGGATTCAAGCTGCAGGAAAGGAGATTCCACCTGGATCTCAGGAAGAACTTCCTGACGGTCAGAGCTGTCCGGCAGTGGAATATGCTGCCTTGTAGTGTGGTGGAGTCTCTTTCTTTGGAGGTTTTTAAGCAGAGGTTGGATTGCCCTATGCTGCGAGTGCTTTGTTGTGTGTTCCTGCATAGCAAGGGGTTGGACTGGATGGTCCCTGTGATCTCTTCCAACTCTATGATTCTATGATTCTATCAGAAGCAGCATGTATCTCCCTCCTTCTTTCTGCTACAAAATGGAGGGTACAATTGCTCATGACTTGATCATGAGCTTCTCATAAACATTTGTCAATGCATGAACATCAAGCTGGACTAGCTAGGCCTTTGCTCTTACTGTGTAAGTCCCCCCAAAAGAGGTTGGAAAGTTTTATCCCCTCAACACATTGCACCCACTTCTGCAAAACATATATGTATTTGCCTCTCAAAGATTGGGGCCTTCCTGGACCATTTTAAGCTAGGGTATTTTTTTTTAACAATAGGAAGTTAGTAGAAATCAGTTTTAGTTCACTTCCTTTTTCAAAAAGTCCTATCCTGGGTATTAAATTGGCCCAGGAGACCCCCTTGCCCCAAATATTAAGGAAATGCCACACTCCTAGAAGGCGATTATGGAATAAAAAAAATTATGAATTATTCCTTATCATTTCTTTGTCCCCTGGAGGACTCAAAATGGCTCATGGTCCACCTGCTGCCTGAAGGTTGCATTCAACCCACTCCTGGGCCCTTTTCTCATTGAGGCTTCTCGCGCGAGCGGGGGAGGGCGGCTCGTGCGAGAAGGCTCCTCCGGGACGCTGTCGTTTTCCCCTCCTTCCTTCCGCAGGTGAAGGAAAGAGGGGGAAGCGGCACCGGAGGAGGCTTCTTGTGCGAGCCGCCCTCCCCCGGGCAAACAAGAAGGAGGCTCTCACATCTGTCCCTCCCCGCGCGCGCGAAGCAGGAGGTGTCGCGTCCGTCCCCCCCGCGTGCGCGAAGCAGGAGATGTCGCGTCCATCGCGCTAGCACCCCGCCTCTTCCTTCCGCAGGGGTGGAGGGAAGGAAGCGCGACCCGGCCGCCTCCCCGACGCTCCACACAGGAGGTAAGTGCGCGTGGGCGCCAGGAGTGTTGCGCGAGCGCGGGTGATTTTCACTTTGAGGCGAAAATCAAAAAACCCACGATCGAGCCGCTGCAGCCACGTGAGCGCAGCAGAAGTGGGAGTACGTCGTGCAGAGCGACGCTCCCACTCCCGCAGGCTCATGGGGCGGTCGCGTGACAGAAAGCCCGTGCGAAAAGGGCGCTGATCGAATCCAACAAGGTCCAATCCAATCTTCTTCTTCTCTTCTCCTTCTTCTCCTTTTCCTTCTCCTTCTTCTGTGGCTATGCAATCCCTTCACCTACAGTTTTAAATGGTATAGTTAAGGAATGTTGAGTTGATTATCTAGATGGGTCTTCATTCTCCAGCAGCATAACAAAATCTGCGTGATTTTGCAAGACAAAGTTCAGTCACCCTTTCATGCCAAAAAGCATTTAAAGTGGGGCTAGAACAGTTCTAATTGTATTAGCCCTCAATCCTCTTCTTTCTCATATTGATTTCACTTTGTTTCCCCACTCAGATTTCACAACAGCAACTGAATTAGGCCACCGTAGTTAATTTTGATGCCTTATTGCCTAGAAAAAGAAAGGAAGAAAAATAATAATCTGTCTGTGGAAGCTGTTACAGCGGAACGATGTGTTGGCATTGTCCCTGTTTTCCCCCCTTTCCAACACAGCTCAGAATTACTAGGCCATTATATCTGTCTTCAGTGTAATTTAGGAAAAGACAAATCCGAGATAATCCATAATAAAAATATCAAAGCAACATACTGAAGAGGTCATTAGTTTTGCAGCAACATCTATATATTGATTTCACACTGCGTAGATAAAGTTTGGATAGAAACAGCATTTGGAAATTGGAGAGAAATTATTCTACTGTGTTTGGGTTTGGTGTTGTCTCTCCCTGCCCTCCCCAACTCTTTCCACGTGAGTATAAATCCATAAGGCTCTGTAACGTGACCTATTTATCAAGTATTTCTTTCCCCAAAAAACAATATTGAAGGATATTTGCATCCAAATAGCTTACTAGTTATTCCTGTGCTGTATGCTTAGGTGGGCTTAAAATGTGGCTCAAGAAAACTGGTTGTTTCCGACAAAGTAAGGTAGCAGATCTTGTCTGATCTTGGAAACTGAGCAGGGTCAGCTCTGGTTAGTACTTGGATGGAGACTGCTACTGAATACCAGGAGCTGTTGGCTATATAACGGAGAAAGGAAGGTGGCAAAACCACTTCTAAGTAGTCTCTGCCTTAAAAAAAACACACACAGGGAAATTCATGGGGTTACCATACATTGACAAGTGACTTCCAGCTTTTCTGAGGCATGAGGTCAGATCCCTTCAGTGTTCCAACTAGCTCCCTACAATGACAGGTGACTCTACTGATTCTTTTTTGCACTGGCAATATATTTTTTTTAAAATAGTACGATCTAGTCTCGAGTTGGAAATGTATGACCCCCAAGGCCAATCACTTCAGCTGAGAAAAAGGCAAACTTTTTTTTTGGCAGAAATGTCATTTTCTACTCACAGAATCATAAAGTTGGGAAGAGAAAAAGGGCCCTCCAGTTGAACCCCCTGCTGTGCAGGAATACACAATCAAAGTATTCCTGACATGACCATCCAGCTTTTGTTTAAAACCCTCCAAAGAAGAAGATGCCATCACATTCCAAGGCAGTGCATTCCACTGCCAAACTGCTCTTACCATCAGGAAGTTCTTCCTGGTGTTTATGTAGAATCTCTTTTCCTATAGTTTGAATCCATAGGTCTGTATCTTAGTCTCTGGGGCAGCAGAAAAGAAGCTTGCTCCATCCTCCATGTGACATCCCTTCAAACATAGCTATCATGTCCCCTCTTAACCTTCTCTTCTCCAGGCTAAACTTACCCAGCTCTCTAAACCACTCCTCATAGGGCATAGTTTCCAGGTCTTTTACCATTTTGGTCACCCACTTCTGGACTCCTTCTTGCATTGTAGTGTCCAGAACTGTAGTCCAGGTGAGGTCTGACCAAAGCTGAATAGAGTGTTATTATTAGTTCCCTTGATCTAGACCCTATACTCTCTTATTAATGCAATCTAGGATCATGTTGGTTTAGGGCAGCATCTAGGGTCAGTGTTTTTTGAGGAAACCTGATGCAGCCTTCCCCACCTCCTCCTAGTAAACATGGACTTCTGGCCATTTCCCATCTCAATTTTTCTTTATTTTCATTCACGAAGGTGGCTAGTGCAGCCCATGGTGGCTCCTACAGGCAGAAAATTGACCACCAGTCCCTCTAAAGTTGCAGATCACCAGCTGAAGCATTTCCGGAGGCCCTTTCACACTACAGAATTGTAGTTCTATGAGTCCACCTTAACTGTCAAAAACAGCATCCTATGGTATGAGGGAATTTCCAGTTTATAGAAGAGTATTTAGAATTCTTCAGGACCAGCATGGTTTTATCATTTGAGCATCAGACTACAACCCTTGGAGACCAGGGTTCAATTTCCTGCTGGCCATGGAAATCCAATGGGTGACCTTGGGCATGTCACATGCTCTCAGCCCCAGAAAACCATACGTCAGAAACGACTTGAAGGCACACAACAAAAAAATTAGAATTCTTAGGCAGAGAGCTCTAGCAATCTACAAACTCCACAGTTCCCTAGGATGCAGCCATGGCAATTAACATAGAATCATAGTGCTATAATACTGTAGTGTGAAATGGCTCCTGATGCCAGAAAAATCATTATTATCCACGCTCAGAAGTTACTGTCCCTTAGATTTCTGTCTAGGTTCTTGCCCTTTCACCCACTGCTAGGCTTGGGAGAAGGGAAAAGAGGAGGAGTAAGGACAGCTTGGAATGTACCCAAGCTTATGAGCCAAGCCTAAACTCAAAATGGATTTTGGCTCACATAAGGGTGAGCTCAGCATTTCTGACCAGTGGTGTTTGATTCCGATCCCTCCCAGTTCTGTAACTTGGCCATTTCATAATGAGGACAATTTATGTTAGACTCTGCTGAGGCAGTCTGCACATATGGCAGATAGATTTCTGCCTTATTAATGTATGTTTATGTAGCATTATGAAGTTTGGATAAGATTCTGTCCATGCCCACTCAGAAAAAAGCTCTCCTGAGTTCAGTGAGGCTTAGTCTCTTGAGAAGTTAGGAATGATTTAATGCATTTAACATTCCTCCCATCCCCTGAAGCAGTCCACCCCGAGATCTTTGAATATAGGATAGCTTGTAAATATTTTAATAAAGAAACACAATAAATCTAAAAAAAAAAGTAATGTGACTATTGACTTTAATGATCTAATGCAATTTAACTGTGGAACATCTTGTATTATTATATAGGAACATCATGTAACATTATGTAGTGATGGGCAAATCAGTGTTTCCTGAGCTGTGGCTGTGTGTTCATTCGTATATCACTTCTTTCCCATTTCTCTGTTAATCTGATAGATTTTCCTGCACAAGAATTGATACATTGCTTGGAATGCATTTTTCATAGTGCCATATACTCCAACATGTTACAGTGGGAAACTAGCGCACATGTGACCAAGCAGCATCAGGGTGTGGTCAAAATGGCAAAAGTTGTTAATGAGACAGAATACACAAGCTAGAAGAGGCTGTGGCAGTTTGCTTTCGCCTGATCCTAGTGGGAAAGTCAAGATTCTGCCTCCTTTTTTCTTCCTTCTCGTGCTCAGTTATTAAGTACAAACCACTTTTGTACTTGGAACTCATTCCCTTTCCACACCTTACCTTTTCGCGGAGGTGGGGGGCGGCGGTTGCGCGAGCAGCCTCTTGCGTGAGGCGCTCACTTCGCTTCTGCTTCCTCACCACAGCTGGCTGGCCGGTCACGCGAACACCGCGTGAACGCCCTGCCCCTTCCTACTGCAGCGCAACCTGGGAATTGCAGGCTAGCGCTGAGGCAGGAAGCACGAACGGCCCAGCTCCCGATGCACCACACACCAGGTAAGTACGTGCAGGCGCTGGGAGCATTGCGTGACCGTGCACCATTTTCGGCTTTAAGCCAGAAATGAAAAGGTGCGTGCGCGGTCCGCTTTAGGCTCTTGAGCATCGTGTGGACCGCTCCTCCCATTTATGCGACGCTCAAGGGGCCCTTTCGCTTTAAAAACGGTGTGCGAAAAGGGCCTCAGTTTGTAGTAAGTGAAGCACGTTGAGGACAAAGCGGGAAAGTGACAGGAAAGAGAAACTGGGACATTTTAAAAACAGCCAAAAAAGTAGAACAACAAAGTAGAACAACCAGGACTTTTCTTTGACAAATTGGGACAATTGGAGGGTATGCAGTTCTGGACTGGCTTTACCATTTCAGATGGTATATTGTTGAAGGACAGCAATAGTCCTAAGTCCCATTCCCATCTTCCTGAGTCATTGAGTGTATCTCTACTGTTCAGTTATAGAAGTTTGATACTGCTCTGTTCTATGGAATCCTAGGCTTTGTAGTTCTTAAAATTCTCTGCTAGAGAGCTCTGGTGTGCTTTCTTGAACTACAGCTCTGTGGTAGAACATTTTCAATATCTCACCAAACTACAGATTCCAGGATTCCATCACATGGTAATAAGACAGTTAAAGTGGTATCAACCAGATACGTTTGTGGAGTGTGAACTCACTGTCTAGGAATGGGTGGGAAATGTGTTAAATTTGCATTTCCATGTATTGCAGAGTGGATTCACTACTCCACTGACATGGAAACCACTAGCTGCCAGTGAATGATGTCTGGTGGAGGACAGGGCATGGAGACTGCCCACTTGCTTGGATAGTCAGGAGTCTTTCCCAAGGCTGTTGTTTGGGATGCCCTGGGAAAGAGCAACAAAGGAAGACTGCCATGCAAGCCAGGCCAGAGACAAGTTAGCATCACCCACCCCAGAATACTTGGGTGTTGCACTACAGCATTGGAGTCAGTGGCAAATAGCCACCAGTTAGAATAGGTGAGTGGATAAGCTTACCAGGTATCCCTTATTATAAGGGATAAGCCTTGTTTGAAGGTCACAAAGTTTTCCCTTCTAGGACAGGCAGATATCCCTTATTATAAAAGATGTCCCCTGCCTGAGGGTTGGGAAGATTATACACCCCAAACAAGATGCCAAAAACCCTGCATTTCTGGGTCTGGGCCCTTCATAAGGACAGAAATATGTGTACCATGTAATTTATGAATGTGGGCAATATGTTTTATAGAGAAGTACATGGCTAGGTTAAGTGAAATCAATACTTTAATTTGGTGTTGTGATAGAACACATACTTGATAATAGCTACTACCTGATTGCCAACCCTGCATGTCAGAAATTTCAACTATCCCTTACTGCTATTTCAAAAACCTGCCAACACTATGAGTGAACTTTTGGAGGACAGATGCATTTGTTCACCACATCGCCTATGCTGCCCTTTCTTTTGTCTTTCAAATCACTTCAAATTTGAACTTCAACACTGATCACAATGCCTTTAAAACAAGGGTGGGCAACTGTATGGGATCAAGGACTAACTGCTCCCCAGATCAACCTACTGGCCATCCACCTATAGCATGCCCAAATACATCTATTTTCCTCTACAGACCCTCTCAAAGTGCTGGCAGGAAGTGACATTGTATGACACTTCCTGAATTTGTATGCTTGGAGACGACCCATGAAAACTGGAGAATCGGGGCAGGCCCTGAGATCTGGCATACCTAGTAGCCAGCCTGCATGTGAGGTATTCCACCAGACATAACCTACTGGCAGTTTGGTGGCTTCCACATTAAGAGGAGCAGTGAATCCATTGTGGTTTTAATCTAAGTTTTAAAATAGATTCCCAAGATGCTCAATCCTATTCCCAGATTTAATGCATATTTCCGTTAAAGTTCAGGCTTAAACTTGGAATGCATTCACTGCCCTATTTACATGGAAGTGACCAAGTATCACTGGACACTGCAGCATTTAGCTAGGCAGCAAACAGACACCAGCTAGACTTATGTGAGCAGTGGGTAGGACAGAGGTGTGTGCACACATTGCATGGCTTAACTTACTCCTTTTCCTGCCTTCAGGTGCAGTGGAAGTCACCACCCCGATGCCCATGTTTGTGAGATTCAACTATCAGTCTCATTGGCTTCTGTACATGTCATGGGGATGGAGGAGGGTATAATGTTGTCGTTTATCTCAGAAAGCAAAATGTTTCAGGCCAACTCTGTTTGTTACATGACAAGCTACCCTTGTCTTCCTAGCAATACCTGCTGATTGTCTCAGGATCAAGGCTCAGCTCAGCCAAACTGCCAACTCAGGAAATAAGCCCTTGACAAGCATGAAATTGCATTCTCTTGGATTCAGCCTAGTGCTGTGCCGTACTTAATCAATTCTTGCTGAAAATGCTGTTGATCTGGAATTGTTTGCCTGCTAATAAGTAGACTCTATTAGCACTTTGCTGAGCTGAAAGGAAAGCCAGGACAAAGGAGATATCATTCTCTTTTCAACAGTGGCTCCTAAAGTTCTGATGTCTTAGAAAGGACTCACACACTTTAGTGAGTGATCTTCAGTCTGCAGTTAAGAAGAGCAAGAAAGCTAAGTGGGCTAGACTAAGAGGTCATTTAGTACAGAGTAAACTTGTTGCCAATAGCATATGCCAACCAGTGGTGGCAGTTCGTTGGGGGGGAATGAATTCACTTTGAGTTTAAATCTGAACTTTAAAGGAGCTATTCAAGATGCTGAACTCTGATTACACCCCAAATAGGTTCAGCACCTTGGATATTCAGGAGGATCAATTGGAGACCCCAATCAGATGGGTTTTTGATGGTCCTCTAAAGTACCCAAACCTAGAGAACAATAGAAAATGAAGCAGCTAGAGAGAGCATCCAAAATGTCTACATCCTGTTACCTCTTCCCACAAAAAATGTCTTTTTGTTTCCTCGTCTTTCCAGTCATTAAGAGGCTATCATGATTTCCCTCAGTGCTTTGTTATCTGCTGCAAAAACAATCAGAACATTCCAGACCCCATTTGTTGGCTCTACCAGAGAGCAATTAACTTGGTCCTGTCTCCAGGACATAAAAAGGGTATTTAAACCCTGACTCAGACTCTGGCTTTTTTGCTAGTACTTTGACACACATTGGTGTGTTACATGGTGTGTTGGCCCCCAGATTCCTGAACATTTCACTACCCTCAGACCCTCAGTCTGAGACATCTTGCCATGAGCTGTTGCTGCTTCAGGAATTATAACTATCACCCACTGCACCCCCAAACTCTCGCTGTCCATCCTTTCTCTCCTTTACCTCTGCTAGCTTTGTGTGGTTCATGAGACTATTTGATTGTTTGCATGTATTCATGTGAATTCTCCCAAATAAAGGCATTCTTTTGACTCTCAACTGGTGTCCTACAGTTAGTACTGGTATACACAAATGAAGAGATCCTGCAGTTACTCCCCCATCTTTCAGGCTTCCTTTTGAGCTACAATTCCCCACCTTTCCACAGAGGCTTGGGTACTGCTAGAAGACCTCAAGGTCCCCTCTTTTGGGGTAGCCAAGTAGCCACCCACAAATCTTATTCTAGTCCTCAATCTCCTTCCACAAATCTTCCCTTAAAGGAAAGGGAATAATCATACTCCCTCCAAAACACACTTCTGATGTTCTTGTGTACTTTCAAGGCATTTGCTCGCTTCCTGGTTGCGCGACCGTCACACTAGCGCCCTGCCCCTTCCTTCCACAGTGCAGCCTGGGATCTGTAGGCTGCACTGGGGGAGGAAGCATGACTGGCCCACTCATCTGACGCACCGCACAGCAGGTAACTGCACGAGGGCCCCGGGAGCATTGCGCGGCTGCGCAGTGTTTTCGGCTCCAAGCCAAAAATAATAAAATGCACGCGCAGCCCGCTTTAGGCTTGTGAGTGTCGTGTGAATGGGAGTGTGTCGCACGGACTGACGCTCCCATTCACACGATGCTCAAGGGGCCCTCTCGCAACAGAAACTGTGTGCGAAAAGGGCCTCAGTGTGGCTTACAGTATGAGACTCCTATGGCCCCTCCCAAAACTGCAACCACCAGGATTCCATAGGATGTTGAAAGTGGAATCATAGCGCTATAACAGGCTAGTGCGGAAATGGCCTGAAACAAAATACAGTCCTACCTCCACATTTGTGGGTTTGACCTTCGTGAATATGATTATTCATGAGACACAGGTTTATCTTCCCACATTCTCCTCCTCCCATACCCTTGCATTCTTCACCGAGGCTTGCCAGGCATGTGTTCAAAGTGGATGTTTTTTCCTTTTAGGTGAGCAAAGTCTTCCCTCCACCGCTGGAGGCATGTCCTCTCTGCCGCGTGGTTTCACATTGCGCTGTGTAATGGCTGCTGATTGGTCAGGCTTTCTCTTTGCTCCTACCCCTCCCCTGTGGGAGGAAAATCCTTTCTCAAGATGCTGACCAGAAGTAATAGAATTGCAGAACTCAGTGCTCTGCTCTTTTCCATCTGAGCTGAAAGTACATTTATAATATATAGTATAAGAGGTTTTTTATTTTTAATGAGGAATGGGAAACAGCTGGGGAAAATCCCCCCAATAATATAGCCAGAGATGGTAAAGTGGCCAGTGGTGGGCTAAGGAATACTGAACAATGATGAATGGCAAATGGTCTGGGGTGGAAAAAGTTAGTTATTTGGAATAGAACTCCCAGAGTGCCACAAAAAGCATATCCAGTGGTACTAAACTAGCCAGTGGCCAGTGATGGGACGAGGGCCACTGAGCCATGCTGTCTGGGGGATGCTGGGAGTTGTAGCCCATCACATAACTTTCCTAGGCTCAGAGCATGGAAGGCCTCTGGAAGAAGGGACAGGAAATGTGGCTGTGGGCCTTCATGTTGCTTGAGTGGTAAGTCTGCTTTGGAATTTAGTCCACTCTTTAAAAATTCAGCACCTTGGGTAGAATCTTTAAACGGCCAAAGACTGTAACTTGAATGGGTTTACCACCCTACAGACATGAGAGCCAACAGCCACTGCTGGACTAGGAAATTGCCTTCCATTAACTTCCTGAAATCAACTCACTTGAGGATTTAAGCCTAATGCACTTGGAAGCAAGACCTGTTAAGTTCAAGAGCCTAATACTGGAGAGGAAACAGCTGCTTTGCATTCCAGTCTTGGTTAAGAAACAGGGAGTATATAACATGATTGACTGATTGCTCCCATGTAAGTGTAGACATGTCTTCTCTGAATGCTACTGCATTTGGAAGAGAGCAAAAATTTGATTCTAAGAGCATCCCAGATCATATTCTGAGGCACTCAGCAAAATCAGTCACTGCCAGCCCAATTAGGAATTACAGATGGATCTGAGGAGAAAAAATAGCTGTAGATGAAACTATGGAATACCACTTGAAGTCCAATATCAATACACTAGTCAGAATCCTGTTGGTTTCTTGTACATGTTTAAGCTTCTCTACAGAGGTTGTTTGATGTTTTTGTCCAATATGGATCATTCAGTTTAAGGTTGTGGAAGCAGAGTGGCACAAGTGGTGCCTTGTGTAGGCATATGTGCATGCATGTGTGTATGATTTACTTGCACATTTGGTTTTGCATCTGGTTGCACATTTGGGTGGGTGTTCTGTAGTACAGCGTTGCCATTTGACACAAGGGTTGAATAGCACAGTCATTGCATAACTTCATGCAGAGTTTTAAGATATGTAAATTTGATGTAGGATGACAGTTGACATCCCTAACTGTTTGTGATGCTTGTGATGTAAGGGTACATTTCATTCTGTCTCTTTAGCCATGAGATGCTTCCAGGTTGAAGTCTAATCTTTTTCATCTAGGTGATTCAGTTGCTGAAGTCTGAGAATGTAGGCTAATAGGATGCTTCATGTAGCTTATACCATTTGCTTGACCCTTGCCCTTTGTCATTAATGATATCTGATTGGTGGGTGATAACCAGCTGGACCCAGTGTATAATATGCAATTTGCTAAGAGAGAGCCTGGATAATAACAATTGTGTGACCCTTGGCCAATCGTAGAAGGAAAATCTCTGGGCCCAGAAGAGTATGTTAGTGATCAGACTGTAAGGAGGTAAAGAATATTTACAAATATTCTCGTCGTCATTGGGAAAGTGTGTTTAGATAGGCCATGGGACACTGCTCAAAAATAAATTAAAAAACCATAACAAAATTATCAACCACTGTGATTTTTTTCCTTTTTTTTACCATGTACAAGAGCAAAAAGACTGTCATTTTTTTTCTAATTTGGTATCAACCATTGCAAAACAAACAAATACAAAAATAAAATTATTCAGATTTCTGTTAAACCTTTATGAAGGTTTTTTTGTGCATTTTTTTAATTTTAACACAATGGCCCTTTTCGCACCGTACCTTGTCGCGGCAGTGGGGAGCAGCACTCACGTGAGCAGCCACTCACGTAAGCAGCTGAAGACAGCCCTTCTTCCTCCTACATCTGACTTCCTGTTAGCGCGACCGTCGCGCTAGCACCCCACCCCTTCCTTCCGCAGTGCAGTCTGGGAGTTGTAGGCTGTGCTGGGGGAAGGAAGCACGACCGGGCCGGTTTGCCAACACGCCACACACAGGTAAGTGCGCGAGGGCGCCACGAGCATTGAGCGAGCGTGGAGTATTTTTGGCTTAAAGCCGAAAATCAAAAAATGCATGCCCCCCGCTTTAGCCTTGTGAGCGTCGCATGAGTGGGAGTGTGTCGTACGGAGAGACGCTCCCATTCGCACGACGCTCAAGGGGCGCTCGTGCAAGGAAAAAAACATGCAAAAAGGGCCAATATCTGCCCCCCAATGTTGAATTTTGTGCCCCCCCCCAAAATCCCCATGGTTTTTGCACAAATATTTTTCGGAAAAATCGTTGGAAAAAGCGTTAAAACTCTTGTGATATTGCAGACCAGGAAAAAAAAAACACTGCGCTTTTTTCCCTCTCTTCTTACATGCAAGGAGGAAATAAACAAGGACTGACATCTCTAGCAGTCATAAGGGGAAAAAAAGCAGAGGGATCATGTTTTATGGAGCTATATGGGCTCTGGTGGCGGAGAGAGAAAGAAGGGGGACACAGACCATTTCAGCACTAGCCTATTATAGTGTTGTTATTCCGCTTTCAACCTTCTGTGGGGTTTGCCATTTAGAGAGGGGCTGCAAGGCCGCTATAACAGGCTAGTGCAGAAATTGCCACAGTCATTTTGGTGTCACCTCCCTCTAATGGTGTCACCGGGTGTGGTCCACATATCCCACACCCCTCTTATGATGCGACTGCTGTACAGTTCAGGTCAGGGCTGATTCCCCTGAGTTTTATGATTTTCAGAGGCAGGCTTTCTCTCTCTCTCCCACTATCTCACAAGCTCATCAGATGAGGATATTGGGGAGAGGCTTCTTGGTAGGTGCTGATAGGCTATGGGAGCTTCCTCTGGAGGGATGATCAGCTGGCTTCTTCTTTGCTCTCTTTTCCTTGGCAAGCAAAGTCTTTTCTATTCAAACAGGCTTTCACCCTTTGACAGGCTGAGATAGAAGGATGTACAATGCATGTGCTGTTTTTTAAATATGTAATATGTATTCAGTGTGTTTTTAACTGCTTTTAAATTAATGTTTTACTTAGGCCATTTCCACACTACAACGGTTATAGTGTTATGATTCCAGTTTCAACATCCTGTGGAATTCTGAGGTTTGTAGTTTACTGAGACCAAAGAGGTCTCTGGCTGAAATTCTAAATATCCCTCCCTAAACTGCAAACTCCACGATTCCATAGGATATTGAAAGTGGAATAATGGCACTATAACAATATAGTGTGGGAAGGGCCTTGGGCTGAGTGTTAAATGCTTTTGCACTCCATACTGTTTTAGCTATTTGGTTTTAACTCATATTATAAGCTGTTTTGGATCATATGTTGGGAGAAAAGTGGGATATAAATCAAATAAATAAAGAAGCTGACCTTCTGTACTGCATCTGTACAGATTCGTAACCTAGAGTTTCATTATTCATTCATTAACATATTCATTAGCATGAAATGGTCACAACTGTGAGCACAATACCTGTTACCCCACTGGCATACCCTATCCCAGGGACTATAAATTTGATATCAAATATACCCGCCATGCCAGAGAGGTTGCCTGAATGGGTATGTAGACAAGGAGGTTGAATGACAGAAAATAGGTCAGGCCAGGAAAATCTCCAGTCATGTTCCCCTGGGAGACATCAGGCTAAACACGTCCGCACAGACAAAAGGCTCTTCAGTGAAGGAATAGCCAACCTGAATGGATTATTGGGTTTTCCCCAGGTTGAACAAGTCCAATGTTAGTAAACCCTGCATTGTATCTACATAAGCCAATCATGCAAACTACCAAGTTGTTATTGTGCGGCATTTCTCCCTTTATTTTGGCCATTGTTCTTCCCGGGAAAGGGCCTGCCCTCAAGGTACGTTCTGCCCTATAAGTAGTCCTAGTTTTTCAGGGTCTCTTTGGAGAACTCCCTGCCACGTTAGCAGACCGGCATTCCATTAGTCGAGTGATCCCCTCAGCCACTTCTCCTTGCTGAGCTCCATTCTTCTTGCCACTTTCCGGATTGAAGACTTCAGGATAGGTGCAGTATCACCACCTTTACTCCCTCTCCTCTGAATCCCCTATCAATTTTCACCTCTTTCCTTTCTCAATAGGTCTTGTGTGCATGACTGAGTGCGTTGGTGAGTGAGAATACATTTATTAATAAAAACCAGTTATTGGTACAATGGTCTGGCCTTTCGCTTAGTTTGACACTGTAAAAATTGGGTAAAAGATCCTGCTGGGTTACCCTGCCCCTTGTTTGGCTAATGCCAGTGCTCCACTAATTTCCCCAACCTTTGCATTTTTGGAGCGAATCAAGGTGTCCCCCCAGGGACCCCAAGACATCAGGGTAACAGAGCCATAGTTGTAAATGCCCTCCTAAATGGACTTTTACCAGACAGCAGCTGTACCAACAAATGGAGGCCTGTTCAGCTGACAGTCAAGGCATGGGAGAATGACATTTCTATCACTGTCCTGCTAGTAAGCAGGACTACAATAAGGAATTGTGCTGGGGTCCTGCTTCTGATTGTCATAGCCTTGCTCACTGGGAAAAGGGGGTGGAAATGTTATCCTGCTGAACCCTGAGTGCAAAATAGTTTGGGGAAGGAGTTTGGACCAGAAGATGTTACTTAGGCCATTTCCACATGGTGTCACAGTCCCAGGTTTGGAATGTGATGGCAGTGGTCTGAAGGTCATACTTTCACATCACATCATGATGTTCCCACTGCCAACCCATTCCCACTTGTCATGATTGCAGGATATTCACTTAACAGAATGAATCAGTTAAATGCCCATGATTGCAGTGATGCTCCCATCTCTCTTGGTCATGCAGAAGGGGCAGAAGCACTATGGAAGTGCTTCCTTTCCCAATGCAGCATGGGAAGAGGCTGGCTGCACTGCGAAAGGAAGGTACATGTTGCTTTCACTCCCTTCTGCGGGTAGCCAGCCAGGTGCAGAAGGGAGGATTCCCATCATGCTCCCTTCCCAGCAAAGGCACTGCCACGACTGTGACGGGAGAACAACGCAAGGAGATACGGTGCGGAAATGGCCTTAGTTATTCATTTGTACAGTCAGCCCTCCATATCTGTGGATTCTGTATCCACAGATTCAATCAAACACAACTTGAGAATATTAAAAAAAAATCCAAAAAGCAAACTTTGTTTTTGCCATTTTATACAAGGAACACCATTTTATTCCACCATCGTACATAATGGGACTTGAGCATCCATGAATTATGATATCCTCAGGAGGTCCTGGAACCAAACCCTAGCAGATACTGAGGACCCACTGAAACTAAGTAGGCAAGGTAAAATATGGGCCATAGATTTTAGTGGGACTGTCCTTGAAGACTGTTTGGAACTTCAGTGGATTCAAGACACAGCCAATGCACTGCCGATTGACCACGTGCTGCATGAACCACATCTTTCCAGTGTCCTAGAATTTTCGCTGAGCCAATGGAATGTCCTTGGTGATTCCCTGACTGCCATTTTGACGATCAGTTAGGACTGGGTCATTATTATATTGATATAGATACTATTCTCACCTTGTCCTTTCCAGTACTTTTTTTTTTTTTGGCAGACTCAAGTGTACTTAAGAACCATTTTCTCCTTTATGGATTGATTTTTCCCTCCTGCTTAACTCTCTCTTTATAGATTTTCTGCTCTGTTTCATATTTCCAAAGCTATAATAATATACACAGCCTTTTTCAAAAGTGCTTTGTGGTGATGTTGAGGGAACTTAGGTTGGGTCTCTGAAATAATCTGACCACGAGGATTCTTCCTTCCCTCACTGGTTCGTGCTCTCTCACCAATTAAAATATAGCCTGAGATGAGCTGTTTATCCCGTCCCTACCAAAAGCTCCTGTCACTCAATGCAAATTTGCAGGACCTGGGGAAAAAAAAGAGAGAGGAGAGAATACAATAAAATTGAACATGGATTCCAAGCAATTAATTTTTTTTTTTAAAGAAAACATTACAGAAATCAAAACATCCTCCTCTGTTTTCCAGGAGGGCTACCCGAAGCAGTTTCTCCTCATTTACTATAGAGTTTTCCTGCCTACGAAAATAAATGGATCTGCATTTTTTTTTTAAAAGAAAAAGTCACCTGGATTTCCTGGAAAGACTCCAGATTAAAGTGTTCTTTTCCTGCTCGCTGAGCTTCTTAATTTCCTAATTTCACACTGTTTCTACTCCACAACCCCCTCCCTCTTTCTCTTTCGCTGCTTATTCAACAATTGCCTTAGGTTCTTCACTACTTTGTAGTTTTATTGAGAGACAAAGATAGGAGGGAAGACCTGGAGGAATGCAAACTCCTTTTGTTTTGTTGTTGTTCTGCTGAGGTATTCAGCAATTTCTCTCTCTCTTTCTTTGAGACAAAGCTTAAGATGATGAGTATGTAAATATGAAGGAACACCATTGTCAGCTCTTTTGCTAACACCTTCTGCTAGGGATAACTGGAGCTAATTTGCCACAAGTTGAGAGATTATAGTTTTTGTTCAGGAACAACAAGATTTTCAAAAAACCATTAATATGAAAAAAAATTATGTGGGGATTTTTGAGCTCAGCAAAAATGGTCTTGGGGATAGAAAAGGTAATGGAAAAGGCCTCATTTTGGAAGGTCCAAGTTCTTCTACTCTTCTCCTAAGAGGACATGATTCCATTATGGGTTGGAGGGGATCACTGTAGGAATAGATAAATGTGTCATGAATTCAAACACAAAGCTGTGTTAGCCTGGATTTGTATGCAAAGGCATCTTGTAGCACCTCTAAGACTCAATAAGAGAAAGAAGTTGGTAGCTTAAGCTTTCATAGAGGCATCTGATGAAGCAGACTTAGGTCTATGAAAACATATAGTATCAGCATCTTTCAATCAGTCTCAAAGGTGCTACAAAAGCATTTTGCATACTGAGTATGTCATGTTTTCTCCTCTTCCACATTCAGAATCTGAATACTTCCTATTGAATAAATGAAGCCATTTGTAAATTTGGTAAGGTCTTATCAAGAAGGAACCAAGTAAATCCTCAACCATCTTTACTGACCGCATTCAGTAGATACAGACTAGTAATTTGTATGTAATTCTCCATTAAATTGGTCCCCTCGGGGTAGAAAGAATAATTCATTCCATTTTCTCCTCAGTGCAAGAATGCCTTTGAAAATTGTCTAGCTTTCAAAGACCTTTTCACAGTGGGGAGTAAGGTTCCTTTCAAGACATACTGTTTTCTTGTACCTCCCTTTGCATCATAGCCATGTTATGGCTAGAGGAGGGAGCAGTCAAAGATGACTCTGCTCTGTTCTGATAGCCAGACACATGATGATGTGGGCAACCTCCAGGCCTCTGAAGGACCTCTAGGAGTCCCAGAAGACTCCTGCATTGTTCAGCCAACTTCCAGAGCATTGCTGGATAATCTTTAGTTGCTCCTTTCCCTTCCTGAGAATGATGTCGATGTTGCTGATGTCACTATCACTGATGTTAACAGTTTCTTTTTGTTTGTTTGTTAAGAAACTGCTTTAATGTTTATCATGGTGATTTTAATGATTTTGAATATGCTGACGATTTTAATAGTCTTGTTGCTTTAGTTTATTTTTTAATGTGCTTGTTTTTAACTTTGTTTTTAATGGTATCAGTTAGTCATCCTGAACAGTGTGATTTTTTAGTGCACATGTTGGATTAAAACAATGTTTGCTGCTGCACAGGTATCTTAGGGCCTTTCTGCACAACACTGTTATAGCGCTATTATTTCACTTTCATCATCCTGTGTCATGCTGGGGTTTGTAGTTCACTAGGGCCAAAGAGCTCTCTGCCTGAGAATTCTAAATGCCCCTCCCTAAACTGCAAATCCCAGGATTCCATAGGATGTTAAAAGTGGAATATTAGCACTTGTTACCCTGATTTCTGGGGTCCCTTGAGGACACTTCAATGTGCTCCACACGATGGGGAATGGAAACTAGCCAGAGCACAAGCAATAGCAATATGAGAGGCAGGGCAACCGAATGAGATCTTTTAAGCCAAGCCAAAAACCAAGCAAAATTGTCTAATAAAATGATTTTATTAAAAATGAAGACTTGCGCATGTTTGCACTTACACACTCACTCACACAAGACCTAGCAAGAAATAAAAGAGAGGAAGTAGAATAGGGGGCTTTGGAGGGTTGCAGCTGGGGAATACTGCACCTGGTCCTGAAGTCCGGGGGTCCGAGAAAGCAGCGGAGAGAGAGATGAGACTCAGCCCATGGAGGGCTGAGGGGATAGCTCGATGGATGGAGTGACAGTCTGCTGGAAGCCGGGAGTGATCCGGGAACGGTCCAAAGAGCCGCTCAAAACCCAGGTCTATTTATGGGGGAAAAGCTACCTGGAGGGCTAATCTTTACCTGGGGAGAACAATAGGTGGAGGAGCTAGAACAAAGCTCCAAAATGTCAACGTCCTTTGCATGATTGAATTTACTGGGGTTGTCAAAAGTTTCGGCTGTATGCAAATCGTCCTCGCTTGATCGGCTGTTTGTCAGATGTGTTAATCCCTTCAAGCTGGCTCCTCGGGGCTGAGGACCCTGTGTGTATTTTATGTTTTACATGTCTGGAGGTCTCCTGGGGCTATGTGACTATGGATTTACTGGCCTGACCAGGTTTTTCCTGTTTTCGGCCATTCGATTGTGCCTGCCTACGTGCTCGTTTGGGGGACCTCTCAAGCAAGTGGAGATATTTTTAATATGAAATTGTAGACCCCGGGATAGGGTTATCTACCGCAGTAACACACTATAACAGTGTAGTGTGGAAAGGCCCTTAGTTAATTACGTGTAACTAAGTACTGGCTCCTAGCCTGACTCTCCAAGCCCACCTTAACAGCCAGCAGTTGGATTAGGTTAAGGAGGTCTTTTCAACTGCTGAGTGGAGTGGAAAGAATATATCCAGCCCACTCCCAAGAGTTAGTGATGCTGTCACAAATTGGAACAGGGGTCCTGATTCTGTTTGTCGCAGCACTGCTTGCTGGTGGGAAGGGCTGGGAATGTCATCCTCCTTAGCTTTGATTGGCAGCTGAACAGATTGTAGACTGGTGTGGCTGCTGGCTGTTATGGTGAGCTGGAATCTTACAGAAAGACTATGTAGTCTTAATGAACACAAAGCAGTTACAAATCTATAACTGCAACACTGAATGCCAACGGTTATTGTGTATATATTATTAGAATATCAAAAGTTCCCAAACTGGATGTGATCAGATGAAGGGAGCAGCAAAATGGCATGCAGTGAAATAGAATTCCTCATTTTACAAGGATGAAGTCCTTTAAACTAAAGATGACAATGGACCCCATAACAAAAAGACCACAGAAAATAGAAGACAGTTCAAGTGCTATGCTAAGAAGTGCTCTGTTAAGGAAGAAGCTCAGCAAGTCAGGAGTCAAGATGGCAGAGCTATCAGGGTGGGGAAATAAAATTGAAGAGAGGACTACAGAGTGATCCAGGACTTGGAACATAAGAAAAATCAAGGTGAGAGGTCAAATCAGGGCTTAGGAGCAAAGAACAACTTCAGAAGCATGAGACAGCCCAGAGTTCAAGTAGGTTTTTAAACAGAGGCTGGGTGGCCATCTGTCAGGAATGCCTTCTAGATGGCTGGATAGCCATCTGTCGGAAATATGTTGGTGGTGTATTCCTGCATGGCAGCAGATGGACCTGATGGTCCTTGTGGTCTCTTCCATCTCTATGATACTATGATCTTATTCCTCAACCCAATTTCCACTAGGACAGGAAGTGTTCTTATATTGTTTCCTCCCAGAGGGAGTCAATGGACAAGCTAGGAGGAATAAGTGATATTTTTCACCATATGGGTCAGTGCCCAGAGTTCCTGAAAAGGGAAATGCCCCAGAACTCTAAGTAATCAGAGGCCTTGAGAGAAAGAGTGTGATGAAAGTGCAATTAAGGATCCAACAGTGTCTCCAAACAAATTAAGAAACTGAGTGCTGGTGCTGTAACAATCAAGCAATGATCTTGCAAACAAGCAAGTTGCCCTTGCATTCCTTTTTCTTCCTTATCATCATGATGGCAGAGAGATGCACAATATGTTGTCCTAGGATTCCTGCTGTTCTGATACCTCCCTTGTCATTTACTTTGCAAACTAAGGCTTTCAGATGGCATCTGGTATATAATGAGACGCTTCAAAATCAAATAGGTGATGGCATGTTCATCACAATAATTATGGCTGGTTCGTGTGATGACCAGTTTGGGGGCTTTTTTCTTCTTCTCCTGTCTGCAATTGCTTTTCTTAGCCTGGATTGAATTCAGCTGTGACTGAGCAGTCAAAGCACAAGCATGTGTTTAGGTAGCGGTTTAGCAATGCAAAGTAGCAATGTAGTAGTATTGTGAACAATCCCAAAAGACCACTTGTGGTGGCCGGCTGTCTCAGCACATTGCTTAACTGTGGGATTCACTGCCACAAGATGTCATGATGACTGCCATCGAGGCAGCCTCAAAGGGGTATTAGCTCAATTCATGGAGGGTAGGGCCACCAGTGGTTACTAGTCAGAATGGCTATGTAGCATCTCCTGTCTCAGAGGTAGTACACTTCTGTGTATCAGTTACTGGGGAACATAAGATGGAGGGTACAATTGTGTTCAAGTTCTGCTGGAAGGCTTTCCATAGGCGGCTAGTTGGCCCATGTGTGTGAATAGAATGCTGGATATAACTGTTGATGTCAGCCAGCATAGGACTTCTTCTGTTCTCATGAATGGCTAAGAAAAGCATTGCCACAAGGCAGCTCATATAGCATGGAAAAATTTCTTCATTGCTTCTTCCAATGCTGCTGCTGCAATAGTGTAGGAACAGAGCAATCTCATAAAGAAATAATGGGTAGCATTCAATATCACAATTATGGGTGTGTTGCATATCTGTTACCACTCCATGTTCATGATCCCTAGGTAGTCACTATCATGGTACTATTGCCTTGATCATAACAGCCCTCCTAAACCTGCTTTACTGGGCATCAGTCACACCAAGATAAAGAACTCTGCTCTGCTGGAGATTGGGTGGGGGTGGATGATGATGTTTGTAACCCTCTCCCACGACGGAACAAGACTGTGACAGTCAGAATTAGGACCCCATCATAATTCCTTGTCAAAAACTCACTTGCTGGTGGGAGGGGGTCTCCTTCTCCTGGTGTGGCTGATGCTCAGTAAAATAGATTGCAGATGGGCAGGCCAGGAGGTATTTAGTTATACATGCATAACTAAATAGGCTATGTAGAATTCTTGCCAATACTCATCCATCCATCCATTCCATATCCCACTTTCCTCTTTGATTAGGATGCCTAATATATTTTGGCCTTCTCATATCCTTCCTTCATGGAGTGATCACATTACAACTCAGCAGAGAACAAACCTGAGTTTGAAAGATTATCAGAAGACCAGATGCTGTAGGCTATATTGCATAGGAAGGAATTGGCAAAACCACCTCTGAGTATTTCTTGCCTGAGAAAATTCTATTGTTTATTTATTTATTTAAATATTTATATATTGTCCTTTATCCAAGGAGCTCAGTGCAGTGTACCATAAAACTAACTACCAATTTAACAAATTTTAAATAGTACAAATAATTAAAATAATATTAAAAGTCTAAAAGCATGTTAAACATTTAACAGATTAAAAGTGTTGAAATGATTTAGAAAAATTTAAAATGAATTGAAACCACGTGCACAGGGGAGTTTTGTAAAATCAGTTAGGCTCTCAAAGCTTTCATAAATAACTGTTTTTACTTGACACCTAAACAACAGCAATGTTGGTGCCAACTGGGCTGCCAAAGGGAAGGTGATCAATAACTTGGGTGCCAAAGCTGAGAAGGCCCTGTCTTATTTCCTCACATAGCATATTGTTCTGACTGATGGGACAAAGAGGAAGCCCTCTTCAGCAGACTTTAAGGTCTTTTTCGCATTTTCCTTTTAAAATGGGGCAGCGCGT
This sequence comes from Ctenosaura bakeri, assembly GCA_948474755.1. Lineage (NCBI taxonomy): Eukaryota > Metazoa > Chordata > Lepidosauria > Squamata > Iguanidae > Ctenosaura > Ctenosaura bakeri. The sequence continues at coordinate 28,521 of CAOLHI010000388.1, forward strand.
CCTCCAGCGAGGACGTTTGCACTTGGGGGCAAACTGGGTCCGAACTACTTTCTGTAGTTTCGGACTTCAGCCCGCTCCAGAATGACCAGAACTGGTGGTTCGCTGTGCTATTGAAAGACCGCTTAAAACAGGTCTTTCAAATAGCCCGGTGCGCCCCAGTCTGTTGCTGCGCTCCTGTGTAGATCTGCAGGCTTGCACCAGTGTGAGGCTGCAGATCTTCCAGGGGTGGGCTTCTGGCTGGTGAGCTTCTCCAGTTGGTGGAGAGCCTCCACCAACTGGAAGCCTCCATTTTCGTCCCCAGAGCAGTGTGTAGCGCGGGCACGCACCGCTCCAGATCAGCGTGGATCGTTGGAGGGATCGCGCCAGTCCGGTGAGTAACAGACTGCCCCGTTTGCTTCCTAAAATGCAAAAAAGCCCCAAGTCTCAGACAGGTGTATATACAGAGAGATGCTCCTTCAAGTATCGAGGCCTCAAGCTGTTTAGAGCTCTAAATGTCATTAGCAGCACCTTGAATTCAGACCAGAAATGCATTGACAGTCAGTACAATCTGTCATCACAAAGGGGGCATTTTGCCCCACTGTAGTCTGATGAGGATCCCTGAATGATTTCTCTTTCTGGGCTGTTTATGCCTGAACTGGGCTGACTGGGCTCCCTTATGTCTGGAATTGTGTTGATGTCTTACGTATGTATGAATGGTGTGATGCGGCAGTTAACAATGCGAATGTGATTCTAGGCTGCATTAATAAGAGCATAGTGTCAAGATCAAGGGAAGTAATACTACCACTCTATTCTGCTTTGGTTAGACCTTGCTGGGAATACTGTGTCCAGTTCTGGGCACAATAGTTCAGGAAGGATATTGACAGGCTAGAGCGTGTCCAAAGGAGGGTGATCAAAATGGTGAAGGATCTGGAAACCATGCCCTATGAGGAACGGCTTAGGGAGCTAAGTAGGTTTACCCTGATGAAAAGAAGGTTAAGAGGGGACATAATAGCCATGTTTAAATATTTGAAGGGATGTCATGTTGAAGGTGGAGCAGTCTTGTTTTCTGTTGCTAGAGACTAGGGCCTTTTCTACACCCTACCTTTCTCCTGGTGGTGTCTGGTGACCATGGTGGCAGAGGCTCTTCCAGGAGGGGAGTGTTACGGAGTGCTCCCCTCTGCACTGGCTGCTCCTGGTATCCAGGAAGTGCGATCGCCATGCCTCTTCCTGCCACAGCACAGCTAGGTACTGTCCCAGGCTGCACTGGTGCAGGAAATGCAGCCATTGCGCTTCCAGGACCTCCACAGACAAGGTAAGTGTGGGCACGTGGTGGGAGGGTGGTGTGATTACCGGTCATTGTTGGGGAAAACCTGTCAATGATTTTCAGTGCAATCTCATTGCCTGGGAATAGGAGAAGGACGAGACCAGGACAGCGTCATGCAAAAGCATTGTCCTGGTCCCATCCTTCTCCTGTTCCCATGGCAGTTTCTGTGCATTGAGCAGAAGGGGCCTAGGACACATAGCAATGGTTTCAAACTGCAGGAAAAGAGATTTCACCTAAACATCAGGAAGAACTTCCTGATGGTAAGAGCCGTTTGACAGTGGAATATGCTGCCTCAGAGTACGTTGGAGTGACCTTCTTTGGAGGTTTTTAAACAAAAGACAGATGGCCATTTGCTGGGTATGCTTTGAGTGTGTGTTCCTGCATGGCAGGGGATTGGATTTGATAACCATTGTGGTTTCTTCCAACTCCATGATTCTATGAGCTGGTTGAAGATTTTTGCCTTATGCAGAAGGACCACAATTCAGTTCAAGGCTGTGGAAATGGAGTTGCGCTTGGGATGGTATTGTGTATGGGAATTCAGGGTCATTTGCTTGCACATTCAGTTGTACATTTGCTGTCCTGGATCAGTTGTGAGATGTTGCCATTCAACACCAGCATTGGGTAGCACCTAGCTCTTCATGGAGAGATTTACACTGAGCAATCCCGGTGTGGAATCTTGGCCTACATAACTACGATGATTACCATGTTGAAGACACCTTTTCAATGTGTGTCTGTATATGTGTGTGCCAGGGAGTGCTTTTCTTTAGTGTACTGCTGGCAAAACACGGTGTCACACCAGGCAACATTAGAATGTGCTTTCTGATAGTTAAAATATGCCCCAATCGAGGGAACAGGAATCGAAAGAGTAAGCAGGTTGAGCTTTTAAATCTCTAGATGTGTCACAGACAGTAAAAGCAATCTGTGTTTGATGAGTGTATCTAATGAGCTGAGTCTTGGTAAATCTCTAGCCTTTCATGTCGAAGGACTCCCTCCAACGAAGAAGTGTAGAAAACGTATCTGTTCTCATTTGCATATGTTGTTGCTGAATGTAGCAGGAGGGTTCAGAAATGCGGGTGGGGGAGAGGGAGAGAAGCATGATTCTTGCCTGCAACTTTTTAATTAAAACAAGAAGAATCCCAATTGATAAAATTAGCAGGATGACAGAATCTGTCTCTCCTACTCATTGTTCTACTGTACAGCTTCTTGGGAAAGCTGCTTTTGGGTGGCTTGGAGCAGAACTGCCTTCTAAGGCTAACATTTCAGGAAAAGCATCCATAGTCACAGATACTGCCCCAAAATATCTGCATAGTGACCACTGTGGATGCTCAATGTATCTAGCTTTTTAATCAACTAGACAGATAATATGCATGGAGATGGATATATATATATATACCTATATAACTTGCAATCAACTAGTTGCTGTAACAATTACACTTTTTCAAAATTGTTTGTTTTACTTAGGGGAAAAAGAGAAGCAGTCACCTAGAAATTTATGAATGTCTATTACAACTAATAGAACCAATGTGGTGTAGTGGTTTGAGCACTGAACTATGACTCTGAAGACCAAGGTTTGAATCCCTGCTTAGCCATGGGATCGCACTAGCTGACCTTGGGGAAGTCACACTCTCTCAACCTCAGAGAAAGGCAAAAGGCAAATCCCCTTTGAACAGATCATGCCCAGAAAACCCCAGTGATAAATTTATCTTAGGGTTGCCATAAGTTGGGCCATTTCCGCACCGACACTCTTCTAGTGCTATTATTCCACTTTCAGCATCCTGTTGAATTCTGGGGTTTGTCATTTACTGAGGCCAAAGAGCTCTCTAACTGAGAATTCTTAATGCCCCTCCCTTGGAAGCAACTTGAAGGCACGCAACAATGACAAATTCAGACAAAATGGGTTGCTGTGTGAGTAAACTTCTGTTAGCCTAACAGGATTTCCTTGCGCTCCTTCTCCGTCACAGCTCTTGGGCTATAAAAAACTGAGTTTTGATTTTATTGCAGTTTTTAAAACTTCGACTATTCACTCATCCCAGCCTTTTCTCCTCTCAGGATGGAAGAATTTGTTTGTGTACACCTATCTGCACTCATTATGGTGTAGTGGTTTGAGCATTGGACTGGGACATTGGACGCCAAGATTTGAATCCCTGCATTGCTATGGAAACTCTTTGGGTGTCTGTAGATAAGTCATACTCTCTCAGCATTAGAAGAAGGCAAAGGCAACCTCCTCTCTGAAGAAATCTTGTCAAGATAACCCTGCGACAGGTTTGTCTTAGAGTTGTTCTAAGAAGAAGTTAGGTTACTATTATTTTACTCTTAACTTTTTGAGGATTTTAAAAAAGTTATATGTGGTTTTACTTGTATGGTTAGCCCTCCACATTTGCAGATTTGACTTCCACAGATTTGATTACTTCCAAGGTTCTTCAGCCTCTGCTCACCCCTACCCCCCGCCTTTGGCACTTCTTTCCTGGAGAAACCTTTCTGGTCTGTGGCTCCAATCAGGCCACACAGCCTTTTAAAAACCCATCTCTAATCTTCCTCCTCCTTCACCAGCTGCTACCTGGCTAGCTAAGGGCAGCTCACAGCCCAACTACTTGGCACCACAAACCCTCTCCCAATGCTACCCCACATCCAAGGAAGGAGATGGGCAAGACAGAGGAAGTCTAAGGCCACCATTCTGACCCACTCCCTTCCCCTCACCCTGCCCCGACTTGGGCCATTTCTGCACTAGCCTGTTAATAGCGTGATGATTCCTCTTTCAACATCCTCTGGAATCCTGGGGTTTGCAGTTTAGGGCGGGGCCATCCGGCCCCTCCTGAAACTGCAAACCCCAGGATTCCAGAGGATGTTGAAAGCGGAATCATCATGCTATAACAGGCTAGTGCGGAAATGGCCTTGGTTTGGACCCTGGGTGCCTATTCTCCCTAGCATGTCTCAGCCCCCTTCCAGCAGATACACAGGCCCTTTCCGCACCAGGAAGTTAAAACAGGTCAAGGTGTCCTGCCACGGAGGTCATCCGCACATTGGATCGGACTAGGTTCGGACTATTTACCTCAGTTCTGCACCTTAGTCCAATCCAAAATGCCCCCAGTGGTCCTCCAGTGTGCTAAATGAAGACTGGAAAAATCCGGTCTTTCAATCTTCTGGAGTGCGCCATTGCGTTCTTCCTCACTTGTGCAGATGCGCAGGCTCACACCAATGTGAGCCTGCAATCAGGGGAGGGTGGGCTATGGGCATGGCCAGCATCAGTGATTGGTTGAGACCCACGAAGAACAGGAAGCCACCATTTTGTAAGTCTGAGCAGTGTGGATCTACAGACCTCGCACTGCTCCGATTCACCCTGGATCAAATGGAGGATCCCTGCAGAAGGGCTTAAGTGAGAATCTACGTTGCTTCAACCCAAGAAGAAGCAGTGAGTAACGGCACGGAGTGATTCACTAGCCTCGTGCAAAAAGGGCCGCAGACATACATTTTGATATTTGCAATTTTCCACTTCTGTGAGGGTTCTGTGCCCTAACCCTAGTGCAGAGCTTTCCAAACTGTGTGTCGTGACACATTCTTGTGTCAGCTGCAGTGTGTAGGTGTTTCGCTGCCACTGCCCCCGGCTAAGAAAGCTCTTGGTGAGGGTGGTGGCAGGCCCACCCCACCCGAGATATATATGCCTCTGGGTACTGCACATGCTTAATTGGGTTGAAACAGTGGAAGCGAATGTGAAAAGGCACAGCCACACAATGAAAAGATGCCTATCTGCAGATGTGTGGCACATGGGATTGTTCTCTCATGTTATCACTGTGGGAGTGGAGTGCTGGTGCTGTTATTTTCATGTTTAGTTAGTTAACTTGCAGCTGAATTACCCCTAAAATGGATAAGTGCCTAATTAAGAATTTCGTTTCTTGTAATTTCATTAATACAATTATGCATGTGTCTACATCTCTTATAAGAGATTAGTTTAACCTCTGGTTTGCTAGTAAAACTGAATTAATGTGTCTCAAAATGATGCATGTTTAAAAAGTGTGTCACCATCATGATAAGTTTGGAAAGCACTGCCCTAGTGTATTTCTTTTATTCTGTGACCCTTCTTGAGTCCCATACTTGGGATAAAGATGAGAAACAAAACAGTAAAATGAAACACATTCCAAGTCTTGCATATGTGTGGATTTCTGTGATCATGTACACTTTCTCTCAGAGAGCCTTAGGATATATGAAATGAATAATCTCAGTGAGTATCTTGAAACCACTGGAAATGTCTTCCCTCTTTGCCCAGTCCTGATGTCACCACAAAATCTGCTTTGGAGAATTCCACACCAGCCATTTCCGCACTATGCTGTTATAGTGCTATTATTCCACTTTCAACATCCTGTGGAATTCTGGGGTTTGTAGCTTACTGAACCAAAGAGCTCTCTGACTGAGAACTCTAAATGCCCCTCCCTAAACTACAAACCCAAGGATGCCATAGGCTGTTGAAAGTGGAATAACAACACTATAACAGGAACTGCCTGAAGAAGATAGGCCCACAGACATCACTGCACAGAACTGTGGCTGAGAGACTATTGAACAGTGGTGCAGCACCAACCTCTACTAGTCTTTGTGTTCCTGAGATCTGGGAGGGTGAAGACAGCTCAGTTTCCCCTATTTACACAATGGTAGCAAGATGGTGACTGGTATATCCCTGCGACCAGCCAATGGCCATTTGGGTCAGGGTGTGAAGCTGCAGTTGAATTTCTTTCTTTAAATGGTTCCAGGGGCTTTGGGAACCACCATTGTATTGTGTGCAGTGGTCAAAAATGTACATATACTGGCATATCCTTCAGTTATGTCATCTTAAGTCACCCAGATGTTTCTAGTCCCTATGCTCTATAGTTAATAATGTTGATATCACCTATTACATTGCATGGTGGCTATACAGTGCTGGCAGCCAGCCAAAGCTTACAGATGTCTAATTAGAGCCTATTATCAGTAGCCAGCAAGCAAACTTTGTCTTAGGTTCCAAGCAAATTACTGGTTGTCGTTTTGCAGTCTGAGTTCACAATAAATCCAGAGTGACAGTCTTGTGGCAAAATCCATAGATGAGGCAAAGGTCAAGGGTTCTAGGAGCATGAGCACAGAATCCAAATGTAAGCTGGGCTGCTTCCACCAACAGGAATGGCTGGCTGTTACAGCCTCCTCCCATTCTGGTCCCTCTTTATAACAGCTCAGAGTCTTTCACAGCTGTTTGCCTAATTATTGCATCCTTATTATAAATGCTCCCAGACTCCTGGTCTCTCCCTTTCCCACCTACACTGACTGCCGTAAGCATTGCCCCTCTCATGTCTCTGTGTTGTGGCTGTTGTTAAGGGTTTTGTCAGGGTCCTGTATCAGGGGCATAGCGGTGGCCAAGATCCTGTTGCTGATATATATTTGCATAACCTTTCAATATGTCAATATATATACTTTGAATGATATTGTGCAAGGAGGTATTCTGCACCTTCTCATGCAATATTGTTATCAATGGTGTGAAAGGCAGCCAGAAGGCTTCCAAGCACAAGCTCCGTTCTTCCAGACACTTATTGGTATGTGGCTATGGCTGCCCTTGAACACCAGGTGAAGAAGGAGCACCTTTATTCTGGCGGCAGAGACTGTGCTTTGTCCATTAGGAATAATAAAGTCACACCTGGAAACCCCTTAGCTCCTCTTCTGCACTGACATGGAACTGGAGACTAAAGAGTCATCTCCTCTGACAATAGTGTTACGTATTCTGGTTGGAATTTATGCTCCACCAGTGTACTTGTTGGAGCTAGACTATTCCATTTGTCTCAATAACAGTGTTGACTATTTGGTCTTTGTTGATGCTCTTCTCTCTGAATCAGTGATTTGCAAAGATGCAAATCAGAGATGTAGTTCTTCACTAAGGAGGGAAGGAATTAGGAAGATATAAGTAACTTCAGGAATTAAGAAGGGAAAGAACCAGTAATTTTAACTATGTATTTCCTGCCATGACAAAGTCTTCAAAAACAGTGCGGTTCTCAAAGGCTATACATAGTTCCTGACTTATTCTACTCCAGATTCACATGTGGATATTTTGTCCAGAAAACATGATTTTTGTTTTTTTATGCAAAAGTTGATGTTTTTATGCAGAAAATGTTGCTTTCTGTGCAAAACTCCCCATGTGCAAATTATGCACAAAATCTGTACTGAATTGGCAAGAGTTCAGGTTTCTCTTGGTCAGAGTGTACCAACACTTGAGAAAGACATATAGTAACTATTTTTTAAAATATGTTTGGGTTTTCCTTCCAGCCCTAATTCAGATGCAGATTAGATCAACAGATTAACACATACAGTTATAGTGAGATACATTGTCTGTAGTATTTTATTTGTTGCATGAATCCTCAGACATAATGCAGAAGGAAGAAAAAAGGAAATGAAATGAATAAACAGAAAGAACTGAAAGCTGTTAACAAGCTAAGCATACAAAGACTTTGTACAAAATTCAGGGAGATGGAACCGGAACAATAGAGGATTCCAAATGCATCGGTTCTGCTTCAGAGACAAGGACAGGTAATTTGGAACTCTGAAATTCATGGAGGAAATCAGATGGGGAGATTGCCAGAAGCATGATTAGAAATGGTACAAATGTTGGAAGAATGCATAATGCTTGTGCATGACAGATTTTGAAATGACCAGCTGAAACTTCAAGCAGGATTTGGAAACAACAGAAGATGAATCATGAATTCTGATGGTTTTGATTATTTGTGAATTTCCCTGGCAAAGGTAGTCTAAAATCAAAATGTGCCCTGAAAAAAAAGAGTAGAGAAATCAGTCATTTATTTTTGAGGTTACTTAACTGTAAACATCTTTAACATGGTTCTATTAGCTGCTCTTATACGTGTTGTATTCAATTGTCCATCAGCTGCCAGAAATAATTTCATCAGGCTGAAGCAGACAGCTCTGTTGAATTTACTGAGATACAAACTTGATATGGCTCTTCCTCTCCCCAAATATTCCAGTTGGTCATTGGAAGAACAACTATGGAATTTCAAGAACTGACGCCTAGTGCTTGTTCTCCTTCCCTTCTCATCCTTTTTCCTTTTGTGATATGTCTTAGATTATAAGCCTGAATTGAACTTTTAGTGATCTCATGTGAGCAGCTATGGGAGTTTTTAAGCCAAAGAATAGTACAATTCTTTAATAAATAAATAGCAAAAAGTAGTAATATTTAACTTCTTTGAAGCATTTACAAAGGTGATTCACGAAATGACCAGTTTCACTTCCTATTCACTGAATGTGAAACTCAAATGTGAGTTATGAATCACACATTTAGTTTGCATTTCAAACCAAGGAAGACCATGTAAGCATCTCTGAAATCGAATGGCATCTGGAATGGGTGAGCTCTGAATTCAAATTATCCCAATATAGGAGTTTAACTTCCTTTAGTACAAAGTTGACATAGCCTTATGTCATATGAACATGGAGGCGGAGCTGTGTAGGGCTAGTAGCTTGCAGTATTTCCAAATGTTGTTCCAGGGATGTTCTTGCAGATTGTCTTAGGAGTACTCAACACCTCCTTAGACAAGAGTCTAAATAGTACAACCAGTTGTGTAACTAGGATTTAACCCAAGAAGTTGCTCAATTTGTTCTGATTAGGCATTACATGATTTTTGAACCGTTTCTGAGGGACAAACTGGCAGAGGTTCCAGACTAAAAGGGGCCATGAGGGATAGCTTGTTGTTCTTTTGTTTTTCATGAATGCTAGTGACCATTCTCAGAGGTATGTGTGCTTCAGGAAGGGACCATATTTTCCCCAAAAGGTTTAAACAGGTCTGTGTTGGTTACTCTCAGAATGAGTTGCTTGACCAGGGTGGTAACCTCACCTGACTAGGAAGGCATCTGCATTTTTCCAGTTCCCAGACTTTACATACTTGCAAAAGGGTAACACTAATTGAGTTAGGACAGAAAACACACAAATTATGAACTCTGAATAAGTTAGATACTAGTAGCTGGTTCGTTGCCATCAGAATTCTTTGGGTTCCAACCACTCTGTCCAGTCATCAGGAGAATCCAATAAAGCAGATAAGATGTTACAGTGCTGCTTGTAGAAGTAGGTATGTAAAAACCACCATGGCTGTGCTACTCAGTAACAATGGACTCTGGGATATAGAATTTTCCAGGTTACCTGCGGAGTCAAGACAACAGATCTACATGTAACATCTAAAGGATAACTCCAGTCCCAGAGATTCAGCTTAGAAGTATGCAAAAGTTTTATTCAAGAACTTTAGCTAATGGCAGCACACTCTGGCAATTGTTAAGACTAAAAACTCTATTGAATTTACAGTGTCCTATAAACAGTAACTTTACACATCTGTGCACACATGGCCCCTATTTGGCAGCTAAAACAACTCTTTCCCCAGGCTTATTTCCTGCCTGCCAGTGTCCTGACTTTGTAACTGCCTTTCTTCTCCCTTCTTATCAAAGTTCATTAGAACCACATCCCTTCGTTCTCAAAACACTGTTTTCTCATTTGTTTTCCATCATCTTCTTCCAACCCCCCTCTGTTCCAACTGTTACATGGCATCAAACAGCAAAACATTACATGGCAAATAACATGATATGAGAATGCATGGGCACTATATGATATTAAACACCGAAACACTACCTACTATTGGAATGGCATTAGGATGGCATGGCAGGGAAGTGAAGCCAACCTAACAACACATCCTACAACTTCTTGTAGTTGAGAACAAGCTCAGCAGCTTTCCAGGTGCCAGAGGCTTGAACTCATGAGATTTCCAGGACATCTGACATCTCTACCAAATAGTACTAAGGTGCCTTGTCTAACCAGAAGCTTGATTTGTTTCCATGACAGGGAAGAACTTCTTGGTCATGGTACTCTCAATTTGCAATGCAGCAGAGCTGTACAAGCAGAAACATTCATGTTCAGAAGCAGGCAGATAAGAACTTCAGTGGTATTACTATATAGGACAGTAGCTTTGCATGTTTGTGTTTTCAGCATTGTGTATCTACTGTTTCATTTTGGTTGGTAAAGTATAGTATAGTACAGTATACTATAGGGGCCATGGGCTGGATGTGATACCTTGTCCCCTTTGTGAATCATGAGATGGCTGCCATTGAAAAGATATTTCCACCAAAAAGGAGAACTGAGAACAGCACCTAAAAGTTTTTACAGATGTAACAGCGCAGGGTCTTCTTGAAAAATGCAATGTTCTCTGCTTAAGAAAGGGGCAGTTAGCTTTGCACAGGAGAGGGACATCCAAGATCTCAGGGGAAGTTCCTTTTCTATTGCTAATGGACATTTTGTTGTTGCTGTTGTTGTTAACTGCTGTAAGGTTAACCATGATCTATGGAGACCCTGTGGATGAGAGAGCTCCAAGACACTCTACTTTCAACTGCCCTGTTCAAATCTTGCAGATTCAGGGATGTTTCTTTCTTGATTGAGTCTAGCTGTCTGTAATGGGATCTTCCTCTTTTCCTCTTTTATTATCTGTCTTTTATTGCCCTTTTGTCCCTTGTCCCTGCATGGCCAAGATGAGAAGCGGCCTCTGCCTGCTTTGAGGTCCCTCCAGATCATCTTAACTGACAACGAAAGTAACATCTGAGACAAAATGCAGACCTCTGACTCCAACATCATCGCTTTTCTTCTGCTGTATAATTTTTAAGAACTAGCACTGGTGGGGTTGTTTGAATATTGGACTCTGACTCTGGAGACCAGGGTTCAGATCCCCATTCAGTCTTAGAAACCCACTGGCTGAAATTAGGCAAGTCACATTCTCTCAGCCGCAGGGGAAGGCAAAGGCAAATTCCCTCTGAACAAATCTAGCAAGGAAAATCCCCAAGATAGGGTCGCCATTAGTCAGAAATTACTTGAATGCAGTCAATCACAACAACCAGGCAGTAGGAAAAGAGGAAGACCACATTATAGAAGGAGAGACTCAATCAAGGAAGACATGCCCCTGAATCTGCAAGACCTGAGCTGGGCAACAGAAGATAAGGTGACTTTGAGGTCTGTCATACATAGGGTCACCATACATGAAAGTTGACTTGACAGCAGTTAACAACAATGGACTACTAGTTCAATGCTCTTGCCCATAGCCCAGCCCCAGAGTTATCTATATTTGAAAATTAAATGTCATTATAAAGTTGCACCACTGGAATTATTTCATTTCCTCTCACCTATCAAGGTCAATTCTGTTATTTAAATTATTTACCTTCATATGTTGCTCTGGTTCTGAAGTGCAGAAAGTCTCTGGGGCTGGTCATTGGCCCCATAGATCCAATTAACACTCAAGGTCATGAGTACTTTATGCTGACAAACGAAAAGAAAAGCGTGGATGGGGGCAGGAATCCTAGTTGGTTAAGAAGACATGCCTTGCTGATTAAGGCGGCCTTTGGAGAAAATTAAATTACAGCCCAAGAAATCTGATTGTGTCTGTGCCTGAGTGAGGTAGTGTCTCCGTGCTCAATTTCCCTTGCCATATGCTCCAAGAATTCAAAAAACTTGACATCAGAAGACGGCAAAGGAAAGGCCTAGGGCAGTGGATGTAACACTGAATGGGGAATAAGCTGGAGTGTTAGGAGGAGAGCAAAGGAATTTGACAGTGAGACGGGGACTGGGCAGGGGTCTTCCTTTTATTTATTAATTTATTCATTTTTAAGATTAATTGCACATTGGAGAAGGTGTCAGCTGTCAGTTAGATTGCTGTGATCTGCAATTTTTGTAACAGCCATTTGCCAATGAGTCTCCAACAATTTTAGGAAGATACGTGGAAGTATGGGCAAATCAAATCTATCCGTTTCACTTTCTGCCACATTTCGACTTAAAAAAAAGGGGGGGGGTTGGAAATGTGGATTTTAGCAAGTTTATATCTAAAAGTTTCCATTGCAATTAGGAAGTTGTTTGAGAATATTGAAAAGTTCTCAAAAAGAAAAAAGAAAAACCCAATGAAATTGTCTCTAGTCATGTGTCTTTGAACACTACATGTAGGAAGCTTGTCATGTTGTTTTCGGAGGGACAAAACTACTTTTTAAGGGTGAGCATATACCAGACTGAGCAGAGATGAGGATAGCACTCCCTACTGACTTTTGGATGAAACTGATATGGGCAAAGAACTCCTTAGTCTTCACCAGTATGAGGAGACTCTGGTGTTTGTGGTGATATATCTCTGTATATCAGCTGCTGGGGAAGGTAAGATGTGTGGAAAGCAAGTTGGGCGAGGTTAATAATAGCAAAAAAATGGGAAACAAATGAAAAAGTTCAAATAGAGGAATGGTATAAAGAAGTGTGGAAAATTGCAATTAATGATAAATTAACTTGTAGAATTAGATTTATGAAAGGCCTTGTAAAAGGGAATGATTTTGAAGAAATTTGGAAAATATTCTTGGAAAAAGTTTTGATAAGAGATGGTAAAGTTACCCTTTCACAAGAAGAATGGCAATTTTGGAAAGTGGAGTAAATAAAAAGTTGGCTCTGGGGGGTGGGTTTATTCACTTTTTTGTTAATTATGTGGTGTTTTGTTTATTTGGATTTGTATTGTTTATTTTTTTTCATAATAAAAAAAGGAAAGCAAGTTGGGCTAGATCAGTTTTTGGTTTGATTTAGCATGACTATTTATATTCTTATTAGCAATGCAACAAAATGTTATTAATATGGTTTTAAGTTCTTATTATTGATGACAATATAGGGATCTAGAAACAGGGTTTTATAGTGCAAACCTTTTTTTTTTTTAACACAAAAGCCACAATTTTCATGCAACCCCACCCCACAAAGAATTTCTGTGCAGAAAATTTCCCTGAAACACTTTAGGACTTGTGAATATTGGATGAGAAAAGAGGAGAAATATTTGTTTTCTCCTGCAGTAAGAAGAAAACTGAGAAAATAAGCCATCCTTGCCTGTAAGATTTACATCTTTAATCCACACTATAATTTTAACAGCTCAGTACCACTTTAACTGCCATGGCTTCATTCTATGTAATTTTGGAATTTTTAGTTTGATGCAGAGAGCCAGTGTGGTGGAGTGGTTTGAGCATTATGGGCCTTTCCGCACTACACTGTTATAGTGCTATTATTCCACTTGCAATGTCCTATGGAATCCTGGGGTTTGCAGTTTAGGGAGGGGCATTTAGGATTCTCAGCCAGAGAGCTCTTGGGCCCCAGTAAGCTACAAACCCCAGAATTCCACAGGATGTTGAAATTGGAATAATAGCACTATGACCTTTTCCACATGGGGCAAGGGAATCGCCCCGCACCGCTACTCACCGGACCTTTTGGCTCCCTGGGCTGGTCTATGGCACTCTGGAGCAGTGCGTGATCATAAATACACACTGCTCCGGTGTCCCAAATGTCAGCTTCCGGTTGGTCAAGGGTTTCGACCAAATGCTGAAGCTCACCAGCCTAAAGCCCGCCTCTGGGCAGATCGCAGGTTCGCATTGGTGCAAGCCTGCAAATCTGCATAAGGGAGCAGGCTCTCAGTGGCACGCTCTGTGCTTTTGAAAGACCGGAAAAATCAGGTCTTTCAAAAGCACGCTGGAGGACCACTTGGGGTTGTTCGGACCAGATTGAGGTGTGGATCTACATTAAATAGGTCCAACCCAGTCCGGTCCGAGGTGCAGATCTCCTCCTTGGAGGACGGACTGCACTGTTTCAAAAACCCCATGTGGAAAAGGCCTATAGCAGTGTAGGGCAGAAATGGCCATACAAATCCCAGCATTCTATAGGATGGAGCCATGGCAGTGAAAGTAGTATCAAACTGCTATAATTGTGCAGTGTGGCTACATCCTAGGATGAACTCCAGTTGTTATTATTGTTTCTTTCTCAGCAAACAATTTTGAGAAGGACTTAAAGGTAGGAGCTAAATATCTGCCTAAACTCTAATTCCAGCATTCTTCAGGATGGAGCCATGGCAGTGAAAGTAGTATCAAACTGCTCTAATTGTGCAGTGCAGTTACATCCTAGTTGGATGAACTTCAATTGTTGTTACCAATACTTTCTCAGCAAACAATTCTGAAGAAAGAGTTGAGGGGAGCAGGGATAATCCAAACTGATTGAAAAATCTGAGATTTTGTTCCTGTTATTTCTGATTTTTATACTGGATTAAAATAAGCTGACCTTGAGTGCCGGTATAATAAGTCTCTGATCATACCAGAAACTGATAGAAAATATTTTGGAATAAAACAAACATGCCTGTATCTCCAAAATGAAATCAGAAAGAACAGGAAAACAACAACAACAACAACCTGGGACTTTCTGGTCTTTTAAATCAGTCTGGATGAGCCTTCAGTGATATTTTAATGTCTTTCTGATTCAAAATCATGCTTTTATTATGTTGTCAGGAAGACACAATGGAAGAAACATTTTAGGGGCCTTTCAAGAAGCAGCCAAACTGGTGATGTAATGGATCAACCCAGGAAACAATTAGAGAATCATTTTTACTAAACGTTTTATGACTCTGCATTTGCATCTGGGGAATATTAGAGTAAATATAGCATGAGGAAATTAGTCTTAATTTCATGTTAATGGAAAAATCAATTCAGTTCTAATTATGTTATGATTTATAATATACAATCCGGCAGTTCCTTAAATGCTTTGATTAGGTTGTTCAATTGTTGATTTTTTCCCCCTCAACCTAAATAGGATTAATTCTGTTTCTAATCATACATTTAAATGCATAAATCTATTGGCAGAAGAATCTACTTAACCTCAGGGAAGCTAAAGTAAAATGAAAAGGAAGTATTAAAAGTGCAGTATGGATGAATGTTCAAGAAAGCTAGAAACCCATATCTGGAGGACTGGAGAGCCAAAAGAGATGAGCTGGCAGAAGATAATGACTGGCATTGTGTTAGTGACTTACCCCTACAAAAGAGGGCGGGCATTTTTGACTGATTCAGTTGAAGGTTGCAGAAGCAGAGTTGTGTATGCAGAACTGTCACATGTATGGCACCATTGTATTGTGCTTGTGCATTACAATCATGCATTTCACATTTGTTTGCACAATATTGCAGTTTTCCAAAGCACAACTGTCAGATAGTTTTCCAGATATGGGTGGAAAATTAAACTGCTCTATTTCCATAATATAGGAGCTTGGCCGATATTTTCTTCCAGTTGATCAGGTGCCAAGAGCCCTCATGGCACCACTGGGATTATAGCTAGAAAGAATGTTTCAGAAATGTAGCCCTCAGCTAGGGAAAACTTGAAGCATTTGATCTTTCAGGGACAGTGTGGTGTAATGGTTAGGATTTTGACTGGCATTTGCAAGACACAGGATCTAATCCTGACTCATTCATGAAATTCACAAGATGATATTGGACCAATCATAGTCTGTTAGACTGAGTTAGACTGACCTAACTCACAGTGTTGTGGTGAAAAACTGGGGAAGAAGAAAGCCATGTATGCTGCTGTGAGCTCATTGAAATAACTTTATGAATTCTTATATGAACTGACATGATTTGAAGCCTGATTTCCACAAAGAAGTACAATGCCTTTTCGGATGCATATTTTGAGAGATCATAATGGCTGGCATCTTGTTAGGTATTTCACAAACTGACTTATGATCACATAAAATTTAGGTGCTGGGGAGCAAAAAGGAAGCTATATCTCCAAGACCAATGTGCAAATGGAGCCAGCAATATGGCCAATGTGCAACAGGTCCAAGGCACAATGTGTCCTGATGCACAACATGACAACATATCAGGGCACATTATGTAGTGGGAGCCCTGTTACACAATGGGGCATAGAATTATAGAGTTGGAAGAGTCCACAAGGCCCCTTCAGTGCAACTCTGCACTCACACAAAAATACACCATCAAAGCATTCTCAACAGATGGCCATCCAACTTCTGTTTAAAAACCTCCAAAGAAGGAGACTCCACCATACTCCGAGGTAGCATATTCCACTGCTGAACAGCCCTGACCATCAGAAAGTTCTTCCTAATGTTTAGATAGAATCTCTTTTCCTGAAGTCTGAAGCAATTGCTCCGTGTGCTATTCTGAGGACCAGCAGAAAACAGGCTTGCTCCATTCTCCATTTGACACCCCTTCACATATTAAACATAGCTATCATGTCCCCTCTTAACCTTTTCTTCTCCAAACTAAACACACCCTGCTTCCTAAACCACTTGTAGTGCTCAGAACTGGACACAGTATTCCAAGTGAAGTCTGACTAAAGCAGAATAGAATGGGACTGTTACTTCCCTTGACCTAGACACTATACTCTGACTGATGTTCAGCTTGTGGTCTACTAAGATTCCTAGTTCCTTTTCACATGTGCTGTGGTTAAGCCAGGTGTTACACATCTTATACCTGTGTATTTCATTCTTATCTGCCCAACTGTAGTACTTCACATTTCTCTCTGTTGAAATTCATTTTGTTAGTTTTGTCTCAGCTCTCTAAGCTGTTAAGATCATCTTGGCCCAGCTCTCTAATTTGTAAAGATCATTTTGAATTCTTATCTTGTCCTCTGGGGTGTCATCTGCACATTTCATAAGAATGCCCTCTTTTTCTTCATCCAAATCATTGATAAAGATATTGAATAGCACTGGACCCAGGACAGAACCCTGTGGCACCTCACTAGTCACTTCTCTCCAGGATGGAGCCACTGGTGAGCACTCTTTGAGTTCAGTCAGTCAGTTGGTCCACTATCTTCTGCTGGAGCCTGTTGTGTATTGTCACAGTTCACTAGCATGGCTATGCCTCATGTCAGTGATGCAGCTGCATCATTGTAAACTTATGCTTTATAGCTGCCCATTTGGGTTCTTGGCCTATATTTAGAAATGTGTACCAGATCCCATCTGATCTTGGAAGCTAAGCCTTGGTTAGCACTTGGATGGGTCAGTCCCGAGGAATCTCAGCTGTTGTAAAGCTACATTTCAGAGGAAGAAATTGGCAAAACCACCTCTGAGTATTTCTTGCCAAAGAAAACCCTATGACATACCTGGGGTCTCCTTAAGTCAACAGGTGACTTGAAGACACACATGGTGATATTTCAGATAGATATTTTTGAGAAAAGACACTCAAAGTATGTGTTCAGAGATGTGCATCAGTGTAAATTTTCATGCAACTCTGTAATATCTTTTATCTGGCTTATGTTTAGATTTTGTGATTTTTCCATTCCATCACATGCTGATTTTATTTCGAATTGCCTTGGGCACACTAAAAGAAGAGGCAATTCAAAATTCCATTAAAAAACAACAATGATTTTTGCGAAGATAAAGTGAGGATGAGAAGAGTCGTGTATGTCTCCATGAGGTCATTGGGAGAAAGGCAGTGAAAAAAGGGAAAGATCCATTCTGTGAACTATTTTCCATTCATGTAGCATTGGATTTCATACTAGGAAACTCAAAACCTTTGTACTTTCAATACTACTGAATCATGGAAATTAGTCTTCTTCTGAGTCATGTAGTTCTGTTAGAGAAAGTAGAGATGGCTCTTTTCCTTACTTTGGCATGTCATCCTGATCACGAAAAGAGAAAAATAGGCACTTTGTTGTTGGTTGGTTCAACACATATGTAAATCCTACTGAGTCATTGAAACTACTCTAGTTAAGGCCAACAATAAGACTCAGGCCACAGAAATTTGACATAAATAATTAGATACAGAAAATAGATACACAGTAATTGGTACTGTTAATATTTTCTGGATATAATTAACTCTGACCTCATGGCTAACACCTCACCTAAATCATATGCATTATGAATACACACACACACACACAGATACACACCCCTGAACCTCCAAGATCTGAAAAAATAAACTGTAATCCATGAACGTTCAGGCTGTATTAAACTTGTTAGTATTAAAGGGGCTACATGACAACTTGTTGTTGGGCCACAAAAGACTAACCATAGCTTGTCATTTGAAAATTGTTTTAACGATTGGTCAGAAATGTTCCATTTCTCTCTCACATCGGGAAATTACAGATGTGCTGGGAGGCAAATTTGTACTCTGCTTCCAGAATATTCTTCTTTTCTTCTTCCTCTGCTATCACTTACCTTTTGTTTATACCTTCTAATATGCAGCACAGGCTATAGCTAATAACATGACACATTGAATAGCTTCTGTCAATGTTTGCCTTCCAATTCCAACCAAAGATGTAATGGAAAAAACCAGTGACCTGTTGCATTCTTAGGTTAAGTAAATTGTTGCTTTCCTTGAAATCCATAGAAATGCTGTCAGTTTCTTTTGTGACATATTCTTACCAGAATCCACAGTGTGGGACATAATGAATGTTGGTAGTTCCTGACCCAGGAAATAATATATTTATGAATTTGGGAATGCTATAAGAAATGCTATAAGAAATGCAGTAAGTAAAAATTCAACCTCTTCATTCTTAGGTTCTTCAAGAACATCCACTTTAATAATTATTACAATTCATGGGCCATATCTGCTAGCAAGAAGTGTCAAAGTGACCAAGATTTGGTGCCAACTGAGAAATCCGTTTTCCCCTCTACTATGTTGCAAAGAATACCTGTGGAAAAATAAGCATTTTTCTGTTGTGCATCAGTATGGAGCTGAAGTCTCCTGTTACACTGTATCTCAATGTTCAGAAGACAAGATGTGATCAATAAGTAGAAAGGTAGATTTATTGGTTGGCCTTTGAAATATGGCATTTCTCCTCTGCTCCTTCTTTTTCCTCTTGCCAGATGGTTGTAACCTATGCGAGGCAATATCTTTTATCATTCTGTAGAGTAAACATACTAAAATGGATGGAAATGTATCCTCTAATAGTGAGATCTGTAAAACAAAGGCTGGAATCCTGTTGGGGACTTCCATCTTTGTAAGTTGGCTTATGTATGGGAATTAGAATTGAAGGCTAGGATTCGATTCTCTATTCAGCTATGGAGATCCACTGGGTGACCTTGTGTATATCACACACTCCAGCCCCAGAAAAACCCATGATAGATTTGCCTTAGGGTCTCTGTAAGTCAGAAATGACTTAAAGACATGCAACAACAACAACAACAACAACAACGACAACAGGGTTTCTTAGTGCTTCTGCTATGTAACTAGCAATACATAAAGTTAGTAACATACATCATGATAGAGCATTCGGGCCAATGCTGTAGTATGGAATATTGTTCCACAAACCACTCAGTCATTCTACTCCTCATTCCATTCCATTCCATTCCATTCCATTCCATTCCATTCCATTCCATTCCATTCCATTCTTTAAAGTATTTATAACTCATCCTATTTCTTGAATCTTAAGGTAGGGTATCATAAAATCCATTTTAAAAGTTCAGAACAATTTAAAACAGAATCATTTAAGACAGGGGTGTCAAATTCAATTTCATCTTGGGCTGCATCAGCATTATAGGCCATTTCCACATGGGGCCGGGAATTGCCTCATGATGCTACTCACCGGACTTTTGGGCTCCCCGGTCTGGTCCACACTTCTCTGGAGCAGTCCATGGCCGCTGCTCCGCACTGCTCCGGCGACGAAAATGGTGGCTTCCGGTAGGTCGAGGGTCTCAACCAACCGCTGAAGCTTGCCAGCCTAAAGCTCGCCCCAGGCAGATCGCAGACTTGCACCAATGCGAGCCTGCGAATCTGCATGTGGGAGCAGGCTCGCAGTGGCGTGCTCCGTGCTTTTGAAAGACCTGTTTTTAGCGGTCTTTCAAAAGCATGCTGGATGACCACTTGGGGTCGTTTGGCGGCGGGCTGGACTGCGGATCTATGTTCAGTAGGTCCGACCTAGTCCGGTCACAGGTGCAGACGTCGTTCCTGGAGGACGCTCTGCCCAGTTTAAAAAATCCTGTGTGGAAATGGCCCTCAAAGGGCCAATTGTATCTGTAAGACTATATAAATTTATATACTTCTTTATTATATTAAATAATTGCCTCTGCATTCGATTATTCTGTGCCTCTTTCTGCCCCCCAGACTCTCTCTGTGCCACTTTCTGCTGCCCCCTCCCCTGTGGCTCTTTCTGCCTCCCTGCCCCTCTCTATACCTGGGAGCCCAATCCCCACATTGCTTGGCTGCCAGTATTCTGAAAAGGGGCCCAGCAGCCAGCACTTGCAATCTGTTTCTACTTCTGACTGCTCTTCTGTCCAACTTTCATGAGCCACACAGAGTGTTGCCATGGTAACCCGAGGAAATACTCTGATGGTGAGACTTGGACAGAGGAGCAGTCAGAAGTAGAAATAGATTGTGAGAGCTGACTGCTGGGCCCCTCTCCAGAATACTGGCAGCTGGGGCCCTGCAATGTGGGGATTGGGCTTACCAGATGGGAGGAGTGTCGCAGCTGCAGGAGCGGTGCAAAGACCACATGAAATGGCCTGGTGGACCAGATTCGGCCCACAGGCCTTGTGTTTGAGACATGTCATTTATGCAGACTAAATGAATTTTAAACCATTTAAAACAGTTTAAGACAGATGCAAATCACACACATGTGCAGAATTGGACAAAATCAAATTGGACTCTAATAGTTTGGTTAGAAGACATGCTTCTGCTTGGTTCCTATTGGACTTCTAAAGGAAGAGTATTCTATTACCCTTCCCTTCTGTTTCCCACAGCCCACAATTAAGAGTTACTAGGTCAGGATTATTCCAAGGACTGAAATGCCAGCATCAAAATATGAGACTCAGGCATGACTTCTTTGGATGTCATGGTGGAGGGGCTGTCCTGGTGATCTTACAAGGACATTGTTAAAATGAGCAGCCCCTGCTGCTGTCTTTGAGTACTGGGGAGGGAAAGAATTTTCACGATTATTCATCCAAAAAGGAGGTTTCCTGACTATGAGGAGCCCTTGTTGGGAAAACTAATAGACAAGCAATGATCTCATGGAATTCAACAGCCTGAAGTGTTGCACAGTAATTATTTTATGGAGAAAAACATGTTTTTTTGTGTAAAAACTAGTTTTCTGTGCAGAAAATGCTTTCTTTCCTTTTAATGCAGGAAAACACATTTTTCTTCATAGAATAATGTCTGTGTAACCCTTCAGGATGTTTGAATATGAAAAGAATATTGTGAAGGAATATTTGATTTCTCCTACAGTAGGAAGAAAGTTATTTTAATTATTCATTGTCACATGCAAAGATGAAAAAGCTGAAGATTTGTCTCCCTGTGCATAATAATTAAACATTAATCATAGTTGCAGACAGTGTAATAGACCATTCCAACAAAACACAAGTCTAACATACAAAGAAAACATAGGGCCTTTCCACACTACATCATTATAGTGCTATTATTTCACTTTCAGCATTCTGTGGAATTCTGGGGTTTGTAGTTTACTGAGGTCCAAGAGCTCTCTGGCTGAGAATTCTAAAGGCCCCTCCCTAAACTACAAACCTCAAGGCTCCATAGGATGTTGAAAGTGGAATAATAGCACTATAACAGTGTAGTGTAGAAAGGCCTTCCTGTACTTTCCTCTGGTGCTGGAGTCTCATATACTTGTTGCTACAAAAGTTGGTTTTATAGGCCCTCAATCCTCCAAACTCCCCAGTCTCAAAATGGAGTGAACTGACTCTCTTAGAAGTCTTCAGGAAAGGCTATCAACTTATTAAATAAGTTGCAGGCTCATTTCTCTGCACTGTTTAACATAAAAATACCTGTTTTTCATAACCATAATCAGAAGTGGATTTTCAGTGGTATCCAGTCTTCTCCTCCTCCCTGATTTGAGATTTTTGGCAGGTTCTGATACACCAGAGGGTCCCAGAAGCATCAAGTGGGCTGCAGGTTCCCTGTAGTTGCCCAGCCCTGCTGAAGAGTATGTGTGGTAGTCTTTTGTTTGCACAAGCAGTATCCCAACCCACCACCAGAAGCTCAGAAACAGAGAGAATGAAGCTAGCAAAAGACTCATCTGGTGAAGCAGCATCCCGTAGGGAGCAGAGACAGTGGACATCACCACTTCAGCATGCAGAGTATATTTTTCTCCCATACTATGGCCATTTCTGAATCTTATAGATTCCCGTTGTGGTCCTGGTTTCATTCTGGCAGTGCCTTTGCTGGGATGGGAGTGTGATGCGAATGCTCCTCTCCCCACCCAGCTGTCTGTCTGTGGAAGGGAGTGTAAGTGCTACGCACCTTCCTTCTGCAGCACAGCCAACCTCTTTCCCGTGCTGTGCTGGGGAAGGAAGCACCTACATTGTGCTTCTGCCCCTTCTGCATGGCTGGTGGAGACGGTAGCATTGTGTGATCACGGACACTTAACTGATTTTTTTCGAGTGGGGGCATGTTGGCTGAGGGATTGCTACAATGTCATGTGAAAACTTGACTCGCAGACTGCTACCAACGCATCCCCATCATGGGACAGTGACACCATGCAGAAATGGCCTAAGACTTTCCCTGCAAGTAAGGAAGTTAGTTTATCTAGATGCCTCTAGCTCTGTGAAACTCCTGTTGTTTTAATTTTCTATCTATAAGGAATGTTTTCAACACAGAAGTCTTAAAAATAAGATTCTCTACATGTATTCTAAACTGATCTATACCTGAGAACAGTATTATTTGATTTCAACTAAGTTCTGCTCATGTGCTAGACCTTTCCTGGTTTTCAAGACACACTCTGGTCTAGTACTCACTAGATTAGAATCCTTGCTTGCATTGAAAAGACCTGGGAGTGGGGCACTGTTCTTTCTCTATCCTAGGAGTGCAAGCATGCAATCCAATAAGGTAGGGAGGTGTAGCTACAAGAAGGGAATGAGGACATTGTCTCCCAATAAGAATTCTGCCCACCCAATGAAATTTTCCTTCAATTCCCAAACTTCCAGCCTTGCAGAGACTGAGACACTGACAATCATTAATACCTAGAGTTCTTATATTTACTGTGTGTGCATATTCCCTTGTTAATGTTGTCTGGCCTTTTCTTTGGATAAGTAGTCCCCTCTGATCTGCAGCGTATATGTTCCAAGATGCCCTGTGGATGTCTGAAACTGTTGATACCAACAGACATCACCAGAAGCAGCCTTTTAGCTTTGCAAGGACCATGGACTGTAGAAAAGCTTCATACTACCAGATAGTATGAAGCCTCTCTATGGTCCCTGCAAAGCTAGAGGGCTACTTCTGGTATTGCCAGAGCTGTTTTCTGTGGCATTGTTGGTAGAGGGGCAGTTAATGTGGGGGGTGAACAGACAGGTAGGCAAAGTATGGGTGGTCAGATCCAGAGCAAGCCACATAGGTGCTGTTGTCTGGATGCCAGGGGATGGATTGGGGGAAGGATGGGAGGGAAAAAGATGAGGGCAGAGATTGACTGTGGGAAAATGAAACAGCAGAAGTAAAATTGTGGATAAGTGTAGACTACAGTATTTCTAAATGCTCAGCTGAAATCTTAAGAGACTATAATACTGGAAATTTCAGAAATGAAGAAACATTTCATCTGAGAGGGAAGAATTCTTATTTGAAGGGGCAATGCCCTCATTTTGCCATTCTGTAGCTATATCCTTCTAATGCACACCCTCACACGTAGAGGAGAAAGCCAGAAGCATCTGGGGCAAGAAGAGTTCAGATGCCTCCTTGTGTGAATTTTGAAAAGGTATACTCCCTCTTGCACCTAGGGATTGCATTAGTATGGACTGAAATTCTGCACCATAGTCTACTTTGTGCAATTTGATGAATCCATAGCTGTGTTGCAGAAAGGCAATGCCACTCTGTTAGGGGAATTGTGAAAACGACCCTCTCGCATCAGCAAGAGTATTTTGATGTGTACTGGTTTCCTGATGCACATCACATTCACTTATGATACACATGGGACACTTGTGATGTGCATTGGACACTTCTGATGTGCATCAGACTCCTTGCAAGTATCTGGATGTCTTTCAGGGGTGCCCCAACATGCATCAGTGTCCATTCCACATCAGGGGCATGTTGCATCTATCACTCCACTGGCTACCATTGCATAATAGACACCTATACGTTGTAACATCATGGGAGCCCCTAGGTGAATATGGTCATTTCTAAGATATTCAGTTCTATTTCTTGCATGTGTGAGCCCAATTATGAAGACTTAAGTCCCATGCTGAATACATATATGGCAACTCCTAATACGTTCAATGATACAAACAGAAAACAAATGCACGGGCTAGTCACAGCTATTGGGAATGGGGTGCTGTGTGAATTCAGGATGCTCTGTGCATGTGTGGCACAGTTTCACTGATTCTACCATGGGCAAATGCAAGATGTGTGTAGGTGTGCAAGTTTCCAGCATATCCCCTGCTGTTATAAGGAAGATGATATATTGTCGGCCCTCTGTATTCGCTAGGGTTAAGGATGCAGGACCCCCACAAAAGTGGAAAAATCGCACATATCAAAATATATGTGGGAAGGGGGCTAAGGCATGGCAGGGAGAACAGATATCCGTGGTCCAAAATAGGCCAGGAAAGTGGGGGGGGGTCAACATGGTGACCCTATACTTCCTCTGTCTCACTCAGGGTGGGGGGCATCAGGAGAGGTTTTTGTGGTGCTGATAAATTGGTTGCGAGTTGTTCTTAGCTGGCCAAGCAGCGGTTGGTGGAGGAGGACCAGAAGTGGGATTTTAAAGGGCTATGCAACCTGATTGGAGCCACTGAGAAGGAAAGTTCTGCTAGAAAAGAAGTGCTTGAAGTGAAGGGGCAGGGGGTGGAGCAACAAATAATCAAGTCTATGAAAGTGAAACCTGCAAATGTGGAGGACCGACGGTATTCCTCCGTGTCTTAAGGCTGTATCTCCCTGACACCCCCTCCCCGATTCAGTTGACTACCACTTTCATTAGCTCCAGCTAGCATGCCATGCTGGATGGGGAGTGAGAGAGAAGTTGCAGTCCATCACATCAAGATGAAGGAAGTTTATTATAGGAAGAGAAGGGGGCAGTGGGAAATGGTGTTTCCCATTGGATCGCATAGTTCCATCGTAGTTGCAATTATGAAGTATTAATGTACTCTTTTTCAAGGATGTCAGGTGGTCTCGTGCATGTGTCTCATCTCACGATCTTATTTATCATGTAGCAAAGCTGTGCTGTTTGATAGCATTTTACTAGGGTTAATTCATCTTCTGTTTCTGCCAAATAACTGAGATGGCTGGTAAAAGTCCATGGACAGATTTATCTTTCAATTTTCTTCCTCTTAAATTAATAATATTTTAATTCTGACATTCCTTCTCCTGTACTCTTTTAAAAAAAACCCCAAAAACTGGCATGGCTTCATCTTGTGTGCAAATCCAAAAATCTTCCTTTCACTCTAGAAGACAAGCTTATG
This sequence comes from Ctenosaura bakeri, assembly GCA_948474755.1. Classification (NCBI taxonomy): domain Eukaryota; kingdom Metazoa; phylum Chordata; class Lepidosauria; order Squamata; family Iguanidae; genus Ctenosaura; species Ctenosaura bakeri. Next base: position 53,967 of record CAOLHI010000388.1, read on the forward strand.
ACAATGAAATGCTCATACATCTTCTGCAAAATTAAGGCTGACTTTTTTTTTTTAAAAAAAATATTGTTTGCAGTTTCTCATGGGGAATTTGAAGAAGCTACAGCATAGATATTTTTCATGGACTGTGTTGCACTAGTTTAGAAAATAGGTCTAAAAATCCCAGCACTTGTTCCTAAATCATCTTTTTTGACAAGCCTTAAATATCTCTGGATAATAGCCTCTCTCTTTTTTTAGCCAAAACAAAACACTTATTTGTTCAGGCTAGGGAGGACATTAATTATTTACACCTATTTCTACCTCGCTTCTAAACCTCTGCTTAAAATTCATGGCCTAGGCACTCATCAAATATTGATTTTTTTATTATTATATTTTTTTTTCCACCAAAGATGATGCTTCCCCTTTAACATTATTATAATGAGGGATAAAAAAAAATCAAATTGCCTGCGCTGAAACTCAATCATTTTCACATGCCATCTGCATTGATCTCTTTTCAAGGTTTTACCATAAATTATTCTATTCAATTAAGTAAACCCCACACATAATGACATTTTGCAAACTAAATAATTTATTGACTAGTTTGAGCGAGGAATGATTCGCCTCTAATGCTCCATCGTTTTCATCAGTGTTATTAGTGACATGGAGCATTTTTTTGGGGGGGGGCAATGAAAACATTTGTCAGACTCTTTGTTTGGAAAAGTGGAATCACCTGGGAAGCAGAAATCTTCCTGGGTAGAAAGCAGATCAGTTTCTAACATCTTGATATGCACTGGCAGCATTGATATGTAATAATAAACAGTGGCTTAGTTTTACAAAAATGAGCCTATCTTCTCACCTATCTTGCATTTACTCCATGTCCTGCTTCCTCTAGCATAGCCACAAGGATGTCAGAAGTATGCATCTCTGTTGCCGAGTGACCACAGTTTAGCATGTCACTTGGATCCTAAGTTGTGGATAATCTTAACAGGCAATGAGCAAGAGCCTACATCACAGTTGCATAATGTTAATCTCTATGTATGCATTAATTGTGCTATGCAACTGTTTTGTTGAATGACACCCAAATGTGCAGTGAATGTGCAACTGAAGTTTCCCTGTGCACCCTGTGTATTAATGTGCATCCATGCACATGCATGTGTGCATGCTCAATGGCATCACAAACTTGACTTTGTTTCTGCAAACTTCAACTGAATGTGGACATTTGCTTCGGACAAAATCTCCAAATGCTATTGTTGTTGTGTGCCTTCAGCTTGTTTCTGACTTATGGCAATCCTAAGGAAAAAATATAATTGGGTTTTCTTGGGGCTGAGGGTGTGTGATGCACTCAAGGTCACCAGTGGATTTCCAAAGCTGAGCAGGGAATCAAACCATGGTCTTCAGGGTCATAGTCTAATGCTCAAACTGCTGGACCACACTGCACTCCCAAATGCCATATCCTTCAACATTTCACAGACGCAAACCAGAATATGGTCAAGATGGCAAAAGTTATCAGTGAGGAAGAAGAATGCACTAGCTAGGAGAAGCTGAAGAAGTTTGCTTTTACCTGAGTCAGAGTTTTCCAAACTTTTCATGTTGGTGACACACTTTTTAGACATGCATCATTTCGTGACACAGTAATTCAGTTTTACTAGCAAACTGAAGATTAAACTAATCCCATATAAGAGATACAGATACATACATAAATTGTAATAACAACATGTATGCGGACACAACATATCTCAGGCAAATCTTTCATATAGTTTTAAAAATATATGATTTATAAATAACAACATGCATTTACTTAGGTAACACACTAATGTTTCACGACACACCGTTTGGAAAGCCCTGACCCAAGTCAACAGGGAAGGGCAAGATTCCACTCTCCCCTCTCCCCTCATACTGCTAAATTAATTGAGTACAAATTGCTTTTTCAGTTTGTAGCAATTGAACTAAGCTGAGGACAACGTGAGAAAGTATGAGGAGGAGAGGGAAACTGGGAAATTTTAAAAGCAGATAAATAAGTGGGTCAACAGGAGAGTAAACTGGACTGCCTCAGCCAAATCAGGACAGCTGGAGTATATGAAATGATTCCATAGGGGAAAGTAAGTATGTGTGAGACATGTGTGAATGGAAACCATAGGTAAGAGCAGCGAATGGATTACTGATGTAACTGAAGTTTGCTGGGTTCATACAACAAGACATGCTGAGGTTAATTTTAAAAAATGGATACCTTATTGAAGGTGGAAAATGCATGTCCAAGGCAAAGGTTAAGCTCATTCTCGAAACACTAAACCATAGCTCAGCACTACATCTGTACTAGTGCAAAGGAACACAGCTCCCACATCCTGCTCCTGCAATGTAAGGAATGAGTGAGTGTTAACACAGTTCTGCAGACACAGCATGAATAGATGTACATTCGTGGGACATAAAGTGCATTTTGTACAAGCATCTAAAGTGCTGCTCACTGAAGGATCACTGCCTCCAAAGTATGTGAGCCTCTGTTTCTATATCATTGATGTTTTCTGATGCAGCACTATTTATGCAGCATTCTCACCTCAGCAAAGTAAGATCATCCTGTGATTTAATGCATGAGCAGGCTTCGGCCATATGGTACATACATTGTCTTTTTCCTCTGCAAGGCAGCTGAAATGATGGCAAACAGATCACCCTTTGCCCTTCATGGTGCAGTGTTTCCTCTCTGATAGTTCTGGCCGTCCAAAATATTGCTTATACCAAGTATACTTTTTAGGAACTGTGGGTCTTGAGACTGGAGAACTCTAAAAGCTTAAATCTGAGATCTGTTATAGCAAGCTCTTGGGTATCATCTAAGCTTAGATCTGAAACCCCTTTCGGACCAGAGTAGGAAGCTAAGAAGGGTCAAGCCTGGGACCAGTTCACATTATATTCTATCTTAACTACCATGGCATCATCTTCTGGAATCCTGGGGTTTGGAGTTTGGTGAGGCACTAGAGCTTCCTGGTTGAGAATTCTGCATACCTTTCCCTAAACTCCAACCTTCAGGATTCCATATAGCTGAGCCACAGCAGTTAATATGGAATCCTTGCACTGTAATGGTGTGCTGAGAATGGGCCCCTGGTTAGTACTTGGAGGGAAACTCCAGGGAATATCAACCGCTGGAGGCTATATTCAGAGGAAGTCATTGAGAATCCTTTTAACAAATCTTGCTAAGAAAACCTTGTGATAGAGTCATCATTAGCTGGACTTGACTTGAAGATGCACAACAACAACAAACAATAAGAAGCGTATAACATTAGGTCCTGCAATTTGCTGGTGGTAAGAAACACTTTGATTTGCCAGGCCTGGAACAAAAACAGGGAATATCCCACTGTGATTGATTGTCCGGTCAAGAAAAGCTCAGCAGCTATTACTAGCTATAGTTTAGTTCAACCTGCATTGAATATAATTTCTTTAGAAGGATGGTCTATAACTTTTTGTAATAATAAACAATTAGGTTGGGACAACATCTCCTCCAAGAATCCTCATGTGGGACAACATTCCCTTCAGGGTCAGATTTGGGTATACCTACCTGTGCTCTCTTATTAGTCCTGTGTTACCCTGATTTCTGGGGTCCCCAGAAATATTTTTCCTCAATGTGCTCCACATGATGGGGAATGGAAACTAGCCAGAGAACAAGCAATAGCAATGCGAGAGGCAGGGTAACCTAGCGAGATCTTTTTACCCAGTGTTTACAGGGTCAGGCCAAGCCAAAAACCAAGCAAAATTGTCTAATAAATGATTTTATTAAAAATAAAGACTTGCACACACACGCACTTATGCACTCACTCACTCACTCACTCACTCATTCAAGACCTAGCAAGAAATAAAAAGAGAGGAAATTGGATAGGGAGCTTTGGAGGGTTACATGTGGGGAATACCGCACCTGGTCCTGAAGTCCGGAGGTCCAAGACAGCAGTGGAGAGAGCGATGAGACTCAGCATGTGGAGGGCAGAGGAGATAGCTCAATGGACGGAGTGACGGTCTGCTGGGAAGCCGGGAGCGATCCAAAGAGCCACTCAAAAACTGGGTTTATTTATGGGGGAAAAGGTACCTGAAGGGCTAATTCTTTCCCGGAGAGAACAATAGGTGGAGGAGCTAGAACAAAGCTCCAAAATGTCAACATCCTTTGCATGATTGAATTTGCTGGGGTTGTCAAAGCCTCAGCTATATGCAAATCGTCCTCGCTTGATGGGCTGTTTGTCAGATGTGTTAATCGCTTCAAGCTGGCTCCTTGGGGCTGAGGACCCCTTGTGTATTTTAGATTTTACATGTCTAGAGGTCTCCTGGGGCTACGTGACTATGAATACACTGGCCTGACCGGGTTTTTCCTGTTTTCAGCTGTTCGACCGTGCCTGCCTATGTGCTCGTTCGGGGGACCTCTCAAGCACGTGGAGATATTTTTTAATATTAAATTGTAGACCCCAGGATAGGGTTATCTACCGCAGTAACACTAGGCAATAGAGGCATCCCCCAAATTTTGGCCAAGCTACTTGTCTGGTTGATACTAGAAGTTGTAGTCCTGAAAGTCACTTTCAAAATGTTTGGTTTGATCTAGCAGGGCTGGAAGAATATTAGAAGCAATCAGTAGGAACCAGCATGGGTTTGTCAAGAACAGATCCAACCAAACTAATCTCATAACTTTTTTTTTCAATCAGGTCACTTGTTTAGTAGATGGTGGGAATGCTGTGGATATCATTTATCTGGATTTCAGCAAATAATTTGATAAGGCCCCCCCAAATATTTTCATTATCAGATTGATTAAATGTGGAAAAGATGGGAACATTGTCAGGTGGATCCATAATTGGTTGGAAATCCATGCTCAAAGAGTCATCGTCAATGTCTGTGCTTCTATCTGGAGGAGATCTCAAGTAGGGTGCATCAGAGTTCTGTCCTGGGGTTATTGCTCTTCAACTTTTTTTTAAAATCAATTACTTACATGGTAGAAGGAAACCTTATCAAGTCTGCAGATAACACAAAACTGGGAGAGGTGGTTAATATATTGAAAGATAAGAACAGAACTCAAAGGACCTAGATAAACTAGAAAATTGGGCAGAAATTTAAAAAATGAAATTCAATAGAGACAAATGCAAAATTCTACATTTAAGTCACAAAAAACAAACACACAGGTTTAGGATGTAGGATACTTGACCCAGCCTATATTTGAAAAGGATCTTGGTATTATTGTTGATCACAAGCTGAACATGAGCCAGCAGTGTGATGCTGCAGCAAAGAAGGTGAATGATATTTTAGCTTGCATTAATAGAAGCCTAGTTTCCAAGTAGAGGGAAGTAATAATTCTATTACATTTTGCACTGATCAGGCCTCATCTGGAATACTGCATTTTATTCTGGGTGTCTCATTTTAAGAAGGGATGGATAAGTGGGAGCAGGTTCAGCAAAGGGCAACAAGAATGGTAAGAGATATAGAGAATAAAATATGAGGAGAGATTGAAGGAGCTGGTCATGTTCAGCTTGGTGAAGAGAAGACTGAGGGGTGACATGATTGTACTCTTCAAATACCTCAATGGCTGTCACAGAGATGAGGGAATAGGCTGTTATCTGCTGCCCCAGAGGCTAGGACCGGTCTAAAATATTGAAGTTATAGGAGAGTAGATTTCAATTGAATATTAGAAGGAACTTCTTGACCATAAGAGCAGTTTGGGAATATAACTGATTCCTGGGGAGATGGTGGGGTCTCATTCTTTGCACATCTCCAAAAAGAGGCTGGACAGTTACCTGCTGGGGATGTCTTAGCTGGAGATCCTACACTGAACAGGGAGTTAGACTCAGTAGCTCATGAAGCCCTTTCTAACTCTAATAGCCTTTCCGCACCAGGCAATTAGAATGGGGCAGTGTGTCCTCTCATGAAGGTCGTCTGCACCTTGGAGCGGACTAGGAGTGGACTACTTACTGGACAGCCGCACCTCAGTCCACTCCAAAACGACCCCAAGTGGTCCTCCAGTGTTTTTTCTAAAGACCGCAAAAAACAGGTCTTTATTTTCCTGGAGCGCGCCATTACGTTACTGCTCCCTTGTGCAGATTCGCAGGCTCACACCAATGTGAGCCTGCTATCTGCTGAGGGTGGGCTTTAGGCGTGGCAAGCTTCAGTGGTTGGTCGGGACCCACGACCAAGAGGAAGCCGCCATTTTGTAAGCCAGAAGCCGCTATTTTGGAAGCTGGAAGCCAGAGCATTTTGGAAGCCAGAGCAGTGTGGATCTACAGACCTTGCACTGCTCCAATTCACCCTAGACCAAGGAGGAGCCCTGCGGAAGGGCTTCAGGGACAGTCCGCGTTGCTTCGGACCCCAGAAGAAGCGGTAGGTAACAGCATGGAGTGATTCCCTTGCCTTGTGCGGAAAGGGCCTATGATTCTATCATTCCATCAGTTGCGTAGGGACAGGGGGGTGATGAGGGTGGTTGGCCCCAGTGGCAATGCTTTCAGGGCACCTCAGCTTGTGGCCACACCCCACATGCCCTGGCCACACTCCCAGACATCATGGCCACGCCCCCATGCACAGTAGACACACCCCTGCACCATAACCCCACCCCCTCCACACACTCCAAGCCCCACCACTGCATTCCATGGAAAATGAGACCACATCCATACCAGCTGTCCCCTCTCCCTTATAACACTGTCAATACAAGCCAGTTATGAATGCATTACTCCAGGTTACATAGTTGTAGCTTCAATCAAGAATCTCAATCTTTCTCCACAGAATAATTCCATTGGTAAGATTTTGGGATATTTGATTACAAGAAGACTACTGTTGAATCGTATTCTCCTGCCGTGGTGAGAAAACTAGCACAATGATTTATTCTCACATGAAAGGACAACATAGCTGAAGGTTTATATCCCTAGTCCAGTCTCCTGAAACTTCATAGGACCTAACATATCCAAATACACACCCCTTTCTGAAAAGAATCGCTACCCCCAAAACCTTCCCTTGTGCATAGGAGAGGGCAGGGGAAAGGGGTTTGTTCCTTTGAATAGTATATATAGCATTCAAAGGCAAACTTGGTATTTTTGTTGTCGCATTTTTTTATTTGCTCTCACATAGGAGTGCACTCACACCTTTTCAGAATTCCCAAAGCGGTGATTTTCTGTAGATTATTACCATACTGTATGTATCAGTCAGCAGGGCTCTTGCCCTAATTAATGTTAATGGGAAATTTTAAAGATGGTCATAAAAAAATACCACCCAAAAGTCCTTCATCAAAAATATTGTCCCAGGGAGAATAACTTCTGCTACCCCCTTGCAATTCCTCTCTATTTCCAACTCAGCAATTATTTGTGTGACACTTTCTATGCAAAAGGGCATAGGAACTCGTATGTCATTGAAATAAGACAGAGTGGGAGGGAGCATGCCGATCCTCTCTTTCCTCTGCTTTTTAAATGTGATCTAGATTAGGAATTAGGGCATTATCTGTCCCACAACAGTTAAAGGAACATCAGCACTTGTAAAAATTTCTTTCATGCTCATAAAGAACAGAAGAAAACAATTGGCCAAGAATAATTACAGAAAGTTATAGTGCATAGTACAGCCCTATATATATAAGCCTTGAAAAGATTTATTATGAAGTAAGTGTATATCGATGTTCAGCCAATATGACAAACACAAACTTTACTTTTGTTATCTGTTGCTTAAATAGAGATAGGTAGGAATTTCAGCCACTACACTGTGACGGTGCTATTATTCCACTTTCAACATCCTATGCAATCCTGGGGTTTGCACTTTATTGAAGAGAGCTCTTTGGCCTTAGTAAACTACAAATCCCAGAATTCCACAGGATATTGGAAGTGGAATAATAGCACTATAACAGTCTAGTGCATAAAAGCCCTGTGGTCGTGTATAGTTGTTGTTGTGTGCTTTCAAGTAGTTTCTGACTTATGGAACCCTCAGGTGAAGCTATGACAGGGTTTTCTTGGCAAGATTTGTTCAGAGGGGGTTTGCCTTTGCCTTTCTCTGAAGCTGAGAGAGTGTTACTCTCAAGGTCACTAAGTGGGTTTCCATGGCTAAGCAGGGATTTGAACTCTGGTCTCCAGAGTCATAGTCCAACTTCAAACCACTGTACCATGGTAGATACAGACTTAGCCCTAAATCCTAATGCTAGTCCCAAACAGAGTAAACCCAGTGAATTAAATACTGAATAGTAAGTCATCACTTCAGTAAATCCATTGATTCAATGGTCATACTCATTAGGACTACTAAAACCATTTAGGCCTTAATCATACTTAGGCCATTTCTGCACTAGAGGGTTATAGTGCTATGATTCCACTTTCAACCTCCTATGGAATCCTGGGATTTGCAGTTTAGGGAGGAGCTTTAAGGCCCCCTCCCTAAACTGCAAACCCCAGGATTCCATAGGAGGTTGAAAGTGGAATCATAGCGCTATACCAGTCTAGTGTGGAAATGGCCTTAGAGTTGCCAGATTGAAAACTAGAGATAATAAGCAACTAGATAACAAGCTACACCTGCTGAAATTCCTTTATGTACACAACCATTAAAGATACAAAACTGTCCTTATCCCTATCCATACTTATAGTTAAAATATTTTCAATAGATGTACATTCCCTCCACATTTGTGGGTTTGACTTTCATGGATCTGATTATTTGCAAGTTTCTCCAACCCCTGCTCCCCTACCTCAGGCACTTCTTTTCAGGGGAAACCTTCCCTCTTGCTAGCTTTGATCAGGGCAGCTCTTTAAAAACCCACTTCTGGTCCTCCTCCTCCTTCACCAGCCACTGCCTGCCCAACTAAGGACAGCTCATAGCCTGATTTCGCAGCACCAAAACCCTTCTCCTGATACCCTCCCAACACCCAAAGAAGGGCCATTTCCGCGCTATAAAAGTCTATTGTGGAAATGGCTAATGAGATGGGCAAAGAGAGGAAGTATAGGGCCACCTTTCCAACCTCTCCTTTCCCTGACCTGGTCTTCTCCCCACCATGCCTTGGCGCCCTTCCCACAGACAGGCACACATATTTTGATATATTTTTTTCACTTTTACAGGGGTCATGAACCCCTAACCTTAGAGAATGTGGAGGGCAGAATGTAAATAGGTTTAGACATGTGGAATTGGCAACAAAATATTGTAGTGTTTTGATCAGAATTCTCCATCCCACCATGACCATCTCTATATCATGTCTACTCACCAATATTCCATTTGCCTTCTCCCCGCACCTCCAATGTTAGTAAAAATAATTTCCTTTCAGAGCTGGCTGGTGGTTTCATTGTCAGTGGGGCAGTGAATCTGCTTCAAATTTTCTGAGCCCTGTTCCAAAAATAGTCTGTTCACCTCAGATACATCCTTTAAAAGTTTGGATTGAAACTGCTTCCAGCATTCATGCATGTGTGCTGGTAGAACATTACCAGCACACACACATTGTTACCCTTGAACAGGATTTTGACCAGAAAATGTGGAAGATGTACACACCACTTATGTTTTCCATTCCCCAGCTGATTTCAGTTCGCACAAAAATGCTGGCCAAGCCTATTGAATGTGAACATTGCCTCATGTGATGTGAGAAAATATTTGTCATTGTTGTATGCCTTCAAGCAAGGGATTTTCTGGGGCTGAGAGTGTATGACATGCCCTAGTTCATTGAGTGGGTGTCTATGGCTGAGCAGGAAATCGAACCTTGGTCTCCAAGGTCATAGTCTGCAAGAGGAGTATTGTACTCTGAGCCTTTTGTAGGATGTCTTGTCACATCACTCAGTGGAACATTAGGGTCCAGTAGGCCTCCTTAGTGTCTCCAGGCCCATCCCACCATTGCCAAGCAGAGATCGAAAATAGAGACTCACCCCCACAGAAGTGTCCAGGAGGTGTGACATACCCTCCAGTATTTCACAGATGAAAACTGGGACACCTGCAGCCAAGCAACATTAGAGTGTGGTCAAGATGGCAAAAGTTGTTGGTGAAGAAGAACACACTAGGTAGGAGAAGCTGTAGCAGTTTGTTTCTTCCTCAGTCTACAGGGAAGGCAAGATTCCATCCACTCCTCTTCTCTCTCTCCTGCTGAGTTAATTGTGTGCAAACTACTTTAGCATTTTGAACTCACTTTGCAGCAATTGAAATAAGCTGAAGTCAAAGGGAGAAAGTGGAAGGAAAAGAGAAGAACTGAGACATCTTAAAAGCAGCTGAAAAAGTGGGATGACAGAGGATAAACTGAGACTGTCCCTGCCAAATCTAGACAGTTTGAAGATATAGCGTGATTCTCCATTTTAAAGTGACCCTTTCCCCAGAACTTTCAGAAGAGGATGCTAAACTTACCTTATATTATCCTTTTTTGGAAGTGTCTTCCAGTTTTGAAAACATGCACAAGAGTTGGAAAGCTTGAAATTGGGGGGATGTGTGGGTCTTGGATCCTCCACTGATGCCCTATAAATCAGCCAACAGCCTGCCAAGACTACACTTTGAATGACAAAATTAGTTTGGGGTAAGCTATCTTTTGAAGAACCTATTCCAGCATTATCGATCTTCTCTAGACCAAACAAGACGTGAGAAGGCAGCCATGTTTGCTGAAGCATGTGTCTGCCTCATTCAAATATAATAAAGCTTGTGGGGAGAGGCATAGGGGAGGAGAAGTAAACCCCCTCCTTCTTTTACTCCCCATAGATAGTTATTTTCCCATTCTGCCTTGCTTCTAGGATCAGGGCTCATCTAAATCCCAATTAGAAATATTCAGCATCAGTAATTCAGTAAAATTCATTCTTTTCTCCTGACCAATTTCCAGAGGGCTTTGGTGTTTTTCTGTCTGGGGGAAAAGAATCATTGGGAAAGAAAATCAATTTCAAGATTAGTTGTGTTCTGGCAAGCCAGGAATATGCTGCAATTTAAATGAAGCTAGATAAGATCATGCTGGGTAATATTTTCTCTCTCTTTTTTTGGAAATGTTAATTACAATCAGAAGTCGAGAATGGACTGAAGATGCTGCTTACTCTTTTAAGAGCTCATTGGAAGAAAACAAATGAGAAATCTTGAATGGCATTTCAGTACATTGGGATGCATATCCACTCATGGGTTTCCTTGATCAAAATTTTGTATCAGATAGGAAAGCCAGAGGCTATCAGCAGCACCCAGGAAATTCATGCAAGTGCCAGGAAACTAGCACTGGTTAGGACCCACACTAGACACCACACTGCATCTTCCTATCACTCACCCCTTCCTCCTGGAGATATGGCATCAGCTGTGCTGGTGCTGGCAACCTCAGTTGCCTGTACTTACTAGATGCTAGTTTTGCATGGTTACTTTATAGGATCTTAGGCACAGTATATATCTATGTTGCCTCCCTGTTCACTTGTTAGTCTATATCCACCCTCTTCCTGCATCACATAGCCTTCCTTTGTTCTCTGGGGTCTCTTCTCTCATCTCACTCCCCCCATTTTTCTCTTCTCCATAACAGCATATATGAGAAGAACCTTTCTCCATGAAATTCTCCAAACTTGTCTGATACCATATTGGAATTATGTTTTCCTCCCCTGTGTTCCTCAAGAAGATGGACCTGTACTGATTATGCACAAATATTTGTGAGTAAAGCTACTTTTATATACCTTACAAAAAGACTGAGTTTATATTCCTCTCTGTTAGACTCTATGTGGGACTGGTAGTTGTTTAGCTTCTGCTATCTTTTACAATTGTGCACATTTTCCCATGTATGTATTTCAAATTTCCTGGGAAATTACATTACAAACCTATCTGGCAATTGTGTATGGATCTGTCTTCGGTTCTAGAAATGTAAACTGAATAACTTGATGAATATCTTACCCAAGGCCAAGGGAGAAATCCTGAAACTATGTTTCAGGTTAGTTTCACGTTCCCTTCCATGTCATCCTAATTCCATTCTAACAGCATGTAGTGTTTTGATGTCTGATATCATATAAAGTCTTGCTACTCACCATGCACTCTCATACCATTGCTATTTGCTGTTTGATGCCATGTAATACGTGGCACATAGGGGTTGGAAGGGGATGATGGAAATGAGAAAACTGGGTTTTTTGGGAATGAAGGCACATTATTCTAATGAAATTTGATAAGGGGGAGAACAAAGGCAGAGACAAACTGAGGACACTGATGGGCAGGAAGTAAGCCTGGGAAAAGAGTTAACAACTGGCAAATAAAGGCTTTGCGTGTGCAAATTTGTAATGTTACTTCTTGTAAGACTCTGTAAACCCAATAGGGCTTTTAGTCTTGGCAGCTGCCAGAATGTGCTGCTATTACTTTGAAGTTCTTGAATAAAGTTTTTGCAAACTTCTAAGCTGAATAACTGGAACTGGAGTTATTCTGTACATGACACTGTGCCCCTGCACTTTAGAGGGCATGCAAACCTATGCAAAATAGGTTGAAACAACTCCCCCAAAGAATGCTCTGCTTATAGTGGTTCATATTATTTTATATTATTAATCATGATCTAGCCACAATCCTTCCACAACCCTCTGCACTTCAACTTAGATGCAAAACACTATAGGGATGTGAGTACATGTTATTTTTATTTTTCTTCTGGTTGATTTTTTTTTAAAAAACCCTTGTTTCCAACACACAGAAGATAAAGTTTGCCAATTTCAGTAAATGCTTCAAAAATGGTAAAACTTTCCCCAGCTGCTCTGATCAAATTCAATAAATAGAGGTATTCCCAGGAGAGAAGAGGATGTTGTTTCTGTTGTTCTTAATTGTGGTTAATCCTATTAACTGAGAGACATTCATGTGTCTTGGTTATCAACAGCCCAGCCCAGATCTTGCAAACTCAACATTGGGGCTTCCTTTATTGAATCACCTGTAGTTCAGTCTCACTTGCTTGCTACTTTACCAAGCTGTTGTGGGGTCTGTACTTTCCTTGGGAAGAGGTACATCAAACTCCCCCTCTTCCATGACCTTGCAAACACATCCAGAGCCTCTCAAGTAGCAATAAAAGACTTTTAAGTCCAACATGTCCTCTGCCAAGTAAAAGGACTGCAGCACATTTTCCTGTAAGTATCTTCTGGATACAGGCCCTGGTAGGACCCTACTAATTGGTTGCAGGCTGAGAAGCCCAAGCCAGAATAACCACATGTTGCTAGAGTCTCAAGGAGGCAGTGGAATAATCGGCAAGTCAGGGCTAAGGTTTTTGCAAGAAAGGTGCTTCATTTTAGCTACCAACAGTCCACTGGCTCTTTGGTATGTCCTTCCCATGAGTTGCAGGGCTTCTCCTCAGCTCTCTCCCAGCCTCTCCGTGAGTCCTCACTTCTTTCCTGGAGAGTGTCCACATCTCCTGGTACTCAGATCTAAAGGAATTCTTGCAGCCTTTCTCCTAGCCTATAGATTCTATCTTGTCTCTTCCTTCCAGAGTTCATTGGTGTTATTTTATTGGCCTCTTTGTCACACCTACCTGCAAGGGCTTTAATTGAGGTCACCAGAGTGCCGGGAACTGCTCAGGCAGTGCTACTAGTAGGTTGTCCTCTTCCACAAAAGCATTCTCATGTTTTCCCATGAGTCACATCGTCTCCAAAACACGTCCAAAGTGCAATGGCCCCTTGACTTCTATGGAGAGTTAAAGCTTGATTTGTTCCAAGACTCATTCATTTGTCTTTTAAGCACCCCATGCTATACGTAGAACTCTTTTTCCGTTACTACATTTCAAATAAATTTTCTTCCTGTCACCTTTCTTTGCTGCCCAGCTTTCACAGCCATACATATAGAATGTTGTACCTGCCCATTATGTAGTTGTTACATGCGAAGGGTATCTTATAAAAAGGAGATGGGAATAAACTAGTATTTGTCTTGATTTTAAGGGTAAGATCCTTCCTCAGCTTGTTTCCATCCTGCTTATAATGGAATGTGTGAATTTTGATGGACACCCCCCCCCCAGGAACGAACTGAGGCTATTTCCACACTAGAGTGGAGGAGCGTTTCGCTGAGTTTTATGAGCCGTGTTTTTTCCTCTGACCTACCCTGATTCCTATCTGCACACCCTTCAGTTTCTGTCAAAGTAAAGTAGAGAAAAACATTTGTAGCTTCTGCATTGTCAGTTCTCCTGGAACTCCTATTTCCTTCTCTTCTCTATTCTGCTGCCACTGATTGGTCAGTTTAATGCCCACCTCTGTGGTGTGAATCAATGTAACGCTTCTGCATGTAGGAAAAAAAATGCAGCGGCACCATTGTGCTTGGTTCACACTGGAGTTTTTCTATTTTTATATTACACTGGTTTCACAATGATGCGAACTGTTCTAAGAGCTGAATACGTGCAGAGCAAACTACGACAGAATGACGTCAAAGTGGTTTGACGTGCAGATGTATTCGTGATGCTACAGCGATGTATCTCCCTTTTGCAGAAAGGGCCTAAAAAGGGAGAAGGAGGGAAAAGAATTCGGAAGATGGAGGCAAGGCATACTTCCCTGAATCCACAGACTGGATAGTATGCGTACGCACCTAGTTGGGAGAAGCTGTTCAGAGGTGTTAAAACCAGGCATTTCGCCTGCACCATTTAAAATTGTTTTTCTAGTAAAAAATAAGATATCTGGCTTTGAATTTATCAGATGCCAGAGACAATGCTTTAGCAATATGATGTGGATGTATGATTCTTGAGGATTTAGACAGTGACCTTGCAAGAGAGTTCATGTTTTTGATGAGTTTGAAGACAGCTCTCTTCATGAACTGAGCACCTCTGTTTGCTCCTCAGAGAGGGAAGAAACAATCACTGGCTTAATGGTTTATCTTTTGTTGTTTTGTCAGGAGACAAGGCATCTTGTTTGAGATACTTCTAAGTTTATAGTTATTTTTCAAGGGACTGTTGGACAAAGTAGACCCACCAGTGTCAAATGGGTGGTGTTGACATGTTTTAAGGGAAGAGCACAACTGGGCATTGTTAGTTAATGAGAACCTAGATAGATGTTATCTAGTAGGTTTAGAGTAATTTAAGAGATTACATTTCATAATTTTATTCAAATTAGTTTTTAAAAACTAGAAATAGTAACAGTTTTTGGAACTGCCTTGGAAGTGATTAGTTCCAGTTTTAGTTTTAGGGTTCTCAAAACGAGTTTGTTATTGCTATAATCACAGTTTCTAAAAGGTTAACTGTTTTCTATTTCTCAAACAGAACATGTTTTTTTACATGTTTTTTACATGTTACCTTAAAACCATGGGCTGGAACCCTGTTGGTGACATTTGCAGGATATATCTACTTATGGAAGAGAGCTAGTCTGCTGTAGGATTTGAACACTGGACGATGACTTTGGAGACCAGGACTTGAATCCTTTCTCAGTCATGGAAACCCGCCAGCTGACGTTGGACATTTCACACTTTTCTCGGCCCCAGTGGAAGGCAAAGACAAGCCCCATTTGAAAAACTCTTGACAAGAAAACCCCATGATAGCTTTGTCTTGTTGTTATTGTGTGCCTTCAAGTTGTTTCTTGCTTATGGGGACACTAAGAGGAATCTATCACATGATTTTCTGGGGCTGAGACTGTGTAATGCACCTACGGTCACCCAGTGGATTTGTATGGCTGATCAGGAAATCAAATACTGGTCTCCAGTGTTGTAGTCCAACACCCAAACCACTACACTTTGCTGGCTGTCTAGCTTTGGCCCTTTTCGCATGGCATTTTTGATGCAAAAGGGCCACTTGAGCATTGCACACGTGTGAGGAGCGGTCCACACAATGCACTCACATTTGACCGTTCCTGCGTTTATGCTGCGTGGTCGCGCATCACTCCAGGGCCCTGTGTGCACTTACATTGTGTGCAGAGCCTTGGGAGCCAGACCGGTCGCGCTTCCTGTCTCAGTGCAGCCTGGGCAGGTCCCAGGCTGCACTGTGAAAGGAAGAGGTGGGGCTCTCACGCAGGCAGGAAGCTCATGCACAGCTGAAGCAGTAGGAAAGTGACAGCTTCTCTCCGGAGGCTGCTCATGTGAGCACCACACCTCAGTGCCGAAAATAGGTGAGTTCTGGAAAGGGCCTTTGTCTTAGGGTTGCCATAAATCTGAAATGGCTTGAAGGCACACAACAACATTCTAGTTCTAGATACTAGGGAAGGAGCTGTACGTTAGCTCTTTGCACAGTGCACAACCTCTCTGGCAAATATAAAGTCTTCAGGAGGGTTGCCACAGCTATTCA
The DNA here is from genome assembly GCA_948474755.1 of Ctenosaura bakeri. Taxonomy (NCBI): domain Eukaryota; kingdom Metazoa; phylum Chordata; class Lepidosauria; order Squamata; family Iguanidae; genus Ctenosaura; species Ctenosaura bakeri. The sequence goes on from CAOLHI010000388.1 coordinate 70,039, forward strand.
TTGTCTAAGAAGTGGGGAGAAGCAACCAGGAAGCACTATATTCCTAGTTCCAGTATGGCTGTATTTGTGCAACCAGGGGAATAGAAATGAGGTTGCTTTGTGGTTCTCTACAGAATTAGACAACTGCGGCTAAGTGAAATCCGATTGCCCTCCCTGGCTAGGAAATGTCTATGGCAGCATATTTTCTGGGCTTGAAAGCAGCTTTAGGGTGGAGAAGAACATGCAGTTCAGCCTGCAAAGTACTATATTCCACACACATTGCTATAGAAAACACATCTTTCCACTGTTTAAAATTTTTTCAAATATTCTTTCTATTCCTAACAAAGTGAAATGCAGCAGGAAAAGAGGAAGACCACATTTCAGATGTATTGATTCCAGTTAAGAAAGCTGTGGTCCTGAGATGCAAGACTTAAGCAAGGTGGTTAAGAAAAGGGTCTCTTGGAGACCTCTCATTTATAGGGTCACCATAAGTTGAAGCTGACTTGGCAGAACACGATAACAATGGCACATCTCAGGTTGCCTCAGGCAGCCCAGACAAGGCCCTTGCTGGGCCCAATCCTTCTACTTTTATGTGCTGCAGATCTCCTCAGATACCTTGAGAGAGATGGAGAATCTGTTCTGGATGTTGTACTTATGCTTTGACTCCATACCATTTCCCCCCCCCCCAACGTAGTAGAACTCTGTGGTTAGTAAGATCAGTTTCAGGATGGCTATGTCAACCTTCAGAATCCCCCCACCCTATCCCAAATGAAATGTTTTGCAGGGGGAAAAATCCTTCATAAATTATGTGTAAAGCTTACTCAGTTCGGTGCTCTCCAAGAACAGAAAGGAGGAGCTGAGAAGACAGCTTCCAAAATTTAATCGCAAAGCTCTGCTGGCTCACGTACAGACAAATTAAATATAAATGCCTGGCCTTAAAAATTAATGAAACAAGGGTTTCTGCAACTAGCACTCAGACAGTGCTTAACAGGTTAAGCATTTGGTTTGGAGCAGTTGTCTTGATTGTTGAAATCGGGATGGGGAGGGCAATGCAATGTCTCTGCAATACAGAGGGGGTGTATGGGTCTGTCCTTGGTGAGAGGTTGAAATAAATGTGTTCTTGCAAGGCAAATAGATTTCCATGGAGGAAGTGGAGAACAGCCAACTTCCAGAACTAAATAGATTTGCAAATTGAATCTCAGGGAGGGAAATAGCGGCTGCATTAGTGTACAAACCGTTGCTCTTGGTATTAAATTGTAATCTTTGTGATGTTTGAAACCTTTTGGTGGAAAGAATAGAGAGCTTTAAACACCAAGGTATTGGCTGACATCTTCTTAACTGGTTTATACATGTGTAAGTTCCCCTATAGAAACAGTGAGGCATTTTTGTCCAGTGTAGAAGTCTGTATTTAGTGGAAGGGTGTGGAAGCAGAGTTGTGCATGCGGTGCTCTTGCTCATGTGTTGCTATTGTACATTATTCAGGCAGATGTGCATTGACAATTGCAATTGTGCGTTTTGTATCTGTTTGTACATTCAGCTATGCAGTGCTGCAATTTACAAATGCACTCCACGAATGCAAAGTTACACCCCATCTCTTTGATGTAAAATATTGGTTGTTTTTGAAATAACATGAAGCCTTGACCCAACATTTTACTGGGAAATGTGAGAAAGTGGAGTGGATCATTCAGACAGAGTACAGATGCACTAGGCAGGGAGTCCAATCTACCCCACTCCACCCACAAGATCTAGCAGAGAAAGAAATAAACTTTTTCTTCTTCATAAGGTATATAAAAGGAGCTTTACTCATAAATACTTGTGCATAATCAAAACAAGATGGAATGTGTCCAGAGGAAGGTAACAAAAAATGGTAAAAAGGTATGGAAACCCATTCCTATTAGGAGTGGCTTAAGGACCTGGGTATGTTTAGCTTGGAGAAGAAAAGGTGACATGTCAACCATGTTTCAATATTTGAAACCATGTCATATGGAAAATGGACCAATGCTGCTCCAAAGTCTAGGACATAGAGCAATGGCTTCAAATTAAAGGAAAAGAAATTCCATCTAAACATTAGGAAGAACTTCCTGATGGTCAGAGCTGTTCAGCAGTGGAATATGCTGCCTCGGAGGGTGGCAGAGTCTCTTTCTTTGGAGGTTTTTAAGCAGAGGCTGGATGGTTATCTGTCAGGATTGCTTTGATTGTGTATTCCTGCCTGGAAGGGGTATGGATTGGATGGTCCTTTTGGTCTCTTCCAACTTTATGATTCTATGCACCATCCATAAAAATATCACCTATGAAATATTGGTTGAAGTTTCTCTAGCAGGGACATAAATCTTTGCTTATTTCATTCATGCACAAGAGAATAGAAAATGGATATTTTGTGAACACAAATATTAGTCTGGGAAGTGGTTTGCTTAAAAACACAGAACAAATTTGCTCTCATCCCTGCTTCTGAGTAGATATGCCAAGAACTGTATTGAAAGTCATGAACATCTAGGGAGGACTAAGGGAAGCAGCAGGGACAGAAGACTATGCCTTTTAATTAATAGTAAAAGATTTACAAAAAAGGCAACAATTTTTAGGCACATAAAGAGTCTGGGGTTTTCCAGTACCAGCTCCTACTCTTTTAAATGTCACTATTCATTCCTTTTTTTCTTTTTTCTTTTTCTTTTTGCAAGGCAGAAGTACTGATGGACCATAGTACCTTGTTTTCGGAACACAGGATGCAGTATTCCTCATCACTGAGTGAATTCATCAGGAGAAAACAAAAGAGCCCAACGAACTGAGTGTATGGCATAAACATTTCATAGTATACGAATGTAGTTTCAGGCAGCCACTGACATATTAGATGTGTGATCCTAAGAGTGGTCCTTTCATATAAAGTCTGCCTCTAACAGATGAAAACCAGGGCATGTGTGTTAGAAAAGCCTTGGGATGGTGGGCAGGAGAAGGAAAACCCAAATCAATAAATACAATAATCTCTGTGGGTGCATTCGTGAACACAGCATGATTAAGAGTAGGTACAGACTGGCACCCTGTTCGATGTTTTCCAGATCATAAACTGGATTTACAATCTCCTAGCTTTGGGTATTCACATGTTCAGTTATTAAGATAGAACACGACCCCCAAATTCAAGCTGTTAAGTGTTGTAAATAAAAAGGAAATTCAGAAGACAAAATAGGGAAAGAGAAATAGTCTTTTATATATTCTAGTTAAAAGATAAACATAGCATATGGGTTCTTAATACACAAAAGGTTAAAAGAGAACATGAGCAAGTTTGGCAAGTTAAAATATAACTACAAAATGTAATACAATACCACAATGAAGCAGGATATGATACAAACTGCAGCAACAGCAAATCAGGAAGTGAATGTTCACTAAGAGAATGCTACTCTTATAGAGCCTTTACAACTGCTTCCAATAACAGTAGCAGGTGAAGGTCCTCTATAACACCAATAGACCAATTAACCCCATAATGACTAAAGTTGTAAGTCTTCTGAATTCCAACATTAAGTCAGGCAGAACACCAACCAAAGGATTTTCAAGGCTCTCCAGATCTGGGTGCCAGAAAATGACCACTACTGCATTCTCCTGGTCACAGGGCTCATTAAGACAAGCAGCTGGGGCAGGACCCTCAGGAGTTGCCCCAGCTACCCTTTCTCAATTTACTCTGCAGCCAGGAGAGTACTGCAATTATCATCTCCCAGTGCCCTGACCTGTAGCATGTCAGAACACTGCAGTTGAGGTGTTGCCTGGCTTAAGAAGTAGGTTTATGCATTTGTGGGGGGGGGGTCTGCATTGGCAGAAATAGCTATGGTAATGGAGCTTTGTCACTGTAGCTGTGCCTGAGTATGCAGGATCGGGCATAGTATACAGTTAGCCCTCCACATTCACTAGGGTTAGGGATGAAGGACACCTGCAAAAGTAGAAAAATCACAAATACCAAAATGTGTGTGTCTGTGGGAAGCGGGCTGAGGCATGACTGGGAGAAAGGACACCCACAGTCCAAAACAGGTCAGGGTGGTGGCCCTATACTTCCTGTCTCTTGCCTGTCTCCTTCCTTGCATGTGGGATGACATTGGGAGGGGGTTTGTGGTGCTGAGAGATCAGTCTGTGAACCATCCTCAGCTGGTCAGGAAGTGGCTGGAGGAGGAGGAAGACAACCAGAGGTGGATTTTTAAAGGACTGCGCAGCTTGATTAGAGCCACCAAGAAGGAAGGTTGCCTCAGAAAAGAAGCACCTGAGGTGGGGGGGGCAGCAGGAGTTGGAAGAAACTTGCAAATAATCAAATCCTTGCAAGTGAAATGTGCAAATGTGGAGAGCCAACTGTATAATACCTTAATGTAAAATCAAAATGCCTGTATCAGATCTGCTCAAACCGGCTTTCTTTACATTTATGGTCACTGTTGAACTCTGTGTTTACTTCCACCCACCTATCCAATGCATATTGTACATCAAGTCACCTCCTAGCCTCCCCGTAATGCAAAACTTCTGTGGTCACTTTGAGCCAATTGTTGATTCTGAGCCTAACTTACAGAATAGGAGTGGTGAAAAATAGGGTGCTAGACCTTTAGCTCTAGGAAATGAATGGGATGTAATTTTTTGAGAAAGATATAGCTGGAAAAACATGAGTGTCATAAAGAAGTATGTGCATTCCCAATCCTGTATTCTTCTGAGTGCATATGTGTATATTGCGTTGTTAATGTAAATGGAACACTACCCAGGAGGGAAAAAAGGGTCTATAAAATTCTGTAGATTGTAAAATCTCTCCCAATGTTCAATCTCTACAAGTTAACAGTCCCCCCCCCTTATTGGCAGTTAGAGTTTCTCAATGTGTTGGTCCTTTTTGGGAAATTCTATGAAAGCTGAAACTGTCAGGAATCTTTCAGCAAAGCAGCAGAAAAAGCATGCTCCAGTCTCTGTGTGGCTTCCCTGAACTGGAACTAACTAAGAAAACAAAACAAGACAGGCAGTTTCAGGTTACAAACTTAAAAAAACAACACTAATCGATGTTATAGTTATATTTGCATAAGGCAGCTTAGATCCTAAGAAGCTAATGGATAGATTAGGTAAGATAGTAGCTTCACTCTTAACTCACCATCTTCTTGGTGAAGCTGCAAAGCATGGTCAGAGAAAAGGAAGTAGAAGCAAAAATGGTGAAGAGGAGAGAGAGAGATCTGAGAAGTAGGGTCTTTTATAAGGCCGATGACCCTAAGAACTATCCTTGGTCACAGGATTTGGTTAGCTGGATACCAAAGGTATTTATAGCCATGCATTTAAATAGCACAAGAGCAAGTGGTGTGACTTTAGGTGAGAAAGCAGAAGTCTTTGTCATGCAAAGGAAAAAGAAAGTGTATGCTACTTAAGCCTCCCTTGCTCTAGAACAAAGAGAGAGGGAGAGAATGCTGGAATTTTCCAGTATTTTCCATGGCACTGTACAGCCTTGGCATACATGGAGAATTAATAAATTGAAAGAAACGAGACAGAAAATAGAAAACGGATAAAAATAAATGTTAAAATATACAGTTCTTCTCCCACATTTGCAGGTTTGACTCTTGCAGATTTGATTATTCACCAGATGTCCATGCCTCTCCCCCATTCTCCTCTTTTCCCCATTCCCTTGAATTTTGCTGGTGCTAAGAAAGAAGGTAAACATGCTGAGGCAAAGGTTAAGGCAATGGGGGGGGGGGAGATGCTTTCCTAGTGCCATCCAGGGCTTTCCTCTCCTATTCCCTTGCCTCTGCCCCAGCCCAGAAAACTTGCATGGAGGCAAAAGGTAAGGCAATGGGTGGTGATGAGAGACCAGTACGTGTGCTTTCCTTTACCCCTCTGGAGTTCTCCCCTCCCATTGCTTTGCCTCTGCCCTGTTACTGAGAAGGCAAAAGGTTGGGCAACGGGGGAGAGGGTAGATATATGCATGCACATTTTCCTTCACCCCTTTGGAACTTCCACCGCTCATTCCCTTGCCTCTGGCCTGGATGCAGAGTAGGAAGAATCCTGCACCAGAGCTCCAGAAGGGAATGGGAGGAGGATCGCAGGAGGGGGGAGTTATTCACAATTTTTCCACTTGTGGGAGTGTTCTGCACCTTGAACTCTCATGAATGTGGAGAGACCACTGTAAAGTTAATGGAAATCTCAAAAACAACAAAAACTAGAACTGAAAGGGAAGGAAAAAAATTCAAATCAAGAATGCTTCTGAGCAGTATTGATTCTGCTGGGGGGATCCATGTGCCTGTGAGAAACAGCAACTGAGATAGTATCCAGTGCACAGTTGTAGAGGCAGCATATTTCCAAGGAGATCTCTAGGAAAGCCCTTCTTCCCCATAAATGGCAGGGCTCCTTTTTACAAGGTGTGTTTATTCCTTTTGCTTACTTCAATAAGCAATTTGTAGTCTCACAGTGCAGGATGTTCTGCTCCAGAGCTAGGAGAGGTTGCAGCAGTTTGCTTTTGTCTCAGCCTACAGGGCTCATATGCCTGTCTGAGGACTCAGATCCGCTGAGGAGACCCTGCTCTGTGTCCCACCTCTGGGGGCAATACATTGTGTGAGAATGTGAGAGATGTCCTTCTCAGCTATGGCACCCTACTTGTGGCATACCCTTCCTTTAGATGCCCGGCTGGCACCAGTGCTTGCACTGCTTTCTCACCAAGTAAAATATGTCTATTTATTAAAGTTTTGGGGGCTTAATTGATTTCATTCAAATCTGCACACACAAGCACACATGCGGCTTTAAATTACCCTGAATGTTTTAACTCATTTTAAACCAGGGGTGGGCAAATGCATGGGGTGGGAGCTATTTTTCTTCCTTCTGCCTGTCCTCTATGTTTTGGCATGCCTGAAAAGATGTGATGTCACTTCCAGCTACTATTTTGGCCAATTGTATTTTTTCCCCCTGTATTTTGGGAGGTTTTGTTTTGTTCTGTTTTGTTTTATTATTTTCTTTTATTTGAGATAGAGAGAGTTAGGGGAAGCAACTCCAGTTTTGACTGGTTTTGACCATTTTGGAGGGAAAAAATAATCTGAAAATAAGTATAATTTTTTTGAGGGTGGGACTGGATTTTTGGGGAGAGTTTCAGGGGCCAGACTTAGGAGTCCTGCATGCCACCCCTGCTTTAAATGATCTTCTTTTAACTTGTCAAATTATTTAATATTCTGTTTATTTTTAAAATTGTGTTTAAGTTGCTTTGAATTGGTTAAATTGATTTTATAGTAAGCTGCCTGAATCCACATGAATCAGGGCAGAGTATAAATATATTGATTAAATAAATGAATAAAATAAATAGAATGATTGAGGTAGGGTCTGGATCTACAAAGGGAGCAGCTTGAGGTGATGGAAAGGACTGTATCCTCTTAGAGTGTAGAAAATACAATTTTTGAGTGTTTCTTTACATTAAAACACCCATACGCACCAATATCCTTTTTGGATAATAAAAATAAAGCAAAGCTAGACTATCCAAAAATAAAATGTCTAATCCAGCTGCTCCCTATTCAGGTCTGTATTTTTAAAGAATTTTTAAACATAAACTCTCCACCTGCAGTTTGAAATGGTATAGTCCAGTGCTGCTCAAAATTGTGGACCCTGGACCAGTGCCAGTCCCTAGCAGGTTTCCAGGAAAGAAAGAAACAATTGTAGTCAGTGGGCACAAATGCAGTGCTGGTCCTTGACACATTAGAAAAATATTATTGCCAGTCCCCCACTTCAAATAGCCTGAGAGGCACTGTAATAGTATATTTTCCCACTTAAATCCATTCGCTACCTCATTCTGCTGCATGGTCTACAGGTCATGCCCTGCAGAATGGCTCTGAGGAGACATTTTCTTTTTAAAACAAATCCCCTCCAGTCAGACTATGACATGTGTCAGTACTAACCATGAATCAATGCCAAATAATTTGGAGCAAAGTTAAATTTGAAATTTATTATTTAACAAAGGGAGCCTCTCTTGTCTTCTTGCTCTAAGCACATAGATCAATCATGTTAATTCTTATGGATACTTCTTTCCTCCCAGTGCAAACCTAGAAGACTTGTCTCTTCCAGCCAGGAAGGAAAAATTGTGGGCATACTGCTCAGAAGGAAAAAATGTAACACACCATAGGTCTGAATGCTGTGGAACATCATGTATTATTCATAAGTTGAACCATCCACTAAGTGATGTCTTGAGGATGTGGCCTAGAAAATGGGCAAGCATCACCGTAAGAGCAGGAACTGGTTTCGTTCCACTGTCTTTTGCCCAGTGATGCATTTGAATCTTTTACTCCCAGTCTCAAGTCAATTCTCAAGTCTCTACCTTCAAGTCTCAAGTCAAGTATGGTCCTTGGAAGATGCATTCAAGTCAAGTCTCAACTCAGAACTGGGAGCCTGTTTCTGAAGTGGGGAATAGGATCCTTCTTACTTCCCATTTCCAAAGCTGGAGGCTTTTTTGGAAGTGGAGAATAGGATCTTTCTTACTACCCATTATTGAAGCTTCAAAAGCCTGTCTTCCTCTTTGACCCTTTCCGCATGTGGGGTGTTTATCGGGCAGAAATGGGCAGAAATGGGACTCAAAGGATTTTTCCTGCGTCCGGGCGAGTCCATCGCGAAGAGCAGCAGCGCGAGTCCGGCGCTCCACGGTTCTCCGGCATCCAAAATGGCGGCTTCTGGTTGGTGGAGGCTCTCCACCAACCGGAGAAGCTCGCCAGCTGAAAGCCTGCCCCCAGAAGATCTGCAGGCATGCACTTGCGCGTGCCTGCAAATCTGCTCTGGAGCGCGGTGATGGAGTGGGATGGGGTTGCCCGCTCTGTGCTTTTTAAAAACCTCAAAAAAGAGGTTTTTAAAAAGCACATTGTGTGACCAGTTCCGGTCGCTCAGAACTGGACTGAGGTGTGGAACTATAAAAAGTAGTCCACCCCAGTCCACTCTATGGTGCAGAAGACCTCCATCGGAGGTTGCTCTGCACCATTTTAAATGCACGGTGCGGAAATGGCCTTTCTCTCTCTTCTTTTCCTTTCCTCAGGATGGGAGTGCCAGCTCCCTTGCACTACTCCCGTTATCTGAAATTTTCCTCAGGTAGTCAGGATTTAGGCAGCCTATATACATTTGTTCTCACTGTACATTTCAAAGTAACTAACAGTGCACTCTCCTGTAAATTCTGCTGAAACAGACAGCCTCTTGATTGAACAATTCTTCATCTCCCCACCACCTAAAAACTTGCAAAAAGTCAACATTAACACAGAACTAAACAATTAACAGTCTTAAAACAATTTAAAACACATACTTGAGAATGATAGAAGTGTAAAACAGTACCATATTTTTAAAAATATAGCATCCTCTTAAAAGCCCTTTCCTCAAAAAACTTCAGTTCTAAAAACCTGAGAGAATAAAAAAGTCCTTGCCTGCTGACAAAGGAATGTCAAGGAAGGAACCATTCTAGCCTCTCTATAGAATGGACTATTGGGAAATACGAGAGATCTCTCAGACAGAGTATAAAAGTGTTAGGCAGAAATTTGAATAGCTCACCAGTCTACTCCAGCCCACAAACAAAATCTAGCAGAGAAGGAAATCTAACTTAGTCTTCTTCATAAGTTATACAAAAATAGTTTTACTCACAAATAGTTCTGCATAATCAACATAGGTTCATAACCTTGAAGAAAGTAAGACAAAGGCCATTTCCACACTAGACTGTTATAGCGCTATTATTCCACTTTCCACACCCTATGGAATCCTAGGCTTTGCAGTTTAGGGAACGTCCAGGTGGCCCCTCCCTAAACTGCAAACCCCAGGATTCCATAGGATGTTGAAAGCGGAATAATAACTCTATAACAATCTAGGGCGGAAATGGCTAAAGAAAGATTGCTTGGGCACATCACACACTCTCAGCTCCAGAAAAACCCCATGATAGATTCACCTTAGGATTGCCATAACTTAGAAGTGATTTGAAGGCACACGACAACAACAACATTACATGTTATCTAGAGAGCTGGAACATCTTACCTAGAGAGAGTTCTTATAACACTTCATGGACGGCAGGTGGGGAAAGGAGAGAGAGATCAGCAGATGAGACCCAGAGAACAAAGGTAATGCCCAAGTGATGCAGGGAGAGATTGGGTGTGGACAAACATACACAGACAGAAAGTAACCATAAACATGCTGTGCCTAAACTTGTAGAAAATGACATGCTATCTAATCATGCTATCTATTGGCATGCAGCAAACTCCAAGAAGGAATTCTAGAGCCAAGGGGCAGCTGCTGAGGAAACTGTGTCTTGCATACCCACCATCCATACCTATGACAGTGGTGGGGCTTCTCCTGAGGATCTCAGGGTCTAGGCAAGCTCATACAGAGAGATGTGGTCTCTGCATATAATCCCTTGTCTGATAATAGCCATCAATTCAAAATTTCCAGGATGGTTTATAAAAAAATACAATAAAAGACAATGATGAAAATAATTATAGTGTGTGCATGTGCACATACACATTTAAAACACACCTACTGCCCTATGTTAAGAAATTTCAGTTAGCCCAGTCAATCTACTCTTTCAATTGTCATGACATTAATATGGAAATCACAGACATCCTTTTTTGGTGGTAGATATCAAGCTCAGTGGCTGTTATGTGTCAGTAAACATACTTTGGATCAGTGGCCAAATCTTACCTGCAAGTATGCCCCAATGCACACAGAGGACTTTTCTTATGATAAAACATGTGTAGGACTGTCACATCAAAATGGGAAATCTAGACCGTACAAGGCCATGGGAATTAACAGAGTCAGTAGACCTCTCCACTTCAAATACAAAATTATTTCTGAACACAAAAACACCACAGCCCATCCTCAGCATTTCTGGGGCTAAGCTGCAAATGCTGGAGGGAAGTAGCTGGGAAAGTCATACATAATGAATTCCTATGATCCCATAGAGACTTAATAATAGTATGCATAAGAGTCTTGGTATCTTGGAAGGATATAATGGGTCACAACCTTCATAGATTCTTAAGACAGTTGCAAAATAGTCAATCTGATTAACATAGCCCTCTGAGGAGCTGCCATAGTCAAAACTATCTTCAGAGCTGCAGGCAATGGACAAGGAGGTGAGGCTGAGATGGGGCGAATGGAGGAAGGAAAGACAGATTTCTTGTGGAACAAGATAAGCCAACATCAGATCTACACATGGATAAAGAAACCTCTAGTTCAACAGCTATATCAGAGTGCACTAAGACTGGAATAGGAAACCTGCTGTCTGAGGATCTCAAATAGCCCCCAGTCAAATTTCATGTATCCCTCAGCATCGTTTGGATACTGAGGGGCCATTCTTGCTCTCCAAAACCCCATTTTGTAAATCTTCTTTTATTACTTTTGTGTATATGTGAGTACAGAGAGCCACTGTGGTGTAGCAGTTTGAGCATTGGACTAGAGACCAGGGTTCAATTCCCCGCTCAGCCATGGAAACTCACTGGGTGCCTTTGGCCATGTGACATACTCTCAGACCCAGAAAATCACATGATAGAGTGACCACAAGTGGCCTTAGGGTGACCACAAGTTGGAAATGACTTGAAGGCACACAGCAACCATATATGACTGTACTCTGTGAAAGGCAGAGAGGTAATGAAGGAATGGAACTGGAGAGGGAAAGAAAGGACTATGCAGTTCTCCAGTGTTAGAAGCTCATTCCTCTTTGCTTGGTGCTCCACCTATTTTTGGTTCTGCATCCACCCACAGTTAACTTTGGCTTTAAACATGATGAGTTGTGGTCCTTATTTGACTTTTCCCATGAGTCTATGATCGTTCAGAGGATGCCATTCCTCAATCTGGAAAAAAGTGTACAAAAATGCATATACTAAGGAAAATTTGTACAAAAATGCACTTTAGGAAAAATATACAAGATGGAGCTTTTTTCTGTAGCAGCACCTTGGTTGTGGAAATGACACCCAAGGGAGGTCAGGAGGGATTCCTACTGAGTTTGTGGTAAATGACCAGGACTACAAAGTTCTGCATGGCCCTGGGCCCTTAAAACCAGTTTGAGAATTTCAATTGTTCTAATTGTGTTGCTTCTTAAAACTAGTGTTGTTGTTTTTTTTTTAAAAAAAAACACATGGGTTTAATATGTTTTGAAGAATCTTTTGCGCGTAGCTTGGGAACACTGACAGCTGCGAGGTGATGAAAGTAAGTGAGTGAGTACATTGGAGAAAATTGCAATGGAAAAGTACTTTCAGAATTTTATGCAAATAAAAATGCTCATGGAAATGCACATGAATTTACAAGCAGACTTTAAAAAAAGAGATCCCCAATCTGTTGTGGAAATGGTTTAGAAAATATTTTATTTGAAAAAACAACAACAACAACTGAACATGTTAGAAAAAGAAACATACACATCCATCCCTAATTGCTTACTGAATTAGGAAAGCTGCTGGTTTGGGCTGCTCTGACTAGATATAGCACTCCCCCACATCACCTGAAATGTCATGGACTGAACCTAGAATCTCCTCTATGCAAAGCATATACTGAGAAAAGCTCCCAACTCCAATTTTATCAAATTCAGAAGCAGACCAGCAAGGGAATTCTACAGATGCTGAGGAGAAGGAAGACATACCTTCCATCATTTCATAGATGAAAACTGGGTCATGTGTGCCAAACAACATCAGAGTGAATGGCAAAAAAAATATTAATGAGGAAGAAGGCACAAACTAAGAGAGGCTGCAGCAGTTTGGTTCTGCCTGAGTCTATGGGGAAGAGCAAGACCTCATGCCCTCCTCTTCTTTTCCTCCTGCTGAGTTCATGGAGAGTAAACTACTTTTGTACATTGAAATCATAGAATCAGAGAGCTAGAAGAGACCACAAGGGCTGTCCAGTCCAACCCCCTGCCATGAAGGAGTACATTATCAAAGCACTCCTGATAGATGGCAATCCAGTCTCTGTTTAAAAACCTCCAAAGAAGAAGACTCCACCACACTTCAAGGCAAAGTATTCCACTGTCAAACTGCTCTTACTGTCTGGAAATTCTTTCTAATATTCAGCTGTTTGAAGTTTGAAGCCACTGCTCTGTGTCCTAGTCTCTGAAGCAGCAGAAAACAGGTTTGCTCCATCTTCTATACGACATCTCTTCAAATATTTAAACATAGCTATCATGTCACCTTCTTGACCTTCTAAAATCAATTTGCAGCAGTATAAGTAAGCTGAGGACAAAGGGGGAAAGTGAGAGAATGAGAAAGAAACTGGAGGATTTTAAAACTGGCTGAAAAAGTGGGATGACAGGAGATTAATCTGGACTCTGCCTGCCAAATTAAAACAGTTGGAGGGCATGGGAAAGTGATGCGGAAGAGAAAAACAATGCTGATACAGTATTTCATAACCAAAAGTCAGTAGTAACATGAGTCAAACATTTGACCTCTATTAATGTTTTCGTCACAAGGAAATAAGCAAATACAATAGAAAGCAGGACTTCCCTCTAGTTTTCTGCCTACTAATTGAAGGCCTGAATCCAGTGCCCTATGCAAGTGGTTGCAATTTTTCAAAGGTGCAGCTGTGGTGCCAATGTAGCTTGCACCATGTAGCAAACTTCGCCAGGATTCTAGCCTTGGGCAGCATTGCAATGGAAATGGGTCAAGGAAATTGTGTGATTGTAAAATTGCAGTAGAAGGCTTATTTTTTCTCTTCACCTCTTTTTCTCCCTCTCTCCCTCCCTCTATCCATCCCCTTCCCAGGGGATTAAGATCAATCATACAGTGAAGAGGCCTCGAAGTGAATGGATCAAAGCTCATTGCTGTAGAAAGCAAACCAACTCTGCCTATGGCTATGAGCTGCAGAGAAGAGAACATTTTAGGAAGGCCCAGTACTAGTATGAAAAACAAGCTTGTTTGTTTTGGCATGTGGCAAGCTGTTCATGTACTTGTGTGTGATGTTAACTTCCTTCCTGTCACAGCATCAGCACCTCTGGTGCTGTGACCCCAGCAGACATAAAGAGAAATTGCTCAGGCAGCTCAAGCTACCCATTCCCGCTCATGACAAGAACAGCTATTCTGGCACACAGGAGCCTTTTCTTAACAAGCAAAAGAGAGCTCCTGATCCCACCTCCTCCATCCTTCTTCAGTATTGTTCCCAATGATTTGTCCCTTCTTTGCTCCACCACCTCATCTCGAAGGTAAAACTGATAGTTACAGAAAAACAGTTAAATGCAACACTGCTGGTTGACACAAACAGTGTTCTCTCCATTTGGCTTGATCAGTGGTGTACCTAGGTTCAACAGCACCTAGAGCAAGGGTGGAAATTGCACCCCTAGGTGCTGCTTCTCCTGCTGCTGGTGCCCTGGGCCAAGGAAGACCCTGTTGGGGGTGGCATCAGACCTGGCCGAGGTAGAAGGGCTGATGTTGCAACCACCATCGTGCCGGGCTAAGAACGACCACGCTGCTGGCAGTGGTGGCTAGCCAGGCCTGGGTGGAAGGGTGGGTGGGTGAGTGGGTGGGTTTCAGCATTTTTGTTCAGCAGTGGCACTCAGCATGTGCCCTACTTGCCCTACCTTAGATACACCTCTGGGCTTGACCAGTACATATGTGGACACTCATTTTTTTAAATGAATGTGCTTTAAAGTTGTTTCTAATATTGTTTTTAACAGCATTTCATTTGAGCATCAGTACCTGAATGTGCATAATTGTGTTGGCAGCAATATAATTTTTTGTCCATTTCTTAAAATATTCTGTATTTGTTTTCATCTGCACCTGTTTTAAGCCTGTTGTGAACCATCTTGAGACACAGTTCCAAAACAAGGGCAGGATATAAGTCAACTAAATGATTGACTGACTAAATAAATAAATAATAAAAAAAATAGTAAAAGAGGGTGTCTGAATGCCTGCCTGTTGGCTCTGCCCTAACTCTTAGGGCATCACACCAACTGCCTTAGAGTTTAACAAAAGCACGTTAGACTCTCTCGTACTCAGTTACACCGCAGCATCTCCCTCTTCTTTACAGTTGCCAGTTCAGGATCTGATCAAGATCAGGTATTTTTGGTCAATGCCTGAGACCTAGGGACTAACTAAATAAAATGGTGATTTTATTAAGCAGTATCCATTAAGTACCACAGCTCATCATTCACACATACACAGAGAAAGAGAGGGAGAGAAAACACACGGAACACATTTTTCTGTTTGGAAATTAAGTTTAAAATTATAGCTAGTTCCCAGATCGAGAGGGGATTATTGATACTTGTTTTAAAGATGTGATAAGGAATATTTAATCTAGCTTTTCTTTAGCTACTTACTTTTAGCCAGAAAGTAGAAACAAAGCAGAGTGGAGGGTGAGCTCTGGCACCACAATCATTGGCAGGAAGTGGGAAGTAACTAATACACTCTCCAGCTCAGAGAGTTTTTGCAAGTTGCAGCAAGAAATCAATTAACCCTTGCAAATTGTAATAAGCTGCTTCTCTAAAAGCTAAAATGGAGATCTGCACACAGACCTTTCCTCTTGCCTGGAAGTGAGTCCCTCAAAACTGGAGAATATCCACCCTCATCCTCCACTTGGAGATGAACCATGAAAAATAGAGACCTAGGGCCAGACCCCAAGATCTGGCAATCCTACAGTCCTCTTACTATCAAGCAACCACCATCCACCAGAAAGTTCACTCTCCACCATGCAAGCCATGCCTACCACTCAGTGTTCACACTTATCCAGCTTTATTTATCATTAGAACATTGTGTCAGACAACAGGAAGCCATGGACCTCTTTGGCAGTTTTAGATGCAGATTAAAACTATGTTGAGGCAGTGCTGCTAAGATTATCAAGGTTGAGGTCGGGGGGAGGCAGGAAAACAGGAAAGGGCTAAAGGCACTGTTGCTAAGGCCATTTCCACACTGCACTGTTATAGTGCTATTATTCTACTTTCAACATCCTGTGGAATTCTGGGATTTGTAGTTTACTGAGGCCAAAGAGCTCCCTGGCTGAGAATTCTAAATGCCGCCCACTCCCCGCAAACCCCAGGATTCCATAGGATGTTGAAAGTGCAATGATAGCACTATAAAAAAGTAGTGTGGAAATGGCCTAAGACTGCTGAAATCAAAAAGGCAGAAAAACCAGAGAGGGTTATTCAGGGATATTAACTATGGTCCTGGGCAGCACAAACTACACTTTGATTAGTAAATAAGTAAATAATAATTTGACAAAGGCCCGTGGCCTTTGGTTATTTACTTCAATTTTCGTTCATTCCCAGATTTGCCAGACAGAAAGAGGAAGGGGAATCTTGTACCTTTAATGGTTGTACAGAAGAGGGAATCTCAGCAAATGTTGCTTGTCACACAACCAGGTAACAATCAATTCACCTTCTGAAATTTCCTGTTCTACACAACCATCAAAGGTACAGGAGCCATCTTTAGTTTTCACTCTGGCGACTCTGTCCCACAAATGCCACAAGAAATGGACAACTGGAAACAAGAGGAAAAACAATTGAATAACAAATACTAAAATTTTGTAGGTCCCTGCTTCTTGATCCCTCTTGAAATAAATACCACTCACAACTTATACCTTTCTTCACAAGGGAATTGCTCCATCCTCTTGGGAAATTTGGTTGCCTTTTTCTGCATTGTTCTCCATTGCCAGATATGCTTTTTGAGGTATAGCAGCCAGAACTGTACACAGTATGGTTTGGAAGCATCTGAGATTTCTGTAAAGGCTTCAGGATATTGGCAGTTTTAAGTTTGAGGAACAATTCGTCATCATCATCACTACCACCTCCTAATGATTTCTTTTATTAAACAGTCCAGAGTGTGTTTGTCTGTTTGAAAGGAAACCCTTTCTGTCTCCTGTCCTGAAAGAAGAAAGCATGGACTGCAGGACCAGTCTCAGGGGAAAGGGAAAGGTGACAGTTATGTTTCTCTAGTCAGTGAGGCATACACCCTTCCTTCACAGTTCCTTCCTCCACGCTAGAGATAACTACTGTTTGGACTCTTGGGCAGCTGTGCATGCAGTTAAGAAGTAAGAGGTAGAAATGGCATTTTGAAATGAAAAGATACATATTTCCATATTAAATTTAACCATGGTAATTTCCTTGCCCTGCCACAAAGGTCAACAGTGGAATTTGGAAATGTGACCGTAATCTTAAGAGAACAACAGGACAATCCTGGACATATTTACTCAAGAGAAAAGAATTTAAAACTTTATTTGTTCTGTGTTTGCATGCTAGACTGAAAACTGTCAAACATTTTCTCCTTCTGTGTTTCTACTCATTATTGGTTGACTTTTCACAATTTAGGATATGCTTTGGATGCATTTATACACTTTTTTTTTAAAAAAAAAAATTGCATTATTTTGGGCAAAAAATCTTTGTTTCACAAAATACAATATTTTTGTGCATAAAACAAACAAAAAAGCACAACCTCTTCTCTCATGCAGACACAAAAAGTCTTAAGAAAGTTGACACCTCTTTTGCTGACATGTTGAAATACTCTCTCATGATGGAGAAATGTGCAAATATTCTTTACAGACCGATTCAAGAAGTCCTACTGTGGTCACTATGTCTTAAAGTCTAAGCAGCTCTCATGAGACTTGGATGTGTATCTTCATTCCGTCACAAAGCTCATTGACCATCTGCCTCTTTCTAGCCCAACCTTTGCTACAAGGCTGCTGTCAGAATCAAACTGGTGGTCCGCTTTGGCAGAAAAATTAAGCTTCCATGTTCATCTAAACAGAGAGGGAATTGAAAAGGACACTTTTGTGGAACTTTGTTCCCCATTCATTCATCAATTACGTTACAGATCATCCCTCTACATAAGGTCCACCATCATCTCATCTAAAGCTGTGGAACAGCAGACTATTAACTCTAGTCTGATTTTGCTATGTATATGTTGAATGATCACTGAGCTTCATGGCAAACATGGACAGAATGAATGGGGAGGAGGTTGGAGGGTGATTATAATCAATACATGGTTAAAATTAAAAAAAAAATTAAAAAAAAGAAAGAATCAAACTGTGATAGGGGAACATTGTGTTTGGTTGGTTGCTTATTATACAGCTGTCCCTTGCTTTTTGGCAATCTGCTCAGCTCTTTCAACTGTTTTCAGTTGCAACCAGAATGCATATGTTGGAGGCATACGCTCTTTTGACTATGAATTGAATGTATGGCTTCTGGTTGTAATTGAAAAGAGCTGAAAGAGTGGATTGTCAAAAAGCAACCATGCCTGGATTTATTCTCAATCTTTGTTCAGTACAGACAGAACAAATTGACAAACACATGAGAAATCAGACACTCTAAAGAACCATACAAAGCTATTGGAAAGTGAGGCATGAAAGTTGAATAGAGAGAGATTGGGTGGAAAGGGTGATAGTTACCAGTCCTGAAGAAGAAGTCACAGTGGAGGGATTCAGACAGCATCTGAGTGTAGCACATAGGAATGGCAGTCTGGGGTACACTACATACTGCATACTACAAGTGGCTGGAGTTGAAGATAAGCTTCTTATACCATATTTTATACCTGGAAGTGGTACATTGACAAAGTCATATGGCTTTGCCACAGGACTGACAAAGGGATCTGGAATGGGTGGATTGCTTAACTCTGGAATGACAAAACATTGATGGGAATCATGACAATCTCTTAATGTTTGGTCAGGTAGGGTGTATAGGGAAAATCTCAATAGGGTAAGATCGAGAGATGGCCTCTGATTGCTCACCAGTCTGGGCAATTCATCTTTCACTGTATTCAAAAATGCCCAGATCCTGAAGCAGTGAAAGGATTAGCACAAACCCATCAGTGTTGGGTTTTTCACATGATCCTATCTGAATTTTCATGACCTCAAACATGTCTCCGGCCAGTGTAGCCCTGAACACATTTTCTGGTCAGTGTGACCTTGATCCTATTCGCCAGTGAATAATAAATTCAACTTATGAAAATTGCATATTTTGTAAGAAGGGTAGTTGGGTATCGTTAACAGTGGGAAAGTGAATCTCCTTTGGGTTTTAGCCTGAAATTTAAGAAGATGTCTAAGGTGCTGAACCTTACCACCAAATAGGACCATCTCACCATACTGATATGAGAGAAAGAGAAGGAAAAACACTTTCTAGACCTAGCTTGGCTTTCTAGATGTCTGCCTATTTTCTGTTTTTTTAAACATATGTCAGGAGACAGCACAATAAAATTCAATGAAAACCAGTAAACCTCCATTGAAGATTCAGTGCCAGCGAGGCAAGCAGATGGCACATAAACAGTGGTCAAATTATAGCGCCAATGGGGGACATATTTTCTTTTTACCCCACCATATATCCTTTTATTCACGTCACTGTTCACACACAGCCGAAATTTTGTACCTTCTGTCTTTCCCTTCCATTTCCTAGAATCAGATTTTGAATTGCTGCTGCTACATATTCTCCCTTCCCCTATCAGCATTACAGTTTTCTGCAATACTCAGCCAATATGGCACTACTCTTTTTTCTATGTTAATAAATATTTTATGCTTAGTCCTGAAATATCTACTTCAGGACAGTGTGCTATGATTTATGCACATTTGAGTTCTGAAATGAGCCAGTGGTCACTGTAGCCAGGAAAGATAGCTTTTGCTGACAAGAATACAAAAATAGATCTCTATCAAGCCTAGATTACTATTTTTATCAACTGTCCACACCCCTCCTGCCACAAAAATGTAGGAACTTTCCATCCAGGATATAATGAAAGTTGACCCTTTTTGGTATCCCACCCCCCAAAAAAAAACTGGACTAAAATAAAACTTATCCCCCATTTGAACCAGCCAGATTCCATAGGAATCGGTCCATTTACTTATTAGCAATTATATTTATAGCCAGCTTTTTGTCAAGTTGTTGTTGTTGTTGTTGTTATCATCATCTTTATTTATATCCTACTTTTTCCCTGGTAAGGATTCAAAGCAGCTTACGCTAATTTTAAAAAAGTTAAAAATTATGAAATATAAAAGTTAAAATACAAATTAAACAAAAGGATAATAATTTTAAAAGTTAAAATACGTAATTAGAACACAAACAATTCACAAATGCTACATAGTTAAAAATAGCCAGCACCTTTCATCAGCCAGGCCAAAATTGCATATTGAATGTCTGCTGAAATAAAAGTGTCTTTCTTGTCTATGGAAAGAAGATATGAAGGGTGTCAGTCTGAATTCTCTGGAAAGGGAGTTCCAGAGCCTGAGGGCAGCCACTGAAAAGGCCCTCTCCCCTGTACTCACCAGATGCACCTCTGAAGGTGGTGTGACAGAGAGAAGGGCCTCTCCAGCAGAACTCAGAGCTGGTTGGTTCATAAAGGAGAATATGGTCCTTCGGATAACCTGGACTTGAGCCATGTGGGGCTTTACAGGTCAGCACTAGCACTTGGAATTGTGCCCAGAAAAAGACTGGCATCCAGTGGAGCTATTACAATGGTGTGTGCGTGTGTGTGTGATCCCTGTAGCCAGCCCCAGTTAAATCTCTGGCTGAACACTCTTCAAGGGCAGCCCCATGTAGAGCATGTTACAGTAATCCAACCAGGATGTAACCAAGGCATGTGTTACTGTGGCCAGGTCTGACATTTCAAGGGAACGGGTGCAGCTAGTGTGCTAGACTTAACCGTGCAAATGCACTCCTGGCTACTGCTGAGATCTGGGCTTCCAGGCTCAGAGGTGAATCCAGGAGCACCCCCAGGCTGTGAACCTGCATCTTCAGGGGGAGTGCAGCCCCATCTAACACAGGCTGAATCTGTATTCCCTGATCTGCCTTTCAACTGACCAGGAGCACCTCTGTCTTGTCTGGATTAAGTTTCAACTTGTTCACCCTCATCCAGTCCATTACTGATGACAGGCACTTGTTTAGGACCAAAACAGCTTCCTTGGCTTGTGGTGGGAAGGAATAATAAAGCTGGATGTCATCTGCATACTGATGACACCAAACTCCCAAAACTCTGGACAACCTCTCCCAGCAGTTTCATGTAGATGTTAAATAGCATGGGTGGTTTCATGTAGATGTTAAATAGCATGGGGGACAAAACTGAGCCCTGAGGGACCCCACTGGCCAAAGGACAAGAGGTTGAACAGAAGTCCCACAGCCCCACCTTCTGGGTTCGGACCTCCAGGAAGGAACAAAGCGACTGTAAAACAGTGCCCCATGTCCCATCCCTGCAAGGCAACCCAGAAGGATTCCATGGTTGACGGTACTGAAAGCCGCTAAGAGGTCCAGCAAAACTAACAGGAATGCACTCCTCCTGTCTAGCTTCTGGTGTAAATTGTCTACCAAGGTGATCAAAGCAGTCTCAATCCCATAGCCAGACATGAAATCAGATTGAAATGGATGTAGATAATCAGTTTCATCCAGAAACCCCTGGAGCTGGGAGGCCACCACATACTCCAGAATCTTACCCAAAAATGGAATGTTAGAAACTGGCCCAAAGACTGGTTTCCAGTGTGCTGAAGCAAGGAAAGGGAGCTGAGTGGCATTTCCAACAGCTATGCTGCTGAAATCAAGTTAGAGACCAGGACACTACCTGTCTGCTTCCTCCATATTTTTTTCTCATAGATTTTTTTATTGCTCCTCTTTGGTTCTTCCTCTTTTTCAGGATCTCCCATTTAAGGGGATATTTGCCCTTTCTGCTCCTTCTCCGATCTCTGCTGTCTCACCTCCATCTCCCAGTTACTTGCAGTATTAGACAAAATAGGGATCCTGACTAGCTACTTGAGCTTACCTAGAGAAGAAAGAGGGCACACTGGGAGAGTATGAGGTGAAATCATAACCCTTATGAGCACTGGCGACTATTTAACTGAATGATTCTTGTATAAGAAGAAGCAAGTCTCTGCATGTAGAAATCAAGCAAAGGAAGTCCCTGCATGTAGAAATCTAGCACACTAAGGGAAATGGGTCAAAGATATTTTTCTCCTTGGTCATTTTCTCTTTAGAGATTATTATTTTTTTAAAAGAGAAGCATTCAGTCATATGATGCTGCCTCTGCAGTCTGTGACCCAGACGTTGGTTTTCCTACTTCCTTGGTAACTAGGTCAGATGCTGCATCCTTGAATGGACTGTGATCCCTGAAGCATTTGAATTATTCTTGGCATCCAATTTCCATATTTTAAAATATGTCAGAACACTACGGTCAGTTTTGCTTGGCATTTGATTGCTGCACGCCTGGTGGTTCACATCTTTTCATGTCCGCATCTGTCATCTTTTTAGGGGCAGTGGTAATGAAAGTGAGGTGAGTGACAGATGTCTGTGGGATTGTAAATTAAAACACACACACACACACCCTCCATCCCTCCCTCTCTCCCTCTGTTGCCATAAAGATGTTGCCTGACCATGTATTAGTCAGTTTATTTAGCAGTAAAATATGACAAAACAGTTAAGAGTATTTTACTGATGAGCCAATGCAGGTATAATAACTGAGTTGTGATGTAGCTTTGGATGAATTTGCCAACTCAAACCTAGATTTCTTTACAGTTTAGTTCCTCTACTACTGAGCCTTCAAGTCCTACAGTGTAAACTTTGCTTTCCAGCGGACTGATCTGCTAGAATCTCATTAATAAAAATTTAGCTCAAAACTCTGTATGAGAGTGTAGATTGTACTGGAAGAGTTCCCATTCATGTTTTATTGAATAGCATCATAATCCTATTTGAGACATGCCTGTGAGTCTAAGATAAAGGATGTCAAATTTACCTTTGGATTGGTTGACAGTTAGATGTAATTTCCCCTTTATTAGGCTGTTTTACAACTCCAGATTTTTCAAGCAACAGCGTCTGCCCACTGTTGGCAAAGAACATAATTCCTTTCCTTTCCTCTAATAAATAAGAGCAAATCAAATGGGTGACAGATTAAGTGTTTGAGGTTGTTAGAAGTACATAATGGATGACACAATGTGATGATAAAATAGGCAATTGAGAAGAATTTTTTAGGACAGGTTGTGTAACCTTTAGCCCTTAATCTGACTTTCTTTAGATCCCAATCCAGCCCTCTCAGCTTTCTAGATAGTTACAGTTAGGATTGCCAGTTTGTGTTCATCTCAGGCTGAGGTTTTCCAGTGAAAACCTGAGACCTGAGGATGGCTTCTAGTGACGTCATTAAGTATTTGCATTTAGCACAACTACAGTTGTTCAAAGCTGACATAGAAAGTCCATACTTCTTTGTTTATAAAGGAAGACAGGAATCTTAACTAAAGGAGCCATTCGCGGAGCAAGGTGAAATGCAAGGATTACTCCTGTTCTCACTTACCCAGGGAAGACAGGATAAGGAACTTTTCATCTAGCCTGTTTGCCATTAGCCAGAAGGTGGATGCAGAGCAGAGCAGAGGGTAAGCCCTGGCAGCATAAAAGCTGGGAGAGAAGGAAGAGGTTAACTAAATAAATAAGGAGATCCTCTGGAGGGTCTTTTCAAGTTGCAGGAATGGATGATCCAACCCTTGGAAATTTTATCAAGGTACTGCTCTCCTAGCTGAGCTGGAGATTAGCATACAATCCTTTTCCCTTTACCTGGAACAGAGATCCTCCCAACTGTCTCCCACGTGCAGCTGATCTGTGAAAACTGGAGACTCAGGACCAGGCCCTGACATCTAGCAATCCTAGCCGTAAGTCTCCCTCAGCAATCCTAAATGAGCAAAGGGCCAATCTATTAACAGGTTAAGTTTAAATGAGTCAGTGAGGGGAACAGCCACCCTCTGCATCTGAAGATGTGGGTTTATATCCGTGAATGCTCATGCTAAAATAATAATTAAAAAATCCAGTTAGTCTTACAGGTGCTGCTACATGCCTTCTTCCTCTCCCTGTCTTTTTTGTGCTGCAAGAGAGTAACACAGCTACCTCATTGAAAATTCATAACAGAGGATAGTCTACAATGTGGGGGCCACCCCGAGAAGTTCCTGTCCCTTGTGCTCATAAATCTGATAGATCACAGTGATCACAGCCTTAAGGCCTGGCTGGGAACATATTTTTTTAATTAAACTATTTCTGTCTTTCCCTTTAGCATGGCATCTCAGGGTGACATATGGGTGGGCATCCCATTTAGCAGTTTGGATATCGTAAGCTGGACTTACATTTTTAACCATGAATAAACACATGTGATCCCCAAACCCCACTTCTGCAACCTGGCATCACCCTGACCAAAGTGTTTCTGAGGTGCTGGAAATGACAACCAAAGTGCTCTCCAGTCATGGGTGCCCTGCCACAACCAGTGTAGACAACACTTCTTTACTGTAGCAGCTATTTCATTTCTTGCCCACAGTGTTTACAAGCTGCCACTGATGAAGGTCACAGTTGGCTGTCTCTCACCTCTTCCCATGGTCTTTAATTCTCTTGCCACAAATTAATATTGTCATTGTCTTGCCTTGTCTTAATCTTTCTTTCTTTTTTTTTAATAAGAAGCTCCTTCTTGATAAAAACTCCATAGTAGTCATAGTAGTAGTAAATGATGATGATGATGATGATAATTTATCAATTTAACAATAATTTAACAATACCTGCTTCTCCTCAAAGCTTGAGGTGGGTTACGACAGAGGTTAAAATGCAATTAAAACCAGCATACCAATTAAACACCTTATTATTAAAATACACTAAAAACATAAAACCATTCAAATACAAATATACTTGAAATCATAGTTAAAATGCATCATAATTGAAAATAGACTGGGTAGGCCTGCCAGAAGAGATAAGTCTTTAGCAGTTTTTAAAATTCAGACAGCATATTTTGCTGTCCGATCTCTTCCAACAGGTCATTCCACAATGTAGGGGCAGCCGATGAGAAGTTCCTCTAGTAGGCCCTGTCCTCTCTTTTGGTTGCCAGTGAAGAGGGGTGACAATTTAGTTTGGTCATTGTGGTTTTCTTCTAGATCCAAAGTTATAAGAATTCACAGATTTCTTCATAAGCAAAGGTATAAAGATTTTGAGATTTAAATAGATAGATAGTAGGAAAAAGAGAAACTGATATATCCATTCATTACTAGTAATACACAGCTACACAGCTGCAGGAATTGTGTCTATGTGTATCTGTGTGATCTTGGTGTCAGAGGTTTCGTTGTCTCTGTTTCTCTGTTAGGTTGTTCCACACCATGCTGTTCAATGTTGTTTTTCTTTAGCTGTCATGAGAAAGCTTTTCAACTGACAGGCACCGATATAACTGATGTTCCAGGAACATCCATAGCCTCCTTGAATAAAATGTCCACAGGGAGGATAGGGTAGCCCTGTGGTTTTTCTTTCCTTCTCCCAATATGTAGCCTACCTTGAAGAAATCTAAATGTAAGATTACAGTGGTTTGCACAGAAGTATTGAATAAGTTTGAACTGTTCCCAGGAGAACTCTGGATTATACAATATCCATTCGTATGAATATGTAGCTTTTCATCTGAGACAGCTGTGATATTGACAATCTTCTGCATTCGATAAATTGTCCAAGTATAACTCAATGCATACTGCTAATCTTCATTGAATTTAACTGTTTGTGAACGTCAGGGTGGTATGGATACAAAAGAATGGAAGGAATATACTGTAAAGCGAAATGGGGACGTTGTAATGTAAATTTCAGAGTCTGGTGCTATATTTCCAAAAAGAGCAACAACCATGCTTCACTGCCACCATGTGCATGGCACTTCCAATTTATTCAGATGTATGTTTAGCAGTCTGTGGTTGAGTTCTTGGATCAAGAGTCATATAATAAAGTTCAACAAAGCCTGAAGAATGATATGTCTTCCTCACACCCCATACAGCAATGATATCATTCCTCACGACTTCCAGAGCATCCCCAAAAGGTCCCACAGGTGTCTGTCACTGTGCCTCCAGACATAAGAACATAGCTGGATGCTTCTTTACTGTCATCTCTCCTGCTTTCCAATAGTCAGTAAATGACTGTGTTGGTGGGGTTGCAGTAGCTTAAAAGGTGGGTTGCAGGGGAATTTGGTTGTTGCACATGGTTGGTGAAAGATTCCAGTCTCCAAAACAATACAAAAGTGTGTTATGCAGATATAATGTGGCCTTAACTTTTTCTAAGTCATGAACAAGATGCCAGATATTGGCTGGCATCCTATCATTAACATTTGTAGTGTAAGAACCCCTTATGCCAGTATATGCCTTTTTTGGGGGCAGGGGGTCACGGCAGAATATTCTTTTCCACCCCATACAATGGCTGAATTCCCCATAGCCACACTGTTTAGCTTCTGTATCCCCACCACTCTCGTGTTTCAATATCTGGTAGAGAGCAGATGGAGGGCTGGAGGAACATCTGGCTATGTCCCTATATTTAGATGCAAAATAATTACATCAGCTGCTGAAACCTATGGAAGACCCTGGCAGATCTCAGAGGATGATGTCATCAGTTTGTATCTGGCTAAGGGGACATAGCCAAAGTCTTCTCTGATCCCCTCCATCTCTCTATTAGCCACTGAATGGCCACGGGCATGCTGCAGTGGTGAAACATTAAGTCAGGACAAGTCGATTGGAGAGAGGTAGTGTAGTTCTGCTCATGGAACTATTACACTGTACTGTGTCATACAAGATATCAGTCATTATGTAGTTGGCACGTGACAGGAGAAATTAGACAGGTCTGAATTTTTGTATGTATATACGAAATTAAGATCTGAAGTTAGACCAGAATGTAGTTAAAGCACCAGAAGTCTGTACCTATCACTTTCTTACAGTCCAGTTCTCAGCAGACAAAGTGCACACAAAACACATCTGTTTGAGAGAAAGTACATAGAACATATTGTGATAATGGGAAAATGTTTGCAAAAAAGGGAACACATTAGGAAAAGTGAATAGAAAAATTGTGTTTATCAGGAAGGTGCACATAAAATTCTCTGCTGCCTTCTTTGCACTGGCACCCTAGTTGTGGACTTCCTTCCCTTTGAAGGCCTGCTTGGCTCCAACATTGGGATTATTTCAATGCCAAGTCAAAATCTGGCTTTTATGGAAACCTTTAGGCATAACTAATTTTATCCAGGCTGCGCATGTTCCATGGTTACATTATTTAAAATTGTTTTAGTCAGTTTTAAATTGTCCAGTTTCAAACTGATAATCTCTTTAGTCTCTTTTTAATTTTTTTAGATTATTGTTATCATGTATTGTTTTAAATTGATTTTACTGTAAGCTGTCCTGAGATCGTTGGACATAGGATGGGATATAAATATTGAAATAAGTGAATAAATAAATAAAAATATGTGTGGATGTTGACACAGACTTTGATTACTTTTGTTGTTTTGGAAATACGCACAAAAGCAGACTGAAGCAAACTTGAAGCTGGGAAAATGATTAATTTGGCAACACTGAAATTCACAAATCCACTGTTATTAGCATAAAGAGAAGCAAGAGAAGTAAAGATTAAAGACTAAATCCAACATAAGGCAATCTTTTATTGCCAATATTGCTAGATCTACTTGTCCCTAGAATAAACAGTAGGAGAAACCAGTGTTAAGGACTGCAGCTCAAATAAGATTGTCTCTCTCTCCCACTGATACCAATATACCCAGAGATCCCTCTAATTTAGAAGCTGCATTGAAGGTAAAAATATGTATTTTACAAAATGAAATGAATAAGATCATTTCTTTCCACTGCCTGGCGGAAGCACAATTAGATGTCAGACAGATCTTGAGTGTCACAACAATAAAGGAAAGTGCTAACAGATAGTTAATTATATTATTAAGGCTGCAGTCTTAAAAGAAGACTTACTGGGAAAGATCTAGGTCCTTCAGAAATCGATGCAACTTACTTCCAATTAAAGGTGTTAGGGCTATAAAGCTATTCAAACTCCTTAGAGGGCTTTAAAGAAAAACAACACTGAGTAATCCTGATTGGTTTTCATCATCGCCAGAGAGTCATAAAACAGCACATTAGTTCAGAACCTTACGCTTGCCTCCCTCCTGCCTATTTTCCTTGATTCTGCCTTCCTGAATATCCTAATCAGCAACAATTTTTAATTATGCAACTAGTAGTTACTCTAACTGGATCAAGCTGCAAATCTAGTCTTTTCAACAGGAAAGACCACTGTTTTCCTTCTTAAAGAAGAATGACCTGTGAACAGAATAGTGCAGTGTGGAATTTTCCTTTCTAGAGTAATTGCCAGCCAACCAGCCCCTTTTCCTGGGTACTCTAATCCAACCCACAATCCAGGATCTGTCTTTACCCACAAATCAGTCAATGATTAGTAGACACTAAGTATCCTCATTGAGCTCCTCCGCCTTTTGCACCCTTGCCAACTATGGGTTTTACTAAGCGTGTTGATACTTCCCTCTCTTGGGTGCATGAATCCATTTGGCCGCATACAGATTCACACTCACAGCATGAATGAACTGTCAGTATGCATTCTAATATATACACACATACATGGTAATACAAACATAGGTGTACCTGATAAAACTACAGGCTTCTCCCATTTATCTGACAGGTTAGGGACCCGAGCACTATCAGAAAAAGGAATTGGTTGAAAAGTGAAATTTATGTACTGTGCTGTAGGGAGCATGAAGGACTTACAGAGGCTCACTTGGGACTGACTGTGTGGGCCCTGCTTGCAAAGTCTCTCAGCCAGCTTAGCGCTTTCCTCTCACCAAGCTCATTTTGCAAGCAGTGCACACTGTTACCACGGTTATGATATGTCGGGTGAGAGCACTTGATATCAAATAATTTGGCCTTTATGTTGACCTTTCTCTGCCACCCCGCTCCACGTGTTTGCAGAGGTCCACCGGACAAGCACGTATTAGGTGTGGTCGTTAATGGTTGTAAATTCCAAACCTCATTTAGGCAGGCAGATGCTTCAGCTTCTCCGATGCTTCAGGGAACACCTTCTTGCAAACTGGCCTTGCTCAGCACGAATCTACACAAAGACACACGGCCGAGTGCTGAGCCATTCCTTTATGGTGGGCCATTTGCATACTGGCCATACTATTGTCATCAAACGCTAAGCCCATCATGTAAAACCTGACCTTTTCCAACACCTTTGTCCAGCTACAAATTTCCTTTTTTCTCACCGAGCATGGCATGGCCTGTAGGTAAAATCCACCCTGTAAAAGGTCCCCATTTTCAAGTTCTCCTCAGACTACTTTGGACTTCCATCCCGCCTTGCTGTCGGTTTGTCCAGTGAGCTCCCCTCAGCGAACCGTGCTGAGTCTCTTCCCCTGCAACTTTCTCTTCTCTCCAGGACTACGAGACCAGGTGTCGTATCACCCATTCCCTGAAACTCTCTATTTCTATTTCTCAGTTAGCTAGTATATGTTGTGTCTTTCGTGTTGTGTGTCCATAATAAAAATATTATTGTTGCTTTACAACTTGTCTAGCTGCTCTCTGACCTGACGCTGTATACATAGGGTTAAAGATCCCAGCTAAAGTTACCTTGCCTCTCGTTAGCTTAAGAGAGTGCTCGAGACTAATTTCCCCATCTTGTGTTGTTGTTTGGTTATTTGGGCGCCCCTCCCGGGACCCCCAACATACAGTGTAACAACACATGTGAGGAGTTCCAAGAGAGCCTGAATAGGCAAGAAGAAATGATGAAACAGCATAACCCACATTGAATTAATGGGACTTGTCCTTAATTTGGAGGCATCAAAAGAGTGAGTCGTCAGAAAATGGGTTGTTGAAAGGCAGGGGTTTCCTGTAAGCAATTTCACCAGTACTGCAGCAATGTGATCTTGAGCTTTAAAACTGTTCTTATTCTAGATACAAGGACATAATTGATAAATCATCATCAGGACTGTTTAGAATTAAAACTAGAGAGAAGTTAGAAGAAGAAGGAATTGTACTTAATTGGTTTCCATACTGACAGCTGGTGGAAGGATTCTATATAGATTTAAAACTACAGGGTTTCGACATAAAAGAAAAGGTTGGCTTGATAAAACTTATTTTGAAAATCCACCCCATTTATTGGCCAAAACATATAATGAACTTTTGAAGCAAGAGAGGGAAGACGCAACAATTAAAGTAACAATGATCACCTGGGCCCAAAATATAGGACATACAATACAACTGGAACATTGGAAACATAGTTGGAAAATCACACAGAAATTCACAATTGCCCAGAACTTAAAGGAAAACTATTTCAAGATTTTCCACAGATGGTACATGACACCAAACAAACTTAAAAAATATATATAATACAGGCATAGGAATCTACTGGAAACGCCAAAGGGAAGTTGGAACAATGTACCATTCATGGTGGACCTGCAATAAGGCCAAAAAGTTCTGGGATGACATACACAAAATAATAAGTATGATTCTACAAATTGAATTCAATAAATCACCCAAAATTTACTTACTGAATATGATACATACAATTGATCAAAATATAACGAAAAAAATTGGAGGATGTTACTGTATGTGATAACGACAGCAAGAATTGAATACGCCAAACTTTGGAAGAATGAAGAGATTCCCAATATAGATCAGTGGCTATCCACTTTGTTAGAGACAAAAAATGTTGATATAGTAACTCAGAGACTTAAAGGTCAAACAGATGAAGACATTGATAAAGAATGGGACCCTTTGAAACAATTCCTTCAAAAGTGGAAAATGCAAAATTAGTCAATAAATAGTTCTGATTAATTTGGCAAAGGTAAGCTTTTAGGAAAATGGGGTAACAAACTTTTGAAGCTTACACTCCAAGAAGGAGGTAAAAATATTTATTTGACTTTGTATAATTGAAAAAGTGTATTTAGATTTGACAAATGAGATAAAGATGGCAGATCAGACTAAAACTAAAACATTAGATAGATCAGAATTCACAGAAACAAACAAATTAATTGAACAAACATATGTGTAGTACGGTTAGAATTTAAGAATGTTAAGAGTATTCAGCTCTAGTAAGAACTGGAAGAAGAACTATATGAAACTTCAACGAGCTACAAAATGTTTACTGAATGTATTTTATATATGTATATATTTCAATAAAAAGTACTATTAAAAAAAACACTATTCTTATTCTCTGGATTATTTCATTTGGTCTGGACTGAGGTTCTTGTTCTTCTTTTTTTAATGCTGCTATTTTAAATTTACATTTTTCAAGGAGATAGGCCTTTTAATAAAAAAAGACTGTGTTCATTTGATGAAGTGGACTGGAGTCCATGAAAGTTATACTGAAATAAATCAGTCTTGAAAGTGCTGCTAGACCCTTCCTTCCCTTCTTATATTTAAGTTTAATGTATGTCATGTGTTCAATATCATAAACTGACTTTATGATAACTGTCTAAAATGGGCCCATTGTAACTTGGTTATATTGTAAATCTCCTTGCTACTTTGTAGAATCAGTTTTGTTAGAAAAGTAAGATAGGAACATTTAAAGAAGTGTGTGTGTGTGTGTGTATTTCCCCACTTGTTCCTACAAGTTGTCTTTGTTGTCATTTACCGTCAAGTTGGCTTTGACTTGTGGCAACCCTACAAATGAGACCTCCACAAGCTCCGATCATCCCAGCTGTTCAGGTCTTGCAGACTCATGGCTGTGGCTTGCTTGCTTGGGTTCACCTGTAATTCACCTGTAATGTGTCCTTTTCTTCCTCTTTTCCTACTTCCTTCCATTTACTGAGCATTATCAACTTTTCTAAAGAATCATATTGTTCCAAGATATGTGCAAAGGACAATAGAAGTAGTTTAGTCATTTTGGTTTCTTGGGAAAGTTATGACCTAATTTGTTCTCCAAACATTCATTTGTCTTTTTGGAGATCCACGGAATCTGTGGAACTCTCCTCCATCACCACATTTTAAATGTGCTTTCTTTCTGTCACTGTCCAGTTTTCAGATCCATTCACAGAGATTGAAAACACTATGGCATGGACATCCTGATTTTTAGTATCATATCCTCACAGTTGAGGTTCTTATCTCATTCCTTCAAAGCTGCCTTTCCAAATCAGAGTTTTATTCTGGTTTCTTGACTACAGTTTCCTTTTGATGATGCCTGAGCCAAGGCATAGAAGATCTTTAACTAGTTCAATGTTATCACATCCACGTTAAAGTTATGTACAGTTGGCCTCCACATTTGTGGGTTTCACTTTGACAGACTGGATTATTTGTAAGTTTCTCCAGCCCCTGCCCCACTACCTCAAACCCTTCTTTCCTGGAGGAACATTTCTTCCTGGCAGTGCCAATCAGGTTGTGAAGCCCTTTGAAAACCTGCCTCTGGTCCTCCTCCTCCTTCACCAGCTGCTGCCTGGCCAACTAAGGACCGATCACAGCCTGATTTCTCAGCACTATGAACCCTCTTCCAATGCCGCCCCTATACCCAAGAATGGAGATGAGCAAGAGGAAGGAAGTGTAGAGCCACCATATCGACCCACAACATTTCTCTCTTCTTTCCTTGAACTGGTTTGGATTCTGCGTGCTCTTCTTACCATCCCTCAGCCCTCTCACAGACACACACATTTAGATATTTGCGGGTTTTCCACTTTTGGGGGACCCCGTTCCCCTAGCCCTATCAAATGTGGAGAGCCAACTGTAAATCTTCTGTAGTCTTTATTTTTGTTTTCTCATCATTCAGCTGTATCTCTGCTTTTGTGCTTTCTTCCTCATTTTCTTCCTTAACTTTCATCAGTAGTCATTCCAAGTCTTTGCTATTTTCTGCTAGTAATATGTCATCATCTGCATATCTTAAATTATTGATGTTTCTTTCTCCAGTTTGAACACCTTCTTCTCTAGAGTCTAATCCTGCTTTGTGTGTGATATGTTCTGCATATAAATTAAACAGATCAGGTGATAAAATGCATCTTGGTCTGACCCCCGTGGCAACAGTAAACGATTCTGTTTCTCCATCTTCTATCTTGATTGTGGTTTCTTCTCCAGTGTATAGGTTGCATGCTGTACCTAATAAGCCAAATGGGAGAGAGCTCATGGGACCTTTTTTTTTTTAAAAAAAAAATCTTAGGAATTTTACCAGTAATTACCCAGAGAACTTCTTCCCATTTTTATGTCCCTTTTTAAATCTTAGGGGTAGTGCCATACCAATTTCCTACTTTCCTGCCTTTGGTGCCTTGACCCAGCAATCTTAGCATGAGTGCATTGGAAACCCCACTCTGATTTTCTAGTCCTTTTCAAACATATTCCTATTAAGTAATGGCAGGACTCCCATTTTGTTTCTAGGAAGCTCCTCATTTGGAATTTCAACTTGAACTTAGCCACTGCAGCCTGTCAGATTTTGAAATATCTATCATGGTTTCCTGATGAGTTATAGCACTCACCTTTTTGCTTCTAGGAACTCCCCGTTTAGAATTTTGACTTGAAATTGGGCAACAAAACTTAGAATTATAGAATCATACAGCTGGAAGAGACCACAAGGGCCATCAGGTCCAGGTCGCTACTGTGAAGGAATATATCATCAAAGCATTCCTGACAAATGACCACCCAACCTCTGTTTAAACACCTCCACGGTAAGAGATTACACTGCACTTGGAGGGAGTATTCCACTGTCAAATGACTCTTACAGAAAGTTCTTCTTAATGTTTAGATGGAATTTCCTTTCCTGAGCTTTGTGTGCCTTCCTTCTTCATGCTCTTCTCTGCCTTCTCCTTGTGAATAATCCGATTCATGAATGTCAAACTTGTAAATAAGGAGGGCCAGCTATACTTTTGAAATGCCCTGGTGGTGCAGTGGTTAAATGCCAGTACTGCAAGTCACAAGGTTGTGAGTTCGATCCTGCCGGGCTCCAAGATGACTCAGCCTTCCATCCTTTCACAGGTCGGTAAAATGAGTACCCAGCTTGTTGGTGGCATGTATAGAAATGTTTCAAAATACATGCTATTTGTAAGTTGTTCGCCGCCTCGATCCATATGGAGAGGCAGGATACAAATAAATAATAATAATAAAAAAACTATGTTACTGGTAACTAATTTACCACCTCAGCTGATCACACAGCGTATGATCTGGTCCCATATAATCAAATGTCCTTACAAATATTTAGACACACAGAAACACAGACACATAATTTCTATCCCAGTTATTAATGGGGCAGAAAACACAAGGCACAAGCTAGGAGAGACTGCAGCACTCTGTTTTTCCCGGAGCCTAGTAGGAAGAACAAAACCCCCATCTTTTCCTTGTGTTCCCCACAGCTGAATTAATGAAGTGTAGACTTCCTTTGTGACACAGCCAGGTTGGTGTAGTAGTTTGAGCATTGGTCTATGACCCTGGAGACCAGGGTTCAATTCCCTGCTCAGTCATGGAAACCCACTGGGTGACCTTGGGCACATCAGATATTCTCAGCCACAGAAAACCCTGTGGTAGGTTTTCCTTAGGGTTGCCATAAGTCGGAAATGACTTGAAGGCATGCAACAATAAGAACAACCAAACTTCTTTTGCAGTTTGAACACATTTGCAGCAGTTGAAGTAAGCTGAGAACAAAGGGGGAAAGAGGAAAGAAAACTGGGGCCCTTTCTGCACCTTACCTTGTTCCAGCGCTGGGGTGAGGGGATCGTGTGAGCAGCCTCTGCTGAGAGGCTCTCCCTTCCTTGCTGCTTCAGCTCTGCACAAGCTGCCTGCTCGTGTGAGAGCCCCGCCTCTTCCTTCCGCAGTGCAGCCTGGGACCTTCCCAGGTTGCGCTGGGGCAGGAAGCATGACCAGCCCGGCTCCAGAGGCTCCGTGTGCCAGGTAAGTGTGGGCAGGGCCCAGGAGCAATGTGTGATCGCTCACCATTTTCGGCTTCTAGCCAAAAATGAAAAGGTGCGCGATGGCTCCTGCTGGCCCCTGGAGCATTGCATGATTGTGAATGCGTTGTGCAGATTGCTCCTTGCAATTGTGCGACTCTCCAGGCCTCTTTCGCATGGCAAATGCCGTGTGAAAAGGGCCTGGGACATTTTAAATGCAACTGGAAAAGCAGGACTGACAGAAGATTAACTGAGATTGTCCTGCCTATTGTACAAAAGTTTAAAAAGAAATTAAACTATTCTATTAATAGCACAAATAGATTAAAAAAACACACAAAACATAACATAAAAATAGACAAAACCACAGCACCTCCATTAAAAGATCTTTCTGCCACATACATTTAGGAGCCAAAGGCCTGCCTCTGCTTGAAAAAGAGAGGGACAGGGAGCAAACAAGCATCCTATGGGAGGGAGTTCCAGCTGAACATTTCCCTGCAGAAAGAAACCTAGCATGTCAGAGAAATGAGTCCTAGCTAAGACCTCTTCCTGACATTCTAGTTTGTCTGATAGCTGACAGAAGTGGACACATTTGAGTGACTGTAGAGCAAACAAAGGAGCCAGTGTGGTATCAGGATTTGAGGGTTCAAATCCCCAGCTGGCCATGGATACCCACTGGCTGACCTTGGGCAAGTCACATTCTTCCAGCTTCAGAGGAAGGCCGTCGTGAGCCCCTCCGAACAAATCGTGCCAAGAAAATAGTTTTGCCTTAGGGTCACCATTAAGTCAGAAACAACCTGAAGGCACACAACAACAGCGAAACAACAACATCAAGCAAAGTAACAGATATTGCTCCCTCGGCAATCTGAACCTTATGGCCTGCCGTGGTTTGCAGCACAGCGTATTCTGTACTTCCTTACTGCTGTATTAGAACAACAGAAGTAGCAGCTTCTTTTCATCCGCCTGATAAAATTCCATTTTGCCATTATGTAGCACCAACCTCCCCCTCTCTTGTCTTTTCTGCTGCTGCTGTTTTGGATCATATATCCTCTCTTTGTCTCCTGGTAGAAGAGGATCATTTTCCTTCCTTGCTGATGAATTTCCATCTCTACAGCATGCCTAGGTCTTATCAATTACAGCTCCCTTACAAAGAAAAGGGTTCTTAACTTGTCTGAGCACCTGTGTACCCGCTAGGGAGAGAGCTGGATGGATTAGGGGTAGGGGATCACTAGAAATGTATCTTTGTTCTGGGATCAGCCAGTAATAGGGTTTTATGTAGAAGGAGCAAGCAAAATTCCTTGGAGATTCCTTCCAATTATATCCCCTATTAGGAGGAAAAGAGTTTCACTGCATTTTGATTCGGACTCTGCATCCTTAAGCAGAGCCATAAACACCAGCCTGCCAGAGGCCACTGATGTTCTTTTTTCTTTATTTTAATATATTTATTTATTTTTACATATCCTGACCTCAGTACCAACTGGTTAAAGAAAGATTATATATTATACTTAGGGGTGCCAAGTGTTTCCTATTGTGAAGGATGCCCCTCATTTGAGACCTGGAAATCTTATCCCTTACAAGATTGGCAGGTGTCCCCTATTGTGAGCGATGTCCCCTGTTTGAGTGCAGGACACTTTTCCTTTTATGTAGACTAAGATACCAAAAAGAAAAAAAACTGTATTTTTGGGTGTGGGCCTTTCCTAAAGAAAGAAATGAAAT
Source organism: Ctenosaura bakeri (assembly GCA_948474755.1). Taxonomy (NCBI): domain Eukaryota; kingdom Metazoa; phylum Chordata; class Lepidosauria; order Squamata; family Iguanidae; genus Ctenosaura; species Ctenosaura bakeri. Next base: position 106,185 of record CAOLHI010000388.1, read on the forward strand.
TTATGAATGGGTACAATGTACTAATTTTACAGAGAAACACATGGCTAAGTTAATTGAAATCAATACTTTCATTTGGTAATTTGACAGAATGCAGACTTGTTACTAGCTGCTTCCTTGTGGTCAACCTTGCATGGCATGAATTTTGATTGTCCTTTATTGTCGTTTGGGCAACCTGGCAACAGTAATCATAGTTCACTAGCCTTTTCTCTATGTAACAATTCCGGTTCTGGGGATGTAAGAGTACTTTACTATCTGTCTATAGAAGATTGTTTGCCTCGTGGTCATAGAGTAGGGACAGATAAGTATGAGCAGATCTTATTTTGTCAATTCTGTCAAACAGTGTACAAAAGAACAACACAGCATCAGCAGCAATCTGATCCTATGGACTATTCATGTTGTTTCAAACTGGAGCACCACTCTGATGTTCTCACAGCTAACCCTTCTTCTCAGAAAGATTTCGTATCTTCTTCTTTGCCCTCATGGTCCTTAGCTTCACAAGCAGTTCTCTTTCACTCCACAGTGCACCCAGTTGTCTTAAAGGCTGGTTGGTAGATGGTCACAACTCTCCTCTGCATATGGACTAGCAACTAGAATGGCCAAAGTCATTACAGCCTCCATCATTCTGGGCTTGTTCACCTAAGTATGGTGGTGGAAATTCACATGATGAGCTGCATGAGCTTTCACTGGCATTTGTCATAACTTACCCTCTGGAAGATTCAGACGGAGTTGGAGCACCAGAGTTGGAGCTGAAGCAGAAGGGACCTCTACTCCCCAACATGAGCCTAAAGATGTACTGCTGCCATTTGCCAAGTGCAGAAGGGACAAGGAAAAGTTAAGTCGGCCCCAGAGACTCTTAGACCATTTCTGCACTAGACTGTTATAGTGCTATTATTCCGCTTGCAACATCCTATGGAATCCTGGGGTTTGCAGTTTCGAGAAGGGTCGGCCGGCCCCTCCCCAAACTGCAAACCCCAGGATTCCATAGGATGTTGCAAGTGGAATAATAGCACTATGACAGTCTAGTGCAGAACTCACTTTAATTCGTCTCCCCCTGCCAGCGTGATCACGTGTGGTGGTGGGGACACCTTTGCTGGCCTCCCATGATAAGAGACCATGCAATCACTTTGCGATAAGGGTCGCACAGTGGGATGGGGAGGGGCGGAGTCTGCAGACCCCTTTTAGGGCCGTGCTGCCCCTTCCTCAGCCTCTTTGTTTGCTGGTGACCCATCCTCCCACCCTATGATTTCAGTGTAAGATTGCTGGTCACTTCCAGGCCGGGTAGGAATTTTTCCCCCTTTGGGGGGTTTTTTCACATACCCTACACTGTGCTAAGGGATTGGGCAATTAGCTTTATAAGGTGGTGTCTCAACTAGGTATTAAATAGGTCTCCACAGTCATACTTGTCCTCATCAATGGCGGGGGGGGGGTCTAAGGGTTTTGGTGAGTACCTATGGCACCCTTTGGTGTAGGATAAATGCTGTCCTTGAGGCGGGTCCAGGACTAGCCCCTACCATCATGAGATGGGGGGGTTGCGGTTTGGGGCTCACCTTCCAGAAAAGGGCCAGCTGAAGTTTTAATCCAGCTTCATGGGTTGGCTTTGGGGCCCAGTACCTCGCTCAAGGAGGGCTGGTGAAGAGGTCTGGAGCTGACCCTTGCCTTAGCCTACCCATGCTGTTGACCCCCCCTTCTCAGGTCATAAGTTCAAGTTCAAGTTCATGGTCAAGTTTAAATTCAAGCCCAAGTTCAAGGTCAAGTTCACTTCTAGCTTTAAGTTAATTAGGCATATATTAATAAATTGCCCTAGTTCAACCCAAGCCCTGTGTGTGGTCTCTTCATTTCATGGTTGGGCAGCAAAGTAGGAGTTACTGACTAATTAAAGCACCTGCTGCCTTGAGATACCTGGCTATAAATTCTCCAGCAGTTTGCTGAAGGCTTTGTTGCTTACAACTGTTTATCTTCCTGTCTGGCTGTACTCTTTGGCATTTTGTGCTCCCTGGACCTTGGACTCGCTACTATTTATGACTCTGTTTTACTTCTTGCTGGTTTTGTTTATTTGGACTACTGATTTGCTGGGTGACTTCTGGACTGGCTGACAACCACCCTTTTCCTAAATCCTGCTGTGGCTGACCTGGACTGATTTACCTACTCAACAGTTCTTGTATTCCAACTACTGTTTCCTGGGACACTTGCTGAATAGAGCATAGGATGGCACAGAGGTGGCCTGTGTTTTTGCTTTCTAGCCTCTGTCATTCTCAACAGAATGTGGATTGTCATAACCAATGGAGCAAAATGGCACTGTGAGGAAATAAAACACTGGAAGTTGAGTGAGAAAGATAAAAAAGAAAGAGATGGAGCAAATGGTGCTGGGGAGACACCACTGAAGTATTCCGTGTTGATAAGAAATGTGGAATGCTGACATTTTTATAACATTTGTGATAAAGAACTTTTTTTTATTAATTTTTTTTATCACACATTTTGTTGTGGGATCTCAGGGCAGCTTGCATATCAAACAATATAAACATTTAAAAACAATTACTGATTAAAAACATTAAAACAATTTAAACAGGATAAGAACATATTTTTAAAAAGTCAACAGGTTAAAAGGCTAAAACAATTAAAACCATGTACATGGGTTGTTGGAAAGCAAATTAGGCCCCAAAGGATTTAATAAAACAAATAGGAAATACAGCAAGTATAATATGTTGTTCAGAGCATTTTATCTGGACTGGATAAAGTAACTCAGAAAATTTTGAGAGCTATGCAAACTTTCCCCAACCAATTTGTTTGTTGCCATTTGAGTGCTGAACTAGGATTGTAGGAGAGCAGGATTAAAATGGAAACCCTCTGGGTGACCTTGGGTAAGTCCCACTCTCTCAGGCCATTTCCACCCTACACTGTTAGTGCTATTATTCCACTTTCAACATCCTGTGAAATTCTGGGGTTTGTAGTTTGCTGAGGCCCAAGAGAATCTCTGGCTGAGAATTCTAAATGCTCCTTCCTAAATTGCAAACCCCAGGATTCCATAGGATGTTGAAAGTGGAATAATAGCACTATAATTGTGTACAGTCAGCCCTCCACATTTGCGGGTTGCACATTTGCGGGTTGCACTTTGATTATTCATGGATTATTTGCAGTCGCCTGTGCTGCCTCCCTACACCATTTTTAATAGCGAATGCAAGCCTCATGAGACTGAGAAACTGTGAATGAGGCTTGTAAGTTCTTATTAAAAATAGTGTGGGGCAGCAGTGGAGGTAGCAGTAAGCCCACCAGCCACCCACTTCCACCTTATGAAGGAACCCTGATGCCTCAAACAAATCCACAGTGGCTTGAACATGATAATCATACTTTTGTGTGTGTTAAATATGGTTTGGGGGGGAGCTAAAGTTATGCACAGTTTTCCCACTTTCACAGAGGTCCTGTGCCCCTAACCCTAGCAAATGTGGAGGGACAATTGTTATGCAGAAATGGCCTCAGCCTCAAAGAAAGATAATGGCAAACCCTCTCTGAACAAATGCCAAGAAAATCCTAGGTTCAGAAACAACCCAATGTCACATAACAATAGCAACAATGCAATTTTCCCCCATCCAATTTTGTTGTTGCTGTTGACGGTTATCAGGTTGACCCTAACTTGTGACAATCCTGTGAATGAGAGACTTTCAGGTTACCCTCACCCTTTCTGCAACTCACCCATTTCTGGCACTGGGGTGTAGTGCTCGTGTGAGCAGCCTCCAGAGAGACGCTCTTGTGTCCGGGGTCCTTCAGCTCTGCATGAGCTTTCTGCTCGCATAAGAGCCCCTTCTCTTCCTTTCACAGTGCAGCCTGGGACTGACTGGCGCGGCTCCCGAGGCTCCGCATACAAGGTAAGTGCGCGCAGGGCCCTGGACCGATGCATGACTGCACAGCATTTTTGGCTTCAAGCTGAAAATGAAAAAATGCATGCACGGTCCATGTCAGGCCCTGGAGCATGCAAATGTGAGTGCATTGTGTGGACCTCTCCTCACATTTGTGCAACACTCAAGGGGCCCTTTCGCATCAAAAATGCCATGCGGAAAGGGCCCCTGTTGTCAACAACCCTTTTCAGGTCTTGTATACTCAGGGCCATGGCTTCCTTGATTAAGTCCATCCACCTGTAATGTAATCTTCCTTTTTTTCCCTACTGCCTTCTATCTTGACACGTGTTATGGCCTTTTCTAATGAATCATGTCTTCTCATGATACACCCAAGTTGAGGGCAGATAAAATGGGATGGAATGTTTTATTCCACTGGGTTTGGCCACAGGGAGGAGAGTTTCTACACTAGTTTCTTGGAGACGGGTCTCAACTTTAGCTAGCTCATCTTTCTTCGAAGGGGGTGGTCCCATTCTTTCTTTTTACTGATGCCAGTACAAGTAGTGAGAGCAGTTGTCTGTACTGGTAGCTTGTCTAATATTTTGAATTCTTCCAAACGTCCTTGAACTGGTGTTATTTGCAGTATTGTGGAGGAGAGGAAATGACAGAGGCCATCCTCCCCTCCCACCCCCCACAAGAAAAAGAAGAAAAGAAAGTGGTGAATATTTTTTTTATACATTCTGCAAAGTAGCCTTCTTTTTCAGGAGGGGTGGGAAGGTGGGATAAAGAATACTCTAGGGCACGCAGAAAAAAAACGTTCTGAGAAATTTCAGTTTGGCTGTAGAAATTTTAGAAACACTGATTTGAATATGAATTTTGAAAACTGCATATCCTTGATTTTGTTTTTTTAAAAAATTATGCTTTTGTATCCTTTGTTAAAAGTTCTGTCTGTATTGTTCAATCAAGGGGATGTGGGTTTTTCCTTTCCTTTCCTTTCCTTTCCTTTCCCTTCCTTTCCTTTCTTTCTTTTTTTTTCAATTTAGACAACTCTTTCCTGTACCTCTCATCTCTCCTTCACCCTCTCAGCCTGCTTTCTAAATAAAATGTGTCTCTGTTCGTTTTTATAATGCTGTCTGCTTTAGATGGGTCATTAATTAGAAATTTGAGAAGCTGTGCGTTTGGATTTAAACCTAATTGGATATTTGTGAACCAAATGTCAAATCCTTGGATTCAGGTCAGTGCCTTTGTGGCACCTTGACATCTCTTTTACGCCTCATATACATGACCAACATTTTGTTTCTGCAATGGTAGATTACCTTTCAAGAGTAGCTTCAGCCAGACTGTTCCTAATGGAAATTGGTCTAAGCTTCCAGTTGCAGCTGGTGGCTTCCATGTCAGTGAGGTGGTTTAGACACTCCTGGTTTCAGCTTGAACTTTATGAAGGCACTAATCGAGTTTTTTAACCCTATCCTCCCAATAGGGTCAACATCTTGCAAGCTCCTTTAAAGTTCAGACTGAAACCTAACATGGATTCACTGCTCCATTGGAATCATAGTCATCACTAGAAACACTCTGCTAGATCAGACTCAGGGTTTGGACTATTTAATCATTCTAACATTGGCCAGTTCACTAAATATACCCACAAAGGCCTATATATGGAACATTCCTTAAAATTTTGAAACCATATGAAAAACAATCTTTTTCCAGGAAGAAAAAAAAAATACACAGAAATTGAGGAAAAAATAAGTTTAATCACATCAAACCTAAATTTATTTTATTGCTTTAGTAACATAGGGCTTATCCAAAGGATAGTCCCAATTAGAATAGACACATGAAATCAATGGACACCTTCCCTGCCCTATTTTCTTTCATCTCGCCACACTTCTACTGCTAGAATGTGGGAGCAAACAGTCTTTCTCCATTGTGTGCACTCTCCCAGCAGATGGGACTCAAAGGGGCTACAGTCCATAACCATTCATGGGATGTTTCATTTAGCTCTTATGGTTAGTTGACCTTCCTACCTACCTACCTACCTATTTAATACCTAGCTTTTCAAAAACAAAAGTATCCCAGAGTGACATACAAAAAGTAGAATGACAAATCCTGCCCTATGATTTAAGTTTAGGACATGACACACAAGGAATGATGCAGAGTTAGGAGTGAGAAATAGTCATAAGTTCAACTTATAATTGTTGTAACAAACTTCTAGACAGTTGCTTAAGACATCAGGGCCAGTAGCCATTATTTTCTCTGGTGGGAGTAGATTCCACAATAAATTGCATGCTCTTTGAAGAAGGCTAAATTAGAATTTCCACATACTGTGAAAAACAGTGATGTAGACACGAATTGATAGACTCAGACTCAAGTCAGACTTAAGTTGCTTCAGTGACTTGACTCGGACTCGACTCAGCCATAAATGATGCACTGACTCAACTCAACTCAAGATTTGTATATTTTTAATGACTGACTTGATGCCCTTGATTCAATAACATAACACATTCATCCAGAAACCTTATGACTTTGAACAACACCTTTTATGATTTTCAGGATTTCCATCTCTTTTTGCCTACTAGCCACATGACAATCTGTCTCAAGCCCAAAGTGTGGGCACATTTCTCAGAGGGGAACAGCAAACAGCTTAGGCAAAGGGCTTGAGGCAGGCTTGAGCTCTGCTAAGCAGCCTGTTCCCACTACATATTGGATAAGTCTTCTAAAACGTTTCCTAAGAGCAAAGGACAAGACTCACCCCCAGAGTGCAAAGTACAGGGTGCATTTCTCTCTGGGGAACAGCAAATGTGTTAGGCAACAGGCTTGAGGAGGAAGGATCCTTCCTTCTAAAGCTTTTGAATGTTCTGTAATGGGGAGTAAGATAGGATCCTGTTCCCCACTTCCAAAGCTGCAGATGGCAAAATTGCAAATGTGGAGAGCCGACTCTGCTTAAATTGTTAAAACTGAATTTATTTCACTCTATCCAATAATTCTGGAATTTTGATTGGGTATAAAGTTGGCTTCCAGACTTGAGACTTGACTTGAAAGTATCTTCAAGGACTTGAGATTTGACTTGAGACTTGAAGGTAGAGACTTGAGACCTGACTTGAGACCTGGAGTAAAAGACTTAACTACATCACTGGTGAAAAGGTTCTTCTATATAAGTTGTTTTGCTGGCAGAATTCTATGGGCAAATCCCTGAAGACAGGGTAAGGCAGAGCCATGGATGGGCCATGAGTGGTAAGAAAGAAGAGGATACCTTATGCTAATTTGCATCCCTCCTAATCCTGTGGATATGCCTACAAACGTAAAAGAAATTAATACCTCAGTGGGACCTGGGCTAAGTAATGTCCCTCTGATTAACTTCCAGAGGAATAATTGTAAACAGCTCCTCACCACATCCTGCCATATTTGTGCTACGATTTCTCCATTCCTTCCCATATTAGAGATGGTTTGGATCAGTTATATAGACGTAACTATAATACATTCTTTCCCTATTCCCCATTCCTGAGGAAGTGTGACTTAAAACAGCCTTGAATGAGTATAAAACAAATCATTTCAAAGCAGAGATTGGGTGATTAAACTGCCCCCCTGTAACAGTCAATAGCTCAGAGAGCTAAAAGATTATGTTTCATAGATATAAAAAGTCCCACTCTAAAAATATAGGATAATGCAGGGATTACAGAACTAGCTGTTTAAGTGTAAGATCTAAAAACCCTTGTGAAAATAAAGATTTTTTTACCTGGTGTCAGAAACTAAGGGTGAGACATTCCACGGAGCCAGTGTGGTATAGTGATTTGAATGTTGGACTAAGACTTTGAGAGAGCAGGATTTGAATGCCGACTTAGTCACTGGGCAATCTTTGGCGACTTATACCAAGAGAGTGTGGCAACTGCAAACCCCCTCTGAAAACATCTTGCCAACAAAACCTCATGACAGATTCATCTTAGGGCCATCATAAGTTGGGAATGACTTGAAGCCACACAATAACAAGAAGGCATTCCATCTCTTGGGGGTGATGGGTGGGGAATCCTTAAGGTTTCCGCATTGTTTGATGCCTGGATTTTCCCTGGATTCTAGATATGCCACCTGGTACCTGTTTAAGTCATCCTGGCCAAGATTTAATTAGGGGGAAAAAAAGGTATTTATGCCTTTTCATAATAATAACATTTAACAATAATTTAGGGCATGTCCAAACTACAGCAAGGAAGTGTGCTCTCTTGCAACAGAAAACTCCATTTATTATCAGATGGGCATTCCTGGAAAAGTGTTTTCAATCACATGGACCTCTCTAGGCAGCAGGGAGGGGAGGGAAGATGAAGGAAGCTGTGCAGGCAATTTGGGTAATAAATATTTAGATTTCACAATGCTATAGTCAATTGGGAAATGATAGATCTCTACTGTGTTTTTGCTCACGATTGGCTCTGAAGATCTGGATGTACATGCTTTCTTTATTAAAGGCACACTCTTCCAAAAAAAAAATCTTGCTGTTCCAATATAAAGCCTTCAGCCATTGGAGAACAGGCGAGCCCTCCAGGAGGAAACTGCTCTTCACTCTGCCATGGCTGGCAACAGGGCCCTGTCTTTCCCATTTGCTCCTGAGCAGGTAGGATTGGAATGAAGCTTCAGCCATGGAGTGACGGGCAGCCCTACAACGGACCCATTCCTCTCTCCGCAGCCCCAATGCTTCCCCACCATATGCCCCTCCCCAGTTAACTGGCTCCACTGGGTGACACTGTCCTGGATACCACTTCATCCCATGAGGAGACCACTCTATGCCCACACTTGCCAACCCCCCCCCCGCAAATATGTGTTTTCCCCTCTTCAATCTTCCTGTGCATGTGCTTTCCTATAATTAGCTTCTGAAAAAGCACAGGAAACAAGGGAAAAATGGGGATAGGGATCATGTGCAATTCTCATTGAGTCATCTACATAACGTTCCCTAACTGCTGATTGGGAAAAGGCTGAGGGAGCTGGGACTACCAAGAGCAGCAAGTCCGCCACTAAAAATGACAAATCACAAGTCAAGTTGAATCAGTCCATCATTTATTGCTGAGTCAAATCCAAATCGAGACACTTGAGTTTGAGTCAATTGACTCGAGTCCACATCACTGGGAAAAAGGTAAGGGAAGGTGAGAGATGTAGGGACAGGGTGCAAGGAGAAGAAGAGTAGATACAAGGTGCAAGAGACAGAGAGACACTAGCATCATATGAGGCAAGGAGGAAAAGGAGGGTGGGGAACATGAGCAGTGAAGTGCAAGAAGGAAGAGATGGGAGCCTAATGAAAGTGCAAGGGAAAGCAAGTAAGGGAGAGAAGTGCAGCAACAGAATAAAGGAAAGAGGCATCACAAGGGCACAAAAGGCAGGAGCAGAGGGCAGTCACATAGGTTTGTGGGGGCAATTTGCCCTGGGCAGCAATGGTTTTGGGGCGTCCTGGCCAGTAGCCATACCCCCATGCCCCCTGGCCATGCCCCCGAGTGCCCTGGCCACATCCCCATGCCCAGTGGCCATGCCCCTCACACTGTAGCCCCCCACCCCCCCTCCACACACTCCAAGCTCTGCCACGGGGAGAGGGTGAGAGGTGTGGTGGGAAGGTGCAAGCAGTAAGGAAAGTAGGTACTAGGTGAGGCAATTTGAAAGAGAAGGCAGTATGGTTTTGTAGGTTTATCCTTATTTTCCTCTGAATTTTCCTCAGTGAATCAGATGGTGATCACTCTCAGGAGCTCTCTGTAATACCTTCATGAATTCTTATCTTTTGCTCATTAGTTTAGCAAACTGGGTGGCAACCTCCATTCTATAGTGATCTAATGAGAATAGCATTAGCAGGGTGGCAACCTCCATTCTATAGTGATCTAATGAGAATAGCATCAGCAGTGTTTGCATATAACAAAATGTTGTTGTTGTCACGACACCAAAAATGTACTCAGACACTTCATGTATTTCCCATCTTGCTGTTAATCTATGCAAAAACCTTTTAAGGTACGTTTGCTAAGGGGCAGTCATAGCCTGGGGTCTCACGGTAATTCCACGACCAAGAAGGGATTTGAAATTGGGTCTCTCTCTTCCAGGCCCACTATGTCATTCCATAGAAGCTTCCATAAAAATGATACCAAGGCTGAAACATATTGGTAGAAAAGAATTGCAACTATTACTATAATTAAAATGCAATTAATAATATGTATAATTATAATTTGCATAATATACAAATCAGCTGCCTAGATCTGACATGCTGAAATAAGGCAACCCTTAGTGATATCACTGGAAAGGCCCTTTCTTTCATTTGGAGGCATTTGGAGTTGAGACTCAGTTGATTCTCCTAAAACATGCTTACATTAGAGCTGGATAAATTTCCTCCCTTCCCTTCCCTTCCCTTCCCTCCCTCCCTCCCTCCCTCCCTCCCTCCTCCTTCCTTCCTTCCTTTTTTGTACTACAACTTTAGAATTCTCCAGCCAGAGGTTGAGGAAGGCAAGATATTCTCCAACATTTTACAGATGGATACAGGGACACATGTAATCAGAGTGTGGTCAAAATGGTGAAAGTTATTGAGGAAGAATACACAAGCTATGGCAGTTTGCTTTTGCCTGAGCCTACTGGGACGAACAGATTCTAGCCCCTCATCTCCTCTCCGTGCTGCTTAGTTAACTGAGTGCAAACTAGTTTTGCCCTTCAAACTCAGTTTGCATGAATGGAAGTAAGCTGAAGATAATGTGGGGAAGTGTGAGGAGAAGAGAGAAACTAGGGCATTTTAAAAGTAGATGAAGAAAAAGTGGGATGACAGAGGATTAATCTGTACTGTCCTTGTCCCAAATAGGGATAGTAGGAAGGTATGAGGCCGGAGAATTGTAAGAATTTTGGAAAAAAAAAAAGAAAAAAAGACACAGATACATAAGGAAAGACTGCTAATACTGTGACAGATCATAAAGATCAAAACTAGCACTCTGAAACCTAACTCTGTTACCCTGTTACATGGGTGACTCAGTGGTCCACCCGTGATGCCAGTACCTCCATTCAAAGGTGGAGAGTTATTAGCTCAAATTAGGAGGCTTATGGGAAGGATCTTTCCACCAATGTTTAGGTGTCTTGCAGGAAAGAACCAGTCAGAGATTCCACATTGTAAACTAAAATGGTTTTTATCAAACATGCATGCAAAAAGTCTAAACACTCACACACTCGCACAAGGGAGCTAGCTGAAGAATAAAGGGAGGAAAATTGTTGATAGAGAAATTTAGGGTTCCGATAATTACTAATCCGGAAAGCAGTGAAGACAGCAGTGATGTGGTTTAGACTTGTGCCTGAGGACAGTACTTGGTCAGGAATCGGGTTGACAATGTGGTGACCAGCAGGCAAAGTACTGCATCGGACCCCAAACCCAAAATGTGCCTGGGAGGTATGGATGTGAATGGCTCTCCCAGCTGGGTAGATAATGGAAGTTGTGACGTGGACAATAGGGTTTGGACAGAGTTAATGGTCTTATGTTAATTGACAAAAAATTAATGGCTGTGGTAATAACCCTGTACTTGTGGACAGGAATGGGGACAATGTAGGGAAACATCCAGGTGGAAAGGAACAGGGTTGAGACAATCAGTGCTGTGGTGGGAATTTCCTTTGACCGTGTCTGCTCAGAGATGTTTCCAGCTGCCTCTTAAGCCTATTATCTCTGGAGTTACTGGATCATCTGCCTGGCAATGACTTCGGCTACACCTAGAGGGGGTTTGGCTGATCTGCCTTGAAATCACACATGTTCAGTCAGTAATCTTCCTCTACCCAGTTTGACCTTCCTGTCATCTCAGGTTTGATTTTTGTATCAACGCCAATTAATGTACTTGCCAATTAAATAACGTTTCACCAATTAAACCATATCAATCTCGGGGTGGGGGTTGCGAGGCTGTAACAACTCCAATGGTTAATGCTTACTATCATAAACCTGTTGACACAATGGAGTTTACATAAAGGGTGACTTAACAATTCAAGTGATTCAGTGTCTCTAATCTAGTTGGGTTTAGCTATTGGATTTAGACCTGGATTGGGTAGGGAAATGGCTGACTTCCTTTCTTTAACTGAATTAGGTAGCAGTTGGACGCTTTTATTTGGATTTTATTGTAAATGGATTTATTCTAGTTTTCTAAGGCACCGTGAAAGTTTGGGGGCAGAAAGGTGGGGCATCATTGCTTTAAAGAAACAAATAAAAAGAAATACCTTGGGAATGCATTGCCTTCAAAGCATGTCAGCCATGTGGCGAAGCCATTAGCCCAGCTGGTGCTCTGCACACAAAGGCGAGTATTTTTAACACTGAAGTTATGAGCCTGACAGGTGCACAATTTATTGGAACTCTTTTCAGACATTTTATAGTGCCGTAGCTTGGGGAACTTTGCATTTAACCAAATAAACAAGGACACAAACTAAGTTCCATAGTGCAAATTCTTGTAATTAAATATAGGTAATTTGTGGCAATGTGCATTTAATTTTGCTGTGGTGCGGAGGAAGTATAGAAAGATGAGGCGGTATGTGGGAGAGAGGGAGAGAGGGAGAGGGGAATGGGAAGAAACCCAGATCAATTCACAGCCTCTTGTATAAGCAGAACCATTCATTCTTTTTTTATGAGGCTCATTTGCATTTATACCCTTTCCTGCTGTTGCTGAGTACATCCCTTTCACTTGCCCTAAATCTATGGCTGCATGGAGGGGGCCTTAAGTAGCTGCTTCCCACTGATATATTGATTATTCCTCTAATTAGATCCCAGATCTGTACATGGCCTAACAGAACAGATCTATCTGAATGGCATATATTTATTTATTTATTTTGCAGGGATTGGTGATGGCAGCTAGGGAGGGGATAATCAATGCAACTGATTAATTCTGCAGCCAGCGCCTTTCTCCTCCTTTGTCACAATGTGGAAGAAGCACCTAGCTTTGGGTTTCTTGTCACATTAAGTCAACTTTCTGACACAGATGCCTCCAGAGGTGATGGGAGAGCTCTTCAGGCTGATATCCTATATTGGCCTATGTGTAACATTAATCTTTACATATGGAGTTATGCATTGATTGTGCTATGTGGCCCTTCCATTGAATGGCAATGTCGTGCAACTTAAGGTGCAACCAAAATGAACAACTGAGTGTCCAAACCAAGGTACAACCAAAAGCTCAGCTACCATTAGTTTCAGCAGGGATAGATGGCTAAACTGTTAGAGGTACTGAATAGTTGCCAGTGTACACATTTCCCTAAGAGTTTATGTGTACTATGTGTTCATGCCATTTCCTGTTTGTCTTAGCAGCACCCTCTCTCTTCTTGCATCAGTTAGTTTGCATTAGTTTGCTTGTTTGCTTGAGTGAATTTGTCCTCTGTTTTATAGTTTACAGCTCCCTCTTTTTTCTCTACGCTACAGAGCCTGTCACCCTGAGATGTTCTGAAACTTATTACTATTTGTAAGTATGTTTTTTTTTTTATCAAAGAACCTAGTTTATTTCATCGCTAGATTATGTATGTATAGGGTGGTAGTAGTATGGAACTGGTTGTTGTTCACCTTTTGCTTGTGAATACTAATTACTCTGCTTTTGACATATACCATTGTCTCTCACAGTTGCCAACACGAACACCAATCAACGCTTTGTACCCTCATGTGCAGCTCCTCCAAGAATCCCAAATTTGCAGGAACCTGCCATCCCACTTTTTCAGTTGCTTTGAAAATGTCCCAGTTTCTTTCTCCTTCTCCCACTTTCCTCCTTGGTTTATGCCAATTCTTCAAACAGAGTTCAAAGTGAAAAAGCAGTTCACATTCCATTAACTCAGCAGCATGAAGTAAGGGAGAGAATCTTGTTCTTCCCTGTAGGCTTAGGCAAAAGCCACAGGGTTCTATCCTGGGCCCAGTGCTGTTCAATATCTTCATCAACGACTTGGATGAAGGAATAGAGGGAATGCTCATCAAATTTGCAGATGACACCAAATTGGGAGAGGTTGCTAATATTCCAGAGGACAGGATCAAAATTCAAAATGATCTCAACAGATTGGAGTGCTGAGCCAAGACTAACAAAATGAAATTCAACAGAGAGAAGTGTAAGGTCCTACACTTAGGGAGAAAAAATGGAATACAGAAATATAGGATGGGGGACACGTGGCTGGATAGCAGTACATGTGAAAGGGATCTAGGAGTCTTAATAGACCACAAACTGAATAGCATTTATTTCTATACCGCTCAACAACTGAGTGTTATCTAAGTGGTTTACAATGTGTTTTAGCCAATTGCCCCCAACAAGCTGGGTACTCATTTTACTGACCTGCGGAAGGATGGAAGGCTGAGTCAACCTTGGAGCCCAGCAGGATTGAACTCACAACCTTGTGGTTGCAGTACTAGCATTTAACCACTGCGCTACCAGGGCTCCCTGAACATGAGTCAGCAGTGTGATGTGGCAGTCAAGAAAGCCAATGCAATTCTCTGCTGCATCAATAGAAGTATGGTGTCTAGATCGAGGGAGGTACTGGTACCACTCTACTCTGCTTTGGTTAGACTTCATCTTGAATACTGTGTCCAGTTCTGGGCACCCCAATTCAAGAAGGACATGGTCAAGCTGGAGCTAGTCCAGAGGAGGGTGACCAAAATGGTGAGAGGTCTGGAAGCCATGCCCTATAAGGATAGACTTGGATTGCTGGGTATGTTTAGTCTGCAGAAGAGAAGGTTAAGAGGGGACATGATAGCCATGTTTAAATATTTGAAGGGATGCCATGTAGAGGAAGGAGAGGGCTTGTTTTCTGCTGCTCCAGAGACCAGGACAAGGAGCAATGGATTCAAGCTGCAGGAAAGGAGATTCCACCTGAATCTCAGGAAGAACTTCCTGACAGTCAGGGCTGTCTGGCAGTGGAATATACTGCCTCGGAGTATAGTGGAGTCTCCTTCCTTGGAGGTTTTTAAGCAGAGACTAGATGGCCATCTGTCGGGAGTGCTCTGAGGGTGTCCCTGCATGGCAGGGGTTAGACTGGATGGCCCGTGTGGTCTCTTCCAACTCTACATTTCTATGATTCTATGACTCTCCTAGTTTGTCTGTTTTTCCTCATTACAATTTCTACCATCTTGACCACACTTCGTTGCTTAGTAATTCATGTTCCAATTTCCATCTGTTAAATGTTGGAGGGTATCCATATGCATCAGAACCACATAAGTAACATCTTCCCAAACAATAAGCACAGTCAATCTTCCACATGTCATCCCTTTACATGTTTAGAAAAGGCTACCAGATCTTCTCTTTATCGGACTAAACATGTGAAATTTCTTCAATTGTTCCGTATGAGGTCAGGTTTCCATATTCTTTACCAGCTTGATTACTCTCTTCTGTATACATTTTGGCTGGTAGACACCCTTTTTAAGCGCAGCGTGCAGCCATTTATAATGGGACACTTCTGTCTTACTCTACCAAGACTTCTCATTGTTGTTTCTCCATCTTTTCATAAAGATACATTTACCAGGGTGGGGAATAGAGAACTGAAAAGAAAGGCTTTGAATTCAAAGAAGGCCTGCTCTTGACTTATGAAGGGCTGCAGATTCAGTTCATACTAGGATGTCATGGGGGCAGGTGTAGAGTTGCCTGTTGACTTATGACAACCATATGACTTATGACAACCATGTGAATTTCATAGGGTTTTCTTAGGGAAAGAATATGCAGAGGTTGTTTGGCCAGCTCCTTTATCTGAAATATAGCCTACAGTACCTGGTATTTGTTGATGGTTTCCCATCCAAGTACTAACTGGAGCTAACCTTGCTTAGCTTCCAAGATGAGATTGGATCTGGTCCCTTTAGAGTATGTAGACTTGTTGGATCTCATACCTTCTAAGGTTTCACAAGTGAAAATTGGGGCACATGTAATCAAGTAACATCTGGAATCCTTTCTGCAACTCACCTTTTCTCGGTGTGGGGGAGTAGGTTCATGCAAGCAGCCTCTTGTGAGAGGCTCTCACATCCCCACTGCTTCAGCACCGCAGTTGTTGCCTGCCAGCCAGCAGACAGCATGAAGTCTCTGCCTCTTCCTTCCTCAGCGCAGCTGGGCATTTTTTCCATGGGAGGAAGCGCAAGCGCCACAGCTTCGGAGGCTCCGCACGCATGGTAAATGTATGTGGGGCCCTGGAGCGATGCGTGATCGCGCACCATTTTCAGCTACAAGCCAAAAATGAAATAGTGCACAATCAGCACCTGCCAGCCCCGGCAGCATTGCGTGATTGCGAGGACGTCTGAAACGCTCCTTGCAATTGCGCGACGCTCCGGAGGCCCTCCAGAGGCAACTGCCATGCAAAAAGGGCCTAAGTGTGGTCACGATGGCAAAGATTATTAATAAGAACACAAAGTTAGAAAAGGCTGCATCAGTTTGTTTTTGTCCAAGTCAACTGGGAAAGGCAAGATACTCCTGCTCCTCTCCTCAGCTTCCATTTTGTTAACTGAGTGCAAACTACTTTTGCATTTTCAATTCAGTTTTTACCATAGAATCATAGAGTTGGAAGAGACTCCAGGGGCCATCCAGTCCAACCCCCTGCCATGCAGGAACACCCATCAAAGCATTCCCAACAGATGGCTATCCATCCTCTTCTTAAAAAATTCCAAAGAAGGAGACTCTACCACACCCGGAGGCAGCATATTCCACTACTGGATAGCTCTGACCATCAGGAAGTTCTTCCTGAGGTTCAAGTGGAATCTCCTTTCCTGCAGCTTGAATCCATTGCCCCTTGTCCTAGCCTCTGGAGCGGCACAGTACAAGTCTGCTCCCCCCTCAACATGACATCCCTTCAAATATTTAAACATGGCTATCATGTCCCCTCTTAACCTTCTCTTCTGCAGACTAAACATACCCAGCTCTCTAAGTCTATCCTCATAGAGCATGGCTTCCAGGCCTCTCACCATTTTGGTCGCCCTCCTCTGGACTAGCTCCAGCTTGACCATGTCCTCCTTGAATTGGGGTGCCCAGAACTGGGCACAGTATTCCAAATGAGGCCTAACCAATGCAGAATAGAGTGGTACCTTTACCTCCCTCAATCCGGACACCATACTCCTGTTGGTGCAACCAAGAATCACATTGGCTTTCTTGTCTGCCACATCACACTGCTGACTCATGTTCAGCTTGTGATCTACCAAGACTCCTAGATCCCTTTCACATCTACTGCTATCCAGCCATGTGTCTCCCATCCTGTATTTGTGCATTCCATTTTTTCTGCCTAAGTGTAGGACCTTACATTTCTCTCTGTTGAAATTCATTTTTTTAGCTTTGGCCTAGCTCTCCAGTCTGTTAAAGTCTTTTTGAAATTTGATCCTCTCCTCTGGTGTATTAGCAACCCCTCCCAATTTGGTATCATTTGCAAATTTGATCAGCATGCCCTCCATTCCTTCATCCAAGTCACTGATGAGGATGTTGAATAGCACTGGGCCCAGGACAGAACCCTGTGGTACCCCGCTAGTCACTTCTCTCCAGGATGAAAATCAGCCATTGGTGAGTACCCTTTGGGTTCGGTCGGTCAACAAATTACAAATCCACCTAACAGTAGCCCTGTCCAGCCCTCATTTTACTAGCTTCTTTGCAAGAATGTCATGGGGAACTTTGTCAAAGGCCTTACTGAGGTCAAGATATGCTACATCTACAGCATTCCCTTCATCTATCAAGCTTGTAGCCCTATCATAAAAGAAATTAGTCTGGCATGACTTATTTCTGAGAAATCTATGCTGGCTTCTCGTTATTATGGCATTGCTTTCTAAGCAATTACAAACTGACTGTTTAATGATCTCCTCTAGGATCTTTCCTGGAATTTATGTCAGGCTGAATGGGCAATAATTATTAGGATCCTCCTTTTCCCCCTTCTTGAAGATGGGGATGACATTTGCCCTCCTCCAGTCTGCCGGGGCTTCTCCTGTTCTCCAGGAGTTCTGAAAGATTATTGCAAGTGGTTCAGCTGATATGCCAGCTGTGCCCCTTCCTGGACCTGGAACACCTACAAACAGTGGTGCACGCACTGGTAACTTCACAGCTTGACTTCTGCAATGTGCTCTACATAGGGCTACCCATGTGCTTAGTCCGGAAACTTCAATTAGTTCAGAATATGGCAGCCAGGTTGTTCACTGGTAGACCTAAAACTGACCACATAACACCAATTCTGAAGTCGTTACGTTGACTGCCTATTAGTTTCCGAGCACAGTACAAGGTGTTGGTTATTACCTTTAAAGCCCTTTATGGCTTGGGGCCAGCCTACCTGCGGGATCGCCTTCTCCCATATAATCCACCCCTCACATTAAAGTCCTCTGGGAGGAATTTGCTGCAGCCAGTCAGAACTAGGTTGGCTGCAGTTACCCAGAGGACTTTTTCTTCTATCACTCCCAAGCTATGGAATGGCCTGCCAGAGGAGACCCGGCATGTTACTATTCTTGACAGCTTTAAAAGAGCAGTCAAGACTGATCTCTTCCGACAGGCCTTCCCAAACTAGTATTTCCATCGCCTCCCATCTATTGCCTTGCTGCTTGCTAATGGTAATTGATGGATTGTTAATTGCTGTGTATTTTAAGGGGTTGGTTTAGGTGGGTTGGTGGGTAGGGAGGATTGGGTTTGTTTTTAATGTCTTTTAATGTATAATGTATTTCATGCTGTTTGCCGCCTCGATCCATGTGGAGAGGTGGGATACAAATAAATTTTATTATTATTATTATTATTATTATTATTATTATTATTATTATTATTATTCAGAAATGGCTTCTGCCGGTTCTTTTAATATCCTCAGATGTAATTCATCTGGTCCTGGGGACTTGAATTCATCTAGTTTAGCCAGATATTCCTGTACTACTGCTCTGCTTATTCTGTGCTGCATTTCCCTCACCTGCTCCCCATGCCCCAGGTTGGGTACTTCTATCCTTCTGGAAGAAAACTAAGGCAAGGAAGGTATTGAGTAGTTCTGCCTTCCCTCTTCCACCCGTTATTAATTGGTCACCTTCTCCATGCAGTGATCCTATCATTTCCTTGTTTTTCCTTTTGCTGAAGACATATCTAAAAAACCCCTTTTTATTGTTTTTGATGTCTCTGGCAAGCCTGAGTTCATTCTGCACTTTAGCTTTTCTGACCTACTCCCTACATCTCCTGGCTATTTGCTTGAATTCCTCTTTGGTAGTTTCACCATTTTCTCATTTCCTGTACATGTTTCTTTTAACACTTAGCTCAGCTGAGAGTTCTTTTGTCAACCATTCTGGTTTCTTTAGACACCTGCCATTTTCCCTCCTTATTGGCACAGTTTTCAATTGTGCCTTCCATATCTCACTTTTAGGAACCTCCCATCCGTCATGAACTCCTTCTCTTTCAGTATTCTTGACCACGGGTTTTCAGCAAGTAACTCCCTGAGTTTAGAGAAATAAGGTTTCTTAAAGTTTAGGATGCATGTCTGGCTACACTTGGCTTCTCCTTCCCACTGAAACTCCAAAAGAACATGGTCACTCCCTCCTAAGGATCCCACCACCTCCACCTCATCAACTAGCTCATCCCTGTTGGTCAGGATCAGATCTAAAATAGCCAATTCCCTTGTTGCCTCTTCCACCTTCTGGACCATGAAATTGTCTGCAAGGCAAGCGAGGAACCTGTTGGACCTTGCGGTCTTTGTAGAATTTGACTGCCAACAAATATCAGGATAATTGAAATCTCCCATTAACACAGCATCTCTCCTTTTTGAATGTATGGTCATCTGCTCCAGGAAGGCCTCATCCAAGTCCTCAGGCTGGCCCGGAGGCCTGTAGCAAACCCCCACAATCACATCCCTCTTGTTTCCTGCTCCCTTAATTCTCACCCAGATGCTCCTGACTTGGCTTCCCAGATTTAAGTCCTGGTTCTCCTCACAGGTGAAAACATCCTTGACATATAAGGCTACTCCTCTTCCTTTCTTGTTTGGTCTATTTCTCTGAAATAGATTATATCCCCCCCTATTCCTATATTCCAATCATGAGATTCATCCCACCAGGTTTCAGTGATGCCTGTTAAATCATATTTATTTTGTTGTACTATGAGTTGAAGTTCTTGCTTATTCCCCATGCTCTGTGCATTAGCGTAGAGATACTTTAGACGATGTGCCCTTTGTGGAATTTCTGTACTAAAGTTACTTTCCCTCTCTCTGTTGGTCTCTAGTTCTGCTTGGCCTGCCCTATCTATGTCATGTGGGCTATTTTTCACAGTACTCACTGAATCCTTGCCCAGAATAATACTGACCCCCTCCCCAGTCAAACTCAGTTTAAAGGCCTCTTGATCTGTTTTGCGAGACTGTTAGCAAAAACCTTCTGGCCAACGGTTGTGAGGTGCAGGCCATACCTTGCCAGAAGATCATCTTTGTGAAAATGGAGGCCATGATCCAAAAATCTGAACCGCTCCCAGAGGCACCATCTTCGGAGCCAGTTGTTGATCTCCACTATTCTTCTTTCCCTTCATGGGCCATGCCCTTCCCTTGGAAGAAGAGATGAAATGACAACGTGCGCACGAAGGTCCTTCAGTTTCCTACCCATAAGTTCGTAATCCTTTGTGATGTGGTGAAAGCTGTGCCTTGCCGTGTCATTGATTTCGATGTGAACAAAAGGAGGGGGTTACAGTCAGTTGGCTTGACCAGTCTTGTTAGCCTCTCCATTATGTCATTGATTTTGGCTCCAGGGAGACAGCACACCTCACGATTGATTCTGTCCGGGTTGTAAATGATCGGTTCCGTTCCTCTAAGCAAAGAGTTCCCAACCACTAGAACTCATCTCCTCTGAGGCTTGTCCAGGGTTACTCAATGAGCAGATTCCCTCACGGCTGCCTGAACTTTCTGTTCATGCTGAGAGTGTTGGTGCTGATGCTGTTGGATGCTGTTGGGGTTCCTGTTGCTGATGTTGGATTTCCTCCCGATGACGTTCCATGACCTCTTCCTGCTGTTCCACTTTGTCATTAATAAAGTCAAGAACTTGGAAGCGATCCTGTAGCTCGAGACTCTCTGTATGACACCTTGGCTTTCTACTCCTGTGTGTCACATTCCTTCAAGTGTCCATCTCCCTGTTTCGTGAACTGGCTTCTTTGTCCACTAGCTCCTCCATGCATTCCATCTTCAAAAAGGTCCTCTCAGCCCTATCTAAGAACTCCAAGTGAAGTAAACCAAGGATGAAGGAGGGAAAGTGGGAGGAGGAGATAGAAACCGGGGGCCTTCCCACCCTACACTGTGCTATTAAGTGCTATTATCCCACTTTCAGCATCTTGTGGGTTTGTAGTTTACTGAGGCCAAAGAGCTCTGTGGCTGAGAATTCTAAAAACCCCTCCCAAACTGCAAGTCCCAGGATTCCATAGGATATTGAAAGTGGAATAATAGCACTATAACTGTGTAGGGCGGAAAGGCCCTGGAACATTTTAGAAGCAGCTGGAAAAGTGGGATGACAGAGGAATAACCAGAACTATTCTTAGCAAATCATTACAGTTGGGAGGTATGGGATCCACCTGTTTGGACTGGGACAGCTTTTCTGAACATCCCCAGCTCTGAGTTTCCTCTTCACTACTGGTTCTGTTGCAGCAAACCTCAAAATTATTCTCATGGTACCCCAAATACTGCCACATGGATTTATCAGGGCGAGTTCGACCATGAGAGAGAGTGAAGGGCTCACCTGAGGTAGCAGAATCTCAATGATGTCAAGCAACAACAACATCCCCATGGCTGTTCTCCTCTGTTGGAAGCCAGAGTCGTAAATTCCAGACAACCCAGTTTGTGTGCTGAAAACTAATCTGCTGCAGTCAGATGAGGAGTGGCAGGATCTGTCCCATCACTAATATTGAATGGGCAGTCTAGAGTTGGCTTCTGTACATGAAAGAGAAGAAAGTTCTTCCTCAATATCACCTCAGGTAGCAGAATATCCTGGAGCAATCTTGTGCTTTTTGGCAGATGAAACATTTCACAGATGAAGTGTGGGACCTCTGCAGCTAAGGAATATCAGAGGCCATTTCCACACTACACTGTTCAAATCCTTGGATTTGCAGTTTAGGGAAAGGCATTTAGAATCTCAGCCAGATAACTCTTTGGCCTCAGTGAAATACAAACCACAGAATTACACAGGATGTTGGAAGTGGAATAATAGCACTATAGCAGTGTAGTGCAGAAATGACTAGAGTGTGATCAAGATGGCAAAAGGTTTCTATGAGGAGGAACAGAAAAGCAAGGAGGCACTGCTGCAGTTTGATTATCCCTGAAACTACTGGGAAGGGCAAGACGATGCCTGTCATGCCCTAGTCCCAGGATTCAGGTGCAAACACAGACAGGACCCTACACAACAGCGGCAACACAGAGACATGAACAGGACAATAGTTACTGCAGCCAGCATAGATGAAAAAGGGAGAGCCCGTGAGACTCAGGTCATTTATATAGAGAAGATGCATTAATTAGGCAAACAGCTGGGGAGGCTGTTGGTTCATAAATACAAGGGAAGGGAGGGGGAGGAAACTGTTTCAGACAATTGGTGTCACTGATGGAAGCAATGTGTTCTTTGTTTGGATCCCTGACTCTTATTCCTGGAAACTTTGACTCTTGATCTGTGTGCTGACTATGGTACTTTGGACTGATGCTCGGAATTTATTACTGACTTGGACTGCAGAAACAACAAATGGTAACTGGTTGATAAACTGTTGTAAACCTTGTCTATGGCTGCTGCTAAAGGGTCTCTTGGAGAGCAGTGAATCTTGGCTGTCTGCCGGCACAGCACGCCCTCATCTCTCCCTCCCCTAAGTTAACTACAGTGGCCCATTGACTTTCACAAGGGATCGTGGTGCAGATCCCTCATGAAAATCAAAAAGCTGTGAATAACTCCTACTCCACCCAAGTGAGTGCTCCCTCTCCCATTCCCTTCTGGGACTCCTCTCTCCTATTCCCTTGCTTTTTGCCTGGTCATGCCTTCTCTACACCCAGGGAAAAGGCAAGGGAATGGGAATGGGAAGCCTGACCTGTGGAGAAGGCATGTGTGTGCCTCCCCCCATTCTCCTCCTCCCATTCTCTTGCCTTCTGCCCTGGCACTTGTGCCTTCCTTCCACGTGTCTGGGAAATAGGAAAGCAAATGGAAGGGAGGAAATAAGGGAGAAGGCTTGAGTGTGCACAGGGCTCCCCCATTCTATCTGCTTACCTTTTTCCTGGGCGCTTGGAAGGAGGGCCGGGCAAAAGGCAAGGGGATGGGAGAATGAAGATGAGCAGGTGCCTCACAAATAATTAAATTTGTGAAGGTTAGACCTGCAAATGTGAAGGGAAGGCTTTACTTTTGCACTTTGAACTCAGTTTATAGAAACCGACATAAACTGAGGAAAAAGGAGAAAGCAACAGTAGGAGGGAGAAACTAGGACAAAAGCAACTCAAAAAGTGGGATAACAAAACTGGATGGAGATTTGAATTTGTGCTTATTAGCCTTCAGGAGTATGCAAAACCACAACATAAATCCAGTGGGCAACTTGAGCTTATTGGTTAAGCTTCAAATCATGTTCCATTGTCCCGCTTCCTAACTCCTACAACAAACCCATCCCTCTTTCATTCAATTTTATCCAAATATATCGGGAAGGAACAAATACCTAGTAGCATAATGCAGGAAAAAATTGCAGTAAAATGCAGTAAAAAAAAAAACCCCATTATGATATGAATGTAAGAGGTCATAGATCAATAACTGCATTGGTGAACAATTTAATAGCTGGAGGAGTAGGGAAATGAGATCACTGAATCTGAAACTACTTCAGCAAGATGTTCCAAAACTGCTATTCTGGGTACACCTTGATTGCATCATTTGAACTTGGGCAAAAGGCACCTTTAGAAAGATTTACATTCACTTAAACTGAGAGATGCCAGGAGCTATAAATCAGGAAGCCACCATCTCCAGTAGCTTAAACAGCTCCAAAAGGTTAAGTTGAAGATATAAAAATGTTATGATGTGTTTGTTATGGCCCTTCAAAGAAAAGTAACGAAGCAAGTAGGACAGCAAGGTTACTGAAACAGCAATCAGGCAGTGAGAACACAGGTGCAAGGAAGGAAGTAGCAAAACTCTAAACTCTAGCAGCAAAAACTCTGCAGAAGGGAACTATATGAGAACATAAAGAGTCATGCTGGATCAGACCAAAGCCCTACCTATGCAGCATTCTGTTTACATAGTGGGCAATCACCTGCTTATGAGAAGCCCCTAAGGTTTGCCAGATCTCGTGGCCTGGCCCTGAATCTCCAGCTTTTGTGGGTCATTTCCAGACAGAAGAAGACAGTGCAGATTTTCCAGTTTTGGGGTGCTCACTTCCAGACCAGAGGAAAGATGCTGTGCAGATATCTGTTATTAGAGAAGCAACTTGGTATAATTCACAAGGCTTGATTTGTTTCTATACCCAGCTAAGACACTCCAAGAAGTCTATGTATTTATTTAGTTAGCTTCCTTTTTCCCTACCAATCATTGCAGCACCAGGTTTATCTTCCACACTGCTCTGCATCCACCTTTTGACTAGAAGTAAAGAGGCTAGACTAAACATTAACTTATCTCTCCGTAAGTAAACGAGAATGAGTAATCCCCTCATATCACTTGGGAACAGTCCCTTTAGCTAAGATTTCTGTCTTAATTTCCAAATAGAAAAAGATGTGTCCCCCCAACCCCGGCATATTTTGTCAAGGTAAAAATGCTTTTAATGCCTGTACAACATCAGACAGGTGACAAAGAGGAAAGAAGAAGAATGGAACAAAGAAATGGAAAACATGTCTGAGACAAATAAAGTTCAACAGATAAGCTCCCTTAAGCAGCATCTTCCTCCGCTTCTTCCTCAAATTCTCCCTCCTCCTCAGCAGTCACATCCTGATCCCACTGGTAGATATCAGGTTGTTCATGTTGCTCTCAGCCTCTGTGAACTCCATCTCATCCATGCCCTCCCCAGTGTACCAGTGCCAGAAGGCCTTCTGGTGGAACATGGCTATGAACTGCTCAGAGATGCACTTGAACGGTGCTAATGGATGGTGGTGCTATTGCCAATGAAGGTGGCAGACACAGAATCATAGAATCATAGAATTGGAAGAGACCACAGGGGCCATTGAGTCCAATCCCCTGCTATGCAGGAACACACATCAAAGCATTCCCAACAGATGGCCATCCAGCCTCGGCTTAAAAATCTCCAAAGATGGAGACTCTACCAAACTCCGAGGCAACATATTCCACTGCCGGACAGCTCTGAGTATCAAGAAGTTCTTCCTGAGGTTCAAGTGGAATCTCCTTTCCTGCAGCTTGAATCCATTGCTGCTTGTCCTAGTCTCTGGAGCAGCAGGAAACAAGTCCACTCCCTCCTCAATACGCCATCCTTTCAAATATTTAAACATGGCTATCATGACCCCTCTTAACCTTCTCTTCTGCAGACTAAACATACCCAGCTCCCTAAGCTGTTCCTCATAGGGCATGGTTTCAAGACACATCTTGAGGCCATGGGGAAGGGATGTCACAGATGGTTTCTTGAGGTTGTTGGGGATCCACTCTACAAAGTAGTTGCTGTTCTAGTTCTGCATGTCCAGCCTCTGTTCATCCACCTCCTTCATTGACATGTGCCCCCTGAAGATAACTGCCACTGTGAGATAGCACCCATGGTGGAGGTCACAGGCTACCATCATGTTCTTGACATCAAACATCTGGATGAGCTCAGGCATTATCAGGGCCTTGGCACTGCTGGCTCTCATGGCTGTTTGTTTTTGAATGATAAGCTGTAAGCAGCTGTGGTTGGTACTTAATCCATAACACTTAATGATATCACTAGGGGCTGTCCCAAGGTCTCAGGTTTTGGCCCAGAAAAATCAGGGTGAGGGCTGATACTGCTTTGAGTGTGTGTTCCTGCATGGCATTGTGGTCTCTTCCTATTCTATGATTCTATGGACTGTCAACACTAAATAGGACATGAGTACAACATCTCTTCCCCAATTCCTACACATATTGCATCAGACAAATACTGCAACATCCATAATCTGTGCTGCCTGTCAGTTAAGGTCTTTGCCACAGTTCCCTGGGTGGATGGAAGAGGGAATACACTGGCCATATTGGATGGGGGAGTCCGGGAGCTTTAACCCCCCAAAGTAATCTTTCCAGTTTCTGATACATAATGAGGAAATAGGAAGCTCCATGCCCTTTGCAGCTGAACCAGTCTGAAGGTATATATAAAACACTAGCATATATACCCAGCGTTGCCCGAGATGTTATTTTCTCATAGGTAATACTTGTTAGAAAGATTTGAGATCCTAGAAATAATTCATGTGAAATAGCAATAATAAATGGTTGTTTTAATTGTGAAACTTTAATAAAATGATATTATAAGAAAGATTTGAGATCGTGTGTCTCTAATTCTACAAACTGTCTTGTTCAGTACCTGTAACTTTTCCGCATGTTCCCCAATCCAATCTGTATTTAGATCTATTAACATACAGAGGTTGGGTTCCTAAGGGAATACGCTGTCCTCCTCCTTGCTGCTATGTCTCATCTCTATAGCAACCAGCCTATTCAAGACAGTCACAGTTGACTGAGGCCCAAGAGTGTTCTGGCTGAGAATTCTAAAGGCCCCTCCCTAAACTGCAAATCCCAGAATCTTCTTAGGTAGCCAATCATATGAGGTCTTCACCTGACACAGGCAAGCAGACTGACTTTTATATATTAGAAAATTAAATGGTGTCAATGGGCAGCTAATTCATAAACACTGGTCATGATCCTTCATCAAAGAGATGGGGCATAACTTTATGCTCACAGAGTGACATGGCAGTTGCACAAGGCCACTTTATTAGTGAATTGTGACATTGCACAACAAAATGCACAGCCTGGTACAGAGTGTGCATCAGTTGTAGTGCATACCCATGCACATTCATGCACAATGCAAAAGCACAATGGTGCTGCATGTTCATTCCTACGTCCACTGCCTTAAACCGAGCTCACCTGTTTTGCATTAGACCAAAATGTCAAACTGTTTCTGCAAGTAAACTTACACTTGTGTAAGAAACCAACAGGATTCTGGCTGTTATATTTGAAGTATCTCCGTGAATGCGGTGGAGGAACTCACACGTCCTGCAGCTAAAGTTAATTTAAGCCTAGATCATGTTCGGTACCTGCTAAGTCTCAAAGGGAAAATCTCTGTCGTGAACATCTTGTATTTTGAATGTTGATGTTGGCTGAAAATTTAGTGGCTTGGAGGCCCAGTTCTAAACTGAATCAAAAAGTATGTTTTTATGCTTTAATCAAATCCCCACATAAAAATTCACTCCCCTGGCAGGTTAAAGAAATATACGTTTTGCATTTTAGGGAAATACTGTTCACATTTATTTTTATGGTGATTGAGAGTCTCTCTTGGAGAACAAATTGATTTCTGAAGCATTTGCTACAATAAAAAATGAATAATGCTTCCGCTAACACAAACAGAGGGCTTGGGAAAGAAGTGCTCCCATTCCACAGCAAACAGAAGGGAAACAGGCCCGGAGGTTTCCCCTGTTTCCTTTACAGCCACACGTTAGTCATTCTGTATTATTTTCCCTGTCATGAATGCTAATTCTGGGATGTGTGTTATGCCTGCAATGGGATCTTTCTTAATCATTTTGCCACTTGTGTTATCAATTTTTTTTTTAAAAGCAGCAATGGAGTGGTCATTTGCTACAGCGGACAATAACATATGGAGCTGGTCTGTAACCGCCAACCTTTCACAGACAAAAATACAGGACATCATGAGAACACCATGAGAGTGTGATCAGTATGGTAAGAGGGACACATGGCTGGATAATAGCACATGTGAAAGGGATCTATGAGTACCGGTGGACCACAAGCTGAAAATGAGTCAGCAGTGTGCTTCAGCAGCCAAGAAAGCCAAGACAATTCTTGGTTGTATCAATAGGACTATGGTGTCTAGATCAAGGGAGGTAATGGTGCCATCCTATTCTGCTTTGGTTAGACTTCATTTGGAATACTGTGTCCAGTTCTGGGCATCTCATTTCAAGAAGGATATTGACAGGCTGGAACATGTTCAGAGGAGGGTACCCAAAATGGTGAAGGGTCTGGAAGCCATGCCATATAAGGAGAGGCTTAGGGGACTGGGTATGTTTAGTTTTCAGAAGAGAAGGTTAAGAGGGGACACGATAGCCATGTTTAAATATTTGAAGGGATGTCATGTCAAGGAGGGAGCAGGCTTGTTTTCCAGTGCTCCAGAGACTACGATAAGGAGCAATGGATTCAGACTACAAGAAAAAAAATTCCACCTAAACCTCAGGAAGAACTTCCTGATGGTCAGAGCTGTTTGGCAGTGGAATATGCTGCTTCGGAATGTGGTGGAGTCTCCTTCTTTGGAGGCTTTTAAGCAAAGGCTGGATGGCCATCTGTTGTGAGTGCTTTGATGTGGGTTCCTGTGTGGCAAGGGGTTGGACTGGATGGCCCCTGTGGTTTCTTCCAACTCTATGATTCTATAATTCTATGATTGTATGAGTTATTAATAAGGAAGAACATACAGAAGCTAGGAGAAGCTGCAGGAGTTTAATTCTGCCAGAGCCTACTGGAAAGGCAAATTTCATCCTTTCCTCTCATTTCCTCCCACACTGAATTAATTAAGTGCAAACTACTTGTGCACTTTGAATACAATTCACAGCAATGAAAATAAGGTGAGAACAAAGGGAGAAAGTGGGAGGAGGAGGAGGGGGACCAAGAGATTTTATAAGCAGCTGAACAAGTGGGGCAACAGAGGATTAATCTGTCCTTATCAAATTGGGACAGTTAGAAGATATGTTGGTTATGTGAAATTTGGCAAATAAGTAGCCATCTGTTTAGCTAGCTAGCTAATGTTATTTGCTGCTTTTTAAGGCCTTCCAAGTAGTATGAAAGGTGATACATATATGCATTATTTTGAACAAGCTAAAACAAAAGGCCCTGTCCTCACCTATTTATTTATACATCCATCCACTTATTTATCTGTTGGATTCATATCTCTGTCCCCCTCTTGTGAGCTCAAGGCATCAGAACTGCCTTTCCTCCCCCACTTTTTATCCTCACAGCAATGGTGTGAGGTAGGTTACACTGAGAAGGTGCAACTGGCCCAAGGTCACGTAGTGAGTTTTATGAACCAATGCACAAGCACCTTTTCGAGAAATACCTGGAAAAGACAGGTTCATAACCCTCAAGAGCTTACAGTCTGCGTTTTGACCACAGAGAAGTTAGCCAGTTAGGATGAAGTGATAAAGATCCAATATGAACCTTGGAAGTACAGTTAGAGGTCCTTATATTTTAGTCTGATGGAGTGTTGAGGTCTAAATATGTGTGTAGGTGCCTTCAACTCACCTGTTGACTTATGGTGACCCCATAAATTTCATAGGGTTTTCTTAGGTTAGGCATACTCAAAGACTAAATAGTGGAATCAAAATCTTAACCTTTGAAAAGCACTGTGATATGATGGCTAAATGCTGGATTAGACATTTGTAGTCTC
Organism: Ctenosaura bakeri; assembly: GCA_948474755.1. Taxonomy (NCBI): domain Eukaryota; kingdom Metazoa; phylum Chordata; class Lepidosauria; order Squamata; family Iguanidae; genus Ctenosaura; species Ctenosaura bakeri. Next base: position 135,424 of record CAOLHI010000388.1, read on the forward strand.
CACATAGGTGACCTTTGGTTACTCTTGGGATTCACATATTTCAGGAACCGGCCCCTCTTTTCCAGTCCTCAGGACAAGGAGGCATCTCATGGCAAGAATGCTATCTTAAAAAGTGTGTTCATGTATATTTTCTTCATTTGTTAGACGACGTTAATCTGAATGGTATATTCTGTGCAAAGGGCCTTAAATACCCTAAAGGTACCCGTTCCCTGGAAGTTAAGAAGGGTCAGCCCTGGTTCATACTTGGATGGGAGATGGCCTGCCCTCCCTTTTCTGGAACAACTGTTTTTTGTTTTTGTTTTTTGGAATTTTAATAATTTTATTAATTTTCCAAAAAAAGAAATAATAAATAAAAACAAATAGGTACATCTTTTAGTAATACAACATATAGTGGTAATATCTTCTTACAACAATTTCACATATTTACAATATTTCTTCCTAGGTTTTTTTTTTTTTGGTAAGAGCTAATAAATATTATTATTCGTTTTATAACACTAACCCTCTATTTGTCATCAATTACCTCTTATATATTGATCCAGCATTCCATTTATCTTGTCGATTAACTGTATTCTTACATCTTATCATTATGCTCCTAAATTAATCTAACTCTAGTTTTTAATTTACATTAGAAATGTTTACTTTTATTATATTTATTTGTTTGTTTGATGTTTACTTTTTGTCATTTTTTCCCCTTATTTCTTTTATGTAGATAAGATAGCTTATATTACTCTCTGGTTCAAAAAATAAGAGTCCTGTAAACTCTTTCTGGGACAACTGTTGAGGTTTTCCAACAGTGCAATCATGTCACTCCTCAGTCTCTTCACCAAACTGAACAAGTCCATCTCCTAACACTAACAGGATGTTGTCTATTGACAGTTACTTACTATAATCTTGTTTTCATATCCTAAAGCGAAGGTTGTGGTGTGTGTGGCAACTGGAGATAAATTGAGAGAATTTCTCATCAGTCCTAGCTCAGCATCCTCTGGGAGATATCACATACCACCTATGCCATTGTTAGAAAGGGAACGAGTGAAATTTGAAGGGCTGTTCAGAATCTGATTGTTCTGAAGCTGATTATGTGGACATAATCCCTGAGCAAACTGTGCTTAGTGAACAGATTCCTGGATGAATATGCAAGTGAAATGCAAATGATATTGCTTCCTAGTAACAGTGAAGACAAGCCTATGGAAAGCAGGAAAGTTATCTCATTGCTAGTTTAGGCTCTCTCTTCTGTAGAGCCTTAATCCTGACTGAGAAATTTGACTTTAATGTTGCCTTAAAACTGTTTCAGGAGACTTGGAATATCTCTTTGTAAAAAAATAACTACAGTAGAGTCCCAGTTATCCGACGCAAACGGGCGACCGCAGCGTCGGATAATTGAAAAGGTCGGATTACCCGGGCTCCCGTGGCGGCCGCCATTTTGGGGGCGTGTCGGGGCCGTGTCGGGGCCATGTCGGGGCGGGCCTGGGGGCGTGTTGGGGCGTGTCTGGGGGGGCACGGAAATGCCCACAGCCACGCCCCCAGGCCGTCGCGACGTCGGTTAATCTGGAGTGTCGGATTACCGAGCGTCAGATAACTGGGACTCTACTGTATACAGGTTTTAAGTATGAAATAAGTGCCTTCATTAGGTTAATGCCTTCTCCTTTCTTAAACAATACCAGCAAAATATTCTAGAGCAGATTATTAAACAAATAATCAGTAAAAACTTAGGAAGGATCACTGGAATGCTCACTAAAAGTTCATACAGGTTTCTCAAAAACAAGTCATGCCAGACTAATATACTTTCTCTCTCTCTCTCTCTTTCTCTTTTGACAGAGTTACAAGTTTGGTAGATGAAGGGAATGCTGTGGATGCAGCCTATCTTGATTTCAGTAAGGACTTTTACAAGGTTTCCAATATATTGTTGCAAACAAGCTAGTAAATGTGGGCTAGACAATGCTATTGTTGGTTGGATTTGTAATTGGTTGAGTAACCAAACTCAAAGGGTACTCATCAAAGGCCCCTCTTTATCCTGAAGAGAAGTGGGGTGCTACAGGGTTCTGTCCTGGGCCCAGTGCTACTCAGCATCTTTATCAGTGACTCAGACGAAGGAATACTTTTCAAATTTGCAGATGATGCCAAATTAGGAGGGGTAGCTAATATCCTGGAGGACAGGATCAGAATTCAAAATGATCTTAACAGATTAGAAAGCTGGGCCAAAACTAACAAAATGAATGACAACAGGAAGAAATGTAAGGTACTACACGTAGGTAGAAAAGGTGAAAGCCACAGATAGAGGATGGGTGACACCTGGCTAGACCGTAATACATGTGAAAGAGATCTGAGGCCCTTTTCACATGTGGAGGGAGAAACGGGGAAAACGCGCTGAAACGGAACTTACCAGCAGCCAGGTAAATCCATCGCCATGCGGAGCAGGGTGAGTTTGCTGCTCCACACTTCTGCGGTGTCCTGCGGCATCCAAAATGGTGGCTTATGGCTGGCGGAGGCTCTCCACCAACAAGAGAAGCTTGCCAGCTGGAAGCCTGCCCCCGGCAGATCTGCAGGCATGCACTTGCGTGCGCCTGCAAATCTACACCGGGACGCTGCAACGGAGCTGCACAGGGCTGAGTGCTCTGTGCTTTTTAAAAACCTCTTAAAAGAGGTTTTTAAAAAACACCAGGCGCTGCCACTTCCGGTCGCTTCAGAGCGGTTTGGGGTGTGGAACTGAAAAATTATATACGACCCAGTGCACTCCACGGTGTAAACGACCTCCGTTAGAGGTCGCACTGCCTCGTTTTAATTACCCCGTGTGAAAAGGTCTAAGAGTCTTAATAGACCACAAGCTGAACATGATTCAATAGTGTGATGCACCAGCTTAAAAGGCCAATGCAATTCTAGGCTGCATCAATATGTGTATAGTGTCTAGGTGCCACTTAATTCTACTTTGGTTGGCCCTCACTTGGAACACTGTGTCCAGTTCTGGGTATCATAATTCAGGAAGGACATTGGCAAGCTGGAACATAGCCAGAGGATGGGGACCAAAATGGTGAAAGGACTGTAAGCCATGTCCTATGAGAAGCAGCTTAGGGAGTTGGACATGTTTAGCCTGGGGAAGTGAAGGTTAAGAAGGGACATGATAGGCATATTTAAATATTTAAAGGGATGTCATATAGAAGGTGGAGCAAACTTGTTTTCTGCTGCTCCAGAGACTAGATACGGAACAGCAAAAAACAAATTTCTTCCATGGCAGCGGGTTGAATTGGATGCCCCTTGTGTTCTCTTCCAACTCTATAAGTCTGTGATTCTATGAACTCCTCCTCCTGCCACTTCCCCTCTATCTCTAGGGAAGAGGTTCCATACCGTCCAACTAGTGCAGCAATGTTGTAACAGCATGAGACGCCAGTACACTATTGCATTTTTACACTATAGTGCTAAAATTGCACTAAAAATAAAAAAATTCAAAGGAGTATGTTACCCCGATTTCTGGGGGTCCCGTGAGGGACACCTAAATGCGCTCCAAATTATACAAGTTGGGGAAATTAGCAAAGAGCACAAGCTAGCAATACGAGAGGCAGGGCAACAGAGCGAGATCTTTTACCCAATGTCTACGGGGTCAGGCCGAGTCAAGGAGCAAACAGAAGTAAAATAATAATTGTGATCTTTATTAAAATACAATCAAACAAGTGTATGTAACACACTCACACAGATAACTAGAGAAATAAAGGTTGGAGTTGGATAGACGGATTTTTAGAGGAGATTTTTGGTATGGGTAATACTACACCTGTCCTGAAGCCCAGGTAGTCAGAAGATAGAGTTCGTAGGTATGAAGTTCTCAGTATGTGGGACTGAGGGGAAGGCTCGCCAAGCAAAGCGGCAGCAAGGCGGGGTGGAAGTCAGGAGCAATCCAAGGAAACTCTCAAAGTCAGGGGTTTTTATAGGGGAAAATGTGACTGTAGGCTAGTCCATACTTGGGGAAAACAATGAGTTTCGGGCTGGAGACAAAGCCTCCAAAAGTTCAGAATTTAGCATGATTGAGTTAAGGTCGAATTGTCAATAGAGTAGCCAGTGTGCAAATGCGGAATGCTTGACAGATGAGTATTTGGCTCTTCAAGCTTCCTGCTCGGGGCAGGGAGTCCTTTGTAAGTAGCATGTATACATAATATGGTACTTGCCTTGAGGTCTCCTGAAGAGGTGGGATGGCTATTTCTGGCCTGCCTGTATTTGTGTGGAATATTACAGTGATTAGCGGCCGTGCCTGTATGTGAGCTTGTCCGGGGACCTCTCAGCACGTGGAGAGGAATAGGTAGAGAAGGCCAAATTATTGATATCAAAATGATATCTAATATCCCACAAGTCCGGCCTAGAAATTGCGGTAACAAGAACTTTAAAATAAATAGGGAGAGGTGATTGATTTTGAGGCTACCGTGCCATGGGAGTAGCTGAGGGAGGGACAACCTGGGCAGCCCATACCTCACCCACTCCTGGATCCATGATGACAGGAAACGCTATCAAGTGCTATTACCGAACCACACTGACATGACTGATGGGATTGTAGCCCCAAAGGAGGCGCTTAACAGATTTTTTCTGGAAATGATATAAGACTTGGGAATGGTATAGCAGCTGGATAATGACAATGTCATGTGGTAGCATGACTCCTGGATTGGGAACAACCTGTTGCTGTGGTGGGATGGTGACATTGTGCAGAAATGTTGGGGACTGCAAAATAATATCTGGAGAACTGCATTATTACCACCCCTTCCTTATAGCAGGTGGATAGTCTTTTCCAGCACTTCTCCTGCCTTTTGCATTTAGCTTTTCATACCTTCCAACTGTCCCAATTGGATAGAGTTAGTTAATCCTCTGTCATCCTGATGTGAGCTGCTTTTAAAATGCCCCATTTTCTCTCTCCTCATCCCACTTTCATCCTTTCTCCTCAGCTTACTTCAAATGCTGCAAACTGACTTCAAAAGTGCAAAAGTAGTTTGCACTCTATTAACTCATGGGAGAAAGAAGAGGAGGGGCAGAATTTTGCCCTTCCCAGCAAACTGAGGCAAAAGCAAACTATTGCAGCCTTTCCTAGCTTATGTGTTCTTCCTTATTAACAACTTTTGCCGTCTTGACCAAAGTCTGAGGTTGCTTGGGCAAAAGCAACCCAATTTTTACTGAAAAATATTGGAGGGTGTGGCTTTTTTTTCTAGATACCTGTCTGTGTGGGGGTATGTGTGTGCAAGTTGCTTGAAATGAAAGGTTTTCACTCCTCACTTAACTGCCTGGACATTTATGTTTGGCAATAATGTGGATTCAGCAACTGTGTATCATGAGGCAAAATGGGGGAATTATAAGTAGGAATTATTAGTAGGAAAAGTATTTGCATAAATACATGGCATGCTGTAAATCATCACCATAGTCCTAATGAATACAATCACATGTCAAGGAGTTTGTATATTAAATGGCCACGCTCTGCATTTAAATCAAAGCCACACAGTTCAGTCTTTGCTCTCCTCCACGTCATTAGGCTGGCTGTGTCGAAGGAGGAAATTTGTGCACAGTCAGCTTATTCAGTGAAACGGCTGTGATTTAATGACCAAATCTAGTTTGTTACAAGTGATGGCGGAATTCAGGCTTGGAAAACCTAGCAGTCTGGCTATAAGGGATGCAGGGAAGTCCCCTCTTCAAAGAGTCTATAAAACTGCTGCACAGCCAGCTGCCAGAGCCCTGAAGCAGAACAAGAGATAAACTAAAGCTTGTAGTAGAGAGCACTACTTGCGAAACTTGGATGCAGAACGTTACATTCACTTTGCTTTGTTTGTTCTTTGCATCATTTCTTTTTTTAGAAGAGAGCTAGAAGAAAGGCAGAAATCCAATTGGTTCTGCTTTACTCACACCTGCATCTCCCAGGAAGAGACATTTCTGTTGAATGTCTACCCATGTTAGGCCCTTTCCGCACCTTACCTTCTTCCGGCACTGGAGTGCGGGGATCGTGTGAGCAGCCTCTGGCGAGAGGCTCTCATGTCCAGTGTCCTTCGGCTCCACACGAACTGCCTGCACGCGCGAGAGCCCTGCCTATTCCTTCCACAGTGCAGCCTGGGACCTTCCCAGGCTGTGCTGGGGCAGGAAGTGCAACCGGCACGGCTCCGGAGGCTCTGCATGCCAGGTAAGTGCACGTGGGGCCTGGGAGGAATGCGCGATCATGCAGCATTTTTGGCTTCTAGCTGAAAACGAAAAGTTGTGCGATCGGCGCTTGCTGGCCCCTGGAGCATCATGCGATTGTGAGTGCATCGTGCAGATCGCTCCTCACAATCACGCGACACTCCAGGTGCCCTTTCGCATGGAAAATGCCATGTGGAAAGGGCCTTAGACATTCACAAGAGCACCCACACTGTAGTAAATAATATCTCCAAATTTCAGCCACTTTTCATTTACAGGCCCTTTTCGCATGCAGTTTTTTTTGCGCGAGGGCCCCTTGAGCATCGCATAAATGGGATCGTCGGTCTGTACGACGCACTCCCACTCATGCGGCGCTCACGAGCCTAAAGCGGGACGATTGTGCATTTTATTATTTTTGGCTTTAAGCCGAAAATACTGCGCAGTCGTGCAATGCTCGCGGGGCCATCGCACACTTACTTGTGTGTGGTGCACCGAACAAGCCGTCCTGGTCGTGCTTCCTCCCCCAGCGCAGCCTACAGCTCCCAGGCTGCGCTGTGAAAGGAAGGAGAGGGGCGCAAGTGCAACGGTTGCGCTACCAGGAAGTGACCTGCGGGATGAAGGAGCGGGGAAGCGGCGGCATTCCGGATGAGGCTTCTCGTGCGGGACGCTGCCCCAGCTGCACAAATGGATAACGTGCGAAAAGGGCCACAGTTTTCTTTCTGTGGTGTTGTAACAATGGCTGGAATTCAGCATCAGATCCAAGGATCTGTCAACCTGCAGTTATGCCTCTGTAGGTGGTCTATATTCATGGTCCCTCTATAGCTATGATTGTGGCAGTATTGCCACGATCATAACTATTCCTGCCTACTTTACTGGGTATCAACTGTATAGAGAGAGAGGGTTCTATTCTGATGGTGATCGGGGTATAGGCAAATGGTGTCTCAACCCCCTTCCTACTAGCCAGTGAGGCTGCAATGATGAGAAAAATGACCATTTTCACACTTACTTCTTTATCTGTTTCTTGAGATGGGAAGGAATCCACCTGTTCCTTTCATTTGTCTCTGGTTTGAGATGATGGACACAATGGTCTTCCAGGCACAATTCCAGGACATTCCTCTGAGACACAGACTGTGCATACGTAGAGCCCAAGTAGTAGAGGACTTGGCACATTACCTACTCGACTGCCATTTATATTCAAGCAGTAGAGAGCAATATCTGGGTCCCTTTTTGAATCACACAAGAAACTGGTCTGTGTCCATGAAACTTGCTTTCTTTTTTGAGTTGTTCTCACCATTCTGTCTCCCAGAGGTGGTCCTCTTTGCAACCAAGGCTGCTACCTTGAGGGAAAAAAAAGAGGTGGAAAGAAGGGGAAGTATCTAGTTTACTGGTTGTCATACTTTAGTGTGACTTTACACGATCTTAATATGTGACATGGCAATATTTTTTATTATACTTTTTAGTATTTATAATTGTTACACTTTATCATTTGTAATAGTTTGAAATGGTCAGCAAACTAATTCAATAAACTGATCTATCTATCTATCTATCTATCGCTTATTTCTTGCAGCCTCACTGCCTAGTGGTAGTGGGTAGAAACATTATCCACCTACATCCCAATTGCCAGAAAAATGGATTCCCTTCTCTCTGTGTGGCTGGTGTAGTAAATTTTGAGTAGGGGTTAGGCTAGGAGACACTACCTAGTTACACAACTACACAACTTGGGTAGTTCAGTAAATAAGTAGCACATGTAGAATTGCGTAGAAGAAGAGGAGAAAGAAGAAGGAGAAGAGGAAGGAGAAGAGGAGGAAGAAGAGGAGGAGAAAGCGGCAGCATAGACATATTTCTATTATTGCGTGGTATGTCCCACATTATCCCACAATACTTCATTGATTCCTGGATACTCTGATAGGATCTGAATCATTGATCTTCCAAAGCTCTAGTCAGTAAAACAAGGTAGACCGTGAAACCAGGATAAGAAAAGAAGAGGAATACAGCTGTTCCCACCACCCATCAACTTTATTGATTTCTGCCATTGGGGTACATGTTTGTCCCAGATGATATAACATATTGAGACCAAAAAAAAAAGAAAAAGAAAAAAAAAGAAAAGAAAAGAAGTTCTGTTCCTTTTTTCCACAAACCTTTGATGCAGTGAGGCAGAATTAATGTGCTTTGGTTGCCAGTAGGTTGTTACCATTTGGGAGAAATTGAAAATTTCTTCCACAGGGGAGACATTGGAATTCATTAGAGTTAGAACATATCCCTCAATATGGGAATGTGTGTTTTGTTTTACTTTATTTTATCTGATTTTATTTCCCCTTTTCTTCTACCTTGTCTTTTCTGGCTCTGGGGTATTTGTATACCCTACAATACATCGGACTTTTCATTGCAGACAGAAAATCCCTCACACTTCAAACGATATAAGTTCCTTTATCCTAGTACATGAAAATTAAGTCTAGCTTTGCCCAAATCTTGTTGCAATATTGGAGCCCCACTGCTCAACCAAATACAATATTGTACTGTGCTATTTTTATTAATACTTAATAAAAAAAAGCCTACCTTACTTTGCATTCAGTGTATTTTTATAATTTCATTTTAAAGGGGTATTTTATACTGCTTTGGGACCAGTTGTTGCACATTTTGTATATAAATCAAATCAAAGATTCTTCCCAGGAGAACATGAGAGACTGAAATCTAGAAATAAGGCCAGCCTTCATGTGGAGAGGCATTTGATGTCTCCAAATAAAAATTGGAGAAATTCCTATACCAGGGGAAAAGACTTGAGATCTACACTTCCCTCTGATGTGACTGGTACAGAGGTTTTTGAGGCAGGGGCTAATTTCAGAGGAATACCTCCCTATGAGTAACTGGGTGGGAAGCCCTCATGCAAGGACTGTATCAGAAAAGCCTGTGCAAATTACCTCTCAAGAGCCCTGTTTTACAGTGTGAAGGGCCACTTGAGTATATATTTACTGACCCTTTCACCTAACTGAGGTTGGTTCAGCATCAAAGGGACATCCACAGAAATTCATTAAAACCAAGGTTCAATTGGATGCCGATTATTCAATTATTTATGTCACAACAGTATCCATTTGCAGGCAGCAAACTGGCTTTATAACTGTAAGGATGTTTATGGAGGAAAGAAAGAAAGAAAGAGTTGAATCTTCACAGATAAGGGAAAAATAAATTTGCATTAAGGAGCAGTGGAATTGGAGAGGTGACTATGGCGAGTAATAAGGCATGGAGATTCCAAATGGAAAGCTTGGAGCACTGTGTTTTCCCAGTTCCCACTTCAATCAGCAAAGACACAATCTTTGTTGTAATGATGGGATGAGTAGATGGCCGCTAAGACAGAAGAAAGATAAAAGGCCCAGGAATCCTCAGGGAAAACCCATAGCCTTCTTGAAAACTGCTGGAAATGCAGTCAAACATCAAGTGTATTGTGTGGGGTAGGTGCCAATTATATGAAAGCCTGTCTTTCGCCAGGATCTGTTGCAGGCTTGCGCGAGACATTTCTTGCAGCCCCGAGGATAATAGAATACGCTCTTTTTCTTCTCTGACTAGCAAAGCATCACAAACTGGAATTATTAGTCTAAATACGCATTGCCTACAAAATGTAAATCCAGCAATTAGGGGCGTCCCTGGTGAAGCCCTCTAATGAGTGTTACCATATTCCTTGCCTTGCTGTCGGGAGCCAGCGGTGGGAACCGGAGAATCCGGGCTCATAGGTGGTAGGAATCCTCAGGATGCAAACATTTTTTCCTTGATACAAAATAAAATGAAAGAAAAAGGAATGGTTTCCTGAGCAGCATTTCTTTCTGTCAGTTTTGCTTTATTGGAATGTACAAATGTGTGTGCGTGTGTGTGTATGTGTATGAGAGAGAGAGAGGAGTGTGTATGTGAGAGTGGAGGTATTTATGTTACAAACTAATGAAATTATTAGAGAAGATTCCACTCCACCCAATATGAAAAAACAGAAAGAAATTTTTTTTATTATTAAAAATATACTTTATTAAACATACAAACAAAAAGTACAAAAACCACAATAAAAACACAACAATACAAAACAAACCATACAACCGCACATATCAAAAAAAAGTAACAATTCTCAATACATAAAGTAATACCTCTCCTTCCTTCAACAGGAAAGAAACAGGAAAGAAATTTAAAGGCAGGGGCCACAGTATCCATTGTATTCCCTGGCAGGGCCCCACGGATGCCTGAAAGAACCATCTTCTCCTATATTGCATGGAATTACTTGATCAATTAGAATATCAGGCCTAGCAGGGAGTGACCAGGCCAGAAAGCACCTCCTTTAAATTTTGGACCCTGCCACCTCAGAGCCATGATTAATGACCAGCTCTTAATATTATGTGTCGAAATCCGAGCTCTGAAGTCACAGCCAAAAACCTTCCTCATCTAAACGGTACCTGCTGGGCCAGCCTTGTTCTTCTTGGCTCGGAGAGTGTCAGGCACCCTGGTGAGAGGCCCCTTGGAGGCAATCTACCCCCATGATAATCTGATTATTGTTTGTCATGATGGGCAGATAACAACATAAGTATTGAACCAGACTGATTGCCATCTCCACTTCAAGGGAAGGATCTTGACAGTATTGTTATACCATATTATATGCTCTCTCTCTCTCTCTCTTGTTTCCTGTCTGCATTCTTTGCAGTGACTGCCTGTAGAACAATGAATGTAAAATAGCATCACTGGTCAGTAAAGCATCATCATCATCATCATCATCATCATCATTATTATTATTATTATTATTATTATTATTATTTATTTGTATCCCGCCTTTCCATATGGATCGAGGCAGCGAACAACTTACAAATAGCATGTATTTCGAAACATTTCTATACATAAATATATATATATAAAGCATGGAGTAGTTTACATTGTTAATTGCCATCAAGTTGGCTTTGACTTATGGTAATTCTATGAATGAGATACTTCCAGGACAGTCTGACATCAACAGCCTTGTTCAGACCCTGCAAACAGAGAGCATGCTTGCTCAAGTCCATCCACCTGCAATATATATATTTTTTCCTTTCTTTCCCTACTGCCTCCCATTTTAGCAAGCATTGTCAACTTTTCTAATTAATCATATTGTCTCACTATACGGCCCAAATGCGGTGGCTTCAGTTTGGTCATGTTGACTTCTAAGTAGGGTTCAGGCTTGCTTTGCTCTAAGGCCCATTTACGAATGGTTGTTAATAGACATTATTTGATTCTTTTGGTTTTCTTAGCATCCAGTTTTATTGCATTTTTTTAAAAAACTGATCTGCTTTGAAATTTTAAAAAATGGAATGTAGTATAGAAATGCTTGGAAATGAACAAATAAATATTGCTTTCTTGGACCACAACTTCCAGATTTCCTAGCAAGTATGACCACTGGAATTTTTGGAACCATAATATGGTCTTTTTCTAAGGCTCTTTCCGCATCCTACCTTTTCTCGGCACTGGGGTGCAATGATCGCACGAGCAGCCTCTTGTAAGAGGCTCTCACTTCTCTGCTTCTTCAGCTCTGCACAAGCTTCCTGGTCGTGCAAGAGCCCCGCCTCTTCCTTTCACAGTGAAGCCTGGGACCTTCCCAGGCTGCACTGAGACAGGAAGCACGACTGGCTTGGCTCCCGAGGCTCCGCATGCCAGGTAAGTACGCGCAGGGCCCAGGAGCAATATGTGATTGTGCAGCATTTTCAGCTGAAAGCCAAAAATGCAAAGGTGCGTGTTCGTTGCCTGCCAGCCTCTGGAGGCTTGTGTGATTGTGAGGGTGTCATGCAGATCGCTCCTTGCAATCGCGTAAGGCTCCAGGCCCTCTTTTGCATGGCAGATGCTGTGGAAAAAAGGCCTCAGTCTGCTACACTTAAGACCTGATCCTGAGACTTAGTCTGGTGACAACAGGAGATATAACATGATCCATTGTTGAGGGTTTCCAATCTGGCATGCTCAGGTCTTTGCCAAGATAAGCCCTAAACATGGAGTCCACACTTACCCTTTAAAATAAGTAAATAAATAAATAAGTACAGTTTTTTAAAGAAAAAATCAAGACCTCCAACTATAACAGTCATTTAGATGGCAACTACTTTTACTGAAAACAAAGAAAAAATTTGCATAATCTAACAGACTATCTAGCTCTGGTGAGATCAGAAAACTTCATGAAGTATATCTAGTCATTATTGTAATGTACATTGCGGCAGAAGAAGAAGTAACTTCGACTATTCTCTCCAACACCCTACCCTGCCTGTTTTTTCTGTTTCCTTGGCCCCACCACCAACTCACAGCATACTGGAGACCAGGGAGGTAAAGAATATTCACAATGTTTTTTTTTCCTTTATGAGAAAGTGTATATTGGAACAGTTTGGACACATTATGAAAGTCTGTAAGAACTTTTTGAAGATTTTTCATATTGGGAGGCTTTTTGGTGAAAATTGTATTTGTACAAAAATTGGATCTTATTGTACAAACCCGGCATTCTTGTGCCAAAAAAAAAAAAAAGGTTTGCACAAAAACAATGGCCCTTTCCACATCCTACCTTTTCTTGGTGCTGGGGTGCGGTGATCGTGCGAGCAGCCTCTTGTGAGAGGCTCTCGCTTCCCTGCTTCTTCAGCTCCGCACGAGCTTCCTGCTCACACAAGAGCCCTGCCTCTTCCTTTCTCAGTGCAGCCTGGGACCTTCCCAGGCTGCACTGAGACAGGAAGCGCGACCAGCCCGGCTCCCGAGGCACAGCAAGCCAGGTAAGTGCGTGCAGGGACGGGGAACAATGCGCGATCATGCAGCATTTTCAACTGAAAGCCAAAAATGTAAAGGTGCACGATCATTGCCTGCCGGCCCCGGAGCCTTGTGTGATTATGAGGATGTCATGCACATCACTCCTCGCAATCACATGAGGCTCCATGCCCTCTTTTGCATGGCAGATGCCGTGCGAAAAGGGCCAATGACTTTTTTTTTGGTGCAGAAACATTATTCTGTGCACAAACCATTATTTGCCCAATAAATTTTTTAGCAAAAACTTTCCTAAAATATGGAAAACTATGAAAATAAGTCTTGTCATCCAGTATAAAGGAAGCTTTTGACATTTTCTATTCTCCTGTACATGAATGAAATAAGCAAAGGTTTATGTCCCTGTTGGAGAAACTTCAATTAATATTTCATGGATGCTATTTTTATGTATGGTGCTATGATAAGGAAAGAATCATAGAACGGGAAGAGACCATAAGGGCCGTTCAGTCTAGCCCCCGCCATGCAGGAATGTACAATAAAAGACTTCCTGACAGATGGTCATCAAACCTCCGTTTAAAAACCTTCAAAAGAGGAGACTCTGTCACATTCCAAGGCAGTGTATTCTATTGCCAAACTGCTGTTACTGTCAGGAAGTTCTTTCTAATGTTTATGTAGAATCTGTTTTCATATAGTTCGAATCCATTGCTTGTGTCCTAGACACTTTTTGCACAGCATTAGCCATGCAAAAGGGCCTCTGGAGCATCATGCAATTGCAAGGAGCTGTCCACGTGACGTCCTCACAACTGTCAATGCTGCCGGGGCTGGCAGGTGCCGATTGTGCACTATTTCAATTTCAGCTTCTAGCCAAAAATGATGCACAATTGCACATTGCTCCAGGGTCCCACACACACTTACCATGCATGCAGAGACTTTGGATCCACCACGCTTGCACTTCCTGACCAGTGCAGCCTGGAAAAATCCCAGGCTGCACTGCGGAAGGAAGAAGGGGAGCCCTCATGCTGCCTGTTTGCTAGCAGGCAGTGACTGCAGAGCTGAAGCAGCGGGAATGTAAGAGCCTCTCGCAAGAGGCTGCTCACACGATCCCTGCACCCCAGCGCCACAAAAAGGTAAGGTGCGAAAAGGGCCCTAGACTCTTGCGCAGCAGAAAAAAAGTTTGCCCCGTCATCCAAATTTAATAAGAACACTCTCTGATCCAAGTCATTGGCCCTTTCTGCACGAGGCGAGGGAATCACTCTGTACTGTTACCTATCACGGACTGTCCCTGAACCCCTTCCGCAGGGCTCCTCTTTGGTCCAGGGCTAATGGGAGCAGTGTGAGGTCTGTAGATCCGCACTGCTCCAGCTTCCAAAATGGCAACTTCCAGCTTCCAAAATGGTGGTTCCAGCTTCCAAAATGGTGGCTTCTGGTTGGTCGTGGGTCCTGACCAACCACTGAAGCTTACCATGCCTAAAGCCCGCCCTCTGCAGATCACAGGTTCACATTGGTGCGAGCCTGCGAATCTGTACAAGGGAGCAGGAACTCAGTGGGGCATTCCAGGAAAATAAAGACCTGTTTTCTGCGATCTTTAGAAAACACGCTGGAGGACCACTTATATTATGTCTTCCTCCCCTACTCCATTCCAGATCACCAGACAGCCAGACAGTATGTGCATGGCATCTCTGAAGTGTTCTCTTGCCCCCTACATGCCATTAAAAATTGTTCAGCAAGCATGGCTTCAATGAGCAGGCAGCAAGTGACTCTCTCTGAATATTCTCTTGATTTCTGGAGCCCAGAGCTGTGGTGAAATGCACGGAACAAGACACATGATGAATGCTCCTTGGAGAACGGAACTGTGAGGTGATCCAACATCCTTGTTGGATACCGTGTGCTACCAGTCTCTCACTTGCTTGAAAGCTTTGCCGAATAGATGCCAAAACCTTTCATGGCAGACATTCTGAAGGCCTTCCATGTTAATCATTTGCCTTGCAGCCTGCTATTGACTGGAAGGGCAAGAATAGCAAAATTCATTATTTATTAGTGACCCCCTCTGGTGCTTATCTCCTTAGCCTACACTGTATAACACAGGCACAAGTTTTTTTTAATGAAACAACCCGGCCAACGAGGCAACAGCCGTGGTAGAAACCACTTGAAAAGGGGAGGACATGAAAGCAAACGGCTGGAGCCCTGTGAGTCTTGGTGGGTTGAAAAAGCCTGCTACCTCTTGTCTGTAGGCCAAGAAGCAGGGGTGTCTGGGCAACCAAAAGACCGTGATTGAAAAGGCCGAACAGAAGAAAAACCCTGCAGCTGCTGAGAAGCGCTTGCAGCCTGGACGAGAGTCCTGACAACAAAAGGCAATGATTTGTATTTTGTAGGTTAAGAAAATAGTTTGCTTTGAGGGGCACATTAAAATAAAATGAAACTAAGATAAATTATTGAAGGTTATCTTTTCCGGTGGGGGGGGAGGAAAGGAAGCAAAGAAAATAAATCATGGCTTTGGCCCTGAAGTAGCTAAAGTTACGAGAGGCAGACATGGCTTTTATTAAATTCTCTGCATTTTAAACATTGCATGCTGATAAGGAAGGTGCCAGGGCAATACTAGGACCCTTTCCGCAACTCATTCATTTTCAGCACTGAGGTGCGGTGCTCGCGTGAGCAGCCTCTGGAGAGAGGCTCTTGCTTCCCTCCTTCTTTGGCTCCGCACGAGCTTCCTGCTTGCACGAGAGCCCCACCTCTTCCTTTCGCAGTGCAGCCTGGGACCTTCGCAGCCTGCAAGGTAAGTGTGCGCGGGGCCCCAGAGCAATGCATGCGCGGTCCGTGTCAGGCCCTGGAGCATCGCACAAATGTGAATGCGTCGTGTGGACCACTCCTCACATGTGCGCAATGCTCAAGGGGCCATTTCGCATTGAAAATGCTGTGTGAAAAGGGCCTGGGAGATTCCAGCAGTAGCTGAAGTTCCAGAGACTAGGAGATACCAGTGGTGAATTGAATACTCTTGTTTTTAAAATAGGGTCTACCTGCTGTATCTTTATGAAAAAAAAAAAATATTCTGCTTGAGAATTTGTAGTTCGCCCTGTATATGCTACAGTTCACTAGAGTCCAAACTCTAGCACAGAATCACAGAGTTAGAAAAGACCACAATGGCCATCGAGTCCAACCCCCTGCCATGCAGCAACGCACACTAAAAGCGTTATTACATTAAACATGTAATTTGGCATTGTGTGAATGCTTTTAATGGTCAAAATTGCTACTTTGCAAATGCACAGGGTTTAGGATCAGATATGGGGTGACAGCATGTAAGGGGGGAAGTGTTACCCTGTTTTCTGGGGGTCCTGGGAGGGGCGCCCAAATAACCAAACCACAATAACACAACTTTGGGGAAAATTAGCTGGAGCACTCACTAAAGCTAGCGAGAGGCAGGGTAACTCAGCAGTGATCTTGCAACCCAGAGTCTACGGGGTCAGGTCAGTCAAGCAGTCAGACAGTTTTAAAATAGCAAAACGATGTTTTATTGAAAAACAAACAAACAGTAAAGACACCACAATCACACAGCTAACGGAAGAATTGGAAATAGGGATTTTCAGGGGAAATGGGTGATACGACACCTGTCTCATAGTCCTGAAGATTGAATTCGTGGATATGGAGTCTCAGTACTTGGTACTGAGGGGATGGCTCACCAGACAAAGCAGCAGCAAGGCGGGATGGAAGTCCAGAGCGATCTGAGGTGGTCTCGGAATCAGGGGGTTTATATAGGGTGAATTGTGACTGCAGGCCATGCCTTACTCAGTGAGAACAATGCGAGTTTGGAGTGGGACAAAGCGTTGGGAAAGGTCAAGTTAGCATGGTTGGCTTAGCGCTGGTATAACAATAGTGTAGGCAGTATGCAAATGCAAGGTGCTTAGTTTGGCTTTGTAAGACTATTGGCTCAGAGTCGGGCACCTTTATTAGTGTCGTGCTTAAAGGTGTTTGCAGGAGAGGTCCCTGAAGCAACAGATTGGCTCTGTTCTGCCTGCCTAGGTGGAGAATGGAATGTCCAACAATTACTGGCCACGCCTGTTTACATGCTTGTCTGGAGGCCTTGCAAATATGTGGAGCAGGGTGGCAGAGGAAGGCCGAATGGTTTTGATATGAAAAACGATATCGAGTGCTATCACCGGGTAGGTCTGGGCCGTGGTAACAGGAGTTAATATATTCTTTCCATGTGACTCATACACGGGACATATGTTGCTACTGAACTCCATTTTTGTGCCCCTTGAGGCTATCAGCAATTCTCTTGAGCTCTTTGAACCTTAAATATGTTTATTTTTGTTTTTATTTTTTTCTAGTGATTTCTGCCCCCAAATGGTGCCAAAAGTACTCAGACACATAAAAATATGTGCCAATAACAACATCCCAAAACTCTTTCATTGGTTTTCTGGTTTCTTTCAAAAACACTTTTAAAAAACATTTATAGAGGCATTTCAATAGAAATAACATCAATTCAATCCCATATTTTTTCACTGGTGCAGCTGGAATGAATGAGGTCTATTCTTGGAGGACTCGGAAGCTCCTGTCTATGGCATTTTACATGGGACATATTCTCATATATTCTTTTATACCACACAATGATTCCATTTTAACTGCCTTGGCTGCATCCTACAGTATTCTAGTTTGTAGACTGGTGAGGCACTGGAGCTCTCTGGCAGAGAATTCCTTGGCAATTAAAGTGTAATGATAGTACTCTAAAAAAAGGCCTATAGATAGGCCTGGGAACACCTAAAGCTGGCTGGCTAATCCTCAGTTTACAACAGAGTGGAGATTCATTGACCCTCCACATATTTTGACTACCATTTCCTTATTCCCTTCCTGTTGGCCATGCTGGCTAGAGTTGAAATGCAAAATATCTGGTCTAATATTTTTCCTGGTATCAAGGTCAGGTTGATTGTTCTATAGTTTCCTGGATCTTCTTTTTTGCCTTTTTTAAAAAAAGAGGGATAAAGTTTGCCTTAGGGAGCTGGGTATGTTTAGTCTGCAGAAGAGAAGGTTAAGAGCGGACATGATAGCCATATTCAAATATTTGAAGAGATGTCATGTCAAGGAGAGAACAGGCTTGTTTTCTGCTGCTCCAGAGACCAGGACAAGGAGCAATGGATTCAAGCTGCTGACAGCTGCAGGAAAGGAGATTCCACCTGAACCTCAGGAAGAACTTCCTGATGGTCAGAGCTGTCCAGCAGTGCAATATGCTGCCTTGGAGTGTGGTGGAGTCTCCTTCTTTGGAGGTTTTTAAGCAGAGGCTGGATGGCCATCTGTTGGGAGTTCTTTGATGTGTGTTCCTCCATGGCAAGGGGTTGGACTCAATGGCCCTATGGTCTCTTCCAACTCTATGATTCCATGATTCTTTGGCACCTCACCTGTTCTCCAAGATTTCTCAAAAAAAGAAAAGAAAAAAAAAAGGCCTATGGTTCAGAGAGTATGTATTAACAAGTTCCTTCAGTACTCGGGGATATAGCCTGTCTGGCCCTGCAGATTTGATCTCATTTAGGTTAGCTAGGTGATTCCTGACTAACTCCCCATCAATCTTAATTTGCTTTCCAGACCCCTTGCCAAGGTCTCTGCTGACTCATGGAAGCACACAGTTCTATTTGTGTGTGTGTGTGTGTGTGTGTGTAACTTAAGCAAAATTGGTATTGACTAGGTCTGCCTTTTCATTGTGATATGTAAACATTTTATCATGTTTATTTAACAGAAGCCCCACTGTCTTCTTAGTCATTCACTTGCCCCAAATGGATCTGAAAAAACCCTTTCTTTTGTTTGTCCTTGCTTGACTAGTCAGCCTTAGCTCATTCTGAGCTTCAGCTTTCTTTATATTGTTCCTGCAAGGTTGCTCTACACATCTGTATTCTTCCTTGGTCATTCATTCTTCTTTCCATTCTCTATACATACTGTTTTTTTCTTTTCATTTCCTCCTTGAGTTTGCTGTGCTGCCACATTGGCTTTTTGGGAGTGTTTCCCATTTTTCTTCTTCCTTGGGATTATTTGTGATTGCGTTTTTTGCAACTCCTTCTTGAAAAACGGTCACCCTTGTTGAATGTCTTGTACCTTTGGCATGTCTAGTCATGGGATTCAACCCAGTTTTCCTCTGAACTTGTTAACACCAGCTTTCCTGAAATCCAAGGTCCATGTTTGTATTCTTTTTTGACATGCCCCACAACAGTGAATTCTAGCATTATTTGGTCACTTCCTCCTAAAGTACTGACTACTTTGATTCTACTGACCAATTGCTCCTTGTTGGTTGTGAACAAATACAGGATTCCTGATCCCTTTACTCCTTCACCTTGTTACCCTGTGTGTTGGGGGTCCCGGGAGGGGCTCCCAAATAACCAAATAAAAAGACAAGTTGGGGGAATTTAGCTTGAGCACTCTCTTGGCTAAACAAGAGGCAGGGTAACATTAGCAAGGATCTTTAACCCTATGTATACAGTGGCGGGTCAGAGAGCGGCTAGACAAGGTTTTCAAAGTAACAAACAATATTTTATTAAAGACAAGAAACACGCAAGACAAGACATAAACTAACTAACTGAGAAATAAAAACGGAGAGCTTTTCGGGAAAGGCAATATGACATCTGGTCTCGTAGTCCTGGAGAGAAGCGGGGTTCCGGGGAAGAAAGTTCAGTGTGGCTGACTGAGGGGAGCTCCTTAGACAAATCGGCAGCAAGGCGGGATGGAAGTCCAAAGTAGTCCGAAGATGTCCCAAAAATGGGGACCTTTTATAGGGTGGAGTTTACCTACAGGCTATGTTATGCTCGGTGAGAACAAAGGAAATTTGGAGCTGGACAAAGGAGTTGGAAAAGATCAAGTTTAGCATAATTGGTTTAGCTCTTAAGACAATAGCGTGGCCAGTTCGTTAATAGCCCGATACAAAGGAATGACTTGGCTCTTGGATGCATGGCTTTGTGTAGATCCGAGCCGAGCAGAGCCGGTTTGCAGGGAGGTTTTTTCCCTAAAGCGATGAAGAGGCTTAGAGTGCTTGCCTGAATGGGGTCTTGGAATGTACAGTCATTAATGGCTGCGCCCGTATGTGCTCATCCAGGAGGCCTCCGCAAACACATGGAGTGGGGTGGCAGGAAAGGTCAAGCAAAGGCCAAATTATTTGTCATCAAAAGGATATCTAGTGCTCTCACCCGACATATCATAACCGTGATAACAACCTCCCTTCTGAAACAGAAAATTATCCACAAGGACCTAAATACCCTAAAGGCACCAGAACCTGTCTGCTCTTGGAAACTAAGCAGGGTCAGCTCTGGTTAGTATTTGGATGGGAGACCACCAACAAACACCCAGCTGCTGTAGGCTGTATTTTAGAGAAAGGAACTGGCAAAACCATCTCTGAGGATTCCTTGCCCAAGAAAATCCTATGAAATTCATAGTTTTTGAAGATATATACACATTTATCCACAAAGTGCTGTGGAAATTCTTCACAGCGGCCTGCCGCTGTGCAAAAACAGCTCTGTGTACATCCAACTGATTTTTTTCCTTAAAAAAGACATATTTGTGTATTCCTGTCCATAGCAATAGTCAAATTCTGTTGCAATGATTTCCAAAGACCAATGATATATGTATAGTGGCGAAAAAACCCTTTCTGATTCCTTTGCTGTTCATCATCCAATTGTTCTAGAATGAAAATTGCTACCAACAACAGTGGGTTTGATGAAAAAAAAATGCTAATCAAAGAGAAAAGGAAATAAAAGGAAAACAAAATGCAATCCTGTTGGGCATGCATCCCAAATGACTTGCGCTAGGATTCTTTTCTTCACTTCTTCCTTGGGAAAATGAAGATTTTAATTTTTTTTCCTTTTTAAGATTCAAAACCAAGAAAGGAATTATTATTATATTTTTTAAACAAATAGTTATAAAGAACAATGTTGTATCAGCGAAATGGGGATGTTTTTGCCAGCAAAAGCATATGTTGAGAGACTAGAAGTGTCTTCTTTTCCCTCCCATTCTCTTTTGGGATTTATAGATTTGCATCCCCTGCTTATAATCAAAAGGTAGAAGTCAGTAGAATAGGTTTTTCTCCCTCCGTCTCTTCAACAGTTCAGAAGCCATTGTTTTCAGGAGGCAAAAATCAAATGGAACCACAAAGAACACTTTCCTGTTTGGTTTTTAAAGAGATAGACTACAAATTCTTTTTGAGCAATTGAATATTGTAAGGCCATTTCCACACGGCGTCGCTAAAACATAGTAGCTACTGGTTGTATTTGTTTCAGAAGCTGCAGTTCCACATGACATCATATGGCCATTTCCGCACTACACTCTGATAGCGCAATTATTCCACTTTCAACATCCTATGGAATCCTGGAGTTGCAGTTTCGGGAGGGGCCAGGCGGCCCCTCCCGAAATTGCAAACCCCAGGATTCCATAGGATGTTGAAAGTGGAATAATTGCGCTATCAGAGAGTAGTGCGGAAATAGCTGTCCTGTCTAAAAGCAGTAGCTAGGATGCATTATTTGAACTATGGGGAAAAAAAACTGTTTTGCACCACCTCATCTGCTTATATCCCATATGCCACCTCAATGTGGAAACCTTAAATGTGCTTTACTGCACATTAAGAAAATGGTGGCGCTGGCAGGAGGTCAATCAGGGTCAGAGGAGTGGGGCAAAATGCCGAAGAGATACTCCGCTTCAAATCACATTATTACAGTGTGGCTACTGTGTTTCAAGAGAACCTGCCTTAACTATGGAAAAGATCCCTTTATGGTGTCTCGTATGGAAGGGGCTTAAGTGCACTAGGACTAGTGTTGCTAGGATCTCAAAACAGCAATGAGGGACTGTAAAAATTCAGGAAGCAGCTCTTGGTGAGTTTGTGCTCTAACTAAATACTAAGTGAAATAATTGATTTCAGTTAAAATAGGCATATGTTTCTCTGTAAAATTAACATACAGGAAGCCCCCAGCTTTTGACACCCTGTTATCTGATGACTTGCTCTTTTTGACAAGTTCCATTAATTCAACAGGGGTTCTGCTCTTTCATCAGTTCTCTTTGCCTGTGGAGGCTTGCTTGGAACGACTTGCATGTGAGTGCTGCTTGCAAAGTGAGCTGAAAGTGGAGGGAAAGGCACTAAGCTGGCTGAGAGACCTTGAAAGCAACATGCACATGGTTTGTCCCAAGTGAGCCTCCATAACTCCTTCATGCTCCCTACAGCTCAGTACACAGGTTCCACTTTTCAACCAATTACAATACCTGACAGTGCTCTGGTCCTAACCTGTCAGATAAGTAGGGGAAGCCTGTATTGTCCATATTTATAAAGTATATGGTACTCACACTGCTGCTCTTTTGAAGGGCCCGCATGCAAGTAGAAAAAGGAGCAAGTTTGTTTTCTGTGGCTCTAGAGACTAGGACCCTTTCTGCACATTATCTGCTCACGGAGGTGGAGGGCCCCGTTTGCGCAAGCAGCCTCTTGCGCGAGGCACCTGCATCGCTCCTCCATTATCCCGCAGCTGGCTTCCTGGTTGCTTGACCATCGTGCAAGTGCCTCGCCCCTTCCTTCCGCAGTGCAGCCTGGGAGCTGTAGGCTGCGCTGGGGGAGGAAGCGCGACTGGCCTGGCTCGCCCGACGCACCGCACAGCAGGTAAGTGCGCACAGACCCCAGAAGCATTGCGTGAGTGCACACCATTTTTGGCTTAAAGCTGAAAATAAAAAGGTGCATGTCCGCTCTGTTTCTGGCTCTTGAACGTCGCGTAAATGGGAGTGCGTCATACAGACCGCTCAAGGGGCCCTCTCGCAACAGAAACTGCATGCGAAAAGGGTCTAGAACTCAACCCAATGGATTCAGATTACAGGAAACAAGAGTCCACTTTTTTTTTTTTTAAGAACTGTTCAACAATGGAATAGACTGCCTTCATAGACTGGTAGACTCTCCACCAAAAAAAGGAGCCCTGGTGGCACAGTGGCTATATGCTGGTACTGCAGTCACAGGGTTGTGAGTTCGATCCTGCTGGGCATCAGGTTGACTCAGCCTTCATCCTTCCACAGACTGGTAAAATAAGTACCCAGCTTGTTGGGGACACTTAGCTAACACATTGTAAACCACTTAGAGAACACTTAGCTGATAAGTGATATAGTAATACACATGCTATTGCTATTGCTATCTTTGGATATTTTTAAACTGAAGCTGGATGGACTCCTCTAGTTTTGTGTTTATAAAGGATAGCCCAAGTGACCCCTTCCAACTCTAAGATTCTATGATTCTATAAAAAAAAAGACTCAGAATTTTGAGGGCATCTTGTTCAGTTTATATAAAAGTAAAAGTTTTGCAGCCCTCAAATAGGGGACATTTCTTATAATAAGGGAAGGGATGCCATGTAGAGGAGGGAGCGGGCTTGTTTTCTGTTGCTCCAGAGACTAGTACAAGGAGCAATGGATTCAAACTGCAGGAAAAAAGATTCCACTTAAACCTCAGGAAGAACTTTCTGATGGTCAGAACTGTTCAGCATGCTGCCTCGAAGTGTGGTGGAGTCTCCTTCTTTGGAGGTTTTTAAGCAGAGGCTGGATGGCCATCTGTCGGGAGTGCTTTGATGTGGGTTCCTGCATGGCAGGGGGTTGGACAGGATGGGGTCTCTTCCAACTCTATGATTCTAGGACCTGGTAACCCTAACTAGAATCTTCCACAGTGTCTCATTGCATATGTGTGCATGTACTCACACAACTCAGACAGTGATCTTTGGTGTAAGAATAGAAATGCTACAAAAGAATACCCGTGATTGCCAGTGTTCTTTCTGCCGGTATTTCCTTTCTGTGATCACAGTATTGCATACTTTGAAAAAGGGCTGCTCATGACATTTTGCTGCCTGAGGCACACACACAAAAACTACCCAGTTCAGAGTGCCTAATATTCAGAGTCAGAGGTTGGAAAGAAAAGCTACAAGTAACATTCCTGATAGTAATTCACTACTTTTTTAAGGTTAACAAGGGTAGAACAAAATTAAATTTCAAAAACAACTAAGAGCAAAGTTACTTTATTGGTTTGAAAAATAAGTCCCTAGTTAATTTCCAAAATTACTTTTAAGAGATATTTTGTTCAGCTTTACGCTGTTTTCTTAGCAATTCTAGGATTTTCGTCCCCTATCAAATCCCTAAAGTAACAGAAATAAGGAAAAATAATGTGTGGAACAAGTAATCTAATGAGGTTTTAATACCATATAATGCAATGGGATAAACTAATTCTGAAAAGTAAGTTTCCAAGCTCTGTTTAAAGTCAGGCAGGTTATTTTAGCTCGTGAGGCAGAAAACCCCTCAGGTACCTCACTCCTGGAAGTAAAAATACTTCAGTCCCTGAAAATATGCTGCTAGAGGCATTTGTCTAACTGTGCCTAATAAAAAAACAGAATCTAAAATCCACAAAGTAGAGATATCTTTTTTGGATGACCAAACTGCACAAAGTATACCAAGCTTTCCAAGTGCCACTATTTTCTTCATCAGGCAAAAGATGTTAGAAAATCATATGGGAAAAGAGAAGTGTCAATGTTAGAGTCTCAGGCCTGTGTTTCGTACCAGAAGTTGTTTCTGTTGTACAGTGGTTCCTCCACTTTCATAAGGGTTTGGGGCACAGAAGCCTTGCAAAAGTGGAAAAAATGTGAATAACTCCCCTCACACTCCTCCTACATTCCCTTGCCCTTTGCCTCAGCAAGCATTCTCCACCCCAGGGCCAAATGGCAAGGGAATGGAGGGGTCAGGGGAGGCACACACATGTCTTCCTTCTCCTCTGTGGTGTTTCCCCTCATGTTCCCTCACCTTTTGCCAGGGCATGCTTGCCTTCCTTCTCTGTACCCAGGAAAATGCAAGGGAATGTGTGTGTGAGGGGAGAAGGCATATGCACACCTTGCAAATAAGCAAATTCGCAAAGGTCAAACCCACAAATATGGAAGGGGAGACTATAGTTCAGTTGGTTTGGCAAGGCCTCAAGGCAGGCAGAGGCCTCTCCCCTCTTCGCCATGTGGGGACTGAGACAAAAGATAGTAACATTTAAACTCCGTTAGCAGCAGTAAAGTAACCCCTCTTGGAATCCACAGTGTCTCTGTCCTTTGAGAAGTCACAGGCCCCTTTCTTAGGCTGAAATCATTGAATTTCTTAGGAAGTCTCTGCATTGCTACATCTGGAAAAACTTAAGTGCTGTATAAGTAAAACGTGCCAATTATTACCCAAATAAGAAGCTTTTACCTTTGTTGGAAGTAAAAAAAAAAAAAACCCTCAGAGGGTTAAGTCCTAGGCCCTTTTTGTATGCTTTTTTTTTTTGCGTGAGCGCCCCTTGTGTGTCGCGCGAATGGGAGCGTCGCTCCGTATGACGCACTCCCACTCGCGCAACACTCACGAGGCTGAAGCAGGGCGCGCACGCATGTTTTGATTTTTGACTTTAAGCCGAAAATACCGTGCACTCACGCAATTCTCGCGGAGACCTCGCACATTTACCTGCGTGTGGTGCTTTGGCGAGCAGGGGCGGTCGTGCTTCCTTCCCCCTGCGCAGCTTACAGCTTCCAGACTGCGCTGAGGAAGGAAGGGGCAGGGCACTCATGCGACGGCCACGCTAGAGGAAACCGATGTGGGAGGCAAGAAGGGCTGTCGTGAGCAGCTTGCGCAAGTGGCTGCTCGTGCGAGCGCCGCTCCCCATTGCCGCGACGAGGTAAAGTGCGAAAAGGGCCCTAGTCCTTAAACTCCATCTTGTTTAGGATTATCCTGTTGTAGCTAAATTTGGTGTCTTCAGATCCAAAAAATTTATTCTAGGTGGCCTAATGATAGGATTAATTGTGTTTCCAAGCACACACATTTAATGGAGACACTGGACCATTTCCAAAATCACCAGCATGTATACATGGGAGCATACCATCAGATTACACTCCCAATGTTACTAAACTGCATTTTTCCAGACCTCTGCCTAGAGAATCAAAACAGTATGCATAGCAGTACACATGTTGGTATTCTGTGTGATCTGTGATCTGGTATTCTGTGCTATGAGTTATATGAGCAGAAAGCCTTTTGAGAACTCCTAGCTAGTGCATGAGAGTGTGGCACAGGGTGAGCAGATTCAGTCTCATTTCCCTTACATGCCTTTAATCTTCATCCTTATGGAAGGAATTTCTGAAAGGGACTCTGATGTAATTTTATTAGAGGGAAGTAATGTGCAATGCCATCAAACAGGAATAGACAAATCAGGGTATGGGCTGTCAGGTTCACATATGTTCATTCATGTCCGTTCCATACAGAGATTTCTGGCTATTGTATGCATTTTTATCTACCATAGAGTCCTCACACAACTTATATACAACTTTCACTAACACACACACACACACACAAATTGTAGTTTTTAAAATAAGATCAGTACCAAATTTGAAGGAGTGTACAGTCTTATACTGGTAGGTACAATCATCCATGCCATAGTATTTCCAGTTTTTATGTATGAGTGGGAAAGGTGGACAGTGAAGAAAGCTGACAGGAGGAAAATCAGCACATTTGAAATCTGGTGCTGGAGGAAAGCTCTGCAGATACCATGGGCTGCCAAACAGACCAATAAATGGGTCCTAGAGCAGACCTGAACTGTCACGAGAAGCCAAAATGAATAAATTGAGGCTGTTGTACTTTGGATGCATCATCAAAATACACAACTGACTGGAAAAGGTGGTAACATTCAGCAAAATGGAAGGCAGCAGGAAAAGAAGGTGGACTGACCCAATCAGGACCTCCTTCTCAAAGAACATTCACCCTTGCTGAGTGTCTTCTACCTTTGGCATGCTAGCTCTGAGATTCAACCCAGTATTCTTCTGAACTTGTTACAATCAGTTTTTCTCAACTCCAAGGTCCGTGTTTGATCATAGTCTTCTTTGCTGTGCTCCCCACAACTAAAGGTGGATTGACCCAATCAAGGAAACTGGGTTTGCAAGACCCGAGTGGAGCAGATCAGGGTTCTTGGAGGTCTCTCATTTATTGGGTTGTCATAAATTAGAATGATAGAATCAGAGTTGGAAGAGGCTGTGGAGATTTGGGGGAAAAGGGGCCCTCCTCCCTCTCAATGCTGATTTCTGCCTTGACTAGGAGCTAGGGATTCCCCCCCCAATTCTCTTAATTCTGAACTGCCACCACCCACTGATTTAGTCCACTCTACAGTAACACAGTGGGACGTTGCTTGGGAATTCACAATCCCTATCTTCAAAGATCCTTTCCTTTCCCTCATCTCCCCCTTCTGAGTGAGAGGAATCCTATCCACACGTGGACCAAGGAATGCATGCGAATGGAGAGAGAACAGAGGCTTACAGAAAAGTATTTATTTTAAATATGCCAGGCAAACAAGAAAATAATACTCATGGAAAGGGCTCCCCCTCACCCAGGTATGCTTGATAGTTACAAGTAGTTATAAGCACAGATAGATTCTCAAGATCAGCCAAACTGTCCAAAATAACAAAGCTCTAATGAAGCTAACTAGACACATTCTAAGCTACTCATAGCAGTTGGTAATTTCTGAGATGGTATATTGGGGAGGGCCAGGAGGTGGCCTTGTCTGCCTCTACTGGCATCCCTCACCCTCCTTGTGATCTCTTGAGGATTTTTTTATTTTATTTTTTCACTTCTCATCAAAGCATCTAGAAAATTCTCTCCTTTGTCCTTCCTGCTTGTGCACCTCTCTCATGTGACCTATCTCATGTGACTTCCAATCAATGTAACCTAACCCTTGCAGTCCATTAACCTGTTACCCCACTGGCATACCCCATCCTGGGGAGATATAAAATTGATTTCAAAAATGCCTGCCATGCCAGAGAGGTTGCCCAGGTGGGTACATAGACAAATAGGTTGGATGACCAAAACTAAGTCAAGGCCAGGAAAATCCCCGGTCACGTTTCCCAAGGAGACCTCAGGCTATACATATCCACATGAACAAAGGGTCCTCAGCCAAGAATAGCCAACTTGAGGGGATTACTGGGTTTTCCTCAGGTTGAGAAACTATGATTTTGGAAAATCCTACTAGGCAAGGTCCATTTACATTGTCCAATCATGCAAGCTATCAAGCTGCTATTGTGCAGTATTTTTCTATTTTGGCCATTGTTCTTCCTGGGAGAGGGCCTGCCCTCAAGGTATGTTCTGCCCTATAAGTAGTCCCAGTTTTGGAGGATCTCTACATAGAACTCCTCGCCACGCTAGCAGATCGGCACACTATTAGTTGAGTGATTCCCCCCAGCCACCTCTCTTTGCTGAGCAATGTCCTTCTCACCGCTTCCCAGACTGAAGACTTCAGGATAGGTGCAGTATTACCACCTTTACACCCTCTCCGCTGAATCCTCTATTAATTTTCACCTCTTTCCCTTCTTGAGAAGCCTTGTGTGCATGAGTGAGTGAGTGTGTTGACGCGTGAGAATATTTTTATCAATAAAAACCATTTATTAGTATACTTGTCTGGCTTTTTGCTTGGTTTGACCTTGTAAAAATTGGGTAAAAGATTCTGCTGGGTTACCCTGCCCCTCGTTTTGCTATAGCCAGTGCTCCGCCAATTTCCCCAACCTTTGCATTTTGGAGCAAATCAAGGTGTCCCCCATGGGACCCCCAGAAGTCAGGGTAACAAACCCTACATATGCTGAGGAAGGACTATATCCCTTAAGCTCTGTTACCTAGATAATGGGGAAACCCCATTATCACAGAGGCCACAGCAGCCATCAAGTCCAACATCCTGCCATGCAGGAACACACAAAGCACCCTCAGGAAATCGCCATCCAGTCTCTAAATAAAAACCTCCAAAGAAAGTGATTCCACCACACTCTGAGGCAGCATATTCCACCATTGAATGTCTCTTATTGTCAGGAAGTTCTTCCTGAATTGAAGTTGACTTGATAGTAAATGACACCACCATTGCAACAACATTCTGAAAAATAGTTGGCAGAGGAATTCCAGGAGCTTGGATGCAAAAAAGTAAATTTCCCAGGCCTTCTGGGTTAATCTGGGCAGTGACTATTAAATCATTTCATTTAATAATGTAAATGAAGCAGAATTCTCCTCACAGGTGAGCAACTCAAATGACCTGATTTGGGGGATTTGAAAAACAATCTCCTATTTTCTTTCTCCAAAACATCAGAAGAAAGGCTGTGCTTCATATTGTCTAATCTCCTTGTCCAAGCTTATCCCACTCTTGTGTCCATCATACTACCAGATATGAGGCGTTCAGTTTCTCTCATCCACTGCCAGAGAAGTTTTGTCTTGTGATGAATGTCTTTAGTCTAATTTTGATTCCTAGATCACCGTTTCTCCAGAGAGAGAGAGACTCAGGATGTGACAAATCAGCAAAAGAGGTGGTGAGGAGGAATAAGGAAGAGAGCTAAATTTATTGGAAAGCACTGGGCACTCATACAAGGAGCTTTATAAATAGACTTTGCTGTACATAAATCCCCAGGCTGTAATGGTAACAGATAAGCTGGCGCCATAATATCTATGGTGACTTTACAGTGACAGATAGTAGCCTGGTTGAAACCGACAAGAGGTTCAGTCAGCAGGGCTGTTGAGGTGCAGAAATGAAGTAGACGATTCCTGAAAAAGACATAAAATAGGAAATTATTAAATATTGCAAACCTGTTCTGTTGATGAAAGGGTAAAGAATTCAAATGGGGGAAAACAGCTACGATTGGGTTAAAATTAAAAGATTGAAGCTAAGATCAAAAGTTAGAACCACTCATGAATAATGTAATTAAAAACAAAACAAAGCAAAACATGGATTTTGAAACTTTGAGAGGTAAGAATCTTTTGCTATAACTGTAAAATATCTAGTCGAGGTAGAGGTTTATTTTGATTTACTATGTTAAAATTTGTTGGTCAAGAGAAAGGTAAGATATAACTGGCTATGAAATAAGAAGTATAAATAAGGGAAGATTAGTAGGTAGGTATTCATATTTTATTTCACTATAGTTTATTTCAATATACTTCAACATGCATTTATATCTTACTTTATTTCATTGAAATTATGCTATAAATCAAGATTTTGTTATGTATTATATTTCTTTCTTCTATTTTCTTTCAATATTTTGTCTTTATTATTGCTGAATTGAAATTGGCTTCTTTTGTTGTTATACAAATATTTATGGATATATCATTTGTTTGAAGTTCTCTCTCTCTCTCTCTCTCTCTATATATATATATATATACACATATATATATTCTTTTAACTTTTTTTAAAAACAATAAAAAGAACTTAAAAAAAAAGATAGGGTAAAGAATTCTTTGATTCCTATACTGGTCATCTTTAGGTAAAATGGGAGCACAGCTACATTAACCAAACAGGTTGTTTCTTCTATAGTATCTTTTCTGTAGGCAAGTAAAGACTTCTTTTTGTTTTGACAGGCCTTTGGGAACTAACTGCTCTTAGGGAAAATGCTTTTAGCAATGTTTTAAATTGTTAGAATTATTTTATAAAATGAGTGTATTTTTAAATTAGAGTCAGCATGGTGTAGTGGTTTGAGCTTTGGGCTATGACGCTGGAGACCAGGGTTCGATTCCATCCTTGGCCATGAAAGCCACTGGGTGACCTTGGGCAAGTTACACTCTCTCAGCCCCAGAAAACCCCATGATAATTTAACCTTAGGGTTGTCATAAGTCGGAAATAACTTGAAGACATGCAACAACAACAACAGTATTTTTAAATTAATTTTAATTCTGTTTATAGATAGATTATATTTTTAATTTGCTATGTTTTAATTGCGTGGAGCATTTTCTTTCACTTGTTTTATCTTTGTAAGCCACTTTGACTCCTAGGACTAGGGAAAGGTGAGATATAAATAAATAAAATGTTGATGATGATAATTATTTTTACACCAAGCTTTTAACTGCTTTTAGATCTATTATTAGCTTGATTATATTTTTAATTATTTTTTGGCATGAATTTTGAAACCGTATCTCTTTTAACCTTTGTAATCCGCTTTGAGTCCCAGACTGGAAAAAAGGTAGGATAGAAATAAATATCATCATCACCATATTCCTTCAAGATAGATGCATTGTATTTACATTATAACCTTCTTTAGAGATGCGTAAAAAATCTTAGTCTTTTCCTACTCTCAAATGTTATTTACTCACTCACTTTTATATCTCATCTTTCCTTCAATCAGCAGTAACTTGGAGCAAAGAATACTGATCTCTCTTACTGGATCACTGAAAGTGTCATTGAGATAACATTAACACAACAGGAAAAAATCTGTAAATTTTCCTTTCTCATTCCTTTGTTTTTAAAAGAAACCTCCATTTCTCTCTACCATTAGAATGAAGAAAGCTGTGGATTCTTCAGAAACAAATTGAAATGAAACTCTTTCCCATTTACACTATCCTGATTCAATAGGAATAGCTTTTGCCAGCAGAGAAATGACTTATGTTTTACCTGCTCGTCATACAGGTGTTACAGATAAGGAACTTCTAAAGAAAAGAAGGTGATCAGGTTGAACATTTCCGCACGACCCTCTTATAGCGCAATGATTCCACTTTCAACCTCCTATGGAATCCTGGGGTTTGCAGTTCCGGGAGGGGCCGGCCGGCCTCTCCCAGAACTGCAAACCCCAGGATTCCATAGGAAGTTGAAAGTGGAATCATCGCGCTTTAAGAGGAGGGTCGTGCGGAAATGACCCCTAACTCAGCACAACTTGGTTGAACATTATTGTTGGTATGTGCCTTCAAATCATTTCCGGTTTATGGTGACCCTAATTTTTTATCACGGGGTTTTCTGGGGCTGAGACTGTGTGCTGAACCCAAGGTCACCCAACGGATTTCTATGGTGCTGTGTGAAATGGTTGCACATGTGTTGCTCCGTTTGTATAATAAAACGGTAAATATACCCATTGCAAAATGGCCAAAGAACTACAACCACATGTGTAAGGGAAGTCATATAAAACACCAACAAGATTATAACCACAGGCTTTTTAAAGAGCTGAGCACCCAAAGACATCAACATGTTTATTTCAATTTCTCCCACACTGAGTTTAAAAAGAAAATCTCATTTTCCCATTCTGGATGTGAAGACATTATATGAATTTTGATCCACTCTTGTCCAAAATGAACTCAAACAAAATTCTCACTGTGAAAGCAGAAATCTCAGCAGAGGTAGCACTGACATGTTCTCAGCTTGCTGACCTCAGGAGTGAATGAAAGCCAGCTCCTCTCCTTAGTTAAAGCCTCTGCAGGGGGAGAAGCCAAGAGGCCAATATAAGATCAGTGATGCACTCTGAAGGGGAGCAGCTGCAAGATAATAGAAGGGTTGTAAGGGCCTTCTTTGGATCTGAGTTGCAAGGGAACTTAGAGAGAACTGAGTCCCTTTACAAAAAAGGGAAGCTAGACAAATTGATAAGGTATAGAGAAACATAGTGTTACTCTGCATGTTGGGGGTCCTGGGAGGGGCGCCCAAGTAACCAAATAAAAACACAAGTTGGGGGAATTTAGCTTGAACACTCTCTTGGCTAAATGAGAGGCAGGGTAATTTTAGCAACGATCTTTAACCCAATGTATACAGCGTCAGGTCAGAGAGCAGCTAGACAAGGTTTTAAAGTAACAAACAATATTTTATTAAAGACAAGAAACACAAAAGACAAGACATAAACTAACTAACTGAGAAATAGAAACAGGGAGCTTTTCGGGAAAGGCAATACGACACCTGGTCTCATAGTGCTGGAGAGAAGCGGGGTTCCAGGAGAGAAAGCTCAGCAGGATTCGCTAAGGGGAGTTCCTTCAGACTACTGGCAGCAAGGCAGGATGGAAGTCCAAAGTAGTCCGAGGAAGTCCCAAAGTGGGGACCTTTTATAGGGTGGATTTTACCTGCAGGCTATGCTATGCTCGGTGAGAACAAAGGAAATTTGGAGCTAGACAAAGGAGTTGGAAAAGGTCAAGTTTTGCATGATGGGTTTAGCTCTTACTGACAATAGCATGGCCGGTACGCTAATAGCCCGATACAAAAGAATGGCTTGGCTCTTGGCTGCATGGCTTTGTGTGGATCCGAGCAGAGCAGAGCCGGTTTGCAGGGAGGTTTTTCCCTAAAGCAACAGAGAGGCTTAAATTGCCTGCCTGGATGAGGTTTTGGAATGTATAACCATTAACGACCGTGCCCGTATGTGCTCATCGAGGAGACCTCTGCAAACACGTGGAGTGGGGTGGCAGAGAGAGGTCAAGCAAAGGCAGAATTATTTGATATCAAAAGGATATCTAGTGCTGTCACCAGACATATCATAACCGTGATAACAATAAGAGTGGCTGATATGAAGTGTCCTTTCTCATCTTTTCAGACACCTTCTCTTCAATGGTTTATTTGTGTTTGCTAGCTTCTAGGGGCTCTAAATTGTCTAGTCTATTCTTTCCTGGGCTTCCCATCCTGCAATTGCTTACCAGTATTGTTGTTATATGCCTTCATGTTGTTTCTGACTTAGGGTGACCTAAGGTGAACCCATCATGGGATTTTCTGGAGCTGAGAGTGTGTGATTTGCCCAAGGTCACTCAATGGGTTTCTGTGGCTAAGCATGATCTCCAAAGTCATAGTACAATGCTCAAACCACTACACCATACTGGCTGTCAAGGTCTTTAGCCGGAGAAAACTTATCTGTTTACCACTGAACCTCATCCTGAACCTACTTTCACTAGTACACTGACCAATTCCCACCTGAGGACCTTCTGAACTTAAAAATAAGACTATTCTCTTTACATGAGTGGCACTGGGCTTGACTAAGAGGGCATGTGAGCTGTGGGGTTTGATGTACTGTTTCCCATGGAGACTACACTTGCTCATCTTTAAACATTAGTGAAATACGGCAACCGCATGAGTTGTGTGTTAGGAAGTTTGAGTATTATTACTTTTGTAGTCTTTAACTATGTTTTTGAAGTGATGAATAGTTTGGTTTCTGGCAACGAGAAATGTAGAAAACCTCATCCACTTGTGGCACAGTTATCTCTTTTTAATACTGCAGAAATCAAGCTGTGAATTCAATCATTTGGAGAGGGGGAAGAAGGGGAGGACACTGGGAGACATTTGAAGGCCTTCAGGCAAGCAGAAGGAAAAATTGATGCCATGGAAGTGACCTGCTCATCTTGAAGGTATTTGATAATGTGGGCTCAGCAGGGTGATGCAAATGTTCACAGCCAAAGGCCATCTTTCATTTATCATGACTCCATTCTGCTGTCTGACAATTAATTGCTCTAGGTTCCAGCCATTATGAACAAATCACTTGGTTCTTTTGTCGGGTATTTGAATATCCTTTTAGTTTTTGCACATAATCCTGCTCCAAAGAGGTAGGATTCAATATCCCATGATCCCTCACCATTGGTTATTTTGCAGTTAGGGCTATTGAGAGTTATAGTGTTACCCTGATTTCTGGGGTCCCTTGGGATTCCAAATATTGGGGAATGGGAATTAGCCAGAGCACAAGCTGTAGCACTACGAGAGGCAGGGTAACCTAGCGGAAGCCAAAAACCAAGCAAAATAAGTTTATAATTATTTTATTTATTTAAAACCTAAGTCACTGTGCACTTATGCACTCACTCACACAGACTTAAGAAAATAAAGGGAAGAAAATAGATAGGGGATTTTAAGAAGGATTTTCAGGGGAAATACTACACCTGATCCTGTAGTCCGGAAAGCCGAAATAAAGCCAGAGAGTCGGGAGAGGTGAATCTCAGCACGTGGAGGCTGAGGGGAAGGCTTCGGCCAGCAGAGCGGCAGTAGGATGGGGAGGAAGCCGAGAGCGATCCAAGGAAGCGTTCAAAGTCAGGGGTTTTTATAGGGGAAAACGTGCCTGGAGGGTAGTCTGGTCCTGGGGAGAACAATGGGTTTTGGAGTTGAAAC
The DNA here is from genome assembly GCA_948474755.1 of Ctenosaura bakeri. Lineage (NCBI taxonomy): Eukaryota > Metazoa > Chordata > Lepidosauria > Squamata > Iguanidae > Ctenosaura > Ctenosaura bakeri. The sequence continues at coordinate 170,078 of CAOLHI010000388.1, forward strand.
AAAGCATCCGAAAGGTCAGTGCTTGACTTGATGGGTTTTCGTCTGGGTTGTCAATAGCCCAGACAGTATGTAAAAGGGGAGCGCTTGACAGTTGTGTAGTCAGACACGCTAATCCTGTCAAGTTGACTGTTCGGGGCTGAGAATCTTTTGTGTGCTTGGTGCATACTTGATTGAGTTTTGATATGTACTTGCCTGGAGGTGTTCTGAAGCTGCGTGAGGGAAAATTACTGGCCTGACCAGGATTTATCTTGTATTTTTCAGCTATTCGGCCATGCCCGTGTGCGTGCTCATCTGGGTACCTCTCAAGCACGTGGAGGGGTATATTTTTAATAGTTAATTTATATTAAATTTTAGACCTTGGGTTCAGGCATATCCATCACAGTAACAACAGGACTGAACATCTGGAGGGTACCAGGTTGAGAAGGCTGCTATAAACTATAAATCAGAGCTATATTCCCGTAGTGTGCGACTGCTTTAGCCATGTACTGAACAACCAAGTGAATCAAGCTGATTTGGATTGATTTGTACAATCTTTGGAACATACCAGTTTGACCCAGTTCAGTCCTGTGTGAACAGAATGCTAGACTAGATAGATCTGATCCAGCACAGATCTTTCTATGCTCATTTGTTCTTTGAAGGAAGGAGGGGAATCAGTTGTACTAGGTTTTTGCATGTGATGTTCTGTAGTAGTTTCCCTGTCCCCATCATTAGGAGTTTTTTTTTTTTAAAATTCTTTTGGTAAATCTCAATAACTTACGACCAATTCCTTACTTGTTATTTTCTGACACTCCATTATCTACCAAGTACATACATGTACAGAATTCTGTGGCATCAGTATTGTAACCCAACTGAATTTGGGCAAATGAATCAAAATTCAGTGGATCGATAAATAAGGGCACATTATGGGGAGAACTACTCCTTTAGAGAGTTCCTGGTACTTTGGCATTTGGTATCATGTGAGACATTCATGGACATCTTGATTCTTCACTAGTGTGAGAATGGTCTGATTTAGCAAATGGGATTCAACCTTGACACCAAATGTGCAAGGATGGTTTGAGGGGCATTGTTATTGTTTACCTTCAAGTTGTTTCTGACTTATGGCAACTGGAAGGTGAACCTATCATGGGGTTTTCTGTGGCTGAGAGTGTGTGATGTGCCCAAGGTCACCCAGTAGGTTTCCATGGCTGAGCAGGGAATCAAACCCTGGTCTCCAGGATCATGGTTCAGTGCTCAAAACACTACACCACACTGACTCTTTGAAGGGTATATTTTGCCCCTAGGACTAGGAATATAAAGCATGTGCACAAATTTTATTATTGTAAGTGTGGAAAGTGTCTTCACACAGAGAGACACCTCACTGTGAAAATCATGCAAAAACATTTTTGCACAGAAAACAAAATGCAGTTTTCTGTACAAAATCTTGGTTTGTTTGTGTGTGTACATGCAAATGCAAAGAGGTTTTTTTTCTTTTTGTGTCAAAAAAGTTTCTGTGAAAATGAATACCCCCCTCAGAAGTTCCATAGAGCAAAAAATGATTTAAAATAATTTTACAATGTACAAAACCTCACCCAGTGGCAAGAGAACATTTGGAATTATTTGTTTTTGAATGTGACAATGGAACAAAGTAAGTTTTACATCTTTAGCCAAGACTCCTTATTTGGTTTGAGGTGTTGGAATGAGGGGTAATGGAGAGATCATCCTCATTTTTCAGAGGTATTGACAGAACTGAGAAAAAGTGACGTTTTTGCAACTAGTTGTTGGACTTGACAGGAGCTTATATCCCTCTTGTATACACTAGAGACAGCAGAGACATAACACGACCACTGCCAACAACAAAAACAATGCATTAGACATTATCTGCCTCAGCTCTGTATAGAAAGTGGAGCCATCTCTCTTCCAAGGCACAAAGCTCTTCCTCAAGGACCAGGAGCAAGGAAGGTTTGACCTATTGGTGAGAAGGAGGGTTGAAGCCAGCCTAACTTGAGTTGGTCAACTTTTGTTGCAGTGTGTTAAGGCTGAGAGAGAAATCAGAAAGAGGAGCTGATGAGTATCTAGAGGCATCTTTATGAAGAAATGCTGCTGTCTTGGACTATTGTTTGTTGATGCCCAGCTTAATAAGAATGGAATGAGGGTGGCCTCTTGGCTTCATCCCTTTGAATGCCATCCAGCAGGCAGACATTCCATCTCAGTTTGCCTTTAAACAAAGCTGGTGATGATAAGCCTGGATTAGTACAGCAACTGATCCAGTGTTTTGAGTCAGTGTGGTGATCCCCTTTGTAGGTAAAACATGAATTAACTCAAGCTGTCTCGTTACAGCTGGAAAGTGAGTACGGTTTTGAACTTATGGTTGACATCTTATTGCAGTTCTTTGAATTTTTATAATGATGCGATTTTAACCCCCAGCTGTTGACGTTGTCTTCCTCAGAAAGAACTGGTTACAACTAGTAATTACAGCTAGTAAATAATCCCTCTTTTCTATATTTAAGATCCAGCTACAGTTCATTGCTAATTTGGTTTGGTGGTAACAGATCCTCCCTGGTGGAGTGGGGGAACCTATTAAGATGCTCCCCTGAGACTTATGGAGCGTAAAGGATTCCTGAATGCTCTGGGGGATTTTCCCACTGACAGGGTCGGCAATTCTATTGAGGCTTCGGTTTCGCTATGGAATGGAGAGACTGAAAGGGCTATCAATATAGTTGCTCCCAAGCAGCCAGTCCAGTGTTGTAGAGCCTGTAATTCATCTTGGTTTACAGAAGATGTGTGGGTCAATGGCTGGAGTGCAGGTGGAACAGCTCTCAGAGTGAATTCACTCAGAAATCAGCAAAGGCAAAGGAGCAAAGACTGCTCTCAAATATGTATGTCATGCTTGTTCTTTATCTATTATTCTAGTGTTCCAACTGTTCTTAGCAAAACATAGGTAGATGTTTTGGAACATGACTCAGAATGTTCTGAAGGAGCTTACAACATTTTCTAAGTAACGAGTTGTCTTCAGCATGAATTTATCTTGTTTAGTCCTTATGACTGCTTTCTGACTTTTCCTCACTCAAATGTGTTAGAGAACAAGTGGGAGGCCCACCATTTTTATTTTTTAAAACTGGGGCCCTAAACACACTCTCATGTTGGTCCTGAATGCAACAAATGGAACAGAACTATCTGCTGCACCTCTTTTCTCTGCCTCAGAGGGTGAGGAAAAGTATGTTTTCTGTGTGTCTCATTTATTCCGGGGAGGAGAACCTACCAACATTTGGGAAGGTAATTGACAGTTAAAATGTAAAAGACTTGCAAATGAAATGCTGTCTATGGAATCCTCTTTTTCTGAAATCTTTCTGTCTGGATTTAGAATGCATTTTTCATGTGTAGATTTAAGACGCAGACCTCTCTGAAGAGTTAAACAGAAACCACATAAAACTGCATGTTTAGTGTGCTCTCTCCTTCTTTCTTTTTAATGACCTCTGGAAGGATTATACAATATTTACAACTTGGTTTCCTTGGCTGGGGGAGTATCAGGCTGACAGGTTCTGTGTATGTGTGTGTTTTAAGGGAATGGGAGAGGAAGAACTACATTAGTCTCTTAAGAGAGATTAATATGTTATGGGGATAACTCTGAGCAAAAGTAAAATGCGTTTTCTAGGTTTCCGTAGAGAATCCACTCTGCTAACCCAAGAAGAAGGAAGCCTCTTCCTGAAGAGATTGAGAGGAACTGAGTACCTCTCTTGCTGACAGCTAGGGCCATGTGTTCATCTTATACTGAAGCAAACCTGAATTTTCAAGAACTGTACACTCGACAGGGAGCAACAGCCAATTACAGTTCCCTAGAGGGTGTACCTGTAGGACACAAGTGCCTGCAACCGTGTATTTGTTCCATTCATTAGCTGTGCATATAAAATATCCTAGTTGTAATGCCATAAGGTGTAGAATGAACAGTAGCACACAATTAGATAGAGCAGGAATGTTGGCCAGGTGAATAAAAATCAAGGATTCTATATATTTCCAACAGTGAAGTATTTTTTTCCTTAAGGTTTCTAAAACTGTTTAAAAATCAGCTATATGGAAGTGTTGCTTTTTTGGCTCAAAATGTTTGTTATCTTCTAGGCTGCAGTCCTACATGGTATAGTGGCCCCACCACATTTGCAAGGGTTCAGGGCACAGAACCCTCACAAAAGTGGGGAAAAATGCGAATAACTCTTCCCCGTGATTCTCCTCCCATTCGCCTCCAAAGCCCCCTCCCTTTCCCTTGCCTCTGGCCCTGGCTTTCCGGGAGGGAAGAAAAAGGACAAAGTAAAGGACTTACTGGTACTTTTCTCTCAGATGGAGAAGAACAGAGTTCTTGGGTTCTAGCTATTACCAGTCACCATCTTGAGAAAGGAGGGATAGAAGCAAAGGGAGTGCCTGACTAATCAGCAGTCATTACACAGCAGAATGTGCAGCCACATGGCAGAGAGGACATGCCTCCACAGTGGGAGGGGGCATTACTCACTCCAAAGGAAAAAAATCCATTTTAAGCACAAACCTTACAAGCATTGGCTGAAGAATGCAAGGGAATGAGAGATGGAAAGTGAGTGTGTGGGGGAGGCAAGTACATGCTTTCCGAATAATCAAATATGTGAAGGTCAAACTCACAAATGTGGAGGGAGGACTGTGTTGCCCTGATTTCTGGGGTTCCTTGGGGGACACCTTAATGTGCTCCACGTGATGGGGAATGGAAACTAGCCAGAGCATGAGCAATAGCAATGTGAGAGGCAGGGTAACCTAGCGGGGTCTTTTTACCCAGTTTTTACGGGGTCAGGCCAAGCCAAAAACCAAGCGAAAATGTCTAATAAATGATTTTATTGAATGAAAGTCTCATGCATCAATGCAATCACTCACACACTCACTCAAGACCTATTAAGAAACAAAAGAGAGGAAACTGGATAGGGGGCATATTGAAGGGATTGTAGCTGGGGTAATACTGCACCTTCCCCTGAAGTCCTTGGTCCGGGAAAAAGGTAGAGTACAGTGAAGAAGTAAAGCTCAGCATGGAGAAAGCTGAGGGGATTACTCAACGAACAGAGAAACGGTCTGCTGGGATGACCGGGAGTGATCCAAAGAAACTCTCAAAAACAGGGACTATTTGTAGGGGAAAAAGTACCTGGAGGGCTAATCCTTTCCCAGGGAGAACAATGGGTGTTGCAATGAGAAAAAAGCTCCACAATGGTAACTTCCTTTGCGTTATGAGATTACAAGGTGTTGCCAAAGTCTTAGGATCTTCGGCTGCATTGGGCTGTGGTGTGACTTTCTGTAAATGGTCCTTGCCTGATAGGATTTTATTGCTATCAGTGCTCAACCTGGGGAAAAAAATGCTAATCCCTTCAAGTTGGCTCCTCAGTGGCTGAGGACCCTTTGTTTACTGTGGGTTTGCACAGCTTGAGGTCTCCTGGGGCTACATGACTGGGGATTTTACTGGCCTGACCATCCGGGTGACCTCTCAGGCACACTGAATCTTATTTTAATATCAAAATTGTAGACCCTGGGACAGGGTTTACCAGCAAGGAAACAACTGTACATACAAAAGATGTGCTGAACTCATTTCTAGTCCCAACTAGAAAAGAAGTACAGTTAGCTCTCCACATTTGTGGGTTTTACTTTTGCAGATCTGATTATTCACTGATTATTTGCTGTTGTCTCTGTTGCCTTCCTATGCCATTTTTAATAGAGATGCAAGCCTCATGAGACTGAAAAACTCTGAACAAGGCTTGTAAGTCCCGATTAAAAATGGTGTGGGGCAGAAGTGGAGGTGGCAGTAAGCCCCACCAGCCACCCACTTCTGATTTGTAAGAGAACCCTGATGCCCCAAGGGAATCCATGCTGGGTTGAATATGGTGATCATACTTTTTGTGTGTTTAATATGGTTTGAGAGGGCTAGAGTTATGCATGTTTTTTTCACTCTCATGGGAATCCTGTGCCGCTAATCCTAGCAAATGTGGAGGGATGACTGTACGGTCATTGAATCAATTGCTCAATGGTGAATCAACACTTGTTCCAATTAGTCTGAACTAGAATCAAACAATGAGACTTTAAAATCAACACTATTGTAAGTTCTATTAATTCAATGGGTCTACTCTAGCTTGGTCTAACAGGGCAAAGATTCTGCCTCAGTGGCTAAAAGGAATAATTTTGTGACAATGGAGCAATTTATTGATGCAATAAAACAGCAGAGCACTGTGCAAGATGTGTCTTATGGAGTAAGAGCTCCTACTTCACAATGGGACACATTGCACAATAACCACATTGCTACCTCTTCTTGAGCATTTGTTACCCTGTTTACTGGGGGTCCCGGGAGGGACACCTAAATAACCTTACAATTACAAGATGGGGAAATTAGTCAAGAGCACTGGTTGGCACTACGAGAGGCAGGGTAATGCAGCAGGATCTTGTAACCCAATGTTTACGGGGTCAGGCCAAGTCAAGAAGCAAACCATGTTGGAAATTAATGAATGAACTTTATTAAATACAGGCATACAATGTAAGCAACACACACACACAGATAACTAAGGAAAATAAAGGTTTGAGTTGGACAGCGGGATTTTTGAGAGGGATAGTTGATTCGGGTGATACGGCACCTGTTCCTGGAGTCTGGAAAGAAGATAGAGAGTGATGCTGGGGTGCGATGTAGCTCAGCATGTGGGGCTGAGGGGAAGCTCGCCAAGCAAAGCGGCAGCAAGGCGGTCTGGAACTCGGGAGCGATCTGAGGAAGGTCTCGGAATCAGGGGCTTTTATAGAGGGAAATGTAACTGCAGGCTATGCCTTACTTGGGGAAAACAATGTGATTTAGGAGCGGGACAAAGCTTTTGAAAGGTCAGAATTTAACATGATTAAGTCCGAATTGACAAAGAGTTAGCCAGTATGCAAATGCAGAGTGCTTGGCAGTTGAGTATTCAGCTTGCCAGATTGCCTGCTTGGGGCAGGGAGTCCTTTGTAAATAGCGTGCATACATAATGAGGGTGTTTGCAGAGAGGTCTCCTAAAGCAAGGACCTGGCTATTTCTGGCCTGCCTGTATTGTTTTGGGATATTGCAGTGTTTGATGGCCGAGCCTAGTTCTGTGCTTGTCCGGGGGCCTCACAAACACATGGAGAGGGGTGGTAGAAGAGAGCCAAATTATTGATATCAAAATGATATCTTGGGGTATCTCCAAGTAGGCCTAAACTGCAGTAACACATTGTTTCCAGTGTTGTAGTTACATCTCTCCATCCCTCCTGAGAATAATAATGTTGTGTAATGATGCAAGTTAACTGTATACAATCATAAGTTGGCTTATGATGATGTTAGCCTTGATGATGCAAACAAGATGCCAGCCTGGCTTTCGGCCAATGGGATTTATTTCTGTACAAACTGAATATAAATGTATTGCTTTAAATACAATTTGACATGTTAAATACCTCGTTTACCTGTTAAAATTGAATTTTTGAAGTTCTGATTTTCTTCCAAATAGGATGAATCAAAACCTGCTTGTCTACACTTTGCCAAGAAAAATGAACTGGGAAAAGTGTTTTACTTCAAACACGATAGAAATTATGAGTGAATCGAATGTGTGTGGGTTTTTTTGCTGTTGTTGTTGGACCAATTTATAAATATCTATTTTTCTGCATGCATTTACTTTCCAGTTTAGGACACAGCACGTATTCCAATTCCTCACTTAGTGTAATAATCTTCTCCAAACTAGCACCTACCAAATGTTGTGGACTTTAGCTCCCACCCTCTGGGTTGGCTGAGATTGATGGGAGTTGTGGCTCAGCAAATCTGGAGTGCACATCTAAGTTAACAACCAAAATGTTTTAGGGATGCTCGAGAGGTCTGATCTTTGTGGATTTGGATGCAAGCTAAAGTTGAATCACACCACTTGGACTACAATATGTTTCACAAAATACCAATCTATCAGATTTTTTCCACATCTCTGCGTACTGTAATGTCATTCTTGGTTCAAAGCATGTTTTTTTTTTTAAATGCATTTGACAATGCATAGTTTGAGAAAAATGTATTTTCAGGTGCACTGTTTATCCTAAAATACATTTATTTATTCAAATATTTCTGTCTTGCCCTCTGTCATGAGATTGCAGGATGACATACGATTAAAACAATATAACTGTTTAAAGCAAGTCTAGCTATGGTTAACTGAACATTTTCATGTAGTTTTTTCCCCTAAATTCACAGATTAACATCAAATCAAGCTAGAGAGTGTGAACCCATGTGAAAAGAATGTGAAAGGGAAATAGATTTGTCCGTTCCTAATTAATTTCACATCTGCTGCCCTCTCACTCTGACAATTGTATGGTTCAAAAGGTATATTTAGTGTATGACTACGGCACCTGGGTTATTTTCCCAGGTGATCCAACAGTTTCATTTTGTTGCAAACCAATGTGCTTTAATTTTCCAGTGAACCAGTACTTGTATACTTTTGTTCAAAGAGGAAAAATGATTTACATTGCAGCTGGTGGTTTTTTTTTTTTAAATTCCAAATATTGGTACATAGCATCTTCTGAATCATTCTTCTTTGCGCTCCTGAGAGCGGTGCGGCACTGCAGCGGAAACAATTACAGTCTGTTCCCTCTAACAGGGCCTACTTGTCAATCTGCTTCCCCTTCCACTAATGAAGATCTGATGCCTTAGATGTAGAGTATTTCCCTATAGTATACTCTCTGGGAGTGACTGTTGCCGGATGCCCTGAAACAAAATACATAACATGAATGTGAAATGGCTCTCCCGTGAAAGTCTCTTTATTTGAATATTTGTATGGCCATCATGAGTCTGTTAGTTTTAACAGTCCCTTACCATTATTGGATATGATGTCCCAAACAGCTTGCCAACATAGTTCTTTGTGTTTGAACATTCTTGTTGAAATCAAGATTTTAGTCCCTCCCGGTGTCTCCTGTTTTCATCCTAATGTTCCCACATTTTTCAAGAGTGCTTGAAAAGGAGATGGGTCAATTATACATTCCCCTCCTGTCTCTGCAAAAGAGAAATACATCACCAAACACTTGAAGAATCTTAGAATTGGGAGGGACATCAAAAGCTATCTAGTCCAACCCCCTGCCCTGTGGGAACACACAACTAAACCATTCTTGAAAGATGCCTATCTAATCTTTGCTTAAAGACCTCCAAAGACAGAGAATCCACCATTCTTTGAGGCAGTGCATTCAACCGCTGTATTTACAAAACTTGTACTTACATATTGTACTTATAATAAAGAATTTCTTCCTAATGTTTGGGTTGAATTCCTTTGTTGTAATTTGAATCTGTTGGTTTGTGCTGTAGTCTCTGGAGCAGAAGAAAACAAACTCACTCCATTTTCTATGTGATATCCCTGCAGATATCTAAAGATAGTTATCATGTCACCCTCCTCAATCTTGTCTTCTGCATGCTAAGCATACCCAGCTCCCTTACTTGTTTTTCATAAGGGCTGATTTCTATCTGGGTCACCCTTCTCTTGAATATGTTCCAACTTGCCAAGATCCTTCTTGAACTATGGGGCCTGGAACAGGAAAAAGTAACTCTCAGAGAAGTCTAAACAAAGCATAACATAGTGGCACTTCTATTTCCCTTGATCTACGCCTGCTGATGAAACCAAAAACTGCATTAGCTTTTTTGACTACTGTATTACATGGTTGACTTGTGTTTAGTTTGTGGTCTACCATACTAAGTCTGCTAGATCTTTTTTCACATATACTGTTTTCAAGCCAAGTGTCAGTCATCTTATGTTTGTACATTTCATTTTTCCTGGCTAGGGTCTTGGAGTCTTAGGCCATTTCCGCAGAGGGCGAGGGAATCACCCCGTGCCGGTACTTATCGGACTTCTTGGCTCCACGTTCGGGTCCAGGCTGGTCCGGAGCAGTCTGTGGCTGCTGCTCCGCACTGCTCCAGGGACAAAAATGGCGGCTTCTGGTTGGTCGAGGGTCTCCACCAACCACTGAAGCTCGCCAGCCTAAAGCCCACCCCCAGCAGATCGCAGGCTCACACTGGTGCGAGCCTGCAAATCTGCACTGGAGCGCGGGCATGTAGTGGCACGCTCCATGCTTTGAAAGACCTGTTTCAAGCGGTCTTTCAAAAGCATGCTGGACGACCACTTCGGGTCATTCTAGAGTGGGCTGAGGTGCGGAACTATACTAAGTAGGTCCAACCCAGTCTGCTCCCAGGTGCAGACGTCTTCCCTGGAGGACGCTCTGTACCGTTTCTTTAAGCCCGTGCAGAAATGGCCTTAGTACACCACAAGCTGATCATAAGTCAACAGTGCCATGCAGCAGTTAAAAAAGCCAATGTGATTCTGGGCTACATAAAGAGAAGCATAGTGTCTAGATCAAGGGAGGTGATAGTACCACTCTATTCTGCTTTGGTCAGACCACACCCTGGAAAACTGTGTCCAGTCCTGAGAACCACAATTCAAGAAGCATATTGACAAGCTGGAACATGTCCAGAGGAGGGTGACCAAAATGGTAAAAGGCCTGGAAACCATGCCCTATGAGAAGCAGCCTAGGAAGCTGGGTATGTTTATCCTAGAGAATAGAAGGTTAAGAGGTGGTATGAAAGCCATGTTTAAGTATCTGAAGGGATGTCATATGGTGGATGGACCAAGCTGTTTTCTACTGCTTCTGAGACTAGAACACAGAGCAATGGATTTAAACTACAGGAAAAGAGATTTCACCTACACATCACAAAGAACTTGCTGATGGTAAGAACAGTTTGACAGTGGCATACGTTGTCTCGGAGTATAGTGGAGTCTCCTTCTTTGGAAGTTTTTAAACAGAGGCTGGATGGCCATTTGTCAGGAATGCTTTGATGGTATATTCCTGCGTGGCAGAGGATTGGACTTGATTGCCCTTATGGTCTCTTCCAACTATGATTCTATGTAGTACCTTACATTTATCCAGAGTATAAAACACAACAGCAGTTACCATAAAATTTGCATGCACATTTGTACTAATACAAATGTAAGTTAGAAATACATTTTGCTTGCTTGTTTCATTTATATCCCTCTTCTGAACCTAATGTGTCATGCATGGCTTTGTTCTTTCCTACTTTATTTTCACAATAGCTGTGAGAGGTAAGTTATGCTGAGAGACAGTGTTTGGCTTAAGGTCAGCTGGTGAATTTCATGATTGGATGTGGATTTGAACCAAAATCTCTCTAATGCCAGTACAGCACTTTAATTGCTGTCTATCTAACAACAATAAGGGGAAGGCTGTGAGAAGGTGTTTTGTGTGTTTAGTTATCTTGCTGCAAAGTATAGAAGGACACCTTCAAGATCTTTGCGGCTCCTCCCTTCTTATGATTGTTGACCGTGAAATTAGATGTGGAATGGGCAGTTTGAGAAAGAGTGGGGGGCCTCTGGCCCACCTGGAGTTCCAGTTTTCCAGTTAGCCCTTCCTACGATACCCACACCCCCTTCATCATGATACCCTATTTTGTGACTTCCAGGCTTTTGTACTGTTTCTCATATGGCTTAGTTGCTGACAACCAAGACCTTCGGAACTAAAATGTGCTGATATTTTTGCTTCTGTTGAGGAGTGGGCAGAATCTTGCTCCTCCCAGTAGGCTTAGACAAAAGCTGACTGGCTCAGCCTTCCTGGTTTATGGGTTCTTCTTCAACCAATAACTTCTGGCATCTTGGCTACGGTCTAATCAGTGATGAAGCTTGGAGTGAGTGGAGAGGGTGCGTGGGGCATGGCCATGGTGCGTGGGTGTGTGGCCGCAGTACATGGAGGTGTGGCTGTGGTGCGTAGGGATGTGGCTGCGGCACACAGGGGTGTGGCTACGAGCCAGGATGCCCCCAAAACATTGCTGCCGGGGGTGAACTACCACTATTGCCCCCCCGTCCCTACGCAACTGGGTTTAATGTTGCTTGTCCACACATCTCCTGGTTTTTGTCCATGAAATGTTGGAGCATATACCCTCATTTTGTATTCAGCTATGTAGATGCTTAGCTTTCCCTGTGAATCTGCCCATTCTTGGCTATTTATTGAAGACACTTCATGTTTATCCTTGATAGGAAAATGTGAGCAAAATTCCTTAACAGCTTCAATTTAAGAAAGCACTGGGGAACTCTTAAGTTTTTCTGGTCCCCACCTTCAACTACACTTGTGAAATTTTGAGCAGGAGATAATCATCTTCCCTTTCTCTTGACAGGGAATTGAAAGCAGGGGGAAAAATGCATTTCAGGGTCCTGAAAATGGAATAGCAAACGATAATTTTCCTTCTCTGTCTCCCCTAACAATAGATTCAGATGTACAATCCAGTGCCTCCTGCCCACCCTTGCTAGCTTGGTTTTTGAATGAAGGTGAGAGGGAAGAGAGTATAGAACCAGATGGGGTGGGGGGGCGGGTGGGATGGAATCAGCAAGTCTAATACATACCGTTGCTTAAAGTGCAACCTGGACCCACTTTAAGATGTTGCTTTACCAGTCTGGCAAAACAAGGCAGCTCCCCTCTGCCCCCCCCTCCCGTCTTCAGATAGAACCTCACACAGATTAGGTCAAGCCTCTTCAGACAAAGTAATTTTGTCGGTGCTTTAAAATGATGGGAAGTAATCTCCACCAAAGCCGAGTCCGGCTGTATAGGCTATTAAAGATATCTATATGCCATAGGCGGAGGGGAAGATAAGGGGACTGTCGCGTAATGAGAAACAATAACTCTGCACACTTTGTTTACAGTTTACCCCAAAGACTGCAGATTAACACAAATCTCAAAGCATCTTTATTACCGCCCTGCATTTGGAGAGTTGGTGGGGGGGGGGAAAGAGGGAGGGAGGTGTCTGCTGGCAGAGGCTGGAATTGCTAAGTAGGTTGGGACCATCTGTCCTCGCAGGGAGGCAAAAAATGTGTGAGGTTGAGTGACACCTGCTTGTCAATGCGGCCTGTTGGGAAATTCCCTCTTGGATCACTGCGCTTGGAGTTGCATTACCTGCATTAGAATCAGACAAACAGTCCTGTCAGGGTTTTGCATTATTTATTTATCTCTTGGTGGAGAGATCTCCACTGGTTTGCCAATACGTGGCACAAGTACCCCTGTTCCGTTTTTTTTGTTTTTGTGGCTTGAACAATACATTGCCCACCTTTCAAGTAGAAAAGGCCCTCGAGGCGGTTGACAACCCCATGTGCCATCTTTTTGTTTGTTGGTTTGCTTTCTACTTTGTTGTTACTAACTTCTTTTCTTTTCTTTTCCTTTCTTTAACTTTTTGGTTTTGTCCAGTGAGCCAACCTTAGTGCTTTTGGTAGTGCAATGGTCTGTAAATATTGTAAATAAACAAACAGCAAAAATCCATTAATCACAACAGGACAATATCTCTGAAAGCCTAATATTGAAAACAGGATATTGATAAATTGGAATACGTCCAGAGCAGATTGACCAAAATGGTAAAAGGCCTGGAAACCATGCCTTATGAAGTGCTGGGTATGTTTAGGCTTGAGAAGAGAATCATAGAGTGGAAGTGTGCTGGGTATGTTTAGCCTTGAGAAGAGAATCATAGAGAGGAAGAGACCACAAGGGCCACTGAGTTCAACCCCTTGCCATGCGAGAGTACACCATCAAAGCACTCCTGATAGATGGCCACCCGGCCTCTGTTTAAAAATCTCTGAAGAAGGAGACTCTACCACACTCCAAGGCAGCGTATTCCACTGTCAAACTGCTTTTACCATTAGGAAGTTTAGGTGGAATCTCTTTTCCTGTAGTTTGAAGCCATTGCTCCATGTCCTGGTCTCTCAGTGGGAGAAACCAGGCTTGCTCCATCCTTCAAATTACATGCCTTCAAAGCTTAAGAGGTGACCTGATAACTATTTTTAAAGCATGTCATATGGAACATGGAAAAAGCCTGTTTTCTGCTGCTCCAGAGACTAGAACATTGAGCAATAGCTTCAAAATTCAGGAAAATAGATTCCACCTAAACATTTGGAAGAGTTTCCTGAGGGTAAGAGCAGTTTGTCAGTGGAATAACCTGCCTGAGAGTCTCAAGTCTGGAAGCCAATTGTAACAGAAATAAAAGGAGGAGGAGGTGGTGGTGATGTGTGTAGGGGGTTAAATTCATATAATAGAATCATAGAATCATAAAGTTGGAAGAGACTACAATGGCCAATGAGTCCAATCCCCTACCATGCAGGAACACACACTGAAATCCCCCCCTCCCAGCAAATGGCCATCCAGCCTCTGTTTAAAAACCTCCAAGGAAGCTGACTCCACCATACTCCTAGGCAGCATATTGCCCTGTCAAATAGCTCTTACAATCAGGGAATTCTTCCTGATGTTTAGGTGAAATCTCTTTCTTGTAGTTTGAATCCATTGCTTTGTGCCCTCCTCTCTGAAGCAGCAGGAAACAAGCTTGCTCTATCTTCAACATGAAATCCCTTCAAATATTTAAACATGACTATTATGTTACCTCTTAACCTTCTTTTCACTGGGCTAAATCTACTTAGCTCTCCAAGCTGCTCCTCATAGGTCATGGTGTCCCTTCACTATTTTGGTCGCCTTCCTCTGGACACATTCCAGCTTCTCAATATCCTTCTTGAATTGTGGTGCACAGAACTGGACACAGTATTCTAGGTGAGGTCTAACTAAAGCAGAATAGTGTTACGGGGGTTTACTGGGAGTCCCAGGAGGGACACCTACATGCACTCTCAATTAACTAAGTTTGGGGAAATTAGCTAGAGCATAAGCTAGCAATGCGAGAGGCAGGGCAATGCAGCGGAATCTTTTACCCAATGTCTACGGGGTCAGGCCAAGTCAAGGAGCACGCCAAAGTTTAAGAGTAATTGAGATTTTTATTAAATACAGACAAACAGTGTATGCAACACACTCACACAAGTAACTAAGGAAAATAAAGGTTGGAGTGGTATAGAGGGATTTTGAGAGGGATAGTTGATTTGGGTGATACGACACCTATCCTGAAGCCTGGAGAGGTCTGAAGATTGAGTTTGTTGGTATGGAGTCTCAGTACATGGGACTGAGGGGACAGCTCGCCAAACAAAATGACAGCAAGGCTGGATGGAAGTCCGGAGCGATCCGAGGAAGGTCTCGGAATCAGGGGTTTTTATAGGGAGAAATGTAACTGCAGGCTATTCTGTACTTGGGGAAAACAATGAGTTTCGGGCGCAAGACAAAGCTTTGGAAAGGTCAAAATTTAGCATGATTAAGTCCGAATTGACAGAGAGGTAGACAGTATGCAAATGCTCAGTGCTTTAGATTTGAGTATTCAGCTTACCAAGTTGCCTGCTCGGGGCAGGGAGTTCTTTGTAAGCAGCGTGCATACATAATGAGGGTATTTGCAGAGAGGTCCCCTAAAGCGGCGATCTGGCTATTTCTGGCCTGCCTGTATTGTTTTGGGATATTGCAGCGTTTGATGGTGGAGCCTAGTTCTGTGCTTGTCCGGGGGCCTCACAAACACGTGGAGAGGGGTGGTGGAAGAGAGCCAAATTATTGATATCAAAATGATATCAATAGGAGGCCTATCCTGCAGTAACGATAGAGTGGTAGTATCCTTTCCCTTGACCTAGACACTATACTCCTGTTGATGCAGCCCAGAATTGCATTGGCTTTTTTAGTTGCTGTGTCACACTGTTGACTCATGTTCAGCTTGTGGTCCAGTAACAAGGTGTCACCCATCCTATATCTATGCATTTCATTCTTTCTAAGTGTTGTATCCTACCTTTCTCCCTGTTAAAATTCATTTTGTTAGTTTTGACACAGCCCTCTAATCTGTCCAGGTCATTTTGATTTCTGATTGTGTCTTTCGGGGTTGTCTTCCTCCCTTTTCCCTGTTTTATTAAGTCTCTAGATTGTGAGCCTGATTGCAGCCCCTGTCTTGCCACTGATATTTGTAAACTGCTCACTGAGTCTTTTTTTGCTAAGGACTGGAAAGAAAGTGCTTTAAACACATATATAACAAAATAAGTCTTATGTTTTAACTGCAGCCAGTGAAGAGACAAAAATTAATTTGGCTGCATTTTCCTACTAAGCTTTTATCAATAAATCCAAGGAAGTGACTCTTTCCCCATTTTCTTGCAAGTCAGAAAAAAACCCAAAATTCACTTATTTCTCCATGCAGTAAAAGTGCACATTAAGTATCTGCCCACAGCGGGAAGCAACCAACTAGTTGCTGATGAGGTTGACTAGCACTTTGCTTTACTAGATAATTGAAAACATACCCCCCTCTGAAAAGGAATGATTTGGATTGCACCTTTGCCTGGCACAAGTAATTGATCTCAAGTGATTTTTTTTCCCTCCACAGGTTTATGCAAAGGCAATACAAAGATCTGTTTAGCTAAAGAACAACATGTCAACCCTCGGTTTTCACAGTTAAAGGGAGAGATAATGCACATGAGTTTTATAGACAACTAGCATATATACCCAGTGTTGCCCGGCATTTTATTTTCTCCTAGGTGATACTTGTTAGAAAGAATTGAGGTCCTGTGTCTCTAATTCCTCAAACTATCATGTCCTGTACCTGTAACTTTTTCCCATATTCCCCAATGCAATCTGTATTCAGAGTTATTAACATACAGAGGTTGGGTTCCTGAGGGAATACAGTGCCCTCCTCCTTGCTGCTAGGCCTCATCTCCATAACAACTGGCCTATTCAAGAGACTAAGGCCCAAGAGCTCTCTAGCTGAGGATTCTAAAGGCCCCTCCCTAAACTGCAAACCCCAGGATTCCATAGAATCTTCTTAGGTAGCCAATCGTATGAGGTCTTCGCCTGACACAGACAAACACACAAACTTTTACTTTATACATTAGATGTGAAAACAGAGTGGATGTTGTCTTTCATTACCACCAGCCATGCTCACCCAAATGACAACATTGGCCCTGATCCAGCAACTGCCATTGTTCCATCTATTCTCTGCAGTAGCACTACTGATTCAGAACAAGGAAGTAAGCCAAGGATTGGTTCATACATTATGTGGCAACAAATGTGGTTGTTTTTCTATGCAAGAAGTAGTTTTTATTGTTTTCTTCCACCTACCGGAGAAACAAAAAGCTCTGCATAGTTCATCTGCCTGCTTTGTAGGTCTACTTCAGTGTAAATGCTACAATAAGAATTCACTAAAATGTCTGTTGGCCTGAATGAGGCTTAAAGTGACAGCCCCAAAAACTCATACAAGGGAGAAAACCCATTGAATGCAAAGTGTGGATCATAACGTTTGAGTAAACCTGGTGTAGGTGTACCTGCAAACAATGTTAGTTCTGTTTTCTGTCAGTTAGTAAGGCTTCCTCTACCATAGCTGTATTTTTGGTTATATCCTGCCCTTCTGCCAAGGAATTTTGGCAGCATACTTATTTGGGGTCCATTCACACTACATAATTTTAGGGCCATTATTTAACTTTAACTGTCATGGTTCCATCCTGTGGAATTTTAGGATTTGCAGATTTCTGAAGCACTGGAACTTCCTGGCTGAGATATTCTAAATGCCCCTCTTTCAACTGCCAGTCCCTGGATTCCATATGACAGAACCATAGCAGTTAAAGTAGAATCATAGTGCTATGGTTGTGTAGTGTGAATGAGTCTGTGGTCTTCTTCCCCCACAACTCACATCACAACAATCCTGTGAAATAGATTAGGTTGGACCAGTGATGTATTTAAGTCTTTTACTCCAAGTCTCAAGACTTGCAAGATACTTTCAAGTCAAGCCTCAAGTCTGGGAGCCAACTTTATACCCCAACTTAGGCCATTTCTGCACTAGGCTGTTATAGTGCTATTATTCCGTTTTCAACATCCTATGGAATCCTGGGGTTTGCAGTTTAGGGAGGGGCCTCAAAGGCCCCTCCTTAAACTGCAAACCCCAGCATTCCATACTGTTACCCTGATTTCTGGGCTCCTGTGAGGGACACCTCAATGTACTCCAAATAATGGGGAATGGGAATTAGCCAGAGCACAAGCTATAGCAATGCAAGAGGCAAGACAACTTAGCAAGATCTTGAACCCAGTGTCTACGGGGTCAGGCTGAATCACAAACCAAGCAGAAGTAAATTATAATTGTTTTCTTTATTAAAAGACAGTCACTGCACACATACGCATTCACTCACACAGACCTAAAAAGATAAAAGGGAGGAAGTTTGATAGAGGATTTTGAGAGGGATTTTTCAGGGGAAATACTACACCTGATCCTGTAGCCCGGATAGTCAGAAGAAAGTCAGTTGGAGCGGAGATTCTCAGCATGTGTATGCTGAGGGGAAGGCTCAGCAAATGGAATGGCAGCAAGGTGGGATGGAAGCCAGGAGCGATCCGAAGAAGCGCTCAAAATCAGGGGTTCTTATAGGGGAAAATGTGCCTGTAGGGTAGTCCGTTCCTGGGGAAAACACTGGGTTTCAGGTTGGAGACAAAGCCTCCAAAAGGTCAGTACTTAGAATGATTGATTTTGACAGAGTTGTCAATAGCGCAGACAGTATGCAAATGGGGAGTGCTTGACAGTTGTCTATTTGGAAGCGCTAATCTCATCAAGCTGGCAGTTTGGGGCAGAGAATCTTTTGTATGCTGCGTGCATACTTAATGTAGTTTCAAAGTGTACTTGCCTG
This sequence comes from Ctenosaura bakeri, assembly GCA_948474755.1. Taxonomy (NCBI): domain Eukaryota; kingdom Metazoa; phylum Chordata; class Lepidosauria; order Squamata; family Iguanidae; genus Ctenosaura; species Ctenosaura bakeri. The sequence continues at coordinate 188,602 of CAOLHI010000388.1, forward strand.
GAGGTCTCCTGAAGCTGCATGCCGGAAAATTACTGGCCTGCCTCGATTAGTCTTGTATTTTTCAGCCAGTTTGGCCATGTGCATGCTTGTCCGGGGGCCTCGCAAGCACGTGGAGAGGAATGGTTTGGAATGGTCAATCTTTAGATATCAAATTATATTTAGTAGACCTCGGGCTCAGACTATAAACTACAGTAACAATAGGATGTTGAAAGTGGAATAATAGTGTGGAAATGGCCACATATTTGCAATTTTGCCACCTGCAGCTTTGAGAGTAGGGAATGGGATCCTTCCTACTCCCTTCCTGAAGCTGGAGGCTTTTGTGCCGATGAGCATAAAAGAGCCTGCAGTTTTGGAAGTGGGAAATAGGATTCTTCTTGCTTCCTACTTGTGAAGGTGGAGGCTTTTTTGGAAGTGGGGAATAGGAGCCTTCTTACTCCCCGTTACTGAACTCCGAAAGCTTTAGGAGGAAGAATCCCTCCTCCTCAAGCCCATTGCCTAACACATTTTCTGTTCCCCTCTGAGATATGCTCCCTGTGCTCTGGGGACAAAGTCTTGCCTTCTGCTTTTAGGAAAACTTTTAGAAAGCTCCTCCTGTATGAAGTGGGGACAGGCTGCTGAACAGACTAAGCCTGCCTCAAACCCATTGCCTAACTCATTTGCTGTTTCCCTCTGAGAAATGCACCAGCACTTTGGGCTTGAGACAGATCGTCATGGGACCAGTAGGCAAATAAAGATGGGAGCATTGTTCAGAATTGTAAGATTTCTGGATGCATGTATTATGTTACTGAACCAAGGGCAGCAAGTCAGTGAGTAAAAATATACAAGTCACAAGTCAAGTCAGTGTATCGTTTATTGCTGAGTCAAGTCCAAGAGGAGCCAGTGAAGCGACTTAAGTCTGACTTGAGTCCAAGTCAGTTGACTTGAGTCTACACTATTGGGCTGAGCATCTAGTAAACTTTCTGAGTGGGCAATAGGACCCAAGTCTTCCAAATCTAGGTGCAACATATTTGTCTACTACAGCACAGTGCTACCACTACTATCACAGTTACTGCTATCACACCATTGATTTGTTCTTATCACTAACAACAGAATTAGGTCGACAAGCTTTCACAAAGTCCACTCACTTTTTGCTCAATAGATATATTTTATGACACTTTTGTTGACTCTTACATGTCTTGTGGTTACAATTACAATACCAAAAGCTGCATAAACAACATGAACAGGTCAGTTCTGTAAATAGGTGAAGAACATTTTATTTTGATAGGACTTTGACTACTGATAGTTTAGGTGAGATGGCCCTGCACAATGTACTGGATTTTTGATGTGTTCTTTTTGTTGTGCTTTTTTTGTTAATGGCTTCTCTTTTGAACCATTTTTAATTTATTTCGATAGTTTAATCACTTTTCAACTTAACTTGTATTTTGTAACTTCTTAACTTTCTTAATCTGTTGGAAATCTGTTGGAAATCACCTTGAGTCTTGAACTGGAAAAAAGGGTGGGATGATAATAGTAATAGTAATAATGATGATGATGGCTGGAATTCTGTATGGAAGTTATGTCTTCATAAGCGGACTTAAATATTCAGGAATTAGAACTGAGCAGTTTCATAATGTCCGTATCCAGTAGAGGGCAGCCAAAATGGTGAAGGGTCTGGAAGCCATGACCTACGAGGAACGGCTTAGGAAACTGAGTATGTTTAGTCTGCAGAAAAGAAGGTTAAGAGGGGACATGATGGCCATATTTAAATATTTGAAGGGATATCATGTCAAGGAGGGAACGGGCTTGTTTTCTGCTGCTCCAGAGACTAGGACAAGGAGCAATGAATTCAAGGTGCAGGAAAGGAGATTCCACCTGAACCTCAGGAAGAACTTCCTGATGGTCAGAGCTGTTTGGCAGTGGAATATGCTGCCTTGGAGTGTGGTGGAGTCCCCTTTTTGGAGGTTTTTAAGCAGAGGCTGGATGGCCATCTGTCGGGAGTGTTTTGATGTGTTCTTGCATAGCAGGGGGCTGGACTGGATGGCCCCTGGGGTCTCTTCCAGCTCTAGGATACTATGATTACTAAATAGCAGACCTAACTAGCAATGTGCAATTGGACTGATGCATAATAGTCCTGAAGTGTGTTAGTCCCATTGTGCACTTGTCCCCCTGCACACTCCATTGTCACAATTCACAAACAGGGTTTCTTGATGCTTTTGCTACTTAGCTAAGCATACACAAAGTTACTTTAAGTGAAAGATGATGTAGGATTCCAGTAACCAATAATAACAGCTCTATCCATGTTTCATGCTCATATTCCTATGTTTGCCTCTGATTTTTCATCACTTTTAAAGGCTGCGTGCACATGTGCTCACATGTGCTTTCCCTCTGTTTTTCTCTCACACACATATGAGTCTGTTTAAGCAATCAAATGTGGAATTCTTGCATACAAAATTCTAAAATGAATCTGGCATTCTTCTAAAGAAGAAGCAACATGTTTCCAAATGCTGGTTCTCTTGGAATTGCTGCCTTATAATGATAGATGTCATTATACATAATATAATAATAATACAAAATAATAATATATATTTTAACAATATATATTTCCTTCCTTCCTTCCTTCCTTCCATCCATTCTGTAGTCGTGGGTCTAAAAATACCTTGGGAGATATGTAGAAATAGATATAGATATGTATGCAGATATATATGCGCACATCCATGCATTCACTCGCACACACACATGCACGCACACAGACATACATATGGCAGGCAGTATGCTAGGGAAGCAGGAGTGGAAGCTGTTGTTAGAGGAGCAAGAGCTCTGAAATTTCTGTTTGCATAGATTCATAATTAAACACTCTGGTGCGAAAAAGGAGGTGGGAGGAAGGTTTTCCCCTGCTACTTTCTCCATTCTAAATGAGCCTCTTCTCTTTTGCAGTCCAGGGCACTGAACTATTGTCAGAGCAGGGAGCGCATGTGCGCACACTGTGCAGGAGGGGGAACGCTTTGCTTTTATGAAGGAACTGTAATGATAATCGTGCTCTTGTTTGACAAGTGTGAGGTGGTTTTTCTGTGGAGAGCTGAGGGAATGTACAGTATTGAGAAAAGGGAGATGGGATGGAATTAATAATTCAGGCCCTTTGTAGCCTTGCACATAATACACTGTGGAATCAATCTGGAATGTATATGAGGAGAAACTTGTGGCTGCTCTGATTCAAGTCATCAACCTGTCATGTCCTGGATAACTCATACCCCACAAACTTCACTCAGAGTTAAACAGCAATGTTTATTTGTAGCAAAGCAAACAACACAGTGCATGTTGTCTGAAGCTGCTGAGACTAAAGCAGACATGGTGGTTACAGTTTTTTTCCATACAAAATTGTGTGTGCAAAGCTGTGATTGGAGAGGATCATAAATCTAACATCACCCCACCGTTCCAGACATTAACCAGGCTTCCAGTTGTTTACCTATCTTTCATCCTTGATGCTGGTGTATGCTTTGAGCAATTCCAGTTCTCACAAAACCTTTTGGTGCTCTCCCCCCGCTTTGTTATTCTCCCCTCTCTCTCCTGGATACATTGCAGCAATAATAGTGATAAAGCCATTAAGCATTCAGTATGTTGGAATACACAAGCAAACTTCAACCAGATGCATAGTTGCAATCAACAATTGACATTCAATACTTTGTAGTACTATAGCTAACTCTAGCAACGCCAGTGCTAGCTATCCAATCTAATCTAATATACATACAGCTAATACTTTATGATGGGAGCTACGCATCCTGACACAAACATTCCTGAGAGCTCGCATAGTGCAGTCCTGTTCTGAGTGTTGCCCTCATGTATCCTGAGGAAAGCCAATTTCAGGTTTTGGTGGCCTCATAGACGAGATATTATTTATTTGTTTGTTTGTTTGTTTATTTGTATCCTGCCTCTCCGTATGGATCGAGGTGACGAACAACTTACAAATAGCATGTATTTTGAAACATTTTCTATACGTGCCCCCAACAAGCTGGGTACTCATTTTACCGACTTGCGAAAGGATGGAAGGTTGAGTCAACCTTAGAGCCAAGCAGGATCGAACTCACAACCTTGTGGCTTGCAGTACTGGCATTTAACCACTGCGCCACCACAGCTCCTACTCCCAGTGGTTGAACTTCCTGAGTGGGCCTACCTGCTCCTCACCATTGTGATCCCTCCTCCTTTACCAGTTCTTCTCCCTTTATTCCAAGGCTGATTCAAGATACTGTGTTGCCTGAGGCACAGCAATAGATGAGTTATGAAGTGCTCACCAACTGGAAATGAATCCAATAGCATTCTTCCACTTAGGCGCCCTAGCAATTGTTTCCTCAACAGTTTCTTGCATGTGGTATTTGCCATCAATAGTATTGGTAACACAGGTTTATTTTTTAATAGATGCTTTTTATATGTTTTAATCTGTTCTAGTTTTAATATTCTGTAAGCCATCTAGAATCCCAATATTGGGAAAAAGATGGGATATAAATCCATCATCATCATCATCATCATCATCATCATCATCATCATCATCATCATTATCTTCCTCCATTGGCAGTCTGATGACTTTTTGGCATCTTCCACGCTTTTCCAGTGCTAGCATCCTTCTGGGGCATTGGGGTAATGGTGGAGGTAGAAATGGCAGTTGTCAAATATGAATAAATGAAGAATATTTTCATAGAATCATAGAATCATAGAATCATAGAAATGTAGAGTTGGAAGAGACCACACGGGCCATCCAGTCCAACTCCCTGTCATGCAGGAACACCCTCAAAGCACTCCCGACAGATGGCCATCAAGCCTCTGCTTAAAAACCTCCAAGGTAGGAGACTCCACTACTCTCCGAGGCAGCAGATTCCACTGCCGGACAGCCCTGACTGTCAGGAAGTTCTTCCTGAGGTTCAGGTGGAATCTCCTTTCCTGCAGCTTGAATCCATTGCTCCTTGTCCTGGTTTCTGGAGCAGCAGAAAACAAGCCCCCTCCTTCCTCTACGTGGCATCCCTTCAAATATTTAAACATGGCTATCATGTCCCCTCTTAACCTCCTTTTCTGCAGAATATTTTGAGAACATTCTGCAAAGTGGGCTTCTTCTTCTAGGAAACTGAGAAAAAATATTCTTGACATTTCCTTGGGGGAAAAAGAAGCCTTTGGGGAACTTTCAGTCCAGCTGTACAAAACCCTACATAATCTTGATGGAAATGAGGGGTACAATGAATGATCAATGACACATTTTTAAGAATTCTCTGATTCTATGTAAAATTGCTGGTCCCAAATTAGACTAGAGCCTGGAGGATCCTTACTATTTCTAGTACAATTGCATCACATCAAGGTCACTTGATTGCATCAAAGTCACATCTTCCCATATTTTGACAAAATGCATTTAACCATTTCAGAGTGTCAGGATTCTCTCCCTGCCGAGCCTCAGCCAGCAAAGGAAGGAGGTTGGTTGGGAATACTTTCAGGAAGAGTCCAAATTCATCAAACACAAGGAAAATGCAAGCTGAGCCAGGTCAAGGTCCAGTCCTAAGGTTCGGGAGGCAGAGATCTGTCTGGATGGTTTCAGGGAGCAAGAGACACGAAGGTCACGAGGGCTTGCTAGTAATTTGCTGCAAGCAAAGAGCAGCCACACTGGCAGACTTAAATAGCCACTGTGAATAGGTGTTGTTGTTTCTTCAACCTAATCCATGCAGCCTCCCTCTGAGCAGTCCCTTTCATCGTTTGTTGTGATTGAGGGCTGATGGGCACAGGTGGCTGTAACTCCTCTGAATCACTGCTGGTTCCCTCTCTGTCTTGAACTGGCTGTGGTAACTGTCTCTGCTTGACCTTCCAGTGAGGGGGATGTCTGCAAGTTGATTTGTTCACTCACCGGCTCAGTTCTTGGCACAATCAGTTGCTCCTTGATCTCAGAGGCATCATCTATCATACAGATCCTGGAAAAATGACCTTTTGGACTGTAAATCCCAGAATTCTAGGCTACGCTGGCTGGACGATTCTTGAAGTCATAGGCCAGGATCCTGTGGGTTAGTCAGTAATTTCTTTATTACAATCCATAGATCTATCAAAGGATCTTGTGGATTAGATACACCAATGTAATCCCCAGTTACATTGGTATATGTACTTTTAGGGATATTGCAGAAGGAGAAATCCTATACCTCCCTATGCAACACCAACTTTACTATGTTGTGCAACAGCAGTGGGAGCAGAGTCTTGGATACATCTTTGCCATCCCTGCCAGTGATCAGCTATGAGAGTGTGCCCACGTACATTCCAGCTGCCTTAATGCACTCCTGGAGCCAATCAGCAGCTGGGGAACAGAGGTGCAACCAATATTCTCAGCCACTGTTATGTAGCCAGGGAGGAAATGGGAACAACAGAGATGTCTCCATCTAATGTCCAACGGTGTAAATATATTCACACAGCTGATTTTCTGCCAGTATGCACACTGGATGTTGTCAACTGAGAGGCAGAAAATATATTGGTATCAGCTCTGGAGTTATACATGAATAGAAATCTTTCCAAAAACAAGACAATGGACCAAATGCAGAAAAAAATTAGAATAAGAACAAAGGAGAATTCTACTCTGAAACTCACTGGAAGTGATTAGGAATGCTCGATCCCTCTGTTACGGCTGAAGCACAAGAGTCTTAAATTTCACCATAACTTGAAATAATAGTTGTCAATTTAACCACTGGGTTTTTCTTCTAGCTGCGTTCCTCCTGGACTGGGTAGCATTCTCACTACAGAGAGGATTTGCTTAATCTAGAGCATGTTGCACCGGCTGCTTTCAGTCACATCATCAAGGATTCGATTTTGAATTAAAACCTGGTTTCAGCTGAGGCTCTGTGAGACGACAGCACTGTAGATAAACAAGACAAGAGAGTGAATTACAATTTCAAATTGGTGGGCCACCCATGGCCGGGGCAAAGGTTGCCTTGCCTCTTCTCTTCATACAGCATCTCCCGATTCCAGGCAGCAGCCCCAGAACAATTCCAGGAGAAAACTATAATGATGTTAATTTCAACCATGAAGGGGAAAGAGCAAGACAAGGCAGCAAAAGGCTGTCACACGTCAATCACATTAACAGAAGGAAGCACATACAGAACTGTTAATATGGCATGAAGAGCTGATCTTAGGGTGTTCAATGTGGACCATGCAGCTTAATACTTCTGAGACTTTTCCCGTCAGCCAAAGATTCTGTTTTAATAAAGAGAATGGGAAGTGGTCAGTTTAAAATAAGAATACAAAATAAGGGCAGAATTGACAGGAATTAACATTTGAGCATCTTTCTAGGCATCATGACTAGGAGACAGTGAACCAGCAGGATATCTGGGCTAGAGTGAGAAGACTGGGAGAATCTGTGGCAGACCCAGGAGGTTCTTCACCCATTGTAAACCTAGACTAGCTAACTGGCATTTCAGAAATACATGCCACGGTATTAAACAATCGATAAAGCCTCAGTCTTTTTCGTTTCATTGGACACCACAAGGGGTGGCTCTATTCTTCTTCTTCTTCTTCTTCTTCTTCTTCTTCTTCTTCTTCTTCTTCTTCTTCTTCTTCTTCTTCTTCTTCTTCTTCTTCTTCTTCTTCTTCTTCCTGCAGCACAGTAAATATATCATAAAATCATAGAGCTGGAAGAGACCACAAAGGTCATTTAGTACAACCCCTTGCTGTGCAGGAATACATAATCAAGGCACTCCTGACAGATGGCTATCCATCCTCTGTTTAAAAACCTCCAAAGAAGGAGATTCCATCACCCACTGAGGCAAGCTATTCCATTATTGGACAGCTCTTAGGCCCTTTCCATAAGATGCCATCCTCCCAACATGGGGATGTGAGAGGAGTGGGACCAAGACAATGCTTCTGCATGATCTTGTTGTGGTTCCACCCTTCTCACATCACCAGCCAGTAAAATCGTGGGGTATGTCATTGGCAGAAAACCTCCATTGATGGTCTCCGATCACGCAAGTCATCCATTGCAGCTGGCCATATGGAAGAACCAGAAGCACAATGACATGCTTTTCCTCCCACTGCAGCATGAGAAGAAGGCTGGCTGCAGTGTGGAAGGAAGGGGCATGTCCTTCATGCTCCCTTCTTCAGGCAGCTGGTTGCATGTGGAGAGGAGCTCTGGGGACATGTTCCCATCCGAGCAAAGGTGCTGCCAGGATTGTGACAGGGTGATGCATGACAGCATCGTTTTGTGCAAAGGGCCTTAATTTCAGGAGGTTCTTTCTAATATATATGTGAAATCTCTTTTTCAGTAATTGCAAGCCATTGCTCCACGTCTTAGTCTCTGGAGCCACAGAAAACTAACTTCCCCCACCTCCCATATGATAATCTTTCCAGTATTTAAATATGGCTTTCAAATCACCTCTTAACCTTCTCTTCACTTAGCTTCTTAAGCTGCTTCTCATAGGGCATGGCTTCCACACCTTTTACCATTTTGGTCACCCTTCTCTGGACACATTCCAGCTTGTCAGTATCTTCTTGAATTGTGGTACCCAGAACTGGACACAATATTCTAGGTGAAGTCTGATCAAAACAGAATAGAATGGTACTATAACTTTCCTTGACCTAGACACTGTACTCCTGTTGATGCAGCCAAGAATTGCATTGGCTTTTTAGCTGCTGCATCACACTATTGACTGATGTTCAGCTTGTGGTCTACTAAGACTTCTAGATCCTTTTCACATGTATGTTTTATACATTCCCCCCCAAAAGCTAAACACTTACACAGCAGTTGCAAAACTATTCTGGAGATGGACAGGTATGTTGGTGATGGAACTACAACTAGCCAGTTGGTACCCTCACTTCTGGCTTTGTATTTCTGCTCCCGCTGAAATACTCCAGAAAGTGGAAGTATCCAGTTTTGCAAGTTGCTTCTCAGAAGAGAGAAAAGCACACTTAAAAAAAAAAAAAAAGAATTGGAAGCAAGTCACACTTTCATTGATGCTGAATATGCCAGGCCTGTCTTTCACCTTAGTAAAAAGTGGATTCGTACCTATTAACAAATGTTTCTAACTCCTTTTAAGTAGAACGCTTGTTGGCAGCCATGTGCAATAAAGGTACATTGATCTCTTTTCTCTTCAAACCAGGGGTAAAGACTGAAACACTGAGTGAACCAAAAGACCCTCATTAACTGGAACAATCAACAAGGCTTTATAATGAATAAGAAAATAGAAAGGTGGGAGGGGGAAAATAGTGGTATGATTTTTTTTTTAAGGCTCTAGCATCATCTCTCAAAACAGGCTTACTCTCTCATTATCTCAACCATGCCTAGGAGAAAATCAATAAACAATTTGCATTTTTTATCAATATTTAATGTCAGGCAGTAGGATCCTTTTGAAAAGCCTAGGACCTTCTGAGATCCAACTGCTGCCTCCCCTCTCCTGCTCTATTTTTATTTTTATTATTTTTTTTAAAAAAAACATGACAAGGACTGAAGATGCAGCAGGTGCTCTGGCGCTAGGGTCAGTTCTAGTTAAAAACATTAGAGATGGCTATAGCTGAAAAAAAAATTAAATAGCAATAATCATCTGCAGCTGCCTGTCCAAGGGCAGAAACAGCAGGGCTTGGGGAGCATGGTGTGGAATTTTAATGATAGTGGAAGACAAATGAGACCAGGCTGCCATGCAATTAGCGGGCAGTCGAAAAGATGTGTTGGGTCTTAAATGAGGGACATGATCTCCTCTTGACTCTCAGTGTGTGCAGAGAGCCTTCCCTCTGAATGCCATAATGAGGAAGGTAGTGGAGATCCCAAGCAGGCTGACAGAACAATTACACAGAGATAGGTGGGCCAAAGGTAACTCCTTTCCCCACAGCATATTAGTTCCAAACCTGAAGTCTGATTCATCACATTGAGAAGCGCACCAGGAATGGATTCCATGGGCTTCTTTTAATGAACACATTGAGATCTGCTCCATTTGACATTTGTTTTTTTTCTGCTGTGTTCAGGTCAAGATAATATTGCAGATGTCTCTGCAACCTCACAAATGTAGAGTACGTCAAACTCTGCAAGGACTTAATCTATGCCAAATAACTGTAGCCATCTACTTTAAAGCTACAGATCATAGCATCTGAAGAAATAATGAGAATGGCTCTGGATATGTACAAAATGCTTTTTTTTCATCACTCCATCACACAGGAACATAAGAGGAGCTCTTCTGGCTCAGGTCAAAGATCTATCCATCCTAGCATCCTGTTTCCCACAATGGTCAATCTGTTGTATCTCGGAAGCTCACAGATATATCATGAAAGCAGTAGCCCTCCCTCATTACTACTTTTCAGCAACTGGTAATTCAGAAGCATGCAGATATAGGCCTAAATCCTGTTGTTAATCCTGACTAAAGTAGACCCATTCAGTCAGTAGGATTCATCTACATGTTGACTCACCATTCAACAATTGAATGAATATGTCTACTGGGATACCATCTTTAGGCTGACTTCTGTTCGATGCTGGCAGAATGTGCACTAGTGTACTTCTGCCTGGCTTGTGAGTTCTGTGGAACTATCACTGGTGGTGTAGTACACACACTGACTCTAGGGCTGTTCCTATAGTCCAGGCAGTGGCATGATCTGGCTGCAGTTTTGCAGCATGGAGAAAAGAAAAGCCATTGCTCTCCTGAACTTCCAACAAAGATGGAAGTCTAAGAAAGCTTACTAGAGGTCTGGGGTGGGTGGGTGGGTGATGATTCTTTCCTTTTTTATTCTCCCTAGCTGCACAAATGCAGAGAGATAGTGGCCAAGAACCTGTTGCCCCCTACAACCACTGAATGGCTATGGGTGTGTGTGTGACCTAGTGCCAGCAAGCTGAAAGAGTGTCCATGGAGGGTGCCACTGAACAAGGAGGTATAGAATACCTCCTTCTTCTATGTCTGAGTTACACTAGTGAATGTCTTCAACAAAATTCTGGATCCAGCCTTAGTCACATCTGCAGCATGTCCACTGAAATCAAATGAGAGTTTAGTTACTGGCTCATTGTTTTCAGTACACATACTCTTAAGTATAACTAAGTCCAGATCCTCAGAAAGGCTAGTTATTACCATATTTGGTTTACAGCCATCGACTGATTCAACCTTCAGGAATTTTCCATTCTAAGCTAGTGACCATTGCTGAATTTTGTCACTGCGAATTCCATCAGTTAACTATGTGCGCCGTATACAGTTAGCTATGTGGTATGTGAAATCTATACATCAATTGTGTTACACACTCCTTGGCTTAGGAGACCAGCCTTAACCAAGTAGACCATTTGCTCTTATTTAGAGTGACAAATAGGTGCTGCAAAATGCAAAATTAATGCGTCAGGTTAATTTCATGCCCCCCTTGCCTCAGACCGATTAGTGCAAATTAAATTTCATGCTCATCACCCGGAGTCATTGTGAATGTTCTGCGGGAACCTGAAGATTTGCGATGATCACAGCAGCAAAGCGTGAGGGTGCTGTTTGTCGAAGGCATGACGGTTGCAGAGATCATTTTGGCCCATAGTAATGAGGGAATCATGCTGTTGTTGTTCAATAAATAATGAGCTGTATGTCTCTATGTTTTTGCAAGTGTGTGTATGCAAATGGAGAATTCTAATTGGCTCCACATACCACAGAAGTAGGATGATGGTCATTTGTTACCCCAAAATGTAGGTGCCACAAGGGCCACCCCACAATGCCACTGCCTCCTTGAAAAAGCGAGGAATGGATTAGCTCAAAGAGAATGCTTGTGAGAGGGGGGCAACTTAGTGAGACATTTTCTACCAATGTTTATGGGCACATGCAGGAAAATAATCATCCAAAGATTTAAAAGTAAGCTAAAAATGTGTTTTTATTGAGCAGAATTTACTCATGCATGCATACAAGATACACACAGTCAAATATTCACACAAGAGCTAGCTGAAGGATAAAGGGAGGAAAAATTATGGATAGAGAGGCTGAGGGTTTTTGAGGTTTATACAGTTACCATTCCAGAAGAGTAGTGAAGAACTTGAAATGTGACTAATACTTCTGTCTAAGGTCAGACAGGTCAGGATTCAGAGCGACATAGTGGAGTCCAGCATTTCATCTGACTGCAACTGACTTCTCGAAACCAAGGGTTTATATACTCTATTTCACTTCCTGAAGGGGTGTGAGTTAATTGCTTTCCCAGCCTAGTGGACAATGTGAGTTGCAACACAGGCAGTGGAGTCTGGAATGGACTGATTGGATTCAATGTCTTGGTTGAGAAGGGGTTTCTGGGCTAACTGCAGTAGGATATGCACACAGTAGGGATCCTGGCCTCTGTACCTGGGCACCTTATTGTGTTCTGATGTTGGCAGTTGATAGGATTAGCTCAGAGCCATTGAGTCAGGCTTTCTTGGCTAATTTCAGTGAACTTTTGACCTGGCCATGCTGGGATCATCTCTGACCTATTCCCAGCCAGTGTCCCTTTCCACATGGCCTTGCCAGCCGTGAGTATAATTTATATTTTAGGCCAATTAATATATTTTGCCAATTAGACCATATCAAAATGTGGGGGTGTACGTGGATGAATAGCCTGGTTTTGTAATATGTTACACAATGGTGAAATGTTGCATATTTTGGCACCTGGTCCACAAGCAACCTGAATCCAGTTTAAACCTCTGTGTCTTCAACAGAGTTATTCTTTAGAACTTGCATTAATTTGGCCATTTGGGCCTTTTTAGCAATCTTAACAATCCGTTCTTCTAGCTCTGGTGCTTCAGTCCATTTCCAAGTTTGAGCAAACAATATTCTTGCTGCTGTTATCATATATGGAAGAAGTAACCCCTCTGAACAAATCTTGCCAAGAAAACCCCATGATACCTTTGCCTTGGGGTTGCCCTAAGTCAGAAATGACTTGAAGGCGAACAGCAACACCAATAAATAAATTCAATGAGAAGAATAAGAACAGGAACAAATATGCTAAGGTGTGAAAAATGGGTAGATGTTTACAGTGGCCTGAATCCTATTGGCTAGTCCCAATTACAGCAGTCCTATTGAATCAATAGTTGAATAGTGAATCAACACATAGGTAAATTGCACTGATTCAATGGATCTACAGTCCTCTCTCCACATTCACGGATTTGACCGTGAATTTGATTATTCGTGCCTCCCCCCGCATTCTCCTTCTCCCATTCTCATGCATTTTGCCACTTTGTGGAGGACTTCCACCAAGGCAGAACAGAAGAGAAGGGGTGTGTGTGTGTGTGTAGGCTTGAATTCTAGGAGTAGAATTCTCATCCAGAGAGCTCACCAAGCTACAAACCTCAGGATTCCAATGGCTGGAACCCTGGCAGTTACAACGCACCTCAGTTCATTGAACCTATGACTGGTCACAAGAATCTTAAATGCATGCCATGAGACTAAATGCAGACCAACCCTATCACAGGATTTTCTTGGCTGTATTTCTTCTGAGGAGATTTGCCTTTGCCTTTCTCTAAGGCTGAGAGAGTGGGACTTGCCCAAAGTCATCCAGTGGGTGTCTGTGGCTAAGCAGAAATTCAAAGCAAGGGAATCTCAGACTCCTCAGCTACAGGACTGTGATGCTTTCCTTGGTCTTAAACCACCTGCTGTATCATTTGCCACGAATAAATCATATACATGTGATGTGTGCTAGTTTTTGGTATGAAATGGAGTCTTGGGAAAGCCTGGAATTACAGTCAGAAAAACACATTCTTGGGATTCTCAGTTTCCTCTGAGAGTGACTGTAATCTGAGGGGACGGGGAGCTGTTCTTGAATGCCAGCTCTTAGCAGCCCTAGCCAATACAGTAGTGGGGAAGACCGCTGGGAGTTGCAGTCCAGGAACATCTGGAGGACCAGATTATTCTCATTCCTACTGCAATCCTTAGCCATGTAAGGAGATCACCCACAGGCCTTCATCTGCCACTTTATTTCTGGGTTCAGCGTAAACACAGACAGTTGGAGAAATGTCTTCATTGCTGCATTTATATACATTTGTTAAATAAATTATATTATTTCTTCCAAGGAAACCAGCAGTCTTTAACAGTAATGGCATGCAGTTAGCAGATTAAAGACTCCAGTTTTTCCCTAGCGTATGTGTTGTGACCAGATTCATCCAATCTCTAATGAAAATTATAATTTCACAGCTATTGTGTTTAACAAAGCTTAGGAGACATCAGTTGTCTTATTAACATTTACATTTCATTTTTAATGGGTAATATCATCTCTGAGAAATTAAGTAAAGATTATTAGTATTTGAAATGAGGAAAAAAGAACATTTTTTTCCGTCTTGCTCAACTTTAATGAATTCTGGTAGCCGTGGATGAAGATTCATATCCTTAATGCAGAGACGTGCCTCATCTTTCATGTTTGAAACATGAAGAAAGCCTTGCTTAATGCACTATTATAATTATGTTTATTATGGGAAGTTGGGAAATGGAAGGAAGATCATCAAAGAATATGGTATTAATCTAAACTAAATAAACAATAGCAAATTGTGAAGAACAATGTTAAATTTTCCCTAGGGGCAGCTGATGCCTTCTGTAACATTGGGGAGATGATTTTTTCCCTCAGATTTTAGTCTTATTTTTTTTTTTAATTGTTAAAAAACTTGTGTTGGATAGGATTCAAAACTCTGAAAGCTAATTTTAAGTTTGGGCTAAAACCTGGATAGGATTCACTAACCCACCAACATGAATGCTACCATAAAATCATAGAGCTGGGAGAGACCATAAGGGCCATTGAGTCCAATCCCGTGCCATGCAGGAATACACCATCAAAGCATTCCCAGCAGATGACCATCCAGCTTCTTCTTTTTAAAAACTTCCGAAGAAGGAGACTCCATCACAATCTGAAATTTCCACTGTTGAACTGTGCTTACTGTCAGGAAGTTCTTCCTCTTGTTTAGTTGGAATCTCTTTTCTTGAACTTTGAAGCCATTGCTCCATGTCTCTTTGGAGCAGCAGACAGCAGGCCTGCCTCATTTCCATACAACGTCTGTTCAAATATTGAAACGTAAGTTATCATGTAACCTCTTAACCTTCTCTTCTCCAGGCTAAACATATCCAGCTCCCTGAGCTGTTCCTCATAGGGCATAGTTTCCAGGCCTTTGACCATTTTGGTTGCCCTCCTCTGGGCAATATCCTTCCTGAACTGTGGTGTCCAGAACTAGACACAGTATTCCAGTGGAGCCTGACCAAAGCAGAATAGAAATGGTACTATCTCTTGACCTAGGGCCTTTCCACACTACACGGTTACAATGCTATTATTCCACTTTCAGTGTCCAATGGAATCCTGGGGTTTGCAGGTTAGGGAGGGACATTTAGAATTCTCAGCCAAAGAGGTCTTTGACATCAGTAAACTACAAACCCTAGAATTCTACAGTTTGTTGGAAGTGGAATAATAGCACCATAACAGTGTAGTGTGGAAAGGCCCCTAGACACTATGCTCCTCTTGATACAGCCTAGAACTGCATTGGCTTTTTAAGAGCTGCCACAGTACACTGATGACTTGTGTTTTGCTTGTGGTCTACTAAGACATGAGAGCTTCTGCAACAAACAGCTTAATCTCAAAGGCCTGAGTAAATAGAAAGGTCTTTGCTGCTGGTGGAAGGAAAGCAGAGAAGGAGAACGTGTTACCACGGTTATGATATGTCTGGTGAGAGCACTAGATATCTCTTGAAATCAAATGCTTTGGCCTCTATGTGACCTTTCTCTGCCACCCTACTCCACGTGTTTGCAAGGGCCACCGGACAAGCACGTAATAGGCGTGGCCGTTAATGGTTGTACATTCCAAACCCCATTTAGGCAGGCAACTTAATGCCTCTCCGATGCTTTAGGGACCACTCCTTCTTGCAAACCGCCTTGCTCAGCGCGACTTTACACAACGATGCCTGGCTGAGTGCCGAGCCTTTCCTTTATGTTGGTCCATTTGCATACTGGCCATACTATTGTCATCCAGTGCTAAGCTCATCATATAAAACCTGACCTTTTCCAATGCCTTTGTCCAGCTACAAAATTCCTTTGTTCTTACCGGGCATGGCATGGCCTGTAGGTAAAATCCACCCTATAAAGACCTCCTGATTCCGTGTGCCTCTCGGATCGCCCTGGACTTCCATCTAGCCTTGCTGCCGCTCTTTCCAGTGAAGTTTTCCCCTCAGTTCCCAATAACTGAGTCTGCACACCCCGGATCGCTCCTGAGTTTCATCCAGCTTTGCTGTTGGTTTGTCCAGCAATTCGCCCTCTCAGCGAACCGCTCTGAGCTTTCTTCTCCTCAACCTCCACTTCTCTCCAGGACTATGAGACCAGGTGTTGTATTACCCATTCCCCCAAAACTCTCCATTTCTATTTCTCAGTTAGTTAGTGTATGTCTTTGTGTAGTTTGTTCTCAATAAAATATTATTTGTTGCTTTAAACTGTCTAATCCCTCTCTGACCTGACGCTGTAGATATAGGGTAAAAGATCTCAGCTAAAGTTACCCTACCTCTCATTAGCTTGAGAGAGAGCTCGAGTCTAATTTCCCCATCTTGTGTTTTTATTTGGTAATTTGGGCGCCCCTCCTGGGACCCCCAACATACAGGGTAACAAAGGAACCGCATTCCTGGGGGTGGGAATTCCAGTCTGGGAGCAGTCACTGTGTCTTTACCAAAAGTGCCCGGGATGGTGGTGGGAATAAGAGGAAACCCTCCATTACAGGGGAGAGTATAGTTAAGATTTCCTACTTTTGATGACAGCTATCTTATCTAGTTCCAGCCTATCCCATCTGCTACACATGAACAAACAGACCAGTCGTCTGTGAAAACATGTCCATGAGAACAATCCATAGCTCAACGGTAGAGTAAGAGCTTGGAAAGAGCTTTTTTGGCTAGATCTTCCAAAATCTCCAGTGAACATAGTCCGTATTTCAATTACTTGCATCACCTGTTACTGTCTGGAACTGTGAAACAGGATTTGTAGTCTTCATGGCAATGAGGATGGGAATGGTTTGGGGAACGATGAGTGGGGTAAATTTGGAACTGGACCTGAACTCTGTCAAAGCCTGGGCCCTACAGAGAAAGAGAAGACCAATAATTGCAGGGTCTGAATTATTCCCAGGTCTCAGTATTTAAGAGAACCAGTATGATGTAATGATTGGAGTGTTGGATTTGGACTCCAGGATAGCAAGGCTTGAATCTTCACTTGGCCATAGGGAAGTCATACTCTATCAGCTTCAAAGGAAGGCAATGGCAAACCCTTCTGAACAAATATTGTAGAGAAGATTTGATACATTTGCCTTCAAGTTGCCATATGTCAGAAATGACATGAAGGGACACAAAAGAACAACATCAGCATGCGGATATGAAAAGGCACCTGCTCAAAATCTGGGACAACCACTTTGTGATTGGTGTAGGTATATGGAACTAGAATGTGAATTTGTTTATGTCCACTTCCTGTGTTTCAATCTATTCCTAACTCTTCTCCTGACCTATTTTAGGCACTAGCAATTTTCTGCTCCTTAGGTGGGCCAGCTGAAATGCCATTATCCTGAACCTTCCAAACTTGTCTGGTATCAGATCTGGAACAGTATGTACATTTTAAGCAATATTGTCCTACGTCCTAACACTGTAAATGGGAACCTAGGTCATATGACACCACAAGGTAGCTAATACTACCTTTTTTTTATATTAGACCCTTTCTGCTCCACACTCCCAACCTGCCATAGGGAAAGGAGAGGGACATAAACATCAGCTTATGTGCAATGTTGTTGTGGTCCGATCCTTCTCTCATTTCCAGATGGCGTGATTGCGCCACAAATCATTAACAGGTTTTCACCATCAATGACCAGTGATAGCACCACCATCACAGACTTACCTTATCTGTGGAGGCCCTGGAAGCACAATGGCCATGCTTCCTGCCACAGCGCAGTCTGGACAGTACGTGGCTGCACTGTGGCAGGAAGAGGCATGGCCATCACGCTTCCTGGATCCTGGAGGCAGCTGGTGCAGAGGGGAGTGCTCCAGTCATGCTCCCTTCCCAGCAGGGGTGATGCCAGGACCTACACTGGATGTCTCTTTGAGCAGGTAAGGTGCAAAAAGGGCCTCTGTGTATTGGGAACTTAGAATTCTTGCATATATATTTCCAGAATCATGCAGAAGATTGATGAAGTTTTCTTTTCCTTTTCTTGTGTACACCAGAGCTAATCTTTGAGCTTTCAAAAGGCTGTGCTTACTTGACAGAAGATGGATTGGCTCAAATTTAAGATTCTCCCCATTTATCTTAGAGTGATTTCTTTATCCGGTCCAGTTGAGAAAATCCTTTAAAAGATGGGGGAGGGAACCCTTCTCATCTGTGAGAGAGAAATATGAAGGCAAAGAAAGCCATAATCCTCTATTAGTATCTCTTAGTAAAGACCTTTGGGTAGAAAGTCCAAATCTACATATAAATGGAACCATTCTGAACATATGTTCCGCATGGGCATGCACCGATCAGTTTTCTCTGTAGGAATAATGGGGCAGGTGAAGTTGTATCATGAAGAATGATGGATATAGAGTAAATTAAACATCTGAAAAGAGATGGAGAGGAGCAGCTTAAGGTATTCATTTTCCTAATGTTTTCTCATTCTGTGTCATCCGTTTAAGGATCCTATGACCTGACATCAAACTTTCATAGCATACAGTTTCCTCTTAATTAGAGTTGATACAATGTCCCAAAGTATGGATGTTGCCTGTGGCAGACTGTGAGTTTTGTCCCTGAACAAAGGATCACATAGCATTAATAAAGTGAAGAAGTATCATGAACACATTTCAGGATAAACCTCATAAAATGGAATTTGTATTCTGGTGATGTCTGCATGTAAAGATTATTGGGGGATTTGGTCATTCATAAAGAGGACATGGAGCATTGTGTGATCTCATCATTCAGCCAAAGTCATGGGGCATCACATGTTGAGCCATGTTAGATGAATAGCATTCCAGAGAAACCTGTTCAGAGTGAGGACAATGCTGGCTCTGATTTGTATTCATGGCATCATCACATAGCCAGATCTGACTGGCTGTGTGACCATGTGTCTGTATGATCCTGGGCTAGCTGAAGTCAACTCAGGAAGAATTATAGATTGTCAAAATTATATAGCATAGAAACTGTAGACCAGGAAAAGACACCACTGAGAATAGGAAGAAAACACTGCATTAAACCAGTAAATAAATGGCGAGAGGGTTTTTCTGAAACTTCCCATCCTCTGAACTAGAACCCAGAAATACCATCCATCTTTGCAGTGGTATGTATACGTATGTGTCTATATGCCCAAGAAATACAGGTGTTACCCTGATTTCCGGGGTCCTGGGAGGGACACCTCAATGTGCTCACAATGGGGAATGGGAATTAGCAGAGCACAAGCTAGCAATGCAAGAGGCAGGGCAACCTAGTGAGATCTTGAACCCAATGTCTATGGGGTCAGGCCGAGTCAATGAGCAAACAGAAGTAAATAATAATTGTTGTCTTTATTGATGAAAAACACAGTCAAATACGTGTATGCAACACACTCACACAGGCCTATTGAAATAAAGGTAGGAGTTGGATAGAGGGTTTTTGAGAGGTGTTTTAGTATGGGAAATACTACACCTGTCCTGAAGCCCAAGTAGTCTGTAGAAAAGTCCATAGAAGTGGAGTTTCTCAGCATGTGGAGTTAAGGGAAATGCTTGCCGAATGAAGTGACAGCAAGGTGGGATGGAAGCCAGGACTAATCTGAAGAAGCGCTCAAAGTCAGGGGGTCTTATAGGGGAAAATGTGCCCATAGGCTGGTCCGTTCCCGGGGAATACAGTGAGTTTCAGGCTGGAGACAAAGGTCAGTATTTTACATGACTGAATTATGACAGTGTTGTCAATAGAGTAGCCAGTATGCAAACGTGGAATGCTTGACAGTTGAGTATTCGGCTCATCAAGCCACCTGCTCGAGGCAAGGAGTCTTATGTAAACAGCATGCATACATAATGTGATCTTAGATAGTACATGCCTTGAGGTCTCCTAAAGCTGTGGTCTGGCTGTTACTGGCCTGCCTGGATCGGTTTTGAATGGTTCAGCTCTTTTCAGCCGTTCTTGTGTGCATGCTTGTCTGGGTGCCTCGCAAGCACACGGAGAGGAATGGTAAAGAAGGCCAAATTCTTGGTATCAAATGATATCTAATATACCACAAGACCGGACCAGAAAACTACGATAACACAGGTACGACAGAGCCTGAAAACACTACTTTTTAGGTTGCAGTTCCCAGAATTCCCCATGTTGCATGGCCAATGACCATGTTGGCTGTGTAAGTTTGGGACATGTAATCCGGAAAAAAAAAAGTCATCTTTCCAACTGCATGTATACACACATATACATATACACTTATATTTACAGCAGATATCTGGAAATTATCTGTATGGGATGATAAGAAGAATATTTTATGCTAAGAATGGCATTGTAGGGAAAGTGTAATATTTCTGTCAGCTGTAGAGTGGCATCTTCAGTTTGCAAATCAATTGCAAATGTAAACAGAAAGTGCAAATTATCTGAACCATCTGGCTCCTGATGCATCACTACTGCAGCCACCCAAGAAGTGTCACAGCAGTAACACATTAGCGCATTAGTTGGCAATTGGAATTGGGTAAATTTGAGCATCTCATTTTTGGCCCTCTTTGGCCAGGATTTTTAAAAAATGTATATAGGCTCACAGGGTAGCAAGGATTTCCAGTACTAATAAGAGTTGAGTGCATAGTCTGATCACAATTAAAAAATATTAGAGGCCAATGCTGAAGTATATGCTAAGAGAAGTATATCGACTTATTCTGGGACAGCAACGCTAAGTTGCAACCTTGTTGGTGTCTTACACGTGTGTTAAGTTCTCCTATGGAAATGGTTGGATTTTTTTTTTGTCTGATGTGGAACATCCATATTCAGAACAAGTTTGTGGAAGTGGAGTCCTGCATGAGCATGGTTGTGCATTGGGCAGGGACGCTCATGTGCAATGTGCACAGTTGCACATTGATATCTGTGTCCATTGAGAATTGATGCACATGAGTATTGGGTTTTTAATTTGAGGATTCGGTTGGGCCATCCCTAACCATAATGTTATTGTCCACCTTCTCAGTGAAGGATCTTGGCCATCATGTCATGGCTAAGAGACTGATGTATGAATCAGGTAATCCCCTGACCTATGACTCAGGAAAAAGTTGGGCTTCCTGAAGCCAAAGTTACCTCTTGTATCTTCTGGAGCTATCTATCTAATATATAAAAGTTAGGGATGGGCCAACTGAATCCTCGAATCCTTGAACCCTTGGCAGGGAATCGAGATTCGGGAATCCAAATCCCTGTGCCAGAATAGGCAAACCGAATCTTTTGAATCTGCCACCCAAACAGTTTGTTGGAGACTGGGACGCCTGAAAACCTGGGAGATCAGAATACCTGAAAATTTGGGAGACTAGACACACAAGGGGAGATGGCAAGTAGATGAATTTTTCCCTTGGAGTAAAAATGGCCTTTGCTAACAATTTCACAAATTACATCTGGGGTTGTATTCTAAGATATTGAAATTGAATATTTAAGATTTAAGTTCAGCACTTGACTGGAAGGAACAGGCTTGAGATTTCAAGGACAGCTGAAACATTCCTTTGCACAGCTTCTTCGCAAACCTCTTTCATACACAATTCTGGGGTTTCTAGTTTTACAAAGTGTCACAGTCTTCTCTGCCAAAGTGTGCTGGTGCATCATCAAATTACAAACCCCAGGATGCCAGAAGGAGCTATGCAAAGAAAATCCAGTTTTGACCTGGATTATTTCTGTACTGTAGTATGTGACCCTGTTTACACAGGAAGGAAAATGTGGGAGTAATCCACATTTTTCTGCCTGTGCAGAAAGGGCCTTCATGTTATTTTCAACCTGGGGAGATCTGGGGAGATCCTGAGGCATTTCTTCAGAGGGAGGTTTGCCTTTGCCAAGGCTTTTGCTAAGGCTGAGAGAGTGTGTCTTGCCCAAGATTATCCTTCTTCCCCTAGCTTTTTAAACCCTTAAAAAAAAAAAAAAGGATTCAAAATATTCAAGATTTGTGAGATTAATGGATTCCCAGAACCTTCCATGGATTCAGATCCAGATTCAGAAAATTCTGGATTTGTCCCATCCCTAATAAAAGTCAAAGTTTGTGAGTTGGGCTGTGTCAGGTGAAGACCTTATATGATTGGCTGCCTAAGAAGATTCTATGGAATCCTGGGGTTTGCAGCTTAGGGAGAGGCATTTAGAATTCTCAGCCAGAGAATAGGCCAATAGCTATGGAGATGAGGCCTAGCAGCAAGGAGGAGTGCAGTGTATTCCCTCAGGAACCCAACCTCTGTATGTCAATAACTCTGAATACAGATTGGATTGGGGAATATGGGGGAAAACTTATAGGTACTGGACAAGACAGTTTGGGGAATTAGAGACACAGGATCTCAAATCTTTCTAACAAGCATTTCCTATGAGAAAAAAGTCCCAGGCAACACTGGGTATATACGCTAGTTTGTTATAAGAGGTGAGAGTGCTTCCCAATCTAATTCTGTCTTCTTCACCCAGACAGAGATAGCTCACAGGGTGAAGCAATTTAGATCATGCTTTACATCACTGAGTTATTTATGACACTATGTTCTATACTGCTAAATGCACAAGGCCTTTGTCGTTGTTTCTGCAAATGATTAAGCTTGCATTTTGTGCACAATTACCTACACTGTTTTGATTGATTGCCTGCAAGACCATTCCCCTGCATGGGAAGAAAAAAACCCTGAAAATAAAAGGTATTCAGGGGACAAATATTCCTAAAATAAAAGGCATCCATTGAAGAGCAGCAGAAATAGTCTTCATTCAACTTTTGCCTTTGCCCATCCCCAACCCAAGTATGCACATCTCTACTAACAAAGGCCATTTCCACATGACAGGGCTGTCCCGCTATGGGGATAGGATGGCAGTGGTTGGCTAGTTGTGCTTCGGCGCAACGTTATCACAGGCCTGCTGCCATCCCATCTCTATGCGTCACATTTGCAGGGTATTCACTAAACTGATAACATCTGTTCAGCACACATGATCTTGTGATGCTCCCATACCTAACTGTCCTGCGGAAGGGCAGGAAGCACAATGGTGACACTCCCTTCCCCAGTGCAGCCTGGGAAATGTCAGGCTGTACTGTGGAAGGAAGAGGCTGGGCCATGGCACTCCCTTCCACAGGTCCCGTGTGGAGGGGAGCATTCCTGTTGCACTCTGTTCCCTGCCAGGACTGCAATGGGATGACTCGCAAGAGCCCCGTCATGTGGAAATGACCAAAGGTGTAATAGTTCTATACTTTCTAAATTGTCATTTCTTTACTCAGAGGCTCTGGGGACTTTTAGTCTGGTGAGATTCTGAGAATTCCCTTTGAAAGGTGCTGAGCCCCATTCAGTGAACTACAATTCCCAGGTATCTCTAGAAGGAGGGAAATGACTTGTGAAACAAATTAAGCCTGTCAGGTTGGACTAGTGTTGAGTCAAAATGCTTTCCACTTGCTATGCCATCTCCTTCCTGGCAGGAGGAATTACAGCTTGGAAAAGGTAAGGGTTCTTTTTAGATTTGAAGAGTTTCCAAAGTTCCAAAGACTAGCAAAATTCTGGGAACTGTGCTCCAAAAAGTAACATCTTCCAAATTCTGGGAGAAATGATAGACATTTCTGCATTTGGGGGTACATAAAATTGGAAGGAAGGAGAAAATGTGAACACAGGCTATTTCTGCACTAGGCTGTTATAGTGCTATTATTCTGCTTTCAACATCCTATGGAATCCTGGGGTTTGCAGTTTAGGGAGGGGTCTTTGAAGCCCCTTCCTAAACTGCAGACCCCAAGATTCCATAAGATGCAGTCGCATAGGAACGGGGAAGCGGGGGGGGCAGTCGCCCCAAGAGGCAATGTTTCTGAGGCGTCCCATCCTGTAGCCACGCCCCTGCATGCCCTGGCCATACCCCCACGCACTACAGCCATGCCCTCGCACAGTGGCCACGCCCCTTGTGCTGTAGCCACACCCCTCCTGCACCCCTCCACACACTCCAATCTCCACCATTGATAAGATGTTGAAAGTGGAATAACAGCACTATAACAGCCTAGTGCAGAAATGGCTACAGTGACCTGGAGTTTCTTTTGCTGGTTCTCATTAAGTGGATATCCCTTTGCTCAAGGGGTTGGCAGGTAGTGCATGACATTGCAACAGCAGGGAGGAGTTGGTAGACACTGCAGCTCTGAGACTAGCCCTGTCCTCTCAGTTCAGAAGCAGGAGTGCTTGTCCTACTCTCCATTTCCAGAGCAGTTTGGGCTGGAATGACAGTGAAATATTTCTCTGCTCCTCAGATAACATCAGAATCAGTCCTATAGCAAAACTTACAAGGTCAAGAGTAGACCAGGGAATTGCCAGATTAAGAATGGTTCATTCTATTCCATCTTTCTGTTGATAAAAACCAACAAGTTGCAGGGCTACATTCTGTGCCATTTTCGATCCTAAGAAAAGCTTAATAAAAGTGTGTGTGTGTATGTGTGCGTGTTTGTGTAAGAATATCTGAAAATATTCCAAAAATGTTGGAAAATATCGACAAGAAGAACACTGGATCAATGAGAACCATCACATATTGGCGTTTGTTCTTCTCCTTATTTATGCATGGCATTTTTGAGCAATGTTTTTCACCCAGGAAACAGCATTTTCTGAGGAGAAAAAAAATTGCAGAAAATAATATTGATATCTCACTGGTAAATCCTGTCCCGGGGTCTACAATTTTGATATTAAAATATGATTCAATGTGCCTGGGAGGTCACCTGGATGGGCACATAGGCAGCAATGGTCGAATGATTGAAAACCAAGTCAGGCCAGTAAAATCCCCAGTCACATAGCCCCAGGAGACTGAGGAGCCAATCTGAGGGGATTAGAGTGTTTGCTCCAAGTTGAGCAAAATCCTATCAGGCGAGGACCATTTACATGAAGTCGCACCACAACCCAATGCAGCCGAAGATCCTGAGACTTTGGCAACACCTTGCAATCTCATCATACTAAAAGAATTGCCATCGTGGAGCTTCCTTTCATTGCAACACCCATTGTTCTCCCTGGGAAAAGATTAGCCCTCCAGGTACCTTTTTCCCTACAAATAGTCCCAATTTTTGTGAGGTTCTTTGGATTACTCCTGGTTATCCCATCTGACCATTTCTCCATCCGTTGAGTAATCCCCCCAGCCCTCTCCGTGCTGAGCTCCACTTGTTTGCTGTTTTTCCCAGACTGAGGACTTCAGGAAAAGGTGCAGTATTACCCCAGCTACAACCCCTTCAATATTCCCCTATCCAGTTTCCTCTTTTGCTTCTTCTTAATAGATCTTGAGTGAGTGTGTGAGTGAGTGTGTTCATGCCTAAGACTTTCATTCAATAAAATCATTTTATTAGACATTTTCGTATGTTTTTTGGCTTGGCCTGATCCCATAAAAACTGGGTAAAAAGACTCCGCTAGGTTACCCTGCCTCTTGCATTGCTATTGCTCATGTTCTGGCCAGTTTCCATTCCCCATCACATGGCACACGTTGAGGTGTCCCCCAAGGGACCCCAGAAATCAGGGTAACAGAATGCAGAAATATTATTTTCTCTGCAGAAAATGCTATTTTCTACACTCTCTCTCTTACACGTGCACACATGCAATTTTTTTTTTAAAAAAAGCCATGTGAATCCCCCCCCCCAGAATAAGTCACGTACTGCAAACAGTCTTCAAATCCTGCACTGTTTTCAAAGAATTTCTCAGAAAGGAAAGAAACTAGCTAAAATTGATTCCTTCAAGAATGAAACCATCAAAGAATTGCATTTTGTACAGGGGTCTCTGTGTGTGTGAGCGTAGGGAATTTTCTCTTGGCAACTCCCATTCATTTTGTGAGGCACTTTTTCCTCAAGCAGAGAAAGAAAAAGCGAATGATCTCTAGCCCTGACTTTCCTTTCTTTTCTCTTGATAAATTTGGCCCATGCCTATGATTGAAAAGAAATCCTGTTTTTATTATTGGAGACAAATCTAGCAAGCGGGAAGCATATGTTGGGCTTTGGACCTCATGCTGGGGCATCTAAGCTCCAGGCTCACACACCAATCAGTTCCTTTCAAACAACCCTCTCCTCCCATTCACAGGGGATGGTAAGGCAGCACCATTCAAGCCAGCCAGAGGAGGTCTCTAACGCCGCTTGGCAACCCCCAAGAGCTGCCCAAGACCCATCTAACAAAATGTCACCAGGAACCAGTGCAATATAACAATAATAGAAGAAAGGGGTGTGTGTGTTGGGGGGGGTGGAGGAACCCAGAGGGGGAGAAAAGTAATCAATAGGCAAGATATCAATTTGCATTTCACTCAATGCAAAAATGTATCGACAAGGTAGCAAAGGGGGAGCTAGCCACAGGGTGTCTTAAAGGTTTACGGTGAAATCTTTAATGCTACTTTGCTAATGTGATCTCTGCAATAATTGCACCGCTTGGAAAACTGGGTGTTTATTTATCTCTCTCTCACTCTGTCTCACTCCCTCTCCAAAGGGCAGCATGTGGAGTATTGATCGGTATTAGAAATGATAATGAGGTTATTTTGTGCCTCGGCAGAATGCCTTAACTGTTTCCGTGCTCCTAATAAATCAGAGGTAAAGTACTGGGAAGCCAAACCATGCTGACTTCAGCTTGGAACTGTCTGCTCATTTTTCAAAACTTAGGCTGAGAGCCTGTTCACTGGCTGCCTAGCTTAAAACCAAACCACTTGAGTGATGCTGGATTGCACCATTGCACCCAAACCTGGCAGGTTCTTGCAGGACTGTATGTACCTGCAGGCAATTTGTCTTCTCTCAGCATTGTTCACACACAACACCACAACCCTGATGAAGATACTGCTCTTGTGCAAGCTCCTGAAAAGTGAAACTGTGTGTGCAAAAATTTAGGTCAGTGTAAGGATCATTGGGATTTCAGCCCATCAGTGTCTTTGACTCAATGTGTTTTCAATTTACTAATCAAGAGTGCAGTTCAAAAGTTCTCAATTATTTATTTAAATTTATCTAAAGTAGTTGCCTGCTGGTCCTCAATCCACCAAGGGCCCTGAAGCTGGGTACAATGGGAGGAAAAAAAACGGGAAACATTAAATACACAATTTATTTATTCATCTCATTTTGGTTCATTTCATTTCATTTCTATCCTGCCTGTTTCCCAATCATAGAATCATAGACTTGGAAGAGACCACAAGGGCCATTGAGCCAGAGGCATATCTAGGGTGGGGCAACTGGGGCATGTGACCTGGGCACCAATCCTGAGGGGGAGTGCAAAAAAGCCAACCCCCCCTCCTGCCTGGCCCTGGCCCGCTGATGCCCCTGGCCAGCTGCTACCCCACCCCTGCTGCTGCCCCCTCTACTTCCCCTTGCCTGCTGCCCCCACCCTTGCTGCTGCCCCCCACTCACCCTCACCACTACCCCCAGCCCCACTGAGGTCTTCATTGACCCAGGGCAGCAATGGCTGATGGGAGAAGCAGCACCTAGGGGGACGACTTCCACACTTGCCGTAGGTGCTGTTGAGCCTAGATACACCACTGCATTAAGTCCAACTCCAAGCCATGCAGGAATACACCATCAAAGCATTCAGGACACATGGCCATCCAGTCTCTGTTTAAAAATCTCCAAAGGAGACTCCATCTCACTCCCAGGCAGAATATTCCACTGTTGAATTTCTCTTACTGCGAGGAAGTTCTTACAATAAGGGACTCAAAATGGCTGATAACATGTTAAAAATGAAATAGATTAAAACCATGCAAAAACATCAACAAAAAGTATAGAAGTTATTTAAAAGACAGTTGGCTTACTGAAAAGATAATTAAACAATTGATAATGCTAAATTATAGCAATTTATAAAGCTAAATTATAAACTCCAGGAGCGTTAAGTCCTTTCTAAACCCTACCTTTTCCTGTAGACTTCTGGTCATGATCCCAGCAGCACCTCTGCTGGGAACGAAGTGTGACGGGAATGCTCCCCTCTGCACCAGACTGGCTCCCTGCACCAGACCGGCCTGAGTCCAAAGAACTCTCTGGCTGAGAATTCTAAATGCTCCTCCGTAAACTGCAAATGCCAAGATTCCATAGGATGTTGAAAGTAGAATAATAGCACTATAATAGTCTAGTGTGGAAATCCATGATAAGTTTACCTTTAGGGTCATCATAAGACTTGAAAGCGGCAACAAACAACAACAATAAAAGAATGTAGCTATATGACATAGGAGAATTATTGATAGCAAGACTGGATTCTTATTGAACATGCAGCAAACTTCTATAATTAGACTCTGAAGTTGCAAAGGGAACTCAAATGTAGTTTGAAAGAACAGTGCTTTGTTATTATAATTTCTTCCTGAGAGGTTAAAAAATAATAATCTGCCAATCTGTTTTTCAGAACCTGGCTCCAGTTTTCTTTCTTTTCCTCTTAGCTACACTTACGTACTCACCAACACATACTTGTAAAAATGGTTATTTTTTTTTAAAAAAATGGCATTAAAAATGAATCTATTGTTTTATCAATGCTAGTTAAGCTTCATAGGTAGCTAAAAGATAGCTCTGTTATCTGTCTGCCTGTGACTAATATTATCATTATTCCATTTCTGTTCTAAAATTGAGGAAAATGAAAAGCAAACAGGCATCCTAGCCAATTTAATGTAATTTCAAGTTACAACAATTTCCTCTTTCATCCAAACTCATATTTATCAAAAGGCTAGCACTGTAAGCAGTTGGAATAATTGCAGTAAAACTAGGAAATGCACAGGCTGCAATATATTCAGGATGTAATAATGTCCTTCCTCCCAGGAGCTGTGGGTGGCATACATTTGCTTCTTCCTATATTTTCCTTTGGGGGGTCATTGTAGTGAACATGAACTGGATTCGCTGACTCAGAATGCTTGTGCTAAGCAGGAGTAGATGGGGAATCTGTTGCTGTGGGAATACTTTTGATTTTACAGCCACTCCTCTTGCAACTGCTTTGAGTTGTACAGAAGGTCCCACACAACTGAAAGCAGTTGCAGGAGAAATGGATTAACTACCAGTGCAAGAATGGATCCACTAGACTGCCATTGTGCTATGTCTTAGCAGCTAGGATCACTGATTGAGCATCTTTGGGGCAAACACACTAATCCCCTCAAGTCAGCTTCCTGGGGCTGTGGACTCTTTGTTTATTGTGGGTTTACACATTTTGAGATCTCCTGGGGCTACATGACTGGGGATTTTACTGGCCTGACCTGGTTTTCGATCTTTGACTGTTGCTGCCTACCTGCCCATCTGGGTGACCTCTCAGGCACATTGAATCATATTTTAATATCAAAATTGTAGATCCAGGGATAGGGTTTTCCCAGTGGAGTAACATGAAGTAAAGCCCTTTCTGCACCCTGACCCCAACCCACAATGGCCACAGGATTGTGACAGGATGGTTCTGAATGATGTGGTTGTGATCCCGTTGTGATCCTGTGACCATCCATCACAATCGCAGAATAAATCATTGATGGGTTTCTCCCATCAATGAACCATAATTGCACAGTTCTCCTGCCTCCCTCCTGCTCTTACCTGCAGTGCAAAATGTCAGGAAGCGCAGTGGCTGTGCTTCCTTTCCCAGTGCAGCCTGGGAAAGTGCTAGGCTGTGCTGTGGAAGGGAGGGGCAGAGCCATCGCACTTCTTCCCATCCAGCAGGCAGCCTGTGCGGAGGGGAGTGAGAAGCTTTCTCCAGATCCCCATGCGATGGATTCTACAAAATCTAAGATGCAGAAAGAGCCTAAGATTTCCAGTGAACTCTGGCTGCCCCAGTTCATATCCTACACTATTCCTTGCACAATTTGCTGTAATACATTGGAATGTTTGCAACATAGAGATCAGGGTAAACACAAGGTGAATCGTTTACATGTTTTTGATGGCCAGGGCACAACGGTTCACAAAATGGTTGGGTAGCATCCTATTAGTGACTTACGTACAGGTCAGCCTCCCAAGGAAGCAGTTGGACATTTTTGTCCAATGCAGAAGTCCATAATCAGTCGAGAATTTCTAAAGCAAAGTCACATATATACTGCCTTTGTGCATGTGGTACATAATGTGCATTGTACATTTTACATGCAGATGTGTGTTGTGCTTTGCAAGTGTGCCTTTCCCATTTGCTTGTACATTAAGTTCCTCCACTCCACAATTCACTCATGCACAATCATCACATAACTTTCTGAGCATAAAGTTATAGTCTGTCTCCTTGAAACAGAATCTTGACTGATCATCTCATTCACAGTTTGGTAACATCACGTTATAACTGGGATACGATTTTGGTTAAAGCACTCACGTCACACATACTTCAACCCTTGTTTTGAATACTTGAAAGAAAATGTTTTGTTTCATGCAAGCTCATTGAGCATTCCTTGCCTGGCCAATTCGTACCTTTCTCAGACCTCAGTGGAAGACAGTGGTATTAAGGGAGCCAGAATCTGCAAAACTGGAGCTGTTAGGATTATTTGACATTTACTAGCAGAGAAAAGAGTCCTGTGCTGAGCTTGTGACTACTGAATTAGAGTAATAATAATTCTATACACTTGTAGTAGAGAAAACAGGGGCTACCTAGCATTTTTATCATGCCTATATTTGGTACCTATAGTTGCTAGTTTGCATTTTTCTCTAGGAGTTTAGGTATAACATGTCACTTCCTGTTTGTTGGTCTTAGACAGACCTTCTCTCTTCCTTCATCAGTTGGTCTGCACCAATCTGCAGTTTGTTCTCCATGTTGTAGTCTATATTTCTTCTCTTTTTCCTTCATGTTTGAAAAGCACATGTAGCAGAGCCTCTTACCACAAAATGTTATGAAGCCTTTAGTACTCAGTATTTGTAAAACCTAATCCATACATTTTACAAAGAAGACTGAGACTACTTTATTTTTCTGCTACACCCTATGTGTCTGTGTGGTATTGGTGTGGGACTGGGTGGTGCTCACTTTCTGCTTGTGAATACTAATAATTGTGTTTGGAGATACACTACTATCTCTCACATTCCCCAACAACAGCTTCCTATTTATGATTAGGATATTTATTTATTTCTTTATTTATTCTTTAAGTGTTTATATCCAGTCATCTATCCAGAGATCTCAGTGTAGATTACAATAAACCAGTCTGAAAAATTTAAAATAGTGCAAATAATAGAAGTGATTTTAAAAGTCTAAAAGCAGATTAACATTTTTAAACAAGTTAAAAAGAGAGATCAAAACTAGTTAAAATAGTTTTAAATTATTTAAAATCATGTATATTTGAGGGATTGTATAAAACCAAATTAGGCCTCAAAAGGTTAGTGAACAAGGGTGCTTTCACTTAGTGCCAGAATGATAGCAACATTGATATCAATTGGGCCATTAAGAGAACAGTGTTTGACAACAAGGGTGTCGCAGCAGAGAAGCCCCATTCTGTATTGTCCCATAACATATTGCCCTGGCTGATGGGACACAGAAGAGATCCACTTCAGCAGACCTTAAAACTCAGCCATGTGTATATACAGGAGGTGCTCCTTCAGGATCGGGGTTGGACTGGATGGCCTGTGTGGTCACTTCCAACTCTGAATTTCTATGATTCTATGATTGAAAGCCATTTAGGTCTTTAAATCTCATGTTCCTTTAAATGTCATCTGAATTCAGACTGGAAGCATGTTGGCAGCCAGCACAATTCCTTCAAAACCAGTGGTGTATTATTTTTGTATGATCTGATCAGCAATGTAGCATTAGCTGTAGTTTCCAAGTTGTCTTCAAGGGCAACATCATGTAGAGAGCATTGCGGTAACCTAAGTTACCAGTGCATGGACTACTGGGGCTATATCATCCCTGTCCAGCAAAGGCCACAGTTGGCAGACCAGTGCAAGCTTGCACCGAGCACTCTGAGTCATGAAGTCCATCTGAATCTCCAGTGACAAAGATGGATGTGAGAATACTCCCAAGCTACGCACTTGTTCCTTCAGGTGAGTGCAGCTTCATCCTGGGCAAACTGCTTACCCAGTTCCCAGACCTGAAAACCATCAATCTACATAGCCTCTGTCTTATTAGGATTCAGCTTCAGCTTATTGGCCTTCATCCACCCATTACAGCATCCAGGCACTGGTCCAGCACCTGCATAGTCCTAGCCAACTCTGACAACAAGAAGAAGTAGAGATGTGTTACCAGAATACTAATGGCACCCTACCCCAAATCCATTTTTGGCCTCAAGTGGATTCCTGTTGATATTGCACAGTGCTGGAGATAAGACAAAACCCTGTGGCATCCCACAGCTTAATGGCTATGAAGCAAAACAGGAGTTCCTCATTGCTATTCTCTAGAACCAACCGCACAGGTAGGAGCAGAAGCACTGTGGCACAGTTTCTCCTACTCTCATGTGATGGAGCTGGTCCAGTAAGATACCATGATGAATGTATCAAAAGCAGCTGAGAGATCTAGGAAGAACAATAGGGTAGCATTTTTCCATCTTTAAATATAATTAGGCCATTAGTCAGAGTGACTAAGGCCATTTCAGTGCCCTGGCCTGAAACCAGTCTGAAATTGGTTCAAATAATCTGTTTTCCTCTAGAATGCCTGAAGTTGCTGAGCCATCACATGCTCAAGTACTTTGTCCAAAAGGAGTTAAATAGGGCTGTAACTTCCACACACCTCTGGATCCAAGGAAATCCTCTTCAAGAATGGGTGTACTACTGCCTCCTTCAAGGAAGCGGGCACCTCTCCCTGATGTAGCAAGGCATTTACCTCTCCCTAGATTCACCTGGTCTACACACCCCTGCTAGAGTCTTGTCCATGAACATCAGGTCTTACCAACCGAAAATGATCCTGAGAAAACTGTCCAAATGGAACACTGGATGCGTCCTCAGACTCTGCAAAATTGGGGCATCAGGTTCTGAATGAATATGAATGACTTTCTCCTCAAAGTGCCTAGGGAATTTGTCACAACAGGCAACAGATGGTTCAACTCCTTGCCTTTCTGAGTCTGATCCCAAATGAGCTCTTCACCATTCAGAATAACTCTGCCAAATGGCATGTTGAGGATACTGTAGTCAACACAGAATAAGATTTCTTAACTGAATGCACTGACACATAATAGGATATCCATTTATGGATTGTCCAACCCTTTCTGCACCTTACCTTCTTCCAGCACTGGGGTGCAGGGATTGCATGAGCAGCCTCTGGCGAGAGGCTCTTGCGTCCGGGGTCCTTCGGCTCCACACGAGCTGCCTGCTCACACAAGAGCCCCACCTCTTCCTTCTGCAGTACAGCCTGGGACCTTCTCAGGCGCTGGGGAAGGAAGCACAACCGGTGTGGCTCCGGAGGCTCCGCACACCAGGTAAGTGCGCACGGGGCCCGGGAGCAATGCGCCATCACGCACCATTTTCGGCTTCTAGCCGAAAATGAAAAGTTGCGCGATTGGCCCCTGCCGGCCCCTGGAGCATCGCACGATTGTGAGTGTGTCGTGCAGATCGCTCCTCACAATCGTGTGATGCTCCAGGTGCCCTTTTGCATGGAAAATGCCTTGCAGAAAGGTCCCAAGAAGGGAAGAAAGATTTGCAAACAATTCCAGTGTTACTGTAGTTTCTAGTCCAGACTTGTGGGATATTAGATATCATTTGATATCAAGAATTTGGCCTTCTTTACCCATTCTTCTCCATGTGCTTGTGAGGCCTCTGGACAAGCACACACACAGGCACGGCTGAAAATAACTGAACCATTCAAAACAGATCCAGGCAGGCCAGTAATAGCCAGACTGCTGTTTCAGGAGACCTCCAGGCAAGTACTCTTTGAGATCACATTATGTATGCACGCTGTGTACAAAGGACTCCCTGCTCCGAGCAGGCAGCTTGACGAGCCGAATACTCAACTGTCAAGCAAGTTTGCATACTGTCTACTCTATTGACAACTCCGCCATAACTCAATCATGTAAAATACTGACCTTTCGGAGGCTTTGTCTCTAGCCTGAAACCCACTGTATTCCCCAGGAACAGACTAGCCTATGGGCACATTTTCCCCTGTAAGACCCCCTGATTTTGAGCACTTCTTCGGATCGCTCCTGGCTTCCATCCCGCTTTGCTGTCACTTCATTCAAGGAGCCTTCCCTCAGCTCTACGTGCTGAGAATCTCCACTTCTACGGACGTTTCTTCAGACTACCCGGGCTTCAGGACAGATGTAGTATTTCCCATGCTAAAATCCCTCTCAAAATCCTCTATCCAACTCCTACCTTTCTTTCAATAGGTCTGTGTGAGTGTGTGTGCATACATATGTTTTGACTGTGTTTATCAAAAATAAAGAAACAATTATTATTTACTTCTGTCTGCTCATTGACTCGGCCTGACCCCGTAGACATTGGGTTCAAGATCTCACTAGGTTGCCCTGCCTCTCACATTGCTTAGCGTGTGCTCTTGCTAATTCCCATTCTCCATTGTGAGCACATTGAGGTGTCTCTCCCAGGACCCCAGAAATCAGGGTAACACCAGGAGTGCCTAAAATCTATGGATCTACCAGCTGCCCTTGGATGTGCAATTGTGAGAGCCACACAAGCGCTGAATTACTGTATTCTGCAGCAGGCATGCTTTAAAACCAAAACCAAACACTTTCTTGTGCTATGAATAGCCCACAGAGCAATCAGGCAGACTGAGCTCAAGACAGCCATGGTCCCATTTGTCTTTACTTGGCAGATTCAAATGAGGAAGAAAGTATTTAAGTAGGTCTGTGACTGTGGTTGCTTTTGTAATCTCATAGATGGAAGCTTTCTTAAAAATCATTAACCATCTACTGAGACACAGGGGTTCCAAATGCTGGATCAAGGGGTGCTCCCCCTCCCATCATTTAACTCCTTTGCACTTTTAAACAGGCCATTAATTATCGCCCCTTGCATCCTATTATTCTTCCGCCAGATTTTCAGGGCATTCTGACCCTTTGCTTATTTATTTTCCTTAATGAGGACCTTGTCAAAAGTCTTTTGAAAACTCAAGTTAAGTTACACACCCACCAGCTCCTTTTAACCAGGTCTTTAATGAACTCATATAATGAACCTTTAGAAAACGTTTGAGCAGGTTACAGAGACGAGCGATTGCTTCCTTGCCCAAGCTGTGCTGGTTTGATCCTATCAGTGGTTAATTATTCCACATTGACATGGCTCTTTTCTTAATTGCCTGTTTGATTGGCAGTTCCTAAAGTTTTAGAATATGGACTGATAACAGGGATTCTCAAATTGCTTTTGAACCCTCACTCCTGACAATTGGTTAGGGCTGGTGGGAGTTTCAGTCCAACAACATCTGGATGGCTACACATTGCCCACCCTTAGGATGAGGTGGGAATGTGCCAGGAGCTAAAGGTCCATTTTCGAGACCTGCCTACCTTGAACAGGTCACATACCGTAGATGCTGTTGTTCTCCAGCCAAAGTTGTCCTCTATCCTCCTCCCTCCCACCTCCAACCTCCATTTCTTCCTCCATTCTTCTTCAAAGAACAAAAGAAGGCATGCAAAGAAAAAAGTCCTCACTGGTGCCACTAATGCTCAGTTCTCTACAGAGCCAGCCGCTTCCTGCCTCTGAGTTTTCAGAGTCCACAACAGAGGTGATTTCCCTAGCCAGCCCTGCCAAGATTCTGAAGAGCCAAAGACAGAAAACAGCTGGCTGTGCAGACAGCCAGGTTTTGGTAGTGGCAACTAGGACATGCTTTTCTTTGTCTCCTTGGCTTTCTTCATCTTCTGAAGAAAGAAGGAAGGAGGAACAGAGGACAGCAAGAGCAGAGAGGGAGATGGTGAATGGCAGCTTGAAGGAGAACTGAGTAAATTAGGGAAGGAAAGGCAGTGGAAATTAGCATACTCAGTGACAGTAGGATAGAGGGCAATGATGGGGGAAAAGGAGACCAATTTGTTTTTGGCACTCCTGTTAGGGACACTTATTAATGGACATTTAACACTTTCCCAACCCACAAAACTAAGGTGGTTTCCCAGCTGTTGAGATCAAGTAAATCTAGATGCTGTGAGATTCTGACTTATTTGGAATTTTTCTGCCTCAAATTCAACAACACTAGCTACATTTGGAGGTTTTGTTACATAGAAAATGTGATTTTTCTGCACAGGAAAGTTCTATTCTGCACTGGAAATTTCATTTACTGCCCTCCAAATTGCATCATCATCATCATCATCATCATCATCGCTGTGCAGAGTAAGTCTTGAACTGCACAGACTGCACAAAAACTACATAAGTTTGGGAAACTTTGAAGAAAATTGATTAAAATATTCATTCCTGTCCATGAGAATAAAACAAATGAAAATGTCTATCCCTACTCCATACATAACACGTATCGTATCCACCAGTTTGCATCCACTGGTTTTGTAGAATAAAATTTATCACAAGCATAATGTACTTGCCATTCTGAATAGTACCATTGTTCAATCCATTGTGCAATGGGAGGTATGATGTGCTTTCTTTCACTGTCCAACAGTTGCACCAAACTGTTGCTAAGGATGGTATTAGCATAACCTTGTAAGCAGTGCTGCTAAACTTTTGCAACGATTTGCCTTGAGTCACTGGACTTGTGCAAGATTGAGTTGGATGCCACTTGTATGCAACCAAATGCCTTTGGTGTTAAACTTTCAGACAACTGCCTTGACATCAGTGTAACAGGATTCAGGCCAATGTGTCTGTCTCATAAGACAATACCTCACCCAGGATACCTCCAAATCACTGTAATAGTTATATTTTCCATTTCTTCTAGAGACCTAGACTCGTATCTTTGGCAAAATGGCAATTCTTCTTTACTGAATTTATGTCCTATGGTCTTAGCCCTTGTTCATGTTTATTCAGAGCATTTCAATGGATGTATTGTAATGGCTGCAGTGGGCCATGCTGCGTGTGAAGCTTCACTGTGATTAATGGACATTTTAATAAATGATGAATCAATTACTATAGATTGTCAACAGCCTGCCTGTTTCCATGGTTTAAAATTAGTTATAGCATCTACAACTGATCTGTTTAACCATGTATGACAAACACCGCTCATTGTTTGATGTGCTGAACGCATCTAGTACTAATTGCATTTGAACTGATTTTTCATCACAAAGTTCATATCTGTTAGTATCAAGGGGCTTGAATGCTTTTGGTATAGATGCTCTGTGACTTTGTAAGCATTATGACTAAACTCCTTTGCTAAACTAAAATGATCAACCAACTGAATCAAAGTGCAGAATGGCCAAGCAGCAGTCCCCAAATGAAGAAGAACAGGATTAGCACGTGCCTCGATTTTACTTTTTTAAAAAAATAAAAATACCAGCTTATCTGTCAGGGTTATGTGATCAGATCATGGGATGAAACAACACAACAGAGCTCAGCAAGAAATGAGAGTTAAAGACAGAAAGCCACTTCTGTACTATATTGTTATAGTGCTATTATTCCACTTTCAACATCCTAAGGAATCCTGGAGTTTGCAGTTTAGGGAGGGACATGTAGGATTCTCAGCCAGAGAGCTCTTTGGCCTCAGTAAACTACAAACCCCAGAATTCCACAGGTTGTTGAAAGTAGAATAATAGCACTATACCAGTGTAAGGTGGAAAGGCCCAGAAACTAGCCTTTAGAGTAGGAAGGCAAATACCACCTTGAATCACATCTTGGGAGAAAGACAGAGGTTTAAATTTAACAAACAAGCAAGCAAAATCTTTGCAAGCTGTATATTCTTGAGGGCTGCATTACACATTAGCTGAAGAGGCTAGAAGTTACACAACCAAGTGTGCACACTCATGCACACATGTTCATACACGCTTGCACACCACACATGATGCTGTGCAAGCTTAAGTTGCCCTGTAGAAGTGTTTGTGGTACCCTGTTTACTGGGGGTCTTGGGAGGGACACCTAAATAACCTAACAATTACACAAGATGGGGGAATAAGTCAAGAGCACTGGTTGGCACTACGAGAGGCAGGGTAACGCAGCAGGATCTTGTAACCCAATGTTTACGGGGTCAGGCCAAGTCAAGAAGCAAACCGTGTTGGAAATAATGAATGATCTTTATTAAATACAGGCACACAATGTAAGCAACACATGCACACAGATAACTAAGGAAAATAAAGGTGTGAATATGATAGCAGGATTTTCAGAGGGATAGTAGATTCGGGTGATACAAAACCTGTTCCTGAAGCCAGGAAAGAAGATAGAGAGCGATGCTGGGGTTCAATGTATCTCAGCACGTGGAGCTGAGGGGAAGCTGACCAAGCAAAGCAGCAGCAAGGCAGTCTGGAACTCGGGAGTGATCCGACGAAGGTCTCGAAATCAGGGGTTTTTATAGAGGGGAATGTAACTGCAGGCTATGCCATACCTGGGGAAAACAATGCATTTTGGGCATGGGACAAAGCTTTGGCAAGGTCAAAATTTAGCATGATTGAGTTAAGTCCAAATTGACAAAGAGGTAGCCTGTATGCAAACGCAGAGTGCTTGGCATTTGAGTATTCAGCTTGCCAGGGTGCCTGCGCGGAGCAGGGAGTCCTTTGTAACCAGCATGCATACATAATGAGGGTGTTTGCAGAGAGGTCTCCTAAAGTGAGGATCTGGCTATTTCTGGCCAGCCTGGTTGGAGAATGGAATGCTCAGCAATTAGTGGCCGAGCCTAGTTCTGTGCTTGTCCGGGGGCCTCACAAACACATGGAGAGGGCTGGTGGAAGAGAACCATATTATTGATATCAAAATGATATCCTTATGCTATCTCCAAGGAGGCCTAACCTGCAGTAACAGTTGTAACCAAAAACGGGAGTGTCCAATAAAATGCTCAGAAGAAACCAGAGACACACATCGAGGTGACCAATTGATGGATGTTTTATTGGTGAGAAAGTCCAGTGTGCTTCAGCCTGCATTGCATTCAGAGCCTCAAGAGACCACACATAAATGCATAATGATAGAATAAAGAATATTTCATTTACAAAGTCTTTATTACATTTATATACCGCCCATGGGCTGAACAAACTTATTTAGATGTTTCTGGAGCAGAAACTCTCATATCTTTTACTGGACAAAAAGAAACACATGAAAAAAGGTTGAAAGTTTTTTCCCCTAATGTCAGCACAGGATCATAAAAGGGGCTTGTTAGGTAACATTCAAGGACACTTCATTGTAACTGGGCTGAAGGGGATGGTTGGAAAATGCAGAGGGAATTTACAACAGGAGGAGGAAGTCAAGATCCTCAGTTAGGCCTCTAAGAATTGAAGAAGTGGCTGTACATTTTTTGCCCAATGAGTGAGAATTTTTGTTTTAATCTATATTCTTTTTAAAAGAAAAAAGTGATTTACCAGAATTCTTAGATGACTATAGCTTAAGTTGACTTTGGCTAATCAGAACCTGATCCTAGCTTTGCTTGATGTTGGTCTTGCTTTGGTTTCTGGAATCCTAATGTTGTATCTACAAAATAGAACAATGCCACTTGCCCAGGATTTTTCTCTAGCAGCATTGATGAAACAAGCAGAAGCTGGGATAAGAATTATATGCTGCCTTCCCGACATTGTCAATAACTATCCAAAAGGTCAAAATTTGCTTATCTTCATACTCAAGAACACATTTCACACAACAGCTATTGGCTGTCCCAGCCATGCCTATCATCAATGTTAGAATTTGTTATTAGAACTTTAGAACTTTAAAACTTTAAAAGATCCTTATCAAAATTGGTGAAAATGACACACACACACACACAAAAATTCCAGGTCAGGGAACACACTAGTGGCCTGTAAGAATGGGACTTTCCTGCCCAATGACTCTAATAGCAGCTCCATGTCCCAGGCTTCTGATAATGCTACAAAGAGGGCCAAGGGACCTTGGAAAATGGAGTGAACGATTCAGGCAAGGTGGGAATCTCTAAAAACTAGATTCATCTTCTTTCAGGGGAGTCTTTCTGTCAGATCCTGGATATAACCTGATTCTGGATCCAAAGCATTCCAAGGAGGATTAACAAGAAAACCAGAGTGAAA
Source organism: Ctenosaura bakeri (assembly GCA_948474755.1). NCBI lineage: Eukaryota > Metazoa > Chordata > Lepidosauria > Squamata > Iguanidae > Ctenosaura > Ctenosaura bakeri. The sequence continues at coordinate 228,498 of CAOLHI010000388.1, forward strand.
GGAGCTACCAGGTACATTTAATTACTCTAACCTCCAGATGTTTTATGAAAAATCCAGTACTTCTGAGCACAAGAGAAGGATGGGTAGATCGAGAGGACCAGCCTCAGCCAATTCCTGGAAGAAATTCCATACAAAGTCCAGGCACAAAAGAGTGTGTGCAATACTATTACAGCTGGAATCTTGCAAAACATTAATGTCTTGAGTATTGTCAAGTGACTGGACATTTCTGTCAGATGTAGACTGTCCCGACACAGTTGGAGTTGTGGAAGCACATTTGGGTACATGGTGCAAGTTGTGCATGGAGGAACTTGCACATTTTGTTGTCTCTATGGTTGCACATTTTCTTATCTCGGCTTTGTTGTGCACCGTTGCCATTCAACACAAGGGATGCAAGGCAGAATTAACGCATAACATTGCATGTGGAGATTTACACTATGCAATCCTAATGTAGGATCTTGGCTCAAGTTTCTTAATCACAAAATTTTATTTCTCTGTGGTGGCAGAGAGTGCAGTCTGTGGGATCCATGTGGCTCATGGACCCCACTTTTCTGCCCCCAGAAGCTCCCCACCAAGCCCCCACCCCAATTTTTTCAAGAAAAAAAATTGTTGTGATTTTGGTTGATTACCACCCAAAAGACACAAAGAAAGTCCCATGTGCATGACAATGTGCTAAACACCTACCACACCCTCAACTTCCCGCCCTGTACTTCTGCTTTCATTGGAGCCCCTCTCAAAATGGCAAGAGAAACGATATAGCTGCCATTTTGAGAAGGACAGTTTGTAGATATTTTGGTGTGTAGGGAAGGTGGTGCTGTCTGCAGGGGATGGGGGGGTTAATTGGCTCCCGAGCAGTTGCCCACTCACCTCTAAGGCAAGAGTAGAGTGCTTTGGCTGGTTTCACCCTGTGGAGACCCTGTAAATGTTGGTGGGAAGATCTCGCTAAGTTACTCCCCTCTCACAGGCCTTCTGATTTGGGCTACTAATTCTCCACCTTTGCATGGAGGTGCTGGCATTGCAGGTGGACTCCTGAGTCACCCATGTTTGGAGCATCACCCCCATGCTCTTCCCAGTTGCCCATCCATGGTCTATAAGAATAGCAGGCCTGAAGAACAAGAGAAGATTCTAAAAACACTGTCAAATTTATTGACTTCACAAAAACAACAGGAGGGGCATTGCTGACATCCTGCATCACTCTTTCACAGCCCAACGAAACAATTGGAGGTAATGAGGCCCAAGTGCAGTCTGGATTGTGCCTTTTAAACATTAGCTCCTTCTGCTTCTAGGCAAATATATATGTAGCTACTAAGTAAACATTCACTTTCCTTCTCAGGAGCTGACCTCTCATATTAAGCAGAGGTCACCCAAATAGCATCATGCATATTTGAATGGTTATACAGGACTTATTTTACACTGAGTTTCCCCAGGGTAATTATTTTGTACCAGAGCCAGGGAAGTTTAATATCTGTATGCAATATGTATTTACACTTCATGCCAATGCATTAAATAAAATTCTATCACATTCTGCCTTTGTCTTTGTATTTTTCCACCCCCCACCCCCAGTTTCAAAGGCATATGGTGCATGATCAGCTTGCAAATTCCTAAAAGAGTTGGAAGGGCTTCGAGTATTGTTAGAGCAGTCGTGGAATTGAATGGGCGGGTGGGGGGATGATAATAGTCAAGAGCTAAGGAAAGGACATTATGTACACGTGGAAAGCTGATGCACAAAGAAGGCAAGCAGAAAAGGTAGTTATTTTAAACTGTCTTAATGAGTTTTACATTGTCTTCTGCTATGTCTTACATGGATGAATATGCTTTTAGAATGATTATTGTTTTAAATGTTCCATACTGAGTTTATTGTATGCTGCCCTGAGATCCTTGGAAATAGGATATGATATGAATGTTTTTGTTTTTTTTAAATTCTAGCGTATCTACCTGGTGTTGCCCAGGATTTTATTTTCCTCTTAAGAACTCAGCAAACTGTCTTCTCCAATACTTATAACTTTTCCCCGTATTCCCAATCTAATTTGTATTCAGAGTAATTTACCTACACAGTTTGGGGTCCTGAGGGATTATACTGTCCTTCTCCTTGCCTCACCTCCATAGCAACCAGCCTATTCCTGTACCTGTATCTTTCCCCATATTCTCCAATGCAATCTGTATTCAGAGTTGTTGATATACAGAGGTTGGATTCCTGAGGGAATACACTCTCCTCCTCCTTGCTGTTAGACCTCGTCTCCATAGCAATCAGCCTACTCCAGTACCTGTAACTTTCCCCCATATTCCCCAATTCAAGCTGTATTCCGAGCTGTTAACACACAAAGGTTGGGTTCCTGAGGGAATACACTGCCTTTCTTCTTGCTGCTGGGCCTTGTCTCCATTGCAACTGGCTTGAGGCCCATGAGCTCTCTGGTTGAGTATTCTAAAGGCCCCTCCCTGAACTGCTAACCCCAGGATTCCATAGAATTTTCACAGCCAGCCTCACACAACCAATCGTATGAGGTCTTCACCTGCTTGATGCAGACAAACAGATAAACTCATAAACTTTGATTTTTATATAGTAGACTATTTATGTATTTATTTATTTCACAAATAAAAAAATAAATAAAATGGACGGACGGATGGATGGATGGATACAGTTTAGCATGTGGTGAGCCTTCAAGTCAACCCCATTCATTCTGGGCCAGCCCTAGCCTGAAGTACGTGAAGTACGTGCCAGTCTTATCTGGAACATTAGGAACCACTTGAGGAGTAGTGGAACTGGCTCCATAGGGTCTAAGAACCAGGATTTTTAGATTAATAAAGATGAAGCACTACCTAACACCTCTAGGTTGATGTCCTTTTACTGACTGCTGCTGCTGCTGCTGTTGTATGCCTTCAAGTCATTTTTTTACTTATGGCAACCCTAATTTTGCCCTACTGTTGAGTTTTCTTGGCAAGATTTCTTCAGAGGTGGTTTGCCATTGCCTTCATCTATGGCTGAGAGATGGAAACTTGTACTCAGTGGGCTTTCATGGCTATGGACTCAGACTACCACACCATCTTGGCTTTCACAATTTAGCTTGGCTTGATGTATAATTCTGCTCCAAACTTTTTGACAAAATGTGCATGGGAGGAATTCTGCAGGGATGGGAGGAACTGACCCCTTTAATTCTTACTCCTTTTGCAGCTGCTGTTGCTGTCACTGTGGATTTTACAGTCCTGCTGGCTGCAATTGCTACAGGAGGTAGATGGCACAGAAAATTGGGACCAAAGAAGTATTAGAGCATCATTAGATCTAGTGTGAGAATATTTCTTCCAAAACCATAATTGAAACCCTCAATAGGTGAATGAAGAGAAAGCTTTATAGTGAATTCCTGGCACATGGAGACTCAGAGGATAAAGGACAAAGTCCCTAGTTTTCTGTCCAAAGTAGTTTTCATATGTGCAAAGTGGGTTAAAAGCAAGGCAATTTTCATGGTAGGGGAGCAGAGACAAAAACTGGGAGAGTCAGAAGGGCTTGAGCATTTGTCACTGTAGAACAGGGTTCTGTGTAAAAAGAGTTTTCATGAGTAATGCCAAAAATAGTCCCCACTAAATGCATTTTCATTAGAAAAGCAGATCAGTTTAAAATACGGTTATTTCCCCTAGGTAAAATAGTTGCATAAGCTAAATAACAGTGGCAAAGAAGTAAATGCACAGTGTGGAAATCATTCCTACTATAATGATCTGAACTCTTAACGCACCATGCTTTATCTGCCAATTTCCAGAGAAGCTATCCTTTTGAATTTTCTTTGAATTTGTTACGTTCAAAAACCAAGGTTACTAAATTTGCTTTTCCCTGATGACGTGCTGGACATCTGTAAGGTGTCAGCACATGTGTACAAGTTGAGAATGGCTTTTCATGCATATTTGTAGATGAATCAAAGGCAAATTGTTACTTCGAGGGAGAAACCCTATCCCAGGTTCTACAATTTTAATATTAAAATATAGCTCCGTATGCCAGAGAGGTCCCCCGAAAGGGCACGTAGGCCAGCACGGACGAAAGACCGAAAACCAGGTCAGGCCAATAAAATCCCCATCACGTAGCCCCAGGAAACCTCAAGATGTGTAAACCCACAATAAACAAAGGGTCCTCAGCCCCGAGACACTGACTTGAGAGGATTAGCTTGTGTGCCTCAGGTTAAGCAAATATCCCATCGGGCAGAGACCAAAAAACACACCACAACACCTCTGAAAATCTGGAGACTTTGGCAACACCTAATAATCCCATCAGGCCAAGGAAATTACCAATGTGGGGCTTTGTGTCCACTGCAACACCCATTGTTCTCCCCGGGAAAGGATTGGTCCTCCAAGTACTTTTTCCTCTATAAATAGTCCTGACTTTTGAGCGTTTCTTCGGATTGCTCTCAGTCACCCCAGCCAACTGTCACTCCGTCTGTTGAGCAATCCCTTCAGCCCTCTCCATGCTGGAGCCCCACTTCTTTGCTGCCTCCTCAGACCCAGGACTTCAGGACACGGTGCAGTATTACCCCAACAACACCACGTCAATATTCCCTCTGTCCGATTTCCTTTCTTTTACTTCTTAATAGCTCTTGAGTGCGTGTGTGCGAGAGAATGCGTTGGTGCATGAGACTACATTCAATAAAATCATTTATTGGACATTTTTGTTTGGTTTTTGGCTTGGCCTGACCCTGTAAAAACTGGGTAAAAGACCCCGCTGGTTACCCTGCCTCTTGCAGTGCTATTGCTTGTGCTCTGGCTAGTTTCCATTCCCCATCTTGTGGAGCACAGTGAGGTGTCCCCCAAGGGACCTCCGAAATTAGGGTAACAAAATTCTGCGGCATGCAAAGTGTACATGTGTCGATTGGCTTCTTTGTGCATGTACAATGTATTAATTAATCAATCAATTTGTTCATTCACATTCCACCTTTCTCCTTATACAAGATTCAAGTTTTAGTTGTGTTATGTGTTTTTTGTGGTTTATGTTTTCAATTGGTTTTAATCTTTTTGATAGTTTAATCACTTCTGTGTTTTGTGAATTTTTAACTATGCTTTTTTAATCTGTTGTAAGCCATTTTGAGACCTGAACTGGTGAAAGACAAGATGTAAATAAATAGAGGAGGAGGAAGAAAAGAAGAAGAGGAGTTGCTCATAAAGTATTAATGTTGTGGTTTTGCAGGGCGCTATCAAATCTTTTTCTTCTGATGCTTAAATTGTGTTCATCTGCAATGGTAGAAAGTTGGGGAGTGGGGTAAATTTCATTGGGGATGCCTAATTTGGGATGCATAACCCCTAATTGTGGGGTTATGCTCTCATTTGCTCCCACATCTTTGTGCCCCTGATCACTAGGCATGGATATCCTGAGAATGAAACCTGCTGTTGCAATGCTGCTTCCCCATGCACATTGATTGTATCTCAGAGGGAAAAGCATTGTATTTGGCCTTAGTAAATAATATGCAATAGTTTGGCACAGTTACTTAAATAGGTAGCCTGATGGAAGGATCCCACAAACTGGATACTTAAAGCATTGGGTGAGCAGAGAGATGGAATGAGCCTGAAGATTACAGAAAGCAATATTCCATAAACTTTGTTTAATAGATTGTAGCTCTGTCTCATAACCTAAATTAAGAAGTAAGGACGGAGAGAGGCCAATAGCGACTGCTTTTTGAGCTATGTACTTGGACCACCTGCTGACATAGGCCCTTTCCGCATGGGGTTATTAACGTGGATCAATGGCACGGAGATGTTCTGCACGTGAGAGCGAATTAGGTTTGCTTTATTTACCATTGTTCTGCACGTAATCCCGAGTTAATGTGCCCCCATGTGGTGGGAAAGCGGCTATTTGAAAACCGGAAAAAAATCCAAAACAATTTTTAAGATCAAGCAGATTTGGACTTTTACAGGGGTGCAGATATGTATGTTCACACCGATGCAAATTGGTGGGCAGGGGAGGGTGGGCTGTGGGCATACTCACCTTCTCCAGCTGTCCCCGCCCACCAAAGGACAGGGAGGCACCATTTTTTGTTTTGTTCAGCAAACTTTAGAAAATGGAGTAGCCAGACAAAACACGGCACAGGCATGTGAAAAGGAGAGAGCTGTTGTCTATTTTGCAAATATTTTACTGTATTTGCTGGCATTAGACACACTGCCCTATAAGAGCATCCTGTTTTTGGACTATATTATTAAGGAAAAAAAATATTTTAGTACTCTCTTCCCAGTTCCTGACTTATCTCCTTGGGTGAGTGGGGGGACCTCCTTGCCCAGGCAGAAAGAAGAGGCTGTGTGTGTGTGTAAGAAGCTCCTTCCCCTCATTCCTCTCTGGGGCAGGATCGTGCTGGCAGTGGGGTGGAGATGAGTGAGGAGCGCAAGATTGCTCTCTCAACTTTGCTCTGCCAGGTGATCTGCCTGGGTGGGGGAAGTTACCATATTTGCACCCCATTTTCAGAAGGCATTTTGTGGGGGGAGTGCATCTTATACAGTAGCAAATATGTATTTATATAGGTACATAGGTACAGAGATACATACAAATGTACCAACCCAAAGGAGAAAAAAAGGCAATCACAGCCACCAGTGTGGGGTGAGGGGAATAGTGGGAGTGGTCACTGCCGAAGTAGTGCAGATGCATGGACTCCTCTGAATCAAAAGGAAACATATGGAGGAGCTGTGCGGAAGCAAATGAGGGAAAACCCGCATTATTTGGATTCAATAAGACATGGTAAGAAACAGCATGAACCGCTTCACCCGCCTCGTGCGGAAAGGGCCTATAGTTATCCAATGCAAAGTGTACTAGACCCAGTTCACTTGCACTTGGATTATCTGAAGACTTCTGAACTGAAGGAATCCAGCTCTGTAACTCCATTAGTTCTTAAATCATCCCCATCACTCAAATGTATTTCATAATCCCAGGGCTGGCTCTCCCAGAAGACACCAAGAAGGGATCTCCTCAGCCGGAAGAATGAAGCATTGTGACCCACCAAGATAGCTCCCATTGTTACTCTAGAGAGGCTTGCTCTCCAGAATGGCCAGCCTCCCTCCATAGAGTTAGAGTGGGTGGCAGTGATGGAGGCCACTACAATGTTGTATGTGTGTGTGCTCACTCCGATAAGACTTCTCTTTCTATCTCAGCTATCAAGATTGCCACTACAGAATGTATCCATTTGTGTATGTGCCCTCAAGTTCCCTGTCAACTTATGGCAACCCCATGAATTTCACAGGGTTTTCTTAGGCAAAGAATACTGAGAAGTGGTTCTGCCAATTCCTTCCCCTGAAATGTAGCTTACAGAACTTGGTATTCCTTGGCAGTCTCCCACCCAAGGACTAACCAGGGATAACCCTGCTTAGCTTCTAAGATCAGACAGGATCTGGTGCCTTTAGGGTATTTAGACCTGATGCATCCCTTTTTTTTTGTTACAGAGAAAATGAGACCACATTTTGGCTTTTTGAGCAAAGGAAAGGGAAGTAGAAATGTCAATACTTCAATTTACTTTGTAAATCAACCCTTTTTGGCTCAACTCAACATATTTGGCAGACCTGGTACCAAGGAGACACTGTGCTGTAATTGCACAGGTGCCGGAGGTCAGGATTAAGGTGCATTTGCGGCAGACAAGTTTGCTTTGTTCCAATCGATGTTGTTCGCTACTGAAGCCAGCCTCATTAATCACCCCTTTTCACAGAAATAAAATTCATGCACCAATTTACAATGACTAACAGTAAGGAAGACTGCAATCATTCCCAAAGGGGAGGGGGGCTACTTTGTAGCAAAAGCGATAACCAATGCTTTGCTCTTCGTAAGTATGTTTTAAGACCACAATGTTTTTGCTAACCAAATGCTTTAGACCAGACATAACATCTGCTAGGTCTATTACATATTCATGTTGAAAATGGGATTAGTCACTAGGCCCGTACAAATGAGAAGAAAACAAAAGAGAAAAGCAAAGCAAAATTAACACATTAATGGCCCCCTTTGCTTTATTTTTCCCCACAGTGAACTGTGACCTATGCTCAAATGGGTTTCTTCAAGTGCTGGGAAACAAGTTCATGCCAAAATGTTGGTGGGGTTCCATTTTTAAACAAAAAGTTGCCCATATGTCAAGTTTTCATCTTTGTCCAACTGGTGTTAAGGTAGAGAATTTAGAATTGTGAAAGAGTTATTGCTGCGGATAGGGATGTGAGCTTGTTTTGGAACAAGTGACACTTGCATCAAATGTGGCCTGTTTGGGGTTCATTTGATCAGTTGTTCAAGGTGAATGAATGCAGAGGAGAACACATGGGACTCCCTTCTGTACCCTTTCATTTCTTGATCTGCAGAGGGAATCCTTTGGAAGACTACTGTGTTACTGCAGGTTAGACCTCCTTGGAGATAGCATAAAGATATCATTTTGATATCAATAATTTGGCTCTCTTCTACCACCCCTCTCCACATGTTTGTGAGGCCCCCGAACAAGCACAGACTAGGTGCGGCCACTAATTGCTGGACATTCCATTCTCCACCCAGGCAGGCCAGAAATAGCCAGATCCTTGTTTTAGGAGACCTCTCTGCAAACACCTTCATTATGTATGCACACTGTTTACCAAGGACTCCCTGCCCCGAGCAGGCAACCTGGCAAGCTGAATACTCAATTGCCAAGCACTCTGTATTTGCATACTGGCTCTTTGTCAATTCGGACTTAACTCAATCATGCTAAATTCTGACCTTTCCAAAGCTTTGTCCCGCTCCTAAATCGCATTGTTTTCCCCAAGTATGGCACAGCCTGTAGTCACCTTTCTCCCTATAAAAACCCCTGATTCCAAGACCTTCCTTGGATCGCTCCCAAGTTCCAGACCGTCTTGCTGCCACTTTGCCTGGCAAGCTTCCCCTCAGCCCCATGTGCTGAGATACATTGAACCCCAGCATCGCTCTCTATCTTCTTTTCAGTCACCAGGAACAAGTTCCGTATCACCCGAATCCACTATCCCTCTGAAAATCCCGCTATCATACTCAACCCTTTATTTTCCTTAGTTATCTGTATGCGTGTGTTGCTTACATTGTGTAACTGTATTTAATAAAGATCATTCATAATTTCCCAACACGGTTTGCTTCTTGACTTGGCCTGACCCCATAAACATTGGGTTACAAGTTCCTGCTGTGTTACCCTGCCTCTCGTTTTGCCAGCAGTGCTCTAAGCTAATTTCTCCCAAAGTGTGTTGTTGTTTGGTTATTTAGGTGTCCCTCCCGGGACCCCCAGTAAACAGGGTAACAACTGTCTATTCAGAAGATAGGATAAGGTACAACAATTGTCTATCTCTCTATCTCTCTATCTCTCTATCTCTCTATCTGTCTATCTATCTATCTATCTATCTATCTATCTATCTATCTATCTATCTATCTATCTTATTTATAGCCAGTCTTTCAACCTCAAAGATTCCCAGAGTGGTTTACTGTTAGCTGGTTTGACAGTTCCCTGCCAGCATGCTTAGAATCTAAATAGGACACAACATGCAAAGAAATGGGGATGGTGGAATGTGAATTAAGTTCAGCAGTTCCAGAGTGTTGTCTTTCCCCCTCAGAGGCAGCAGTTGGAACATGAAGGAAGGATCTCTCACTTACTGCAGGGGCTCAGACATGATGGAGCTGGACCTAGCTGCTTTTCTCTTCCTAAGAGTCATTGCGGTAGCAGTTGGCACATGGAAAGAGGGGTCCAGACATTCAAATTCATAGAAACATAGATCTGGAAGAGATCGTAAGGGCCATCCAACCCCCATGTAACTTTTTCCTTTACATCTACATGGAATAATTTAAAAGGCTGGACCTAAAGGAATAATTTAAATTACTATCTCCTTAGGAACCCACCATGGCACTACTTTTCTATGATGGTGAGATTGCATGCTCCTGTGAAGCAAGAGGCTATGCTGATGGCACAGTTGCTGCTGGTAGGGTCTCCTAATGTCAGACAGGCTTCTGCTGAGGAGCCAGACTAAGGGGTTGCTAATACACCAGAGGACAGGATCAAAATTCAAAATGACCTTGACAGATTGGAGAGCTGGGCCAAGGCTAACAAAATAAATTTCAACAGAGAGAAATGTAAGGTCCTGCACTTAGGCAGAAAACAATGGAACACGCAAATATAGGATGGGGGACATGTGGCTGGATAACAGTATGTGTGAAAAGGATCTAGGAGTCTTGGTAGATCAGAACTGAATATGAGTCAGCAGTGTGATGCAGCAGCCAAGAAAGCCAACATGACTCTTGATTGCGTCAATAGGAGTATGGTGTCTAGATCAAGGGAGCTAATGGTACCACTTTATTCTGCATTGGTTAGGCCTCATTTGGAATACTGTGTTCAGTTCTGGGCACCTCAATTCAGGAAGGATATTGACAAGCTGAAACGTGTCCAGAGGAGGGCGACCAAAATGGTGAAGGGTCTGGAAGCCATGCCCTATGAGGAACAGCTTAGAGAGCTGGATACGTTTAGTCTGCAGAAGAGAAGGTTAAGAGGGACATGATAGCCATGTTTAAATATTTGAAGGGGTGTCATGTTGAGGAGGGAGCAGCCTTGTTTTCCACTGCTCCAGAGACTAGGACAGGAAGCAATAGATTCAAGCTGCAGGAAAGGAACCTGAACCTCAGGAAGAACTTCCTGATGGTTAGAACTGTCTGGCAGTGGAATATGCTGCCTTGGAGTGTGGTGGAGTCTCCTTCTTTGGAGGTTTTTAAGCAGAGGCTGAATGGCCATCTGTTGGGAATGCTTTGATGGGTATTCTTGCATAGCAGGGGGTTGGACTGGATGGCCCCTGCAGTCTCTTCTAACTCTATGATTCAGTGATTCTATGTGCCAACAGCTACTGGGGAGTAGCACTAGTGGGTGGCGACACTGGTGGAGGATCTCTCAGACACAATGGCAGTGGTACCATTGTTATCACAGTTATGATATGTTGGGTGACAGCACTAGATATCCTTCTGATATCAAATAATTTGGTCTTTGCTTGACCTTTCTCTGCCACCCTACTCCACATGTTTGCAGAGGTCCACCAGACAAGCACGTATTGGGCGCGGCTGTTAATGGTTGTACATTCCAAAAACCTCATTCAGGCAGGCAACTTAAGCTTCTCCGATGCTTTAAGGAAAAACCTCCCTGCAAACCGGCTTTGCTCGGCACGTATCTTCACAAAGCTGCATGGCCAAGAGCCGAGCCAGTCCTTTATGTTGGGCCATCAGCGTACTGGCCAAACTATTGTCATCCAGCGCTAAGCCCATCATGCTAAACCTGACCTTTTCCCACTCCTTTGTCCAGCCCCAAAATTTGTTCTCACTGAGCATAGCATAGCCTGTAGGTAAACTCCACCCTATAAAAAGTCCCCACTTTTGGGACCTCCTCGGATCACCCTGGACTTCCATCCCGCCTTGCTGCTGCTCTGTCCAGTGACGGTTTCCCCTCAGTTCCCTATAACTGAGTCTGGATCGCTCCTGAGTTCCTTCCAGTCTTGCTGTCGGTTTGTCCAGTGAGCTCCCCTCAGCAAACCGAGCTGAGCTTTCTTCCCCTCAACCTCCTTTTCTCTCCAGGACTATGAGACCAGGTGTCGTATTACCCATTCCCCAAAAGCTCTCTATTCCTATTTCTAGTTAACTGTGTGCATGTGGTGTCTTTTATATTATTTGTGCTCAATAAATGTTATTTTTGTTACTTTGAAACGTTGTCTGGCTACACTCTCTGACCTGAAGCCGTAGACATAGGGTACAAGATCCTAGCTGAAGTTACCCTGCCTCTCGTTAGCTTGAGAGAGTGCTTGAGCTTAATTTCCCCATCTTGTGTTTTTATTTGGTTATTTGGGCACCCCTCCCAGGACCCCCAACTTACAGGGTAACACCATGGCCAAATCTCTTTTGAATGTCTTTTACCATGAAAATCCTATGATGAGAGAATCCAAAATGAAACAAGAGATAGTGCCAAAAGATGAGACTCCTAGGTTGGATGGCATTCCACAAGCTACTGGGTACAGTAGAGGACAACTATAAGTACTGCTGTAGCTAATGATACAACTGGACTCAACCTGAAAGGATGTTCAGCTGTTGATGTGCTCAGTGGTGAAAGGAAAGTCAAATGCTACACAACATTTATTATAGGAACATGGAACATGAGAAGCATGAATCAAGGGAAGCTGCCTCTGTCTTTTAAACTGAGTTCTGGGTGAGAGAGCAGTAGGTGAGCTGTGTTTGGAAGGACATCCTTGATCATTTGGCTGTGTGTTTTTAAAGGCTTGTGTGGGTGTGTTTGTTTCTGGCCATGTGCTCTCCATGAGCACATGGTCTAAGGGGATGGGGCTTCTGCTGAGTCACTGACTTGCTTGGGGGTGGAGCTAGAAGCCATTAGATCTATATAGCTGCTGCCTCTTTTTTTTCAAGTTCAGTTCCTGTGGACAGCAGTGCGTGCCTTGTGGCACATACAGTTGTATTAAGAATTAAACAGGAGTTCTGTTAATAGGAAAAGTCAAACAGCGTTGGGTGTGGGTGATTAGCAGGAGAGTTTTGAGGAGGAGGCCCACCCAGATTTCTGTTTCAGTGGCTTCTTAAGACTACTGAATATGGAATATGAGGGAGCTGCTGCAATCACCTGCAATAGCTGTGGTATGTTTGTGTTCTTGCCAGAGGAGGTGGGTAGTTACACCTGCACTGAATGCAAGTTAGTAGCCCTTTTGGAAGAGAAGGTTGCAGCTTGAAGCCAGAGTTATCTATTCTTCAATATACTAGGGTGCACAAGGTTTTCTTAGATAAAGCAGAGCAGACTATCTGATGAAAAGAAGGTTGTGAGGTGACATGACAGCCAAGTTTATTTATTTGAAGTGATGTCATGTTGAAGATGGAGCAAGCTTGTTTTCTGCTGCTCTAGAGTCTAGGACATGGAGCAATGGATTCAAACTACAGGAAAACTACAAGATTCAAACTACAGGGTTCCTGCATTGCAGGAAGTTGAACTGGATGGCCCCTGTGGTCTCTTCCAGCTCTATGATTCTATGATTCTATGAAATGAGATTTCACATGAACATCAGGAAGAACTTCCTGACTGTAAGAGCAGTTTGACAGTGGAATATGCTGCCTTGGAGTGTGGTGGAATCTCTGTCTTTTGAGGTTTTTCAACAGAAGCTGGATGGCAATCTGTTGGGAGTGCTTTGATTGTGTATTCCTGCTGGCCCTTGTGGTCTCTTTCAACTTATGATTCAATGGCCCTTTCTGCACGTTATCTGCTCACGGAGGTGGGGGGTGCCGTTCGCGCAAACAGCCTCTTGTGTGAGGCCCCGCATCGCTCCTCCGTTCTCCCACAGCTGGGTTGCCGGTTGTGCGACCGTCGCGTGAACGCCCTGCCCCTTCCTTCCGCAGTGCAGCCTGGGAGCTGTAGGCTGCACTGGGGGAGGAAGCGCGACCGGCCCACCTCTCTCGACGCACTGCACAGCAGGTAAGTGCGTGCAGGCCCCGGGACCGTTGTGCGACTGCGCATCATTTTTGTCTAAGAGCCAAAAATAAAAAGGTGCACGTCTGCTTTGCGTCTGGCTCTTGAGCGTTGCGTAAATGGGAGTGTGTCGTACGGACCGCCGCTCCCATTTATGCGATGCTCAAGGGGCCCTCTCGCAACAGAAACTGCGTGCGAAAAGGGCCTATGATTTAGCATATCTATGATAATGGAGCTCAGTCATCATAGTTACCTCTGATGGTACCTACCTCCATAAACCAAACTTTGCAGCTTGAAATCTCCCTGGCTGAAGTGCTTCTGAGGTAATGCAAGATGAGGTCTTAGGAAATGAAGTCCGCAGGTAGCTGATTTTAATTATCTTATTTTAAATGTCAAATGCTTAGTATGCTTTGAGCTCGCTTAAATTATTTTTTTACTTGTTTATATCATTTACAGTGGTTAAACTGATTTTACTGTAAGTTGCTTTGAGACTATGTGACATAGGATAGCATATAAACATTACAATCCATCTATCCATCTATCCATGCATCCATAGAGTCTTTGTGCTGTCTGGTAATCAGAGGCAACAATTTCTGTTGCATTTTACTGCATTTTTTACTTGTAGTGCTTCATGGTAGGAAGTTATTTTTTTATCAGACCTACTGAGTTCATACAGTTACAGAGTGGCTTTGCGGCACTTTGATTCAATTAACACACAGCAGTAGTGATGAGTTGTGAACTGGGGTGAGATAAACATTTTGTAACTTTGTTTGTCTTAGTCTGTATTTGCTCCAGATTTTCCAGAACATTTCATAATATATCCTACTGATATAAAGATGTCTTTGATTACTTCCTCCCATTCATATAACATTATACCCAATTATTTCCTTCATCAAATGCAGCAGTTTCTGAGGTATATCCATATCTGTTCCATGGAGCTCCCTAGCTTAGTCCGCAGTCCTGGAACACGAAGTTCCTAGATAGAATCCAGGAGTACCGACTGGAAAGAAAAGACTGGCATTTTGTTGCCTGAGGTAAGAGAAAGATGATTCCTTCCATTCCACACACAGAAGCTAATGCAATGCGCTCTACATAGGGCTACCCATGTGCTTAGTCCAGAAACTTCAATTAGTTCAGAATATGGAAGCCAGGTTGATCACCGGTAGACCTAAAACTGACCACATAACACCAATTCTGAAGTCTTTACATTGGATTTCTATTAGTTTCCGGGCACGGTACAAGGTATTGGTTATTACCTTTAAAACCCTTTATGGCTTGGGGCCAGCCTACCTGCGGGATTGCCTTCTCCCATATAATCCGCCCCACACATTAAGGTCCTCTGGGAGGAATTTATTGCAGCCAGTCAGAACTAGGTTGGCTGCGGTTACCCAGAGGACCTTCTCTTCTATCGCTCCCAAGTTATGGAATGGCCTGCCGGAGGAGACCCAGAGTATTACCAATCTTGACGGCTTTAAAAAAGCCGTCAAGACTGTTCTTTTCCGACAGGCCTTCCCAGACTAGTACTCCACCACCTCCCACCAACTGTCCTCCTGTTTTTTAATGTAGTTAATGTGTTTTAGGGGGTTGGTTTTAGCTGGGTTGGTGTGTGGGGAGGATTGGTTATGTTTTAATGCTTTTAATGTATTTAATGTATTGTGTAGTACTGCCTCGATCCATGGGGAGAGGCGGGATATAAAATTATTATTATTATTATTATTATTATTATTATTATTATTATTATTATTATTATTATTATTACTACTACTACTACTACTACTACTACTACTACTACTACTACTACTATTATTAAATGAATTAGCACATAAGTCTTAAGAATTCAAGGAGAGCTGTGTGGGATTAGTCCAAAGTTCTGTTTAGCCTAACCTTCTCTTCATGCAGTAATGGATTCCTCCCCTTTATGGATGTACAACTGGAAAAGAGCCATGGAGTATTGCTTCAATATATGACCACAGCTGCAAGATTGTTATACCTGCAAAGATGGAAAAATTCAGCACTACCTACTATGGAGAAATGGTTGCTGAATCTGATGGGTTAAGCAGAAATGGACAAATTGTCAGGTTTGATTCGAGAACAGTCATTAGTGACATTTCTTAAAGAACAGAAACTCCTCATAGATTTTTATTGAAAAAAGGGAAATGACCTGGTAACTTACGGTTTTAATGATTAGAAAGAGTAGGCTACTGAAAGAAAAGAATTTGTTGTAATTTTTGACAAAGAGATATGAATAACTACCCTGTTTCCCCGAAATTAAGACATACCCATAAAATAAGCCATAGCAGGATTTCTAAGCATTTGTGCAATATAAGCCATACCCCGAAAATAAGACATAGTGATAGGCGTGGCTATGCAGCATACCGGCGAGGAGAGGTAAAGAAGACGGGCAGCCCTTCTCATCTGCCCCATCATGACAGCTGCTATCTCGAAGGTGACCGGAGAGGTGCGGGCAGCCCCATCAACAAGGTCGGCTCCCCCTGTCAGGTCCTGGTCGTTTTGTGCATGCTGCAAGCTGAGGCATAGAGGGAGACAGGCCTTTTTCACATTTTGCGGGGAAAACGGGGTGTTCTGATACTTACCGGGCTGGAGCGCTCCCCCCGCTGATCCAGGCTGATCCGGAGCAGTGCGTGCCCGCTCTACACACTTCTCTGGAGACGAAAATGGCGCTTTCCGGTTGGTGGAGGCTCTCCAGCCTAAAGCCTGCCCCCGGAAGATTTGTAGCCTCGCGCATTAGCGCAGCGATGGACTGGGGCGCACTGTGCTATTGAAAGACCACTTAAAAGAGGTCTTTCAATAGCACGGTGAACCACCAGTTCTGGGCATTCTGGAGCGGGCTGAAGTCCGGACATACATAAAGACGACTTAACTATATTTGAATAAATGTAGATTGTTGTACCATACTTAATAAAAATAAGACATCCCCTGAAAATAAGCCATACTGTGTCTTCTTGAGGAAAAATAAATATAAGACAGTGTCTTATTTTGGGGGAAACACGGTATGTGCATATATAACTGCAGAAAGGAAGATCAGAAGCCCCTTTTTTCCTTCATTCCTTTTCTTCTTTCTTTCTTTTCAGTTTTTTTGTAATTCTGTTACTCTTTGTAATGTTAACGTATTTTAAAAAAATCTTTTTAATGAAAATTATTTCTTTTAAAAACAACACCCAATTACAGCATTTTCTGCACAAGAATTAATATTTCTGTATTTGAATGTTATTTTCCATGCAGAAAATGTTGTTCCTATGTAAAACAATCGCATTTGAATTTTGCACAGAATCAGTCCCAAAGCATGAAGAATCTCATCAGTCCAGGATCCTTTTTGTTAAGTTTTCTCAATGCTGAAAAGCTGTTTGTGAGCATTTTCCAAATATTTTTGAATATTCTTTCCATCCCTAAGCTTGTTCATGTAGTGCCATTGTGTGTGGATGTACACTGAAAATAGAAAAGCATATAAATTTGGTTGTGCAGTGGCACACTTGGGACCCTAAATTGCAAATCCTTGGATTCAGATGGAGCCATGGCAGTGTAGCACTATAACTGTGTACTATGAAAGGGCCCCTAGCTGTCCTGGTTGAGTTGCAATACAAGGGTTGCATTGTACAATTAAGGTGTAACTCTGCATGCTGAGATTTACATTATACAATCCTGTTGCAGGATCTCAGTCACTATCGCTTTTGATTCTTGTGATATAAGAATGTACAAACACTATAAATCACAGTGCAGTCTTGAAAACACTGGAGCTTGGCAGATGCCATTAAAACCGTGACTTCCCCCAAAGCAGCTAGGAATAACAAGAAGAGAAAGGCCAATTTTTTTAAAAAAAGAAAAAGCAATGAACATGTAAAATTATTATAAGCTTTGCAGAGGTGATGGGGAATGGTAGCGAAAGGTCAGCAACTGTTGTAGTTGAACTTCAGAGCTGCTTCAGCAGGTTCAGCAAAATGACATGCCTGAGATAAAAATAACAGAGCTAATAGACTGGAGGAATTAAAAAAAAAAAAGAGAGAGAGAGAGAGAGGGATCAATAGCTTAAAAAGAGATTCTGTCAGAAAGTAGTAAGTCCCATGTTATACAAAAGAGAATTCAAGTGTTGGAAGAGTGATGACAGACACGGTTGCAGTGCCCTTTTTCACATGCATTCATTATTCCAGCTCTTACAAGGGCATAGCCCAGGGGTGTTTCAATTCCATGCCAGCTTAGGGTAATTGGAACATCAGTGAGCACTCCGTAAGTGTTGGGAAGGGAAGGGGAGGGTCATTTGGGCCCAGCTCAAATATGCTCAACTTTAACATCCTATCTGAGTACCTTTCAATTAATTTGAGAATGCAAAAGAGGAAACAGTGCTGGCCCAGTGCAAAATGGGACCAAACTCTTAACAACCAGAATGTGTCTTTTTTGCTGCTGGCAATCAGAATGTGTTATTTTTCCTTTTTGGAAATCATGGTTCCCCAAAAAACAACATAGGACTTTCATGTTACCTATACATTACATTGTTGTTCTTGTTAACTGTCATCACGTCAACTTCAGTTTATGGTAACCCTATGAATGAGAGACCACAGCCTTGATCAGATCTTGCAAACACATGGCTCTGGCTTCCTTAATTGAGTCTCTCTATCTGCAGTTCAGCCTTCCTCTTTTCCTTCTGCCTTCTACTTTGACAAACATTATTGTCTTTTCTAGTCTGTTGTTACTGCAGTAGATAACTCTATCCCGGGGTCCACAATTTAATATTAAAAATATCTCCACGTGCTTGAGAGGTCCCCCCAAATGAGCATGTAGGCAGGCACGGTCGAACGGCCGAAATCAGGAAAAACTCAGTCAGGCCAGTAAACTCTGAGTCATGTCATCCCAGGAGACCTCCAGCCAGGTAAAACTTAAAATATACAAAGAGTCCTCAGCCCTGAGAAGCCTGCTTGAAGGGATTAACAAACAGCCCATCAAGCGAGGATGATTTACATAACGCCGTGGCTTTTGACAACCCTGGCAAAATCCAATCATATGAGGAACTTTGACATATTGGAGCTTTGTTCTCCCAATCATGCAAAGGACGTGGACAGTTTGGAGCTTTGTTCTAGTTCCTCCACTGATTGTTCTCTCTGGGATAGGATTAGCCCTCCAGGTACCTTTTCCCCTATAAATACCCCCAGCTTCTGAGCATTTCTTTGGATCGCTCTGGATCGCTCTCGGCTTGCCGTCACTCTGTCCGGCTATCCCCTCAGCTTCCTCCATGCTGAGTCCCACTTCTTCGCCGCTGTTCCGGAACTCTGGACTTCGAGACCAGGTGCAGTATACCCCAGCAACACCCTTTCAAATTTCCCTGTCTGATTTCCTCTCTTTTATTTCTAAATAGCTCTTGTGTGAGTGAGTGTGTAAGTGCGAACGTGCGCAAGTCTTTATTTTTAAATAAAATCATTGGTGTGGTTTTTGTCTCAGCCTGACCCCGTAAAAATTGGGTTAAAAGATCTCACTAGGTTGCCCTGCCTCTTGTATTGCTATTGCTTGTGCTCTGGCTAGTTTTCATTCCCCATTAATTGGAGCACATTGAGGTGTCTCCCAAGGGACCCCAGAAATCAGGGTAACACTGTCATGTTTTCTGTATCCAAAGTATGACAGTCTCAGTTGAGTTATTTTGGGTTCTAGGGAGAATTCAGGCTTGATTTGTTCTAGGTCCTATTTATTTCTCTTCTTGGAGGTCCAGGGTATCTGCAGAACTCTTTTCCAGCAACACATTTCAAATGTTTAGTATTTTTCTATCATTTTTTTCTCACTGTCTGGCTTTCATGCCCATCCATAGAAACTGGAAATATAATGACATGGACATCACATTGACTGGGGCAGAAAACATCTCCCAACAGCAAACCTCAATGGTCCCAACCATTTTTTGTCTGGAAAAAATACCCAAAGCTTAGATAGTTTACTACTCTTCAGGTGATATTAAAATATTTACCTTATAGGTCTAGGTCTGTGTGAAGTGTGAAAAATAGTGTGGCCACTGTCTGGGTGGATGGAGGTTAAAAGATTGCTTTTTCATTCCTATCCAATCCCTATACAAGACATGCTCTCTCCTAGTTTGACTCTTCTAGGTTAATTTCTTCCCCTTAAAGGTTATTTTCTTCAGATTTCTTTGTAGGTCTACAAAGTGTGTTGCTTGTGTACATGAGTAGCAACATTTTGGATCCATAAGAAGAAACATCCAGGAAGCTGAGCATACTATTGTTTTTCCCCCCATTCCCATTGTTGACTGGCTCTATAGTAGCATGACTCCTCCATCAGTCTTCCTTTCAGAAATAAAGCCTCTCTGATAATAGAAGTGTAGATGGAAAGAAGCAAGAGTTTGACCAAGACTATGCTGATTTGTTGAAGCTGCTGAATGGAGAAGCAGAGTAGTGTGTGATGTGCTTAGATAGCTGGGAATTAACAGGCTGGATTTTTGATTATCAGAGGCAGGTGCCAAAGATGTGCTTTTGCACAATTGCTCTTCAGTGTGTCAGTGGACCACATGATGCATCAAATTAGATGGAACAAAAAGAAATTGACCATGCACTTGAAAACAACAACTAAGACATATAAATAATGGCGAGAGAGAATCTGCTCTGAACAACAGAGGTCCAAGTCCTGGCGGATACATTTGAAATCTGACATATTCTAAAAAGACTGTAGATAGAAAAACAAATCAGAAATCAGTATTTTTCATCCAATTTGCAGAGATATGTTCCAGAGAAATGAGACAGAGAAGATTCTGGGATCCTTCAGAAATTTATGTCAGGTTTCTTAAACAGTCTATCAACAACGGTGAGCAAATTTTACCAAAACACTACCACCACTGATTTTATCACGCAGCATGAGGTCCAGGGGGTGGGGGGCTAGTCCAGCCTATATTCTCAGTTCATGTCAAGCAATGATGAGTCTCAGCAAACTTGACCAGTGCCCTGCATAAACCAGACCTCCCATACTTCTCTGCACTATATTTGTACAGGTTTCCACTGGCACATTAGTTAATGTTGACAGGGTTCCTTTATGCTAAGCAGTTGTAAAACTACTGGTGTAATCTGACATCTGACCTAGTTCATTTCAGACTGATTCATTGATCTGGGCAGCACAAAAAAGCCGGACAGTGTGTCTCTTCAAAATGCTGCAAACCATAAAGGGAAAATGAGAGGGTGGTGAAAGGGGGGGTAGGACTTTGCTCAGGCCCATAGACAGTGCAGGGCAAACATTTTTGCAGCCCTTTTCAATCTCAGGATTTCTAGGGAGGCACGGTACTATCTTGCTAGTTCTCTGCTAGACGGAACTAAGCTTTCATAACAGTTTTCCAAGCTCATCTAAAACTAGTAGTTTTGAGTTTAATACACATTGTCTTCTTTCTTCACCTTTCCAATAGACCTTCAGTTTTCCTGTTCCAATATTTTCCGAACCCAGCCCCCTCCCTCCCTCCTTCCTTTCTTCCTTCTATTTGCTGTTTATTTGAATTAGTGTTGGTTTCAGTTTTACGTTGCAGTGGTTACTATTTGCCGTCAAGTCAGCTTTGATTTGTGGTGACCTTATGAAAGGAGAGACTTCTTAGAGCCCCAGTCATCAACTGGCCCACTCAGGTCTTGAAGATTCAGGGCTGTGGCTTTTTTGATAGTATCAACCCACTTGTTGTGATGTCTTCCTTTTTCTTATAACTTTCTACTTTACCAAACATTATTGTCTTTTCCAGTGAGTCACATTGTATCATGATATGTCCAAAGTACAAAAGGCTCAGCTTAGTCACCTTGGCTTCTAGGGAGGGTTCAGGCATTATTTGCTTTAAGACCCAATCTTTGTCTTTTTAGCTGTCCAAGGTATTCATAGATGTCTGCTCCAGCTCTCAGTGGTGTAGGGATGGTGGGAGAGGGGGGCGTTGTACCCTGGGTAGCATTTTTTTGGAGGCAATGCTGCTCCTTGCCTGAGCCTGCATGCCATTGCCCCTGCCCCAAGTGCTGTCACCCCATTCCCGCATGCTGTTGCCCTGCCCCCACAGGCCACAGCCCCTCCCCACGTGCAGTAGCCATGCCCATGTGCACCGTAGCCCTGATCATGCAGGCCATAGCCCTGTCCACATGCACCATAGCCCCACCCCCATGGCCCCACCCCAACCCTACTCACGCCAAGCTATGCCACTGCCAGTTTCACATTTCAAATGAGTTAATTTTCTTCCTGCCACCTTTTCTTCTCTCGCCAACTTTCACACCCATTCATAGCAACTGGAAATATTATGGCCTGGATGATTCCAATTTTGGTATTTAATGATATGTTTTATGTTAATTTTTGGTTAATAATAGTGCTATTAGGCAGTGACTCTTTCAATGTCTCTACCCTACCCTATTTTGACCCTACTTTTTTTTTTAAGATTAGATTTCAGAATGGTTTCAGTCTGTACCATATCTTTCTAACTGCCTGAATCTTGAGATGTTTGCAGGAAGGCTTCCTTTCAGTCATACCACCTCATAGGCCAGTCTGGTAAGGACACAGAAGAAGGCCTTCTTGGTGGCTGCTCCTAGGCAGTGGGATTCCCTTCCATGAAAGGCTGGCCTGGCCCCTTCTCTGCTCTCCTTTCATTAACAAAGGAAGACATTTTTATTTAAAAAAAGGATTTAATGATTAATTGGTTGTGCAAAAGAGTCTTTTTAAGAAGAGGGTGCCATATGTTTATACTTATTGTTAAGAAAAAAAGAGCAAAAAAAATTATGTCTTCTTTTTGTTTCTCAGTGCAAAACAATGGGCAGCACACAAATCTGGACTGCTAAATTTGTGTTCAGACTGGAGTCCAAGTGGGGTTGGATCAATTCTCAACTTGAATTTGAATCACTAAAAATTTGGCCCCACACTGAATGGATGGTTCCCTGTATAGTCCTAATGAAAACAGGCAAATAAGATTATAAATAATAAATAAAACAAATATTTTTGTATATGTTTAAAAAAAGTGTGGACATTTTGGTTTGCATTTTGGTTTGTTTAGGGAGCCAAGATCAGTATGTATGGTAAAATCTAAAGAAGTGAGAAATCAACAGAATAACTGGATCCTGATCTCTATAAAATAGTCTGAGGAGGGTGAATGAGATTGGGTCAGCAAATAAAACAAAGCAGTAGATTGAATGAAATCTGGCATTCCCAGCAGCTCAGACAGGATGTTTGGCACAGCTAAACAAGACAGAACCTCATCGGAGTCTGAATAATGTCGGAAAAATGAGGTGTCCTCTGATATAGTGTTTGGAAAACGTCATTCTTGAAGTAAACAGAGAGGTTTCCCTTTGCAGCTTGAAATCAGAGATGGAAACAAAGCATCTTTGAACAATCTTCTTACAGGAGGTCAAAAACAAACACTGGAAATTGGCAGGTATGGTTGAGAGCCGAAGGGGTTGCCATAGCTGAATAATTAGTTTCCTTTCCAAAAGTGATTACATGCCTTTACCATTACCTTGCAACTCAACTACTTTAAGTAGGGTTTTTTTAGAGTTACTTTTTACAAAGCTTCAGAATGCTATAAGCTGCTGACCTGTGGCAGAAAACACACTTTAAAGTAATGAGAGTGTACACAAACTGGACTTACAAAAGTAACTACAATATTTATAGTTATATTGTCACCTCCTGCGCCCTAGGGAGGGTCAGCTTTTTTCTGAGAAACAGGCAAATGAACAAGACGTTTCTTGGTCCAAAAGGCTAGGCCAGAGGCCAGATTTATTCAATTCAAAAATACAAAAATACAAACAGCTGCAGCTGGGTGGCAACCAAGAGATCGCAACACAACATGGAGGCCTCACGAGGCCTTTTATGCAGGTAGAGATCATACCCTCCCACCACAGCATTTTCATCCAATGAGGAAGTGCCACAGTTGAGGAAGGGGCTGGGACCCCCTTGTGTCTATGTGTGGTATGTGACCTCCTGCCAGTGTGTAATGGCGGTTGGTTTCCTCCACCCACAGTACAGGTGAGGTAGTCATGTGACAAACACGCCATACATGGGAGGGGGCTAGAACTCCATGTGGTTATGTGAATTATGTGACTTCCTGCAAATCTGTAATGGAGTTTGGTTTTACTCCACTCACAATATCATAAAAGGAGCATGGATCCTCCATAGGTTCTTTGAGGGCTGCATCACCCATTAAGCCAGCTATCCCTGGGGCTTTTTTACTTTTTTTTTTTTTTAAAAAAAAATCAGGCTGATTTCTATTTTTGTGGCATCCTGGGACTGTTTTAGACCCAGAAGAGATTTTTTTTTCCAATTAAGGAAGAAACCAGAAGTTTAAAAAAATGAGGGGCCCTTGGGTTCCTCAACATAGGCCGTTTCTGCAGGACACTCTTATAGCGCGATTATTCCACTTTCAACCTCCTAGGGAATCCTGGGGTTTGCAGCTTCGGGAGGGACCGGCCGGCCCCTCCCAAAGCTGCAAACCCCAGGATTCCCTAGGAAGTTGAAAATGGAATAATCGCGCTATAAGAGCGTCCTGCGGAAATGACCATAGTCTTCAAGAACACATGTGGTCCATAGTCCTTACTTTGTCCAGCCTTCTGTTAATAATTAATGTAAAAAAAGAGTTATGCCATAGTTAAGCAATCCAATTGCAAAACATCCAGGTTCTGAGTGTTACCTTGCACAATTCCAGCATTCTATGAGATTATAAGTTATTAATAAATGAATAAATAGAGGAAGGGGGAAGCCAAGAAGAAGTAAATGAAGAATACAAAAAAGAAGGGGGGAGGAGGAAGTGGGGAGAAGGAATTTGGCATGAATGCATGTCATTCAAAATAATATCCTACTTTCTTTTTACCTTCCCTAATGGAAAGGCTTACAACGGTGGCAAACCATGACCTACAGGTTGCATGTGGTCCCTGGATTACATTTTTGTGTCCTGTACCAGTCTTCGTAGCCTCCCTTAAAAAAATAAAATAAATCAGAACACATTTCAGGTGCTTTTCAGCCCCAAACCATGAAAAAAATTCATCTTGAATTCAACCGGTAACTACAGAAATATAGTTATTAAGTAAGAGGCAGAAAAGCCCAAAAGGCTGTAATGGATATACATGTAAAGAAGTTTATGGAAAATTTCACTAATAACTGCAACAAAGGGTAGGAGGAAATAGCAATAGCAATAGCATTTATTTCTATACCACTTATCAACTGAGTATTATCTAAGCGGTTTACAATGTGTTTTAGCTAATTGCCTCCAACAAGCTGGGTAATTTTACCGACCTACGGATAGCTGAGTCAACCTTGGAGCCCGGCAGGATCAAACTCACAACCTTGTGGTTGCAGTACTAGCATTTAACCACTGCGCCACCAGGCAGTATTAAGAAACAGTCAATTAATATTTATGGATAGAAAAGGAAAGAACTGTTTTTTTTAATAATAGAAATTGAAGGAGAATCAAGCATTTGTGGTAAGTTTATGAACTGAATTGTTTACTTATCGGTCTTCGATAACTTTTTAAATTTAGACTTTTAGTGTAAAATAAGGAAGTTAATCAAATTCAGCCTGACAGATGAGTATTATATCCGTATCATTTTGAAATGTATAATAAAGAACTATGTGTATTTTATTTTTAAATAATTATTTTTTTAAAAAAGAGAAAAAAAAAACCCAAAACTTGAAAAAAATATCCCTACACAGAAAGCCCTCCTTGCAAGACCCCTCAAATACCTCTATGTTTATTGCAGTCTTTCTCAAAAGGATGACTGAAAGTAATGTGATAGCACTTTTGGTCAATATTTTGGGAAAGACTCCAATGAAGACATAGGTATTTGGAAGTACTGTTATTGGGGTGCAGCCTGAGGAGAGGTTGGAGAGAGCAAGGTGGCCTCTGGCCACCTTGTAGTTTCCCATTATAGGGGGAAATGTTCTAATAAGAGACCAGGTTTAATTTATGCCAATATTCTTGCTGCTGTCAAAAGGGAAGTTTCAAATGTTCTCAGCTAGAAAGAGATATATTCATGTCCGCCTTCAACGTGTCTCAGGCCCATTGATCCAAGCTGGAAATAATCTTTTCCTCTTTTAGTAGGACGGAAGGCAAAGCAGTAGGGTGGGATAAGGCGAGTTGTCGTGAGAAAGGAGCGATGAAGTAGTAGGTTGACACAATGACAGGAAGACATAAGATCCTTTTAATTGCTCGTTTTCTACCTGCCAAGGAGAACAACAGGGGGAACAAAGGAAAAGCGACAGAACTGTTGTCAGAATGATCACAAGGTTCTAATTCTCGCCCACAGCTCGTCCGGCAAGACTTTGCGTGACGTTGACATGTTATAGTACAGCTCCATCTTGTCTGCTGAGCTGTCAGCAAAGGATGAGGGAACATTAAAGATACACAATTACCCTCCCAGCATGAAAAAGGATCTTTGATTCTGTCAGGATTTAGGCACACATTTCCTTGTCGCTGGAGATCCACTCAGATCAACTAGGCTCCCCAACAGAAGCCTCTTCGCCACATAGCAAATTGGGCATTTGCCAAATGAGGAAGCGTTCAACAGACTACAGTGAGGATATGAATGCAGGGACCCATGATTTATTCTAATTCATATGCAGAATGAGGTAGGAGGTCAGCTCGGCCAGGAAATCATTTGCCAGCCTTTGCTGAACCTCAGAGCCTCGTCTGGGGATCATTTTTTAATTGGATTCAAAGAGTAGTGTTTGAATGTTGGACTAGGACTCTGGGAGAACAGACTTTTAGTACCCACTTGGCTATGGAGACCTGCTGGGTGACTTTAGACAAGTCTCATTCTCTCAGCCTCAGGCCATTTCCACACAAGACTGTTATAGCACTATCATTCCACCTTCAGTATCCTATGGAATCCTGGGGTTTGCAGTTTAGGGAAAGGCTGACTGGCCCCTCCCTGAACTACAAACCCCAGGATTCCATAGGATGCTGAAAGTGGAATCAAAGCGCTACAACAGTCTTGTGCGGAAATGGTCTCAGAGGGAAACAACTGCAAACTTTCTCTGAACAATTTTTTTTAAAAAAAAGACAACCAATGATTCAGTTTCCTTAAGGTGGAATGGTTGTGTGAAGACACATAACAATCAGAATAAGGAACATGCAGTAGAGAATTTGAGTCTCAAAGTTGTATCTATTTTCTTAACAGAACTGAAATGATGCACTTGAAATAATACAATTCAATATTAAAATATAACAACCTATTGGAAGTACTAACTCGCATTCAAATTGGTCAACTTTAAAATTAAATTGTTTGTTTGTTTAACTTATTAAAATATTTACTTCCCACTCTATATCTGAAGGTCTCAGGGTGCCATACAAGAAAATCAGTTTAAGACAATAAATAATAACAATAATTGCAAAAGACTAAAAATATATTAAATCATTTACCACTTAAAACCAAACATTTTAAAACCAGCTAAAACCATTTAATATACTAGTACTGCTACTGCTACTCCCAATACTACTGCTACTGTGTTTTTATTTGTTACCCGCCTCTCCCCAGGGCTTGAGGCAGGATACAACATGAATTAAAATACAATTAAAAATACTTCATAAGTTAAAATACACTAGAAATAGATAAGACAATTTCAAATACAAACATATCATAGTTAAAACACTTCGTTATTAAAATACGTCATAGTTAAAAATGTGGTGGGTCAGCCTAGATGACCTCTGGGTGTGAGGGAAAAGCAGTTAATTTTGTCTGCAGTTGTAGTCCCTCTGTGTTTGAAAAGAATACAATAGAACTGTGTAAGATAAAATGCTAGGGAGGATGGAATGTGGCACACTATGGTTATGCTCCCTTTACTTTGCAACATTTGTAAGATTACGCTAGAGAATGGTGGGAACCTTTGCATGCATCCGTTTCCTTTCTTGAACATGTGATGACTGTACTGGAAAATGTATAAATCGCTGTGAATATGAAGAGGCGGGGCTCAGACTTTTGGGAACGATCCCACTGAGACATTGTACCGGCTACAATAAAACGATTTTCCTTAATCCATGGGTCTCTATCTCTGATCTATAACAAAAATAGACTGGGTAGGCCTGCTGGAAGAGATAGGTCTTTAGTATTTTTTTGAATTCAGACAGCATGTTTGGCTGTTGAATCTCTTCTGGAAGGTCATTTCACAATCTAGGTGAGTCCGACAAGAAAGTCCTCTGGGTGACCATTGCCAGTCTAGTTCTGGCCGGCTTAAGTAAATAGCCTCCAGAGGACCTGAGTGTATGGGGCAGATAGTATGGGAGGAGGTGATCCTGCAGGTAATTTTTGGACTTAGACCATGTAGTGCTACCCTGTATATTGGGGGTCCCGGGAGGGGCTCCCAAATAACCAAACAACAACACAAGATAAGGAAATTAAGCTCGAGCACTCTCTTAAGCTAATGAGAGGCAGGGTAACTTTAGCTAGGATCTTGTACCCTATGTATACAGCGTCAGGTCACAGAGTGGCTAGACAAGTTTCAAAGCAACAAATAATATTTTATTGTAGACCAACAACACAAAAGACACGACATACACTAGCTAACTGAGAAACAGAAATAGAGAGCTTTGGGGAATGGGTAATACGACACCTGGTCTCGTAGTCCTGGAGAGAAGAGAAGGTTGCAGGGGAAGAAACTCAGCGTGGTTCGCTGAGGGGGCGACTCGCTGGACAAACCGACAGCAAGGCGGGATAGCAGTCCGGAGTGTTCCGAGGAGGGCTTGGAAAAGGGGACTTTTTATAGGGTGGAGTTTACCTACAGGCCATGCCATGCTCGGTGAGAACAAAGGGAATTTGGAGCTGGACAAAGGAGTTGGAAAAGGTCAGATTTTGCATGATGAGCTTAGCGCTGGATGACAATAGTATGGCCAGTATGCTGATGGCCCAACATAAAGGAATGGCTCGGCACTTGGCCGTGCTTCTTTGTGTAGATTCGCACTGAGCAAGGCCGGTTTGCAAGAGGGTTTTTCCCTAAAGCATCAGAAAGGCTTACGTTGCCTGCCTAAATGAGGTTTGGAATGTATGACCATTAACGGCCGCGCCTAATATGTGCTTGTCCAGTGGCCCTTGCAAACACGTGGAGTAGGGTGGCAGAGAAAGGTCAAGCAAAGGCCAAATTATTTGATATCAAAAGGATATCTAGTGCTCTCACCAGACATATCATAACCGTGGCAACAGTAGGGCCTTCAAGGTAATAACCAACACTTTGTACTTTGCCCGGAAACTAATTGGCGGCTAGTGGAGTGATTTTAATATTGGTGTGATATGTTCACTCCTCGCTGTACCTGTAATCAATCTGGCTGCCATATTTTGGACTGGTGGAGGTTTCTGAACTTGGTACAAAGATAGCCCAATGTACAGAGCATTGCAGAAATCCAACTTTGAGGTTACCAGCATGTGCATTACCATCTTTAGGTCCTCGAATTCTACGAAGGGGTGCAGTTGGCATATCAGCCAAAGCTGATAATAAGCACTCCTGATCGTTGCATCTATCTGAGTTGACATTTGGAGAGACGGATCCAGAAGCACTCCCAAGCTGTAAACACTGTCTTTAAGGTGAGTGTGACCATGTCCAGAACTGGTTGACAAACCTCCAATCCCAGATTACGACTGTTAAACGTGCGGGTGGGAAAAAAACGACCACCTGTCAGTGCCGAGTGTGAAAGGTGCACCCAAGCCTCGCTCTAAAGGCCTGTCCAGCCTGATACCTCTTTGTGTTCAGATCTGAACTCCCAGGGAGATCTCTGAATCAAGCCAGAGCCAGGACAAACGGATCTGTCTCAGTTCTCTCCTTCTGAGAACGCAGTCTCTTCCTCACTCTTGTCCCCCCTTGGCTTCTTCCTTTCAGGACTCTCCCCCTTTACTGCCTTCCCTAAATCTGCCCTTCTCCCAGATGTAAGGATCAGAGGTGATTTATATTTTCCAAGACTGTGGTACTGTTGGCACTAAGGTCAAGATGATATTATTGGTAGTGTGTATAGTCCAGAATTCAAAATAAGACTCTGTGACACTGTTTTAAGGGACAGAGAACTTCAAACATTTATTGTAACACTGCTGCTTTAAATTTGTCTTGTATCTAAATGTTTATAAACAGCATACCATTCTTCTCTCTCTCTCTTTCAATTCATTCACTATTTCTCGTACACCCAATTTCTCAGTTCTGTCTCCCACAGATCTCTTCAAATCTCCAACCTTCCCCAAACACACCACAAATCACACTCCTCTTCAAACACACACCAGACAGTTAAAAGCCATTATTTTTCCTCTTTCCACCAGCCCCTCGCCTGGGCTATCCAAGGTTCCATTTCACCAGGCAATCAGCTTAAACATTCTCAGTTCCCAAGGAAGCTCTGTTGTCAAGACCTTCTTCCATCAGAATCGTCACAATGACCCTTAATAGTAAGCACCTAATGCTGACTGTAGCACATGGGCAAATTGGATAAAATCCTTTGGGTCCCAAAGGCTTTAATAAAAAGCCATGTTTTGGCTTCGTGGTGCAATGACACCAGCATTAGTACTAATTGGACCAGTGAGGGGAAGGATATTCCATAACTAGGGTGCCACAGCAGAAAAAGCCCCCAACCATGTCTTCCTACAATAGAATGCATCCACTCTTGGGAGACAGACTTCTCCCAACATTCGACTTTTTCAGCTATTTTTAAAGTGTCCCATTTTCTTTCTGTTCTCCCTATTTTCCCCCTTTGGACTCAGTTTACTGTAGTTGTTGCAGGCTGAGTTCACACCGCAAAAGGAGTTTGCACTCAAGTCAGCAAGGGAAGAGGACAAGAGAGGGACAAGAGGGGGACAGAATCTTGCCCTTCCCAGGAGGCTTAGGCAATAATAAATTGCTGCAACCTCTCCTAGCTTATCTGTTTTACCTCCTTAGCAACTGCTGCCAATTTGACCACACTCTGATGTTGTTTGATCAAATGTATCCTATATTTATCTCTGATGCTGAAAGTTATGAAAAATCTACCTATTAAGGAAGATCAGTTGGTTACACTGTGTATCAGGAATCCAGTAGTACAGAGCTTTCCAAACTTTTCATGTTAGTGACACACTTTTTAGACCTGCATCATTTCACGACACAGGTCCTTTTCGCACAGGCCTTTTCTCGCGCGACAGCCCCGTGAACCTCGCGGGAGTGGGAGCGTCGCTCTGCACGATGCACTCCCACTTCCGCCGGGCTCACGGGGCTGAAGCGGCGCGAGCACGGGTTTTTTGTTTTTCGTTTCCAAGCGAAAATCACCCGCGCTCGCGCAATGCTCCTGGCGCCCACGTGCACTTACCTTTCGTGTGGAGCGTCCAGGAGCCGGCCGGGTCGCGCTTCCTTCCCTCCGCCCCTGCGGAAGGAAGGGACGGGGCGGAGCGCTCGCGCGACACGTCCTGCTTCACACACGCGCGCGCGGGGGGGCGGACGGGAGGAGCGCCTTCTCTCTCGCGTGCACGGGGGGCGGACGGGAGGAGTGCCTTTCTCTCGCACGCGTGGGGGGGCGGACGGGAGGAGCGCCTTTCTCTCTCGTGCGTGCGGGGGGGGATGGAGGGGACAGGCTCCTTTCTCGCGCGCGCGGGGGGAGGGAATGGACGGATGCGTGAGCCGCGGCCGCCTCCGGGAGGCTGCCGCTTCGTCGCTCCTTCCTTCGCCTGCGGAAGGAAGGGGGGGAAGCGGCAGCCTCCCGGAGAAGGCTTCATGCGCGAGCCGCCCTCCCCCGCTCACGCGAGAAGACTAATGCGAAAAGGGCCACAGTAATTCTGTTTCACTAGCAAACCAGAGGTTAAACTAACCAATTACGCATGTGCAGTACCCAGAGGTGAATCTAGGGTGGGAAAAGGCAGCTGCCCTACCTGATCCTTCCCCATTGCCATCATCCTTGGCAAGAAAAGACCCCTGCGAGAGCAGTGGCAGCAGGAATAACTCGAGTGAGTGGGGGGGATCTTTCTCAGCTCAGGAAGGCAACACACCTACACACTTCAGGTGACACACTAATGTGTCACAACACACCATTTGGAAAGCCCTGCAGTAGTACCTTTGAGACTAACTGGGAAAAAGAAATTTATAGCATTAGCCTGTTGAAGGCCTGTCTTGTCTGCTGGCAAAAACAGAGCAAAGAGGGGTGAGTGGGCAAATGAACCTCTTGTGAGAGGGAATTCCACAGTCTGGGAGCACCATTGAGAAGGCTGTCTCCCATGTCTTTACCACATGGCCCTGTGGTGGTGGCAAGACTTGGAAAAAGCCCCCTTCACCATGAAAAGCTTAAAACTTGGGTAGGCTCTATCTATTATCCAACCATCTAGCTAAATAAAATTAAACTTCTGTTTCTCTGTTTGTTTGTTTGTTACGTCATGCGCACACACAAAACAGCTGGATGGGTTTTCGTCAGACTTTGAGAATAGGCTTGGGATAGTCTGACTCAAAACACTGGCTATTTGGCAAATGTGAAATCTTCTTTTGGGGGTCCTGGTAATCACCACAGTGATTTCCTTAAAAAAAGCTGGAATTCTGAAGTCTGGGAAGATCTGATTCACACTGTAGGCTACATGGGATAAACAAAATCCACTTTGAGGGCCTTGGGGGCACCCAGTTTTCTTTTCAATGGATTTTCACCAATTTTGGAATGTATTTGTGGGATGGTCTGGTGTAACACATAGGCTACATAATGTAAACAATATTCATTTGGGAGGCACATCAATTATTTTTCATTCATATACAGCAGCATTGCATATTGTTTGAAAGGTTTTGATAAGTTAGTTAGTTTGTTTATTTATTGCCATAATGATATAAGTAAAGTGCAGTTTACGGCTCTTTCCAAACTCTACCTGATTTTGGTGACATTCCATGGGGATCTTGGGAGACCCTCTCCCAGGAGGGGAATGTGACAGGAGTGCTCCTCTCCGTGCCGGCTGCCTGTGGGAATGGAGGTGGCACGATGGTCATGCCTTTTCCTTCTGCAACGCAGCCGCGCACTATTCCAGACTGCGCTGGGGCAGGAAGCATGGTCATTGTGCTTCCTGACCGTCCGCAGCTCAGGTAAGTGCAAGATGGAAGTGGGAGGGCTGGACAATTGCCGGTCATTGAGGGCTAAAACCCCTCAATGATTTGTGGTGCAGTTGTACTGCCTGGGGACAGGAGAACGATGGGACACAGATGACGTCATGCATAAGC
Source organism: Ctenosaura bakeri (assembly GCA_948474755.1). Taxonomy (NCBI): domain Eukaryota; kingdom Metazoa; phylum Chordata; class Lepidosauria; order Squamata; family Iguanidae; genus Ctenosaura; species Ctenosaura bakeri. The sequence continues at coordinate 261,011 of CAOLHI010000388.1, forward strand.
GTTGTCCAAGTCTCGACCTTCTCCCATCTCCAATGCGGGATGATGACATCCTGCAGAAAGGATCTATGTCTGTCTCTCTGTGGTTGTTTCTTTCCACATGATGTGTAAACAGCTGTATAGATTTTTACCAAATTTGGAGATAATTTTTGGGGAAGTCTGACAACATATAGGCTATGTGGTATACACAAAATTCACTTTGGGAAGCTGTGGGAGGCATCCCAAATATTTCTGCATTTATACAGAGTAGTGTATGAGGTGGCCAACAGTGTAAGAAATGCTCACTCAAGGGCAATTGAGACTAATGGGCTTTGAGATGTCTGAGCACCCAAAGAGACAGGCAGACATGCTCTAGAGCAGTTGAAACTGAATGATCATAAATGATGGTTAATGATTCTCTTGAACAATGTTGGATATTATGTGTGTGCCTATGTGTAGTTTCTGCTATGTTGGTTTGGACACATTGCATTTATTATTAAAATATAAGCTATGGTTTTTATTTAAAAATGTATCATATTGCAATTCATCTATGATAGTATGTCCTGTTGGCATTTCTATTTCTATTCTGCTACATAAGCCAGATATTTTGAGTTAGAGAACTTTAATTACATTTTTTTCCCCTTTTGATTTCACACCCTGTCTCTCTTTCTCACTTGACTCACCCAAAACCTTTGAAGATCTGACTGACAACACACCAAAAAACTGCCAGTTTCCATCTCTGGACTAGTCAAAAGTTGCTTTGCCAACCCACATACCCTCCTCTGGCTCTGACCCCTGACCTGGCGTTTTGATTAGCAACTTCATTTTTGTGGTCAAAGACCTAATTCTACTTTATTTTAGCACACTGCCAGACTCACGGCTGACACTTGATATGTAATTTCTGTGCCAAAAAAATGATATGTCTCCCTACCCTACATTTCTACTTTCTGGACCTTTGAAGACTTATGATTCAATGAATTCTCAGCCTCATATTCTTTCAGTACAAAGAAGATATCTGGGGGGGGAGGCATTTCTGTACTTCCTTACCTCTTTTCCATAGTTTCCCTCCTATTAAAGTATCATATCTGATACTTTATCTATCATTGTGTATATTTTTATCCTTTTCATAGCTTTAATGACTGACTTGGGAAGTAACAAGGTAGTTTGTCTTCTTACATTCACTTTTCAGCCTGTCTCCCCCACCCAGCCCATATGATTCAAATTGTGTATTCTTCCTTCCACATCTGAGCCCTTTTATCTATGAAATGCTAGACTCCTCCTTGAGTTTTATCTCTTTCCTCCTTCCCACCCCGTCACTGTATAATTTTCAGCTGTTTCTGCTCTGTATGTGCCTATGTGTCTTTGTGCTCCTTTCTTCTGCTACTTTACTTTTCAAGTTTTTTTTCCAGCTTTTTTCTCCCATTTTAGTACATTTTTTTTTCTTTTCCCATCTGGGGCTTTATGTCATCCAAGACTGTAATAAGAAACGAGAGGAAGGGAGGTGGAGAGAAAAGGAATTTCAGCTCAACTGAAAATGAATCAGCGAACCCAATTTCTTCAAGGCTTCCATTTGCCACTAACCCTCTGTTCATTGTGCATCTGTAAACTATTGGCAGTGAGAACTGGAAAAAATCCTTTAAACTCCTTTTATGTGTCTCCATTGAGTTTGAAAGGTCTTTAATCATTGCTCTATGCGCAGCTTAGCTTGTGTTGTTATCCCTTTATGTCTTGCAGATTCTTTAATCCCTTGGCAAAGCCTCAGAGTTACATTTCTGTGACAATGCAAAGCAAAACAAGGACAATTTTAATTTGCTTTTTGCAGAAATTAATCTGGAAACAGATTCTTCTTGCTGAATGCTGAATAACCATTCAGCCCCAACCCCCCCCCCCAAGTTCTCTTCCACAGTACCTGAAGAACATAAGATGAAGTTTGCTGGGTCTGGTGGAGATGGCTTTCCTACTAGTAAAGAAGAGCGGCATGTTACTGTAGTTTCTAGTCCGGGCCCGAGGTCTATTAAATATAATTTGATATCAAGGGACTGACCATCCCAAACCGTTCTTCTCCACGTGCTTGTGGGGCCCCCAGACAAGCATGCACACGGGCACAGCTGAAATAGTTGAACAATACAAGATAAATCCAGGCAGGCCAGTAATTGCCGGAATGCAGCTTCAGGAGACCTTCAGGCAAGTATGCTTTAAAACCACATTATGTATGAACTCAGCATACAAAAGATCCCCTGCCCCGAGCAGGCAGCTTGACGAGCTGAATAGCCAACTGTCAAGCACTCCTCGTTTGCATGCTGTCTACACTATTGACAACTCTGTCATAATTCAATCATGCTAAGTACTGACCGTTCAGAGGCTTTGTCTCCAGCCCAAAACCCATTGTTTTCCCCTGGAACGGACTAGTCTACAGGCACATTTTCCCTATAACAACCCCTGATTTTGAACGCTTCTTCGGATCACTCCTGGCTTCCATCTCGTCTTGCCGCCGCTCCGTTCGCCGATCCTTCCCCTCAACCTCCACGTGCTGAGAATCTCCGCTCCAACTGATTTTTCTTCTGACTACCTGGGCTATAGGATCAGGTGCATTATTTCCCCTGAAAAATCCCTCTTAAAACCCTTTATCAAACTCCTACCTTTCTTTCACTAGGTCTGTGTGAATGATTGCATACATATGTATTGACTGGATTTCAAAATAAAGAAAACAATTATTATTTACTTCTGCTTGATTACTGACCCGGCCTGACCCCGTAAACATTGGGTCCAAGATCTCACTAGGTTGCCCTGCCTCTTGCATTGCTATAGCTTGTGCTCTTGCTAATTCCCATTCCCTATTATTTGGAGTATATTGAGGTGTCCCTCATGGGACTGGCTGATTCCATGTAGGTGAGGTGGTACATCCACACTGGATTTTAGTCTGAACTTTAAAGGAGCTCTCTGAAGAATGTTAAGGGCAGTCAGATGTTGTAGGACAAACCATTGGAAATGCCCACCCCCCAGCACTGTATGATCAGTCAGAAGAAAGAACTCTGCTTCCTTGATATATGGTGGAGTGGATAAGAGTAGGTGTGTGATACAAGATAGAAGACACAGTAAACTAATTTTGAATCCATCTGAGCTGAAAAGGGCTTTTTTTTTCTTTTTGAAGCAATAGATCAGGTTCTAGTGAAAAAAGCTGAGAGGAAGACAATCTACTCATTTGAAATGTGCTGCTGGAGAAGAGTTCTATAAATACCATGGAGTGCCAAAAAGACAAAGGAATGGATATTAGAGCAAATCAAGCCTGAACTCTCTCGAATGGATACACTTTTTAATGTGTAAGCAGGGAAATATCTTTACAGGGATGTGTATTTTATACATGTTTTAGAAGTTCTTTTATGTCTTAAATGATTTTATAGGTTTAATGCAGGGGATTTTAATAGCTGTTAAAATTGTATTGTTAAGATGTTTTCTTTAAAAAATTGACTTTCTTTAGAAGTCCCCTTGGGTCTCACATGGGGATAAAGGTGGCATGTAAATGAAACAAAGAAACAAACAAATAAATAACAAAGATGACTAAACTGAGGCTGTCATAATTTGGACATATCACAAGGAGAACATGACTTATTCGAAAAGACCTTGATAAGGTAGAAGGCAGTAGGAAAAGAGAAAGATCACATTACAGTTGGATAGGCTTGGTCAAGGAAGCCATGGCCCTGAGTTTGGAAGACCTGGGCAGGGCTGTTGATAAAAGGATAACTTAAAAGTCTCTCATTCAAAGGATGGCCATAGGTCAAAGTCAACATGATGGCAATTAACAACAAGACACTACTACTTAGGCCTTTTCCGCATGGGGGAATTAAAATGGCTCAGTGAGTTCTCTACGGAGGTTGTCTGCACCTCGGAGCAGACCAGGTTAGAACTACTTACTAGAGATCTGCACCTCAGTCCGCTCCAAAACGCCCCCAACTGGTTCTCCAGCATGCTTTTTAAAGACCGGAAAAAAGAGGTTTCTCTTTTTCCAGAGTGTGCCATTGCGTGCCTGCTCCCTTGTGCAGATTCACAGGCTCGCACCAATGTGAGTCTGCAATCTGCAGAGGGTGGGCTTTAGGCGTGGCGAGCTTCGCGGTTGGTCGGGACCCATGACCAACTGGAAGCCGCCATTTTGGAAGCCGAAGCAGTGTGGATCTAAGACCTCGCACTGCTTCAATTCACCCTGGACCAGACCGAGGAGTCAGAAGATCCGGTGAGTAACGGCATGGAGCGATTTCCTCTCCTCATGCGGAAATGACCTTAGTCTTGTTGATTGTCTAATCCTGTTTTCATATAAGTTATGGCAATAAAAAGATTCAAGATAAAAATTAATAGAATTCACACAGAAGGAGATACACCTCCATTAAAACAAGAGGTTTGTCCAGCATTGCCTGCTATCACACAGATCACTTGGGAGTTTGGACTGTGTGAAGAATGAAGGATGAGGTCTTAGTCAGCCACTTCACTCTTTTCCCCCCATGTGTGCCTATTTCGTGTTTGGACTTAATAGAAGCTGGAGCATCCACAGAATATTCGGAGTACTAGAGGTGTTGCAGAGCTTGCTAAAGCTAAGTCAGAAGAGCCTTCTCTCCTTCCCTCCACCCTCCTTAGTTTCTTTGAGCCTCCCCTGCCTCCAATAGCTGCCCTCTTGGGAAATTGCTTGGCTGTATACAGAGATGCGCTTCGAGCTAATTACGCACGCAACCTTGGATTTTGCCGAAGAGATGTATAGGGAATCATTTGGGGGTGTATTTGCCATATCCTACATGCTATCACGAAGGGTTCACCTCCCAGAACTAATAATGTGCAAACAGCGTTTACTCTGGAAGTCAAAGCGGGAAGGAAATCGCTTCTTGTTATTTATGCCTTGGCAATTTCACCTTTTTGGAAGCTCCGTTTGCACTGATAAAACCAAACGCTACACTGGAGGCCCCTTAAACATGTAGCCATATATTTATCCTACTGATAAAAGAAGTTATCCATCTTTAACATGTGCTGCTTTGGGGTATACTTGATAAGAGCATAAACAGGGTGCACAGATGTGCCAACAGTCTTGGTAATCATCGTATTGTGCCATTAAGTACACAAGGGTTTCATTCTTTCAAGATATATTTTTTCCTTGTAATTGGAAACCTGTCACAATGTGTTTGCTAGTAGAGGGAGTATTTATGTACCAGATTCATTAACACAGGGTTGATGTTTAAGAAAAAAAAGCCCCCCCCACCGTAGTATCAAAATCAGGTGAATACATAGTCTGAAAAAGCTAGTCTAAAGATGACACATCTTTCTAAGAGTGGCTCTCCCTTTGTCTCTAGCATTTTCCTTTTGTGTAACAACTGCCCTCGAATAAAAAGCAGCAAGTATTATTGCTACTTGGAAACTATCCCCTTTGGACCATGAAATCTCAGTCTTTCTTGCCATGAGCAACAAACAATGAGCATTAAGTCCCACCGAAGGGAGATAAAGTCAATGCGTCTCTCTCAACAACGCCTATCCATTTTTGTCAGTTTCTGGAATGTTAATTAAAAGGCAGGAGTTGGTTCCTAACCAAACCAAACCCAAAGCCTAATTACCACAAGTGTTAATTGCAAATCTCGCTGTTTCACCGAATGACTAATGGAACAGGATGGCAAAAACGCCTTCCCGACAGCAAACAGATTTCCTCACAAATGAAGCAGGATGTAAATTGAGGGCTTCTCCTAGCCTTTGAAACCCCACAGCACCACTGCTGTGAATAATAATTGTGGTTGGTGGGTTGGTGCTGGTCTGGGGGAATGTTGATCAAGAAATTCGGCCCACAATTTGAAGAGTGAGAATAAGGCAAGGTGGGAAACCAAACAGCCATTAAAAGGCTCAAATGTTTCCAGCTGTCCATTATAAAAAGAGAGGATGCTTTCCCTGAGACAAAGAAGGGTTCAGTCTCAGTCAGCAGTGGTAACTCCTGGTTGGGGAGAAGTATTCATAGCATCACTATGAAACTACCTAAGTTTCTAGATCAGCACCAAAGGCCTGACCACTGGGCAAATTTTAGGACAGAGCTTTCCAAACTTTTCATGTTGGTGATGCACTTTTTAGACATGCATCATTTTGTGACATAGTAATTCAGTAAGTAGTTCAGTAAGTGGAGGCAGCCCCTCCACCTGAGCCTAGCCCACCATCGCAGCTGCCCTCGCCAGGGTCTTTCTCAGCCTGGGATGATGGCAGTGGGAGAGGTGGCCCCTCCACCCAGACCTGGCCTGCCGCCACCACCCTAGCTGAGGTTTTCCTTGGCCCAGGGCAGTGGCAGCAGTGGCAGAGGCCACCCCTTCACCCGGGCCTGCCCCCCCCCCGTGGCAGTGGGATAGGCAGCCCCTCTACCCATTACATTCATGTGACACACCTACATACTGCAGCTGACACACTAATGTGTCACAACACAGTTTGGAAAGCTCTGCTTTAGGTTTAGATAGATATTGGGCCTTCTTCATGGTGGCTCATCTGTCTTATAGAACTTACTTCGAAGGGATGTGCAGTCAGTCTCCTTAGTTGCAGTATTTTAAAGGGCTTTGAGAGCCTAGAATCACAGAGTTGGAAGAGACCCCAGGGGCCCTCCAGTCCAACCCCCTGATATGCAGGAACACACATCAAAGCACTCCCAACAGATGGCCATCCAGCTTTTGTTTTAAAACCCTCAAAGAAGGAGACTCCGAGGTAGCATATTCTACATTCCTTCATATTTTGAGTCATTTTTAACTGATGGGTTATTTTGATCAGATTGCTGATTATTGATATTTCATAGCTTTAACTGTAGGAATGTTGCTTTTTATGTTGCACCAAAAATTTAGTTTTATGACCTCCAATGCCCTATGTTAGGCTCACAAGAGGACTTTTTCTTCATTTACCTCCTGTTTACAAAAAGACCTCTCTTGGTTCTGAAATGGCCCAAGGACATATCCTCCAACCATCCCAGTTTGCCATGGACTGTCCTGCTTAATCTTCTCTCATCCCACTTTTTCAGCTGCTTTTAAAATGTCCCAGTTTCTTTACCCTCCTCCCACTTTCCCCATTTATCCTCAGCTTATTTCAACTGCAGAAAACACAGTTCAAAGTGCAAAAATAGTTTGCACACAATTAACTCAGTGGTGGGGGAGGGGGAGGGGAAGGGTGTTATTTTTTCCTTCCCAGTAGGCTCAAGCAAAAGCAAACCACTGCATCCTCTCCTAGCTTGTGAGTTCTTCCTCAATAATAATTGTGAGTATTTTGACCACACTCTCATGTTGTTTTACCACATGTGCCCTGGTTTTTCATCAGTAAAATGTTGGAAAGTATTCAAGAGCTCCCAAAACATGGCAAAAATTTCCCCATTTCCACCAAATTTAGAAAAAGATATCTTTTTCAAGGTATCACCCATCTCAAGCGGAATGGTGCTATGGTTGAGAACATGCTATTTTGCTGAAAGTGAAGCCTTCTACTGCTCCCAGAGCTGCTGAATATTATTTATTTATTTATTTAACTATTTCTATCACACATTCTATAATAAGATCTCAGGGCAGCATACAATTAAAACAATCGAAGCGCTTTAAGACAACTCCATATAAAAACAACAGAATAATTTAAATAGGGTAAAACCATATGAAATAAATCACCAGGGCCCTTTTCGCACGGGCCTTTGCTCGCACGACAGCCCTGTGAGCCTCGCTGGAGTGGGAGTGTCGCTCCGCACGACGCACTCCCACTTCCGCCCGGCTCACGGGGCTGAAGCGGCGCGAGCGCGGGTTTTTTGATTATCGCGTCCAAGCAAAAATCACCCCGCGCTCGCGCAACGCTCCTGGTGCCCACCCGCATTTACCTTTCGTGCGGAGCCTCCGGGAGCCGGCCGGGTCGCGCTTCCTTCCCTCCGCCCCTGCGGAAGGAAGGAGCGGGGTGGGGAGGTAGCGCGATGGACGTGATGCCTGCTTCGCACGTGGGCAGGGGGGACGCAACGCCACCCGCTTCGCACGCGCGGGGGGAGGAATCCGGCGCGCGCGGGGGGAGGAATCCGGCGCGAGGTCTCCCGCTTCGCACGGGGGGAGGGCAGCTTGCGCGGCAAGCCTCCTTCGGTGACGCTTCCCTGCTGGTTCCTTCGCCTGCGGAAGGAAGGAGGGGGAAGCGGCAGCCTCCCGGAGGAGCCTTCTTGCACTTGCCGGCCTCCCCCGCTTGCGCTAGAAGCCTCAGTGCGAAAAGGGCCCAGGTTTGAAAAAAGCAGAAGAGACTAAAACAATTAAAACATGTATAGGTATGCTTTAAGAAGTAATAAGATCAGGTCTCAAAGGCTTTAGCAAAAAGCCATGTTTTAACTTGGCCCCTAAAGGAGACCAATGATGGTGCCAAGTGGGCCTTCAAATTCCAAAAAATTCAATCCAAGTGGGCCTTCATATTCCAAAAAAGGGGTGCCCCAGCACAGAGGGATGTCTCCCATGTCCATGTGTAAGGTATCTTCTTCACTGGTGGGGCATGGAGCAAGGCCCCACCTGCAAATCTCAGGTTGATATCCAGCTTGCCACTCATTAAACCACCACGAGATCTATGGTGTTCCTGGTGCTATTTGTTGATGGCCGGAATGCTAACTGAGCCAGAAATCAGCCATTTCCCCTTTAAGTGGCAACTGTTGCAAAGCATGAAGCCTCTTGCAAAGATGCGAACCAAGATCCAGCTGTTCATGCCTAAACAAGCAATTTCAAGTCTTAATCCAACAGACACTGCTGGGAATTGAACCATCCTTCTCTTCAATGGCACAAGCACTGATGTAAACCTCCCCCCTCCATGTGCACGGACATTGCATCAGCTACTTAGCAGCCGTCGTTTTGTACCGTTTGTATTCAGATGTGATTAAGCCCCCACTACGATTTTATACTGGCCTTCTCCAAATTAGATTAGTGCAAATCAATTCCATTTTCCCCCCTCCGTCTCTCTTTGACAGAAGTAATTTGTTGCAGATATCTTGTTGGATCTGCAGTCAAAACAGAATTGGTTCATAAAGCATGCAACAGGGTTTATCCACTGAGATCCTGCTTGAAATTTTTGTACCGATAAGAAAAATGCTGTATATTTTTACAAGATGATTTTGCTGTTGCGTTTTTTTTTAAGTCAAAGATGGTCTTCCCCCCCTCCCCACTCCCTCTCTTTGCCCTGAATTATTATTATTTACTCATGGTGGATAGTAATTTTGCAAAACACTGCGTTGGAACTCACACTAGCATCTGCTCCACAGTGAGATTAAAATAATGTAAATGTTTAGAAAATGCAAATGATGCCTGCGATAATTAGCGATCATGCTTTTCTACTTTTATTAATAAGGCTGCGCTGCTGGCAATTGCATTTACATTTCAGATGAAGGTTCAAAGCCCTCAAACAATTTCCTGTTATCTGGAAGAATGGCATTCAAAAGTCAACCTGCGTACAGTTATCTGTAACGCAGCCAGTCTCCTTGGATGGGCGTTCACAAGCCTTTATTTCCTTTCCTTTTCGCCAGTGAATGGCTTCCTTTCTCAGGAGGGCCGATTTGCAAACGAATGTGCTGAACTTTCAACAGTTGTGCCTGGGTCTGTCTGTCTCTATCTTTTCTTTTCAATAATCGTTTTTAAATAAATTGTCAAGCCCTCTGGTATACAACTACAATTTGGCAAGGAGGAAGCGTGTTGTCATCTGGTCAGAGATGGGAGGGTTAAAAACCGTGAAAAGATGATCAACACAATAGGCAATGTTTTAACTGAAATAGCCATTTTTTCTGCCCGAAAAGATTACCTGGTCTGGTCTGATATTCTATAAAAGTGTGTTGTCAATGTAGGCAGAGCCCCAAATCTTGGCAGAGATAGAGAGGAGAGAGGGAAGGTTCCATTTTAACAAAGGCATCATTAATATTGATGGGTAATTTGTATGGCAGTGAAAAGCAGCATTATTAGCTGCCATTGTTATGGTTCTGGCATTAATATTCAATGAGGTGGCGTGGGTACTGAAATTCCCTGACTCCTGGGGTAATCCAATGTTATAATAAGGGTAAAAAAACAGACACTGGGAAACTTGGGGTCTGGTGCATGTGTATGTGTGGAGGTTGTGCCGCCTGTTAAACCAACCCACTAATCCAAGTTTACCACTAAATAGAACATGGTATGTAAATTTATCTTCTGGCAGCCTATCTTCTTTGCTCCCAGTGTGGATACTTTGTTGAAGAAGTCTTTGTGCCCAGAGACAGGAACTGGCATAGGTGGAAATAACAGCTTTTGAGAATGTCGCGTTTCTTCTTTTTCTCCCACCCTCCGAAACTTGCAAGAAGCCACGGATTTTAGGTCTCCACAATGGGAAGGGTTCTCTGCTCTCCAGGGAATTTATGGCAGAATTGTGCCTTCTAGTTCTGATACTCAGGCAGGAGTTGTTGTCATTTGCATGGGCCAAATGTTTATGTGGAAGGGCACTCTGGAGCTTGGAGGGGTGCATTAGCCTTTTTGGATCCTTGGGTGAAGGGGAATAGCCATACCATCGTGACCACCATTTTGGTGACTGGAATTGCATCATTCTCAATTGCTTACTTGGCTGTTTCAGGGGTGGGATGCAAAACAGTATATTTTTAACATTTTGAAATGTTTTTGAAGGTGATTTGGTTGAAAAACAAGGATTTGTGTCCAAATAGTTTTTTTTTTAGGAAGGGCAGCAAGGATGGTGTGAGGAATGGAGAGCAAAACGTATGAGGAAAGTAGATCACAAGCTGAACATCAATCAGCAGTGCGATGCGGCAGCCAAGAAAGCCAACATGATTCTTGGTTGCATTAATAGGACTTTGGTGTCTAAATCGAGGGAGGTAATGGTACTACTCTATTCTGCATTGGTTAGACCTCATTTGGAATACTGTGTTCAGTTCTGGGCACCTGAATTCAAGAAGGATATCAACAAGCTGCAGCGTGTCCAGAGGAGGGTGACCAAAATGGTGAAGGGTCTGGAAGCCATGCCCTCGGAGTGTGATGGAGTCTCCTTCTTTGGAGGTTTTTAAGCAGAGGCTAGATGGTCATCTGCTGGGAATGCTTTGATGTGTGTTCCTGCATAGCAGAGGGTTGATCTCAATGGCCTCTGTGGTCTCTTCCAACTCTGATTCTATGATTCTATGAAAGGTTGAAGGAGCTAGGCATGGTCAGCTTGATGAAGAGAAGACTGAAGGATGACATAATTGTACTCTTTAAAAAACTCAGGGGTCATCACAGAGAGGAGTGAGCAGGAGCGTTCTCTGCTGCCCCAGGGACCAGATCTAATGGTTTTAAATTATAGGAAAGTAAATTTTGATCAAACATTAGAAGGAACTCCTTCACAGAAAGAGTGGTTGGGCCGTGGAACCAATTCATTAAAGAAGTAACAGGATTTCCTTTTCTGGATATCTTCAAAAAGAGGCTGGACAGCTACCTGCTGGGAATGCTTTAGCTAGAAATCTTGTACTAAGCAAGTGGTTGAACTTGATGGCCCACGAGTCCTCTTCCAATTCTATGATTCCATGAGGGCAGGATTATTTGTCTGCAGCTCATATGTTTCCACTGTTATTACAGCCAAATGGCACCAACCAAAAAGAACTATCAGCAAATTTGAGGAAAACTAGAATTTTTCAGATGCATAAATTGTGTGTGTGTGAGAGACCTTAAAAGAGGTCTATTTCCCTAAAAAGACCATTAAGTATGAAGTGTATACAGTGGCCACAGGGTCTTTACTCTTACTGTCAACAAGGAGAAAACAGAGTATGAGAGGAAATGGAATAGAGTATCCTGGAGTAAGAGAGTGACACTCCATCCTGCAACATTTTGTTTTGGTTCCCTCTTGCAACTCACATAGCTTGTATGGTGATCCACTGAAGATCTTTCCAGCCCAGCCAATGCTATTGTCTCATGTGCTTACTTGGAAAGGCCTGGCACCATAGGTTTGGTCAGCCATGAACTTTATTAGAAAAGCTCCTAGTTAGCCATCATGGCCACTAATCAGATAGGATCTGGGGAGCTGTAGATCATCAGGCCACTAATTAGAGGGCATCTGGGGGGGGGTATAGTTGGGGTTGGTGGGTATCTGCACTTCCGTATTAGACGCACCGGCATATAAGACACATCCCACTTTTCAAGGGGTATTTTTCAGGAAAAAATTTTTTTAGTTCTCGGGTGAGCAAAATGCACAGGAAAGGAGGGGAAGGAAAGGAGTGTTGCATCAGGAGAGGAGGGGAATGAAAAGATTGCTGCACCACCACACCTCTCTTCCTGTTTGCTTGGGCAGGGAGATCTCCTTTCACTCTCCTTCTCTTTCCTATGTTTTTAGCGTTACTGTATTTGCTAGTGTATAAGAAGCACCCCATTTTCAGAGTTTTTTAAGAGAAAAAGTGCATCTTATATGCCAGCAAATACGTACCTTGTGGAGCACTGAGTCTGAGGTTGTTTTGAATGATTTGGATCACTGGGGAAAAAAAAAAGAAAAAGAAAGAAAATGCCCATTATCTATTTATTTAGGTCTGCAGGACTTTGAGAAGCTTCCGTGGCTACAAAATGGGGTCCCACAGGCCTGTAAACCCTGTTATAAGCTATAGAAAATTTAGGGGTATAACTAAGATACTGCTGTATGTGGACTTCCTGAAAGCTGTATTAAGCTTTCAGACAGAGGTTCTCCATATTAGCCATACTAAATTATAAAGTTGCTGGCTGGTGTGTGTAAACTCATCTTATCCCTTGCTACACTTTGTGTAGCGTTCAATTCTTGTTTGTACCATGCTTTCAAACTATAGGCATTCCTCAATTAACAAAGATGCTGACAAACTAGTCTCTTTTAACAAACTTGTTACCCTAAGAGGTGGGGGACTTTGAGGTCCACCTGCAATGCCACTGTCTCCTTAGAAGAATTTGGGGAATTATAACTCAACGGAGGCATGCAAAAGGAGGGTAATGGCAGGATCTTTTCACCTACGTATACTGGTACTAACTGTAGAGAGGGCTCCAGTTAAAAGTATTTTATTGGGAATTAACAAGCATATAAAAAGTCAGACACTCTGAAGAACCACACAAGGCTATTGGAAACTGAGGTAAGAAAGGTTGGATAGAGAGTGGCTAGAAAGGGTGATAGTTACCAGTCTGGAAGTAGAAGATTGAAGCGGAGTGGCTCAGACCGGCGCCTGAGGGTAACAAGAATGAGCAGAGGTCTGGGCACCACATATTACATCCAAATATTATGATTTGCTGGGGTCAAAACTGGGGTTTGTATACCCTATTTCCTACCCTGAAAGAGGGTACATGGAAAAAGCAGTAATAGCTGTCTCATGAAACTGACAAAGGAGTCCACAATGGGTGGATTATCTTAACTTAGGGGTAACTTAACTTTAGGTGACAAAACATTGATGGGAGCCATGGCAATCTCTTAATGTTTGGACTGGCAGGGGGTCTAGGTAAGATTTTTGTAGGGTAAGATACAGTAGGTCTCGGATTGCTTCACCTGGGCAGTTTTGCCTTCCACTGTATTTGCAGCCTGCGGTTTTGAAAGGATTATTGCAAACCCATTAAGACCAGGTTTTCCTGCCTAATCCTCTCTATGACCAGGCCATGTCTGAGGTCATCTCAACCTGGCAACTGCTTCCAGCCAGCATGCTTTCAAACATGTTTTTCAGCCATAAATGTCTAATTTATAAATATAGCACACCCCGCAAAGTGGGGGTGTAAAGTGTGGTAACAAACTCTTTTTGTGTCCATCCAGCCTCCCCTTTTCATCCTTGTTCTCTGTTTAGTTGGAAGTCTTCCAGCAACAATGGAATTGGGAGGCTGATGAAGACAGGCTGGAAACACAGGCTTCTGGTGCACGGTACTCGCATCCCCTCTGCTTCCCCTCTGCACTAGCACTGTGCTGGCTGGAAGGAAGTGTGAAGGCTTTGCCCCTTCCTTCCACAGGAAATGAGATGGCCGCGTATCTGGAGCCTCCGCATGCAAGGTAAGTGCATGTGGGGCATGGGAGGGACGCACGATCGTGCATCGTTTTTGCAATCGCCCTATCATGGCCTCGGGAACGTCGCACAATTACGAGGATGTCATGTGGAACGGTCCTCACAATTGCGCAATGCTCCTGAGGCCATTTCGCAATAGGATTGGTGTACGAAAAGGGCATACAATAGGCAAGGTAAAAAGCTGCTGCCATTAGAATCTCTTAGTGACCATGTATGAACAGCAAAACAGAAAGAAAAGTGGAGAGTAAATGAGCTTGCCTCACCAGCTACAGCTAGCATAGTTAAAAAGCACAGCTCTATAAGTTTGGCCACCAAAATGGAAATCATAAGAAAAGTGGAAGCTGGTGAATGAAAAAGTTATCCCTGAATGCATTTTGAAAGAAGCCTTCAGATAAGTCTCTAGAAGGTTGAAAATGGACCGTATCCTCCCTTACAAACCAGCCTGGGCTTTGAGATCTGCTGGGGAGGCTCTTCTCTCTGCCCCACCTCCCTCACAGGTACACCTGGTGGGAACACAGGAGAGGGCCTTCTCAGTGCCTGCTCCTAGACTCTGGAACTCTCTTCCCAGAGAAGTCAGATTGGCACCCTCCCTACTTTCTTTCCACAGTCAAACACAGACATTTTTATTCTGACAGGCATTCAATGTGTGATTATGTGTGAACTGTCAGATTGGTGGGTGGGATGAAGGAGAATGATTAACTGAGGTTCTGCTGGGAGTGGGGGTCGCCTGCTTATATATGCCCCCTGTAGACCTGAGAGAGAACTTTCCCTTCCACGCAGTAGACCTGGGTCCTGTAGATTGGTCCATTTTTCCTGTCAAGTCCTGCCCCACAAAACGGTATGGAGGACTATGGGAAGGAGAAGCATTCATACTCCAGCAAGCATTCACACTCCATGTGCATCCACTTCCCTACATATGCTATGGACCACAAAATGGCTACTTCAGGTAAGTCTGGGGCCATCTTTTAACTTCAGAAGAAATCATTGGAGTCAAGTGTTAGTATTTCAAAAAATATATGCAAAACCACTTGTGTACACATCATTCCTAGAACAAACATCATGTTTGACTCATATTTTACTGTGCCTCCTTCCCATTATGTGATGGTACTTTATCATTCATTAAGGAGCTCTTTCAAAAGATAGACAATATTTCTTTTTTCACTTCCCAACTAATAACAGGCCTACTCCTACCCCAATTTTCCAATAACAATCTGTGCTATTGAGAAATATGATCCCAAACTAGATTGAAACTGGAGTCATAGAAAAAGATGATAGATTAAATGGCTCCTAGGTCTTCTGTGGGGTGAAGTTTATCTTCCCTGATTAGCCACTTTCAATTATCACAGTTTGGCTCACTGCCTAATGAAATTAAATGTGGATTTATGTATTCCATCAATCCTGAGATGAGGTGACTTCCTGGAAAGTTGCCAATGTGGGAAGAGGAACAAAACAACTATGACATTCCACTAACAGTCTAAAAAGAAGGACCCTTTTTTTTTTCAGAGAAACCCCCCCAACACATGCACCTGATCATGTATAGTTTACATGACGTTCATAAGTGTGGTTTTTCTGCCTCCTGGTGATTAGCAAGAACATGGAAGAGAGAAGGAATAAAGACCAGATTGTGAGAATCAACTCTGTTCACTAAAAATACCCTTCGCTTAGACAAATTACAAAAGAAATGAAACATGAATTTTTAATAAGCAAATCCAGTGACACATGCAAAGATTCTACAACAATGTAGATCTTATAAACAGTTCACATTTTATTCCTGATTTTTTTTTTTTAATAGCAGCGACAAACCTCAGGGTTCTCCAGAATGCTGACACTACCTTCTGCTTTCTGAGAAGTGTTTTTAGTTTTTTTGGTTAACAACTCAACACTTCAGTTTGGTATTAGTAATGCATGTATATAACTACTTTGGGGCAACATACAATAAAGTTGGCCCTCCGCTTTCTTGGCTTTAACTTTCACGGATTTAATTATTTTTGAATTTCTCTAACTCCTGCCTCTCGACCTCAAGTGCTTCTTTTTTGGGGGAACCTTCCCTCTTGATGAGGCTGGACCTCCCTTTGAAAAACTGCCTCTGGTTCTCGTCCTCCTCCTCCTCCTTCAGCAACCACTGTCGACTAAGGACAGCTTCCCACCGAATTTCTTAGCACTACAAATCCTCCCCAATGCCCCCTGACACCCAAGAAAGGAGATGGGCAAGAGAGAGAAAGTACAGGCCCGCCATGCTGACCCATTCCTTTTCCTTTTCCTTTCCCTGATCTGGTTTGGACCCTGAGTATCTGCTGTCTTCACCATGCCTCAGCCCCCCTCTGACAGACACATACACATATTTTGACATTTGCAATTTTCCCACTTTTGCAGGAGTCTTATGGCCTTAACCCCAGTAAATGTGGAGCGCCAACTGTATTTAAAAATACATGACTGGCATTCTGTTATAAGGAGACAGATCCCATCGAAATATTAGGAGGATATTTCTTGATTGTAAGAACTGTTTGACAGTGGAATAGCTTGCTTCAGAGAATGGTACAGTCTCCATCTTTGGAGGTCCTTAAACAGAGGTTGGATGTGCATCTTTCAGGAGTGCATTAGTTATATATTCCTGCATGACAGGAGGTTGGACTAGATGACCTTTTCCCCTTCCAACTTTAAGACTGTGGCCATTTCCACACTGTACTGTTATAGTGGCATTATTCCACTTTCAACATCCTAAGGAGTCCTGAGGTTTGCAGTTTAGGGAGGGGCATTTAGAATTCTCAGCCAGAGATCTCTTTGACCTCAGTAAACTACAAATCCAAGAATTCCACAGGATGTTGAAAGTGGAATAATAGCACTATACCAGTGTAGTGTGGAAATGGCCTGTATGATTCTAGTGACTCATGCACATTTAAGTTCCTCTCCAGAAGCGGTTGGATATTTTCACTCGTGTGGAGGTTAGTATTCAGCTGAAGGTTGCACAAACAGAACTGCACATGTAGCGCAACCACACATGTACTATCACTGTACCTTGCACATGCAGATGTGCATTCTGCGTTGTACACTGTGCATGAAGTTGTGCTTTGCACATAACAGTCATGGCTTTCACATTTGTTTGCACATTTAGTTGCATAGTAGCCATCCTGATTTCCATTATAGCCACCTGGAGTCCCAGTCTTGGAAAAAAAAGGTGGGGAATAAACAAAGTGAATGATTGAGTGTTGCTTTTCACTTATGCACGATTGTCACACAGCTCTGTAAGTGTAAAGTTACACTTCATCTCTTTGATCTGGGTCAACATAAAGAAAACAAACTGTCTGCTGGGTACACATGGCACAATTCCTTAATGGAGGGGTGGGCAACGTTTACTCTTGAGGCTACATGTTACTTTCAAGGCTGATTTGGTAACCCCTGACCTCTCCAGGGTCCCCAGGCTGTCCTTTCTCTGGTGAAAAAGGAAGTGAACTATCCCTCTTCAAAGCTTCTAGGCACAACAATCCATCTTCTAAATAGGTTGCCGGCCCACCACTGCATTCACACTGTAAAATATCCATTGGACATGTTACCCTGATTTCGGGGGTCCCTTGGGGGACACCTCAATGTGCTCCAAATAATGGAGAATGGAAATCAGCCAGAGCACAAGCTGTAACACTACGAGAGGCAGGGTAACCTAGCGAAATCTTTAAACCCAATTTTTACCGGGTCAGGCCAAGCCAAAAACCAAGCAAAATAAGTTTATAATTATTTTCTTTATTTAAAACCTAAGTCACTGCTCACTTACGCACACACTCACACAGACCTAAGAAAGTAAAAGGGGGGGAATAGGGGATTTTAAGAAGAATTTTCGGGGGAAATACTACACCCGATCCTGTAGTCTGGAAAGCTGAAATAGAGCCAGAGAGTCAGGAGAGGTGAATCTCAGCATGTGGAGGTTGAGGGGAAGGCTTCGTCCAGCAGAGCGGCAGTAGGATGGGGAGGAAGCCGAGAGCGATCCAAGGAAGCGCTCAAAGTCAAGAGTTTTTATAGGGGAAAACGTGCCTGGAGGGTAGTCTGGTCCCGGGGAGAACAATGGGTTTCGGAGTTGAAACAAAGGCCCTTTCCGCACGGGCCTTTTCTTACGCAACAGCCCCGTGAGCCTCGCAGGAGTGGGAGCGTCGCTCCGCACGACGCACTCCCACTTCCGCCGGGTTCACGGGGCTGAAGCGGCGCGAGCGCGGGTTTTTTTGATTTTCGCTTCCAAGCGAAAATCACCCGCGCTCGCGCTACGCTCCAGGCGCCCGCGCACACTTACCTCTCGTGCGGAGCGTCCAGGAGCCGGCCGGGTCGCGCTTCCTTCCCTCCGCCCCTGCGGAAGGAAGGGATGGGGCGGGGCGCTCGTGTGACGGATGCGACACGTCATGCTTCGTGCGCGCGTGGGGGGGCGGACGGGACGAGCGCCTTTCTCTCTCGCGCGGGGGGGTGGACGGAATGAGCACCTTTCTCTCTCGCGGGCATGGGGGGGGATGGACGGATGCGCGAGCCGCCTCCGCCTCCCGGAGGCTGCCGCTTCCCCGCTCGTTCCTTTGCCTGTGGAAGGAAGGAGCGGGGAAGCGGCAGCCTCCCAGAGAAGGCTTGTTGCGCGAGCCGCCCTCCCCTGCTCGCACGAGAAGACTTAATGCGAAAAGGGCCAAAGTCTCCGAAAGGTCAGTGCTTGACTTGATGGGTTTTCGTCTGGGTTGTCAATAGCCCAGACAGTATGTAAATGGGGAGCGCTTGACAGTTGTGTAGTCAGACGCACTAATCCTGTCAAGCTGACTGTTCGGGGCTGAGAATCTTTTGTGTGCTTGGTGCATACTTGATTGAGTTTTGATGTGTACTTGCCTGGAGGCCTCCTGAAGCTACGTGAGGGAAAATTACTGGCCTGACCAGGATTTTTCTTGTATTTTTCAGCCGTTTGGCCATGCCCGTGTGCGTGCTCATCCGGGGACCTCTCAAGAACGTGGAGGAGTATATTTTTAATAGTTAATTTATATTAAATTGTAGACCCCGGGTTCAGGCATATCCATCGCAGTAACAGACAACACTAGAAGTAGACACCTGCCCACTACAGGGTTTGTTCGTTTTTTCTTTCCTCTGTCTTTTCTTTTTTTGGGGGGGGTGGATTTTGGGCAGTCTATGAAGCCCCTTGAAGGTCACAGGGCCAGAAAATTGCTCCCCAGACCTTCTGCACTTGCTGTTTCCTGTTAGGATCCACAAAATATTGGAAAATATGAGAGATTATAGTGGTTCTCTCGAGCAGAGCATCTGATGCTCTAGGCAGAAGTTGAACAGCTCACCAGCCCATCCCACCCCACACACAAGACCTAGCAGAGAAGGCAATGAAACCTAGTCTTCTTCATAAGGTACATAAAAGTAGTTTTACTCACAAATATCTGTGCATAATGAACACAGCTTCACCTTCTTGAAGCAGGTAAGAAAGGAAATAGTGCTACATGGTATCAGGAGAGCTCCCTTATCACACATTCTTCATGGAGAACAGGCAGAGAAACAGAGAGGTGTGAAAGCAGAAGAGACCTCAGAGAATGAAAAGAAGGCATGAGGAGAGCAGGCATGAACACACACACAAACAGGAAGGAACCATAAACATGGTGTGCCTTAACTCCTAAAGCATGACATGCAATCTAACTACTATTGTGTAAAGGCATGCAAAAGTTGCTAGCTGCAATAAGCATGTCAGTTATTGGTTTCTGCTACTTATTTCTGCCCAGAGCACCACAGCAACTCAAGTTTCAATTAAAGGGGATGGGCATATTGGCTGGGGGATTCTGGGAGGTGCAAAAGAAGAACGAATTAAATTGTCCATGCTCCGCAACTTTTCCTGCTTGAATTGTTAACAGCAGAGTCATACTTGAAATGAGTCATCTTGAGCAGGTTTCTGGCTTCAATTATATTTACACTTTGGCAAACTAAAGTAAGGCCATTTTCGCACTACACTGTTATAGTGCTATTATTCCACTTCCAACATCCTGTGGAATTCTGGGGTTTGTAGTTTACTGAGACCTAAAGAACTCTTTGGCTGAGAATTCTAAAGGCCCCTCCCTAAACTGCAAACCCCAGGATCCCACAGGATGTTGAAAGGGGAATAACAGCACTGTAAGAGTGTAATGCAGAAGTGGTCTAAGTTACAACAGTTAAAACTATGCATGTGTACAAACTAGATCAAATCATTGGACCTTGAACAAAAAGCTGTTTTTACCTGGCACTAGAATGAGTCCCCTCCCAGTGCTACAAGGAAGATATGTTTCTGTGGTCACTGTGTGGCCCAATCCATGCTGGAGCTTTCTAAATGAACACCAGGGAAAATGATGTCCGAACCCTCCAACATTTCACAGATGAAAACTGGGACCTGTGTGGTCAAGCAACACCAGTTTGTCTAGGCAACAAAAGTTATAAATAATATCTGTCTATCTATCTATCTATCTATCTATCTATCTATCTATCTATCTACCCTACCTATTGCCTTTTCTCTCAAAGTGGGCTTCCAAAAACATTAAATTTATAATCAATTTTTTTTAAAAAATAATTTTTTAAAAAAACTTACATTTTTTAAAAATAAAACAGATTGTAATAAATAAATAACAGTTCCGCAGCTCACCCATTAAAAGCCTGCTTGAAAAGAAATGTCTTTTCCTGCCTACAAAAGGAGAGCAGGGAGGGGGCAGCCTAGCCTTCCATGGAAGAGCGTTCCACAAGGTAGGAGCAGCCACTGAGAAGGATCTCTCCCATGTCCTCACCAGCAAGCCTGGGATGGTGGCATGACCAGGAGAAAGCCTTCCTCTGCAGATCTTAGGGCCTGGGAGGTTTATATAGGGAGATAACAGTCTTTCAAATAGTCCGGACCTAAGTCATATAGAGCTTTATAGGTTATGACCAGCACTTTGAATTGTGCCTGGAAATGAACAGGTAAACTGTGAAGCTGTTCAAACAAAGGAGTTATCGTATTTGCCGGCATATTAGACGTACCGGCATATAGGACATACTCTACTTTTCCAGGGGTATTTTTCAGGAAAAAATGTTTTTAGTTCTCTGGTGAGCAAAATGTACAGGAAAGGAAGGGAAGGAAAGGAGTGTTGCACCACAAGAGGAGTGGAATGAAAAGAGTGCTGCACCACTATCCCCTCTTCCTGTTTGCTTGGGCAGGAACTCCCAGCACAGTCGAAATCCACAGAAGAGGACGGGAGGGTAAGGAGAAACTGTAGAAACAACTATCTGTGTTCCTATAGATCAAGGCTTCCACTACCCCCTCCCTTCCTATTTTGCCTGGGCAGGGAAAACTCATTTCAACCCCCTTCGTTTCCCCATGCTTTTAGCGTTATTGTATTTGTTGGTGTATTAGATGCACCCCATTTTCAGAGGTTACTTTTTAGGGGGAAAAGGACATCATATACGTTGTGTGCTCCCTGTAACTGGCCCTAGTCAGCATTCTGGCTGCTGTGTTTTGAACCTGCTGAAGTTGCCAAAAGTTTCCAAAGGCAGCCCCACCCATTGAGTGTGTTGCAGTAGTCTAATTGAGATGTAATCAAGGCATGTGTTACTTTAGCCAGATCTGACATCTCAGGGAATGGGCACAGCTGGCGCACAAGCTTTAACTGTGCAAGTACTCTTCTGGCCAGTGCTAAAGCCTGGGCATCCGGGAATCTGAGTCTGAATCTTGGAAGGAACAAGCTGGGAGAGGGTGCAGCAGTTTGCTTTTGCCTATTGTACTGGGAAAAGCATGATTCTGCCCCTCCCTCCCCAGCCAGCCCCTCCCTAAACTGCAAACCCTAGGATTCCATAAGATGTTGAAAATTGAATAATTGCACTGTAAGAGTGTAGTGTGGACAAATTTGGGCAACTAGCGGGCTTCAAAATCGATAAATCTAAAAGTAAGATTCTTTCAAAGAATTTGAGGCTTTCAGAAAGAGAGCAGATTGAAAAGAAGGCAGGCATACAATGTGTTCAGAGAGTAAAATGTTTAGGAATTGAGCTGTCCAACAATAATGTTCATTTATTTAAGAATAACTATCAAAAAAGTTGGAAGTCAATACAAAAGAAACTTGAAACATGGAAATCATTAGACCTATCCTTTTTGGGAAGAATTTCAGTTATTAAAATTATGATTTTACCCATAATTTTATTTCTGTTCCAAAAAATACCAATCACAATCTCCAGAAGCTGGCTGCACCAAGTGTAAAAAAAGACCTTTCTAAATTTATTTGGAACAGGAAGAAACCCAGGATGAAATTCAAGTTGATGACGGACATAAGGTGACGAGGAGGCTTTGCAGTACCGGATTTAAACCTGTATTATGATGCAGCCTGTCTTTCATGGATGAAACTGTGGATTTTGTTGGATGACGGGAAGCTTTTGATGCTGGAAGGACATGATCTTCATTTTGGCTGGCACGCATACTTATGGTATGGGAAGTCAAAAGTTCAGAAGTCCTTCAAAAATCATGTTATTCGTTAAGCTCTCTTCACCGTTTGGGAAAGATATAAATCTCTGCTTTGCCTGAAACTACCATCATGAGTATCACCCTTAGAAACGCTTTCGATCTTTGGACTAAGAAGATATGGCAACTGGATTACCTACAAACAAATTGTTAAAACAAAACAGGGACTCGGTTTTGCTGAAAGACCGACAGCAGCTGGCAGAAGAAGGTTCCCCAATGCAGTGGTTTCCTTATCTGCAAATTAAGGAGAGATTTAAAAAAGACCTTCAAACTGGAGGGGTCAAACTGAGGCCTACTGAACTGGAAATCTGTATGACAAAAGGAGAAAAACACCTACTTTGTTACTAACTTTGTTACTAAATTGTTACTAACTCTCAATTTAGAGGATGAGACTATAAAAGAATGTATGATAAAATGGGCAAGAGACCTAGGTCGCAGTATCTTGCTGGAAGAATGGGAAGCGATTTGGAAAGACAATATGACGCACTCTAGATCTTATCTGCTGCAAGCAAATACTCTAAAGGTACAGGTGGTACCTGGTGCCAAACACACTTGCCAAGATGAACAAGGAGATGAAAAATCGTCATTGGAAATGTGCAAATCAGATTGGCACTTTCTTCCATATGTGGTGGGGATGTGATAAGAGCTATGAAATTCTGCTTTGCCATCCGATCTAACATGCAGGAGATTTTAAAATTCAAGATTAATTTGAAACCAGAATTTTTCTTACTGGGTATATGGAGAGCTGAACCAAGGTTGGGTTTCGATATTAGAAGATTAGTGTGGCATCTTATTGTGGCAGCCAGAATAGTCTTCGCTAGGCATTGGAAAATGACTTCCATTCCCACAACCGAAGAGTCATTAGAAAAGGTTATGGAGATTGCAGAGCTGGATAAGATGACTTATAGATTAGGAAATATGACAGACAGTAAATTTCATAAGGCATGGGAGCCACTGGTGATATTTTTACAAAGTAGAAAGATTCCAACACCTGCTTTTCAATGTTGATTTATAACCCAAATTAACTATTTATATAGAATTGTAACTCAAATGTTATTCCCTAATGGGCGTACAAGGCTTAATAGATCTTTTCCCCTGTTGAACTAGATTAGAGTATTACTATTATTAGTTATTTATTATTTCTAAACTCCCCGGATACTAATGAAGTGGGAGGATAAAGCAGTAGAAGACAAGTTTTCTGTTGTCTTTTTCTTTTTTGGAACATTTAGGGGAGTATACACAATATGGTTACCATCAGAGTACATAGTAAAAGGATAATGAGCTATTAGTGGTAACAGTTTTAAAACTAACTAGCTGTATGATAATAGAATGTATTGGTTGTTCATGATCTTCTGAAGTTGTTTAATTTCAGCTAAGTAATATTTTCCCTTCTCTTAGGATGGAGAGGTTACTATTTTCTCTGTTTTTGAGACTTCAGTAAGGCAGTCACCGCATTCCAGGTGGAAGCTTCCAGGTTTTTGTAATAATTGTTGTCTAACTGTTTTGTTGTTGTGGTTTCCCCCATTTACCCTTTCCCTTCTGTTACTGCGGTCCAGGCCTACCTGGAGATAGCACTTGCTATCGTTTTGATATCAAACCATTCGACTTTCCTCTGCCACCCCGCTCCAAGTGTTTGCGAGGCCTCCGAACAAGCACTTAAACAGGTGTGGCCGATAATTGCTGGACATTCCATTCTCCACCCAGGCAGGCCGGACAGAGCCGGTTCGTCGCTTCAGGGACCTCTCTGGCAAACACCCTTTTGCTTATGTGCGATACTAACAAAGGCGCCCAGCCCTGAGCAGGTAGCCTTACAAAGCTGTACTAAGCGCTCCGCATTTGCATACTGGCCACACAATTGTTAAGTTGGCCCTAAGCCAATCATGCTAAATTCTGACCTTTCCAAAGCTTTGTCCTGTTCCTAAATCACATTGTTCTCACCGAGTAAGGTATGACCTGCAGTCACAATTCACCCTATAAAAGCCTCCGATTCTGAGACCTTCCTCAGACCACTTGGATCACTCCTGAGTTCCATCCCGCCTTGCTGCCGCTGTGTCTGGAGAGCCATCCCCTCAGTCCCACGTACTGAGACTCCATATCCACGAAAACATCGTTTTTGCTATTTTAAACCGTCTGACTGCTTAACTGACCTGACCCCGTAGATGCTGGGTTGCAAGATCCTGCTAAGTTACCCTGCCTCTCGCTAGCTTTAGTGAGTGCTCCAGCTAATTTTCCCCAAGGTTGTGTTGTTACTGTTTGGTTATTTGGGCGTCCCTCCTGGGACCCCCAGAGAACAGGGTAACACTTCCTCTTTTTCTCCCTATATTGTTTTCCCCTTACAGTGTTGTAAGTTATGTGTTATAAGTTTTGTTTTATTGTCTTATGTTGAATTTAGTATATATGTTTTTTTGCTAATAAAAATATTTTTTTTTAAAAAAAGAGTGTAGTGTGGAAATGGCCTATGAATAAACTAGTTTTGCACTTTGAACAAAGTTTGCAGCAACTGAAATAAGCCAGGACAAAGGGGGAAAGTGGGAAGGGGGAGAGAGAAACTGGCACATTTTAAAAGGAGCTGAAAAAATGAGATGAAAGAGAATTACTCTGGACTGTACCTGACAAACTGGGACAGCTGGAGGATATGTCAATAGTGTCCAAGCTTTGAGCATGTAGGTCTCTTTTTTAGATTCTCTTTTAAAAGACTATTGTAACCACAGACACAATAGCTCTGAAAGCTGGGTAGAGACAAGTGTAACTGCCAACAAACATTTTTGCAGTAATGCCCTATTTCTTGAAATGGTGATTTCCAGGAAATAAGCCTAGCAAAGCCTCTGCATTTTACATCCTTGGGGAAAATTCAAAGTTGAAACAAACCAGGAGGAGTGTTTGGCTGGTCTCTTGCAAACTCCACCCTATGCTTTAATGGTGAGCCAGATTCAGGAAATGAGAAAAAGGACTATATTAGCTTTGAAAATTTTCCCCTCAAATGGTTATTTATAGAGAGAAAACAGGGATGGGCAGACGGTAGGCTTTCAGAGTCTACTGCATTTTTGTTTTTTTAAATTAGAAATGCAAGATCCGCCTACTGAAGTCTGGTGCAAAATAAAATTTAGATTCAAAGAGCTGTGAGCTCGGGAATTGTTTTATGAGCACCAATTGAATGGAGTCCTGCCATGAAGAAAATACCCACTCCGGCTTACTCCAAACATCCTTCATTTCAGCAAAATGATCTTGGTCTGTTATTTTGAAATAATTGGGGATCAAAAATACTTGCTACACATCACTCAGAAATCTATCAGTAGATTCAGATCTCTCATGTCCATCTCTGATATAGAAATCCACTTTCTTGAAAAGAAATTGAGGCCATTTTCGCACTACACTGTTATGGTGCTTTTATTCCACTTTCAACATCCTGTGCAATTCTGGGGTATGTAGTTTACTGAGGCCAAAGAGCTCTCTGGCTGAGAATCCTAAAGGTCCCTCCCTAAACTGCAAACCCCAAGATTCCATAGGATGTTGAAAGTGGAATAATAGCGCTATAACAATGTTGTGCAGAAATGGCCTGTGTTTTTTGGCATTATTTTTATGTGTACCATGATCATACATTCATCATCTGAGACCTAGAGATCAGTAAGAGATCAGGGGCATAAAAAAGCAAACTTGAAAACCCTGGCCACACTTCTAACTTGTCCTCATAGGTTTTACGCAAGGAAGACCTTTCACACTCACTTCATAAGTTAGTTTAGATGAACCCACAAGGGCCCCTTTCACATGGCATGATTATAATGTTTTGATACTGCTTTAACTGCCTTGGCGACGCCTGTTTAAATTCTGGGATTTGTAGTTTGAAGAAGCACTAGAGTGCTCTGGTAGAAAATTTGAAATACCTCACAGAACTACAAATCCCAGGATTCCATAGGATGCAGCCATGGACAGTTAAAGCGGTATGAAAGTGCTGTAATTGTGTAGTAAGAAACAGATGCTGACATCAACTATGGGAACTATGCATCTCACTCTGCCTCCTGGAGAATTGGGGCAAGTCTATTTGGCCTCTCTCAAAAATGGTCCTGAAGAGGGAGCCCAAATTTGCTTATTAAGTTTTGGGAAATATTAATCTTGGAAAACTTAAGAAAGATTAGATTCCATGATACTACAAGTCTTCTTATTCTTCTGGTCACTGAGGCTGTTTCCACACTAGCCTGTTATAGTGCTATTATTCCACTTTCAACATCCTATGGAATCCTGGGGTTTGCAGCTTAGGGAAGGGCCTGACACTATAACAGGCTAGTGCAGAAATGGCTTGAGTCTCAATAATAAGACACAGTGGAACTACTTGAGCATCATTTTCCTCTACCGTTAGACTTCTATCACCCTGTTGTCCTTGAGACTGTTTGCCTCTGACCTTCTGTAGCCACAGAGATTCTGCCTGCTGTTTACCCACAGTACATGTGCTTTGCTTTTCATTCAAATGCAAAAAGCCTTTTGAAATTCTCTACCACAAAGATGCCACACAATAGTGGAAGCCTTGGTATATTGCACAGTGTCCCTTGTTGGATACCACTGCAAAATATTGCCCTTCTGCTCAAAACACAGAACAGATACGTTTTTATTCTGCATTCAGTACAGTTTCGATTCCCTCTTTTAATCAGGATTTAAGTATATCTTGTCTATGCAATCAAAGGGGGATTTAGAGAACTGTAAGATGCTCATTTTATACTTACCCTGAGTACAGGTGTTCAGAAGTAACAATGGCACTCAATTGCCTGAGACATGCACCTAATGGCAAACATTCAGCCAGAAATTGTAATGTGCAACTGGCTGTCACGCACAAGCAAATTGGTAATCATGTAAGTATTATTCTGTGACTATAGGCAGCGATTGACTCTAGCTTGTTATAGGTGCCCAGCACTCTAAGGCTGGCAAAGGCCCAAATGTTAGCCATATGGTCCATTCTTACCAACAATTATGAGATTAAATGTATCTCATATGGTAGTGGTTTGGAACAAGGCTGAGTCAAAATGAATGCGTTCTTTGGCTGACATTTTGGGCAGTGTTGAATAGAACTTGACTGTGGAACTCCCTACCCAAGGAAGTTAGGCTGGCCCCATCTCTTTTAAGCTTCCGGCGGGCAGCCAAAAGTGTGATGTTCCTCATGGTTTTCAGCATTTGAAATTGCTGCTTTAACTGTTTCAGAGCTGGATTCTTGGATTGTTTTAGACTGGTTTTAGGAGTTTTCAAAGAGTATGTTAATGTGTTTTAAAAACATTTTTATCTTTGCATTGCTTTAATTGGTTTTTATTTGTCATCGCCTTGGGAACCCTTGTGGGCTAGGAAACAATACAGAAATGCTCTAAATATATACATACATACATTTTTTGGAGCAAATGATTTTTTCTCCCCATATAACTTTGAAAATGTTGACCTGTTCATATATATTTTTTTACTTGGCTCTCATTCTCTGTGAACTTAACATGCCTTCACTGATACTGTGATGTAGGCAAATCCAATGCTGAAATTTCCACACAGGCTAGAACAGAAGTTAGCGTAAGTGAGGAGGCCAGAAATACCCCTCCAAAACTTGCTCCAAAGAATTGGAAAACCAAGTGGAGTAGGGTTTTTTGTGCTTAAGAAGGCTAAAAGGGAGAGAATCCTCCTGCCACTGTGAGCATTATGTGCAGTATCAGGTTTGTTTGCTAAGTAGTGCCATCATATAATCATATTCACTGCATTTTTCCAGACTGGGTAGGATAACCTGTGTGACTAATCCCTGAAGGAGAAAGAGGTGAGGAATGCTACTAATCACATAAATCAAGAAGAAGGAACATCAGCTGAACATGGTTTATTTATCTCTTTTTTGCTATCACTTAGCAAAATTCACTTAGATGAGAATTTCAGTTCAGTTCATTTTTGATTTTAAAAATTACCAGTATCCTCACATGTCTTCATATTTGGAATGTAAAGAAACTGAGCTTTAAAAGAAGCAAATGAAAGAGAAGCAAATTTTACAGCCTTTTCCACCCCTAAGTCCAATATATGATTCCTTAATGATGGTAAACTCTAAACTGCTGTCTTATTTTTGTCATCTGAGAAGGATTAACACTTCTCTTTACCATACTGAGGATGAGGCTTTCCACCATGCTCCTTATGGACAAACAAGCCATGGCAGATGTCAACTGCATTAGTGATTTTGATGGAATCGATACCACCTCTCCCCAGCAGGAAAGCCTAGAAGTCACTATTTGGGACTGCGGTTCCCAGAATCTCCAGGCCGGCATGGGTAGTGGCCATAGAGTTGGAAGAGACCACATGAACCATCCAGTTCAACCCTCTGTCGTGCAGAAAAATGCTATCAAAGCAGTCCTGACAGATGGCCATCCAGCCTCTGTTTAAAAAACTCCAAAGAAGGAGACTCTACCACACACCCAAGCAGCGAATTCCACTGTCAAACTGCTCTTATTATCAGGAAATTCTTCCTAATGTTTAGAATCATAGAATTGGAAGAGATCACAGGGGTCATACAGTCCAACCCCCCTGCTATGCAGCAACACACAGTCAAAGCATCCCCAGCAGATGGCCGTCCAGGGAAAGAGACTCCACCACACTCAGCATATTCCACTGCCAGACAGCTCTGACCATCAGGAAGTTCTTCTTGAAGTTCAGGTGGAATATCTTTTCCTGCAGTTTGAATCCATTATTCCTTGTCCTACTTTCTGGAGCAGCAGAAAATAAGCCCGTTCCCTCCTCAACATGACATCCCTTCAAATATTCAAACATTTCTATCATTTCCTCTCTTAACCTTCTCTTCTGCAGGCTAAACATACCCAGCTCCCTAAGCTGTTCCTCATAGAGCATGGCTTCCAGACTCTCAACCATTTTGGTCACCGTCCTCTGGACACGTTCTAGCTTGTCAATCTCCTTCTTGAAATGAGGTATCCAGAACTGGACACAGTATTCCAGATGAGGTTTGACCAAAGCAGAATAGAGTGATACTATTACTTTCCTTGATCTAGGCACCATAACTCATATTGAGGCAACCAAGGATTGTGTTAGCTTTCTTGACTGCCGCATCACACTGCTGACTCATGTTCAGCTTGTGGTCTACTAAGATCCCTTTCACATATAATATTGTCCAGCCGCGTGTCTCCCATCCTATATTTGTGCATTTCACTTTTTCTGTCTAGCAGTATGACCTTACATTTCTCTCTGTTGAAATTAATTTTGTTAGCCTTGGCCCAGCTCTCCAATCTGTCAAGGTCATTTTGAATTTTGATTCTGTCCTTTGTCTGTTACCCCAATGACAGACCCCATCCCTGAGAATATAAATTTGATATCAAATATGCCCAACATGCCAGAGAGGTTGCCCACGTAGGTATGTAGACAAAGAGGTCAAACGACTGAAATTAGGTCAGACTAGGAAAATCCCCAGTCACGTTCCCCTAGGAGACCTCAGGCTAAACATGTCCACACAGACAAAGGGTAGCCAACTTGAGGGGATTATTAGGTTTTCCCCAGGTTGAGCAACTCCGACGCTAGTAAACCCTACACTGCAAGGTCTATCTGCATAATCAATCATGCAGACTACCAAATTGCTATTGTGCGGCATTTCTCCCTTTATTTTGGCCATTGCCCCCCGCCCCCGGGAGAGGGCGTGCCTTTGAAGTACGTTCTGCCCTGTAAGTAGTCCCAGTTTTTGAGAATCTCTTCAGAGAACTCCCTGCCATGCTAGCAGACCGGCACTCTGTTAGTTGAGCGATCCCCTCAGCTGCTTCTCTTTGGTGAGCTCCGTTCTTGCCGCTTCTCAGACTGAAGACTTCAGGATAGGTGCAGTATCACTGCCTTTACATCCTCCCAGCTGAATCACCTATCAATTTTTACCTCTTTCCTTTCTCAATAGGCCTTTTGTGCATTGGTGTATGAGAATACATTTATTAATAAAATCCAGTTATTGTCATGATTGTCGGGTTTTTTGCTTGGTCTGACCCCGTAAAAATTGGGTAAAAGATCCTGCTGGGTTACCCTGCCCCTTGTTTGGCTACAGCTACAGCTAATTTCCCTAATCTTTGCATTTTTGGAGCAATTCATAGTGTCCCCCAAGGGACCCCCAGACGTCAGAGTAACATGTCATATTAGCAGCCCCTCCCAATTTGTTATCATCTTCAAATTTGATCAGCATGCTCTCTATTCCTTCATCCAAGTCATTGATGAAGATGTTGAATAGCACTGGGCCCAGGACTTCTCTCCAGGATGAAAAGCAGCTGTTGGCGAGCACCTTTTGGGTTCGGTCAGTCAACCAATTACAAATCCACCTGACACTAGCCCTGTCTAGCCCACATTTTACTAGCTTCTTTGCAAAAATATCATGGGGAATTTTATCAAAGGCCTTACTGAAGTCAAGAAATGCTACATCCACAGCATTTCCTTCATCCATCAAGCTCTTAATTCCATCATAAAAAGAGATAAGATTAGTCTGGCACAATTTGTTTTTAAGAAACCTATGTTGACTTTTAGTAATCACAGCATTGCTTTCTAAGTAATTACAAACTATCTGCTTAATGTCTGTTTAGGTAGAATTGTTTTTTCCTGTAGTTTGAAGCCATTACTCTAAGTCCTAACATTGAGAGCAGCAGAAAAAAAAAACTTGCCCCATCTCCCATATGACAACCCTTCAAATATTTAAACATGGCTATCATGTCACCTCTTAACTTTCTTTTCTCCAGGCTAAACACACCCAGCTCCATAAGCCAGTCTTCATAGGTCTTGGTTTCCAGGTCTTTCACCATTTTGATCACCCTCCTCTAGACAAGTTCCAGCTTTTCAGTCTCCTTAGAGAAGCAACTTTCTCAAGTTTTGTTCATCAAGAGGAGAATTCCTGCCCAAGTGGTCACATCAACCCCACACTGCCCCATCAACATGATAACAGATCATGGAAATGTGGTTTCCACAAAGGTTATACAAGCATCCCATCCCTCTCCCTGAAAGGGGCCAAGACTTCATAAGTACTTCAGTCAAATGCAGTTAGTACAGCCAATTTTGCTCACAGTCAGCTGAGAAGAGGAAACTCACTTCGGTTAAGCTTGAATGCTCCTATTGAGTAATTATGTTAGAGAAAATAATTTCATGAAATGATGATTTAAGGTCTTGGAACAACATAGGGCCTGCCCCCTCACCAGAACAGTACTGTATGCAGTATATTTGACAATTATCACTCAGCTCAACTCAAACACACCTATCTCTGACACAATTCAACTGTGTTTGAGGAGACCACCGCCTTCTCTCTAATCTTTAAATACCATTCTGCCTGACAGATGAGCACTCATTCCTAGTTATTTAATATCTTGAATACATGGTATCAAGGAGAGAAAACTCCTGACCGAAGTTACATGAAGATCATCTGGACTTTTAAAATCTATCAAGCTGTTGGATCCTTTCCCCTTTTCAATATGGCTCTGCAGCGAAGTATAATTTAATCTTTGGTATACAATTTTTCTCTATTGACCAAACTTCAAATGCAGATGATTACATATTAGCAGCTGGCACACACTGAAACCCTTTACTATTTGTCAACCAACCTGCATATTAATTCCAGTTAGATTTCCTACTGGTTTAATTCCCTAACAACAGCAAAATGTACAGACAAAACCTTTGGTCTGTGAAATAAAACCACCACAAAAAAATCCCATGGTATATGCCTAAGATGTAATTAAGGAAATGGCTGTTATTTCTACTTGACAAATTTCATTTTCAGTTATACCAAGACTGCACAGCCTGTCAAGCAGTGACAACCAAACAAAATATGCTGGGGTATTCAAGGCAAGAATTCAAGAGATTTGTTACAGGTTAGTTGGTTTTCAAATGGATTTTTTTTTTTTTGCCCATTTTTTTCTGGTCACTTCAAACTGAAGAAGAAAGCCATAGGTAAGATCCATCAGGGAGGAGTTCCATGATACTCCCTGTGCCATGCAACTGAGGGCTTTTCCGCACTTTGGGGGAAAACGGGGAAGTCCGTTACTCACCAAACTGGACCGCTCCCCCTGACGACCCACGCCGATCCGGAGCAGCGCGTCCCCGCTCTATGCACTCTCCGGGGATGAAAATGGAGGCTTCCGGTTGGTGGGGGCTCTCCACCAACCGGAGAAGCTCGCCAGCTGGAAGCCCCCCCCCCGAAGATCTGCAGGCTCGCACTGGCGCAAGCCTGCAAATCTATACTTTGGACTGGGGCGCGCCGGGCTATTGAAAGTCCTGTTTCAATCGGACTTTCAATAGCACGGTGAACATCCAGTTATGGGCGTTCCAGAGTAGGCTGAAGTCCAGACATATGGTAAGTAGTCCGAACTCAGTTTGCCTCCAAATGCAAATGTCTTCGCGGAAGGACGCTCCGCCCCGTTTTAAAAACCAAGTGCGGAAAAGCCCTCAGATTGTCTCTGAATTACATGTAGGGTTGTTACATATAGATTTATCATTTACTGAGGCCAAAGAGCTCTCTGACTGAGAATTCTCAATGCTCCTCCCTCAACTGTAAACCCCAGGATTCCAAAGGATGTTGGAAATGGAATAATAGCACTGTAACAGTATAGTGCAGAAATGCCCCAAGACTAAAGAGGTCTGCAGCACAAACACTCAACTAACTGCCAAATTTTACCATATGATTTTGGCTAAGTTGTTATCTTTCAGTCCAATCCACCTGACAGGAGTGTTGTGAAGAATAAATGGACCATCAAAATGCTCAATGATGAGATGACTTACTTGTATTTCAAGAAGCCCAAGTCTGAAATAAAACTACTTTATATTCATTGATTTCTAAGCTTATAGTATTATGACTTTATAAGGCTGGGCTTAATCAATAAAGAGATTTAATGAGCAGCATTAAACATTAATTAATTGTAAGCACAGTTAAACAGAGTCAGAGCTTTACTTCTTTCTCATAAAATCCATCCACTGTAATAATAACTTTTAAAGAGGAATAGCATTTTAGCCTCTTCGCCTCTGGAGTTTTAGATAGTTTCTAACATGACTGCTGCCAAATATTTATTTAATGCGTTTGTATCTTTTGTTGTAAAGTAAGCTCTTCCCCTTACATCTCATTGCAGTGAATTGCTTATCAAACAAGAAAATATTAAACACAGATCAATAAATTAACAGCACATACATTAAGAGCTAAAAAAGCAGCAGTTCAAGCACAAAAGCTAGCATAAAATTGTTGAAGACCAACTTTTAAGATCCTCTTTAAAATTAGTCATGGGAGGAAAATAGGCATTTCCCGGTGGAAGAAATTCCAAAGACGTGGGACCATCATTGAAAAGTTTTCGATCCTGGTACTCACTAATTTAATAGATCTTAATGAAGTGAAGAAACAGAGTCTATTTTAGTTTATATGTGGCTGCAGAAGGCTCTTGGAGTAATGTAGTTTTGTGTGTATTTACTGATTTATTTCCCAGCTTTTCTCCACAGCATTGCAATTCACAAATGCTTTGAGGCCCCTCTCTAAACGGCAAACCCCAGGATCCTGTAGGATGTTTAAAGTGAAATGAAAGCACTGTAATAGTCTAGTGCAGAAATGGCCTTGGTGAGTCATATGACAATCTCTGTGAGTTACATGATGGGTTACATGCATTACATGATAATCATGTAACCAGGGTTGCTAGATCTTAGGGCTTGTCCTTGAATCTACAATTTTAATGGGCCATCTCTACACAGAAGATGAGAATGCAAATTCTCCACATTTGGGAGGATCAGCGTCAGGGGAAAAAGAAAGGGATCTGTGCAGATCTCCCGCTCAGCTAACAGAGCAGCAGCTTGTGACAATTTCCAAGGCTTGATCAATTTGTTGCTGGAGCTTGCGAAGACTCTGAGGAAGGGAGGGTATATGTATTTACTAAGCTAGCTTTCTCTTTCCCTCCTGCTCATTGTGGGGCCAGGGCTCATTTTCCACTCTGCTCTGCATCCTCTTCTGGCTAGAAGCAAGGAGACTAGATTAAATAGTCCTTATCTCATCTCCTTAAGTAAGTGAGAAGGAATAATCCCCTCATTTCACCTCAATCTGGGAAAAGCCCTTTTAGCTATTGCTTCTGTCTGAGATCATTTCTGCCCTAGACTGTTACAGTGCTTTTATTCCACTTTCAATCTCCTACGGAATCCTGGAGTTTGCAGTTTAGGGAGGAGCATTTAAAATTCTCAGCCAGAGAGCTCTTTGCTCTCAGTAAACTACAAACCCCAGAATTCCCCAGGTTGTTGAAAGTGGAATAATAGCACTATAACACTGTGGTGCAGAAATGGCCTAAATTTCTAAACAAAAAAGTACAGTATGCCCTCTTCTGGCATGACCTCCACATGCATGAATGTGAGGTTGCACAAAGTGTTGTGTCCCATTGTATTCAATGGATTCTGCAGGTGCACATATGTTGTGTCCATTGACTACTTTGGGATGCTGGACTCACTTTTTTTGTTTAGTGCCAGGCTTCCTGGAATGGAACCCCCTTTTATGGAGTGGCTGCAGTGTATGTTCTGTGAGGATACGTGTACACCCATGTATGTTTGAATGACAAACTGTGAGAAATTGTGTTGGTATTTAATGTACAGCACCAGAAACTGTCCCTATGTCTCAGGTTTTGGGCCAGAAACCTAAGGGCCTGAGACAATCCAGAACTGGCAACTTTACATATAATTCAGAGACAATTTCTATTACACGACACAGGGAGTGTCATATAACTCCTCCCTGGTGGATCTTGCCCACTGCTTTCTTCTTCAATCTGAGGTGACTGGAAAAAATGGGCAAAAAAATCGATTTGAAAACCAACTAACCAACTAACCTATTGAAATTATGTTTCTGAGGAACACTGGAGATGGTGGTGGAAAAGGTTTTGAGTGTCTGCATGAAGCCCGTGGGCTGTACCAATACTAGGCCCAACTTAAAGCCTTTCCCAATGTGTGAAGCAGACCAAGGACATTTCCACACTGTACTTTCTTGTTTGGAAATTTAAGCCCTTTGTTACCCTGTTTACTAGGGGTCCCGGGAGGGACACCTATATGCGCTCTCAGTTAACTAAGTTTGGGGGAATTAGCTAGAGCACAAGTTAGCAATGCGAGAGGCAGGGCAACGCAGCGGAATCTTTTACCCAATGTCTAGAGGGTCAGGTCAAGCCAAGGAGCACACCAAGCTATAAGAATAATTGAGATTTTATTAGATACAGACACACAGTATATGTAACACACAATCACACAAGTAACTAAGGAAAATAAAGGTTGGAGTGGTATAGAGGGATTTTGAGAGGGATTGTTGAATTGGGTGATACGAAACCTGTCCTGAAGATTGAGTTCGTTGGTATGGAGTCTCAGTATGTGGAACTAAGGGGGCAGCTCGCCAAACAAAGCGGCAGGAAGGATGGATGGAAGTCTGGAGTGATCCAAGCGGTCCGAGGAAGGTCTTGGAATCAGGGGTTTTTATAGGGGGAAATGTAACTGCAGCCTATTCCGTACTTGGGGAAAACAATGAGTTTCGGGTGCGAGACAAAGCTTTGGGAAGGTCAAAATTTAGCATGATTGAGTTAGGTCTGAACTGACAAAGAGGCAGACAATATGCAAATGCTCAGTGCTTGACAATTGAGTATCCAGCTTGCCAAGTTGCCTGCTCGGGGCAGGGAGTCCTTTGTAAACAGCATGCATACATAATGAGGGTGTTTGCAGAGAGGTCTCCGAAAGCAGTGATCTGGCTATTTCTGGCCTGCCTGTATTGTCTTGGGATATTGCAGCGTTTGATGGCCGAGCCTAGTTCTGTGCTTGTCCGGGGGCCTCACAAACATGTGGAGAGGGGTGGTGGAAGAGAGACAAATTATTGATATCAAAATGATATCTTTATACTATCTCCAAGGAGGCCTAACCTGCAGTAACACCTTTCCATCCTACACTGTTATACTGCTTTTATTCTCAACATCCTGTGGAATTCTGGGGTTTGTAGTTTACTGAGGCCAAAGAACTCTCTGGCTGAGAATTCTAAACGCCACTCCCTAAACTGCAAACCCCAGGATTCCATAGGGTGTTGAAAGTAGGATAATAGCACTATAACAGTGTAGTGCAGAAAGGCCGCATGGGTTCTATTTGCTGTCAGAAGCCCTAATTCACTCCATGTGACCCAGTAATTTAGTGGGAGTTACTGAGAGGTTTAATTTGCACCTTTTCAGTCTCTGGCTCTGCAGAGACTTCCCTTCTACTCCCACAAGAGATGAGAACCCTATATACATACACATTTACAAAGACATGTGAAGAGAGAATGGAAAAGCAGAGATCTTTTAAGGAAAGCCTTTATTCTAAGCAGGCAATCTGACATTAAGAACTCTCATTGAGACTGGCAATTTCTTGGCAAGCTTTTCTTCACTTGTTGAGACGTCTTTTGTCAAGAAAGAAAGAAAAACTTGAATATTTATCTGAATAAAACTGCTATTACTATGACCTGAAAGTGGAGATTTCGAGCTTGATTCATGGAAACTATCTATGAATTGTTAACAGTCATTCAAGCTACAGGTGAAATTGGATCTGCTGTAAGAAATACAACTTTTTAAAGTCTTAAACCAGAATTGGCATGCTCCCAAGGGTTTGGGGACTGTTTGGGGGAGTGTTTGTGGTGCTGAGAAATCTGGCTATGAGCCATTCTTGTGAATGCAGACAACAAGAACAGCACAATTGTTCAATAATCTTTCTTGCAAATTGTGCAAACTAATGTCAAAAAAAGATGCATGTATCTCACCATCTATGGTTGAGGAGAAATATGCATTTTCTGCTTATCCGTGAGAATGAGAGAAGGCAAGTGTTAAGCCTCTAGGTTATAGAACTGACTCCTAAGTTAAAGCAGCAATAATTAATTATAGTTAACCAAGACCCTTTACAATAACTAGTGATACTTGTGTTTTCTGCATTATAATCAACTTTAATTTTTTAAAAAAATAAAAATAAAATTCCATTTTCCCCCTTCTGCCTTATTTCAGTCCCATCTAATTCCCATTTAATGAGGATCATTTTCATGTTACATAGGTATCAGGTGGGATTTAGGCTGATTTTAACTTGAGTTCTTTAGAGAATGAAGCCCTCTTTCCCTACATATGGGTTCTTTCATTGCCTTTATATTCCAATTTGCCTTATAGTTTTGCAATGAGTCAAAGATCTAAGGCACTGCAATTGTGTCACATCATTTCCAAGCCTTGGTGACCAACGATCGGCTTTGGCAGACAATGCAGGTATTTCAGCTGAAGTGGGAAGAATAAAGAATATGGTTT
Organism: Ctenosaura bakeri; assembly: GCA_948474755.1. Classification (NCBI taxonomy): domain Eukaryota; kingdom Metazoa; phylum Chordata; class Lepidosauria; order Squamata; family Iguanidae; genus Ctenosaura; species Ctenosaura bakeri. Next base: position 298,674 of record CAOLHI010000388.1, read on the forward strand.
TAATGCGTGGAAATACATAAGAAGCTTAATACAGGTAAAATACAAAAGAAGAGCACGCAGCCCTAATTGCTTTTCTGTAAGAATGATTAGGGATGGAGAGGAAGGAGAGAGACTTTAGAAATGATATATGCTTTAATGAGTTCTTTCTCCAAGTAGTTGCTGTTATTCTCTCAATTGTGTCCTTTCTTCCAGAGTGTGGGCTGATTGCTTGCACTATCCCCATTATTAATTGCACATGTCATGTGGTCTACTTGGCACTCTTATCCTGGGTGGATTGAAGAGCAAACAATGTAGTGTAGTTTTTCTGAGTAGCAGGAAAACTAAGCAGCAGGGGAAAAAAGCTCGAGATGTTGTCAGACTATCTCATAGAATCCCCGTACATCATGGCCAGTAGGATTTCCAGATGTCAGTAACTGAACTTTGTTACTGTGGTAGATAAACCCTATCCCAGGGTTTACAATTTAATATTAAAAATATCTCCACGTGCTCGAGAGGTCCCCTGAACGAGCACGTAGGCAGGCATGGTCAAACAGCCGAAAACAGGAAAAACCTGGTCAGGCCAGTAAATCCATAGTCACATAGCCCCAGGAGACCTCCAGACATGTAAAACATAAAATACAAAAAGGGTCCTCAGCCCCAAGGAGCTGGCTTGAAGGGATTGATGCATCTGACAAACAGCCCATCAAGCGAAGACGATTTGCATACAGCCAAGGCTTTGACAATCCTGGCAAATCCAATCATGCAAAGGATTGGAGCTTTGTTCTAGCTCCTCCACCTATTGTTCTCCCTGGGAAAGGATTAGCCCTCCAGGTACCTTTTGCCCCATAAATAGACCTGGTTTTTGAACAGCTCTTTGGATTGTTCCTGGTTCCCAGCAGACCGTCACTCTGCCCGTTGAGCTATCCCCTCAGCCCTCCACATGCTGAGTCTCATCTCTCTCTCCTGGACCTCCAGACTTCAGGACCAAGTGCAGTGTTCCCCAGCTGTAACCCTCCAAAGCACCCTATCCAATTTCCTCTTTTTATTATTTGCTAGGTCTTGAGTGAGTGAGTGAGTGCGTAAGTGTGTACGTGCACAAGTCTTTATTTTTAATAAAATCATTTATTAGACAATTTTGCTTGGTTTTTGGCTTGGCCTGACCCCGTAAACACTGGGTAAAAAGACCTTTCTAGGTTACCCTGCCTCTCACATTGCTATTGTTTGTGCTCTGGTTACTTTCCATTCCCCATCAAGTGGAGCACATTGAGGTGTTCCCCAAGGGACCCCAGAAATCAGGGAAACAACTTAACTGTCAAAGTCTGGTCCTCCTTCTTCAATTCTCAGGGCTAGAGGAAGGAATCTCGGGTAAGAGTGCTGTCTTTAAAATTTACATTCCTGTCCTCCTCGCATTGCTTAGACTTGAGTGTTTCTGATCTGAATGGGATACTTGGTGCAACTGTGTTTAATGTAGAATGTATTGTGCTTAATAATATCACCAGGGGCTGCCTATTGTAAAAAAAAATATCCTGTTAACATCACCAGAGAATGCCCCCATGACATCACAAAGGGTTGCACATAGGCCTCAGATTTATGGCCTGAAATCTCATGGCCAGGAACAATCCTGATCTGGTAACCCTAACGGTCAGTGGTTAGAGATTCTGAAAGTTGAATTCCAAAAACATGAATCTGTGAAAGTGAAACTTGCAAATGTGGATGGCTGACTATAAATGTATAGATTCTCTAGAGAGTATTTGTAAACTGCAGTAACAAATCAAGCCTTGGAAACTGTAGCAAGCTGCTGCTCTATTAGCTGAGCTGGTGATCTGTACACAGTCCATTCCTCTTGCCTGGAACTGAGCCCACCAGAACAGGAGAATTTACACTCTTGTTTCCCACCTGGAGATAACCCATGAAAACTGGAGACTCAGGGCCTGGCCCTGAGCTTTGGCAGCCCTATTTAGAAAATGTGGAAGTTTTCTTTGGCTGTAGATCTCATTCAGCGATTTCTCTGACATTCTGACTCTTGCTTTAAGGCAGGGGTGGGCAACCTTGTTCCTCCTGTTGCTTTTGACCTGCAACTCCCAGCAGTACTAGCATTTGCCATGCAAAAGGGTGCATGGAGTGTCATGCGATGCTGCAGGGTAGGCAGGTGCTGCTCATGCACTTTTTCATCGCATTGCTCCAGGGGTCTACGCACCCTTGCCATGCATGTGGAGCCTCTGGAGCCACACTGGTCACACTTCCTGCCACAGGGCAGCCAGGGAAACTCCGTTACAGAAGGAAGAGGTGGGGCTCTTGTGCTGCCTGCTCGGTAGCAGGCAGCTCATGTGGAGCTGTAGTAGCGGGGACGTGAGAGCCTCTCGTTGGAGGCTGCTTGCGCGATCCCTGCACCTCAGCACCGAAAAAAGGTAAGCTGCGGAAAGGGCCCTAGTAAAAGCCATTTTGAATCATATCTAAGAAGAAAGCCGGGCTATAAATTCAATAAATAAAAATAAATAAAAGTGAACAATAAAGGAGTACAGGAGCTACAGTTCAAAGACATCAGGAGAGCCCCAGTTGTCCATGCCTGGTTTGAGGTCTCTCATCTTTTCCTTCCCAGAAAGTCCATGCCCTCCTGAGCTCATGATGATTTCTCCAACACAGGTTTTTTGTTTCTCCTTCCGAAGGAGCTGGTTTTCTGTTCCTGGCCAGTTTTCTTTTGCTTGCGGATATATTAAGTGTCAATTTCTGTTTGTTTTGGGACTTGAGCCTTCCAGAGGCTTGATTTATATTATTATGTCTACCATTCTTTCTGAGAGATTTGGTGTGGAAATCCTGTATATGAAATACCTCGGGCCTTTGGGATGTTTTGTGTCTGAGTCTGATCTCCCTGGGTAAAATCTAAAATCAGCCTAAGGGTTTTTTCACACACAATTTGCAAGGCTCAGTTTGACAGCTGGACATCTGTAATATGGGGGAATTTTGTCAAGTGAATTCTTTGAATATGAACTTTGATATGCAACTTCCAATTTATATACTTCTATTCAATTTTTTACCCATTATGTGTATTTTTATTGGGGTGTTTATTCATACAGGAATGTTCTAGGATTTCATTCTGTGAAGTATCAAGAGTTGTTTAGGTAGCTCTTTTTTTCAGTGACAGGCAACAGCTTTTTCACAGAAATGTTGACATAGAGAGAGTTTCTTAGCTTTATTTTAGGATCTAAGGAACAGCAATAGTAGCTGTCATGCAGAAGGGTGCTATATTAATCAACTTGGTAATAAAGACACACTTGTGTGCGCGCACATCTGTGTGTGTATGTGTGTCCGAGGGCTGAATATATAAAATGAGACATAGAAAACAGAGCCCAGGACTTTAGGATAGCTTCCAACATTTCATAGAAGAAAAGTAGGACACATTTTTGGGACACTAATAGGCCAAACAACATCAGAGTGTGGTCAAAATGGCAAAAGTTATTAACAAGGAGAAATTCAAAAACTAGAAAAGGCTGCAGCAGTTTGTTTTTGCCTGAGCCTACTGAGAACAACAAGATTCTTGTTACCCTAAAAGGTGGGGGATCTTGAGGTCCTCCAGCAGTGCCAGCATCTCCTTAGAAAAGTGGAGAACTATGGCTTAAAGAAGGCTTGTGAGAGGGGGTAACCTCAGGACCTTTTCACCTGTGTATACCAGCACTAACTGTGAGATACCAGTTGGAGGTCAAAAGAGTGCAAGCAATCAAGCAATCTTACAACCATTCAAGGCTAGCAGAGGAAAAGGAGAGAAAGGTTGGATAGCAAGGAGATTCTGGGATGAAGTGGGCCATAGGTTACCAATCCTGAAGCAGAAGGTCAAGGCAAAGTGTGGCTCAGGCTAGGGCCCTTTCTGCACCTTACCTTGTTCCGGCGCTGGGGGACAGGGATCGTGTGAGCAGCCTCTGCCAAGAGGCTCTCGCTTCCCTGCTGCTTCAGCTCTGCATGAGCTGCCTGCTCACACGAGAGCCCCTCCTCTTCCTTTGCAGTGCAGCCTGGAACCTTCCCAGGCTGCACTGGGGCAGGAAGCACAACTGGCCCGGTTCCAGAGGCTCTGCACGCCAGGTAAGTGCACGCAGGGCCCGGGAGCAATGCGCTATCATGCACCATTTTCGGCTTCAAGCTGAAAATGAAAAGGTGTGCGATTGGCCCCTGTCGGTCCCTGGAGTGTCGCATGATTGTGAGTGCATCATGCAGATCGCTCCTTGCATCGTGCGATGCTCCAGGCCCTCTTTTGTATGGCAAATGCCATGCGAAAAGGGCCTTGGGGTCTATGGGCAGTACAATGAACAGGAATCTGGAGGTCCTCATGCAGTGTAACATGTCAACATACATTCAAAGTACTAGCAAAGAGTCAGGGTCAAAAAGTCGGGGTCTGAACCAGGATTTAAATACTCTTTTTCTGCCCTGAAGGGGAGTGTGCTAATTGTTCTCTGGCACAACAGACAAAAGAGGTCTGAAACAGCCTAATGGTCTTGACTTCAGGAGACAATGGAGGCCATGATAGCCCCTTAATGGCTGGGCAGGTGAGCAAACAAAGGGAAATTTGGTGGGAAGAGGTTGTCTTATAATTGGATCATCAGATGCCTCATTGGAGTTGCCTTGCTGGCTATTGTTTTCTGAGTTTGGGCAACTGATAGGATTATCTTGAGCCCATTAAGTTGGGTCTCTCTGGCTAATCCTTGTGAACTTATTACCTGGCCATGCTGATGTCATCTGCCTAAGTACATGTTCACAGTCAGAGTCCCTTTCCACATGGCTTTCAGCGTTCAATATATATTTTGGTGCAAATTAAATAACACTCATTGCCAATCATACTATATCATGGAGTGGGGGTGTACAGCATGGTAACACCTCCTCCTCCTCTCCTCACCTTCATGCTGAGTTGAATACAGACTACTTTTGCATTTTAAACTCAGTTTGCAACAACTGAAGTAAGCTTAGGACGCAGGTGCGAAAGTGGGAGGAGAAGAAAGAATCTGGGACATTTTAAAAGTGCTTGGAAAAGTGGGACAACAGAGGACTGATTGTGACAGATCAGGACAGTTGGAAGGTATGTTTCAGTCCTGGTGAGTTCTTACTCAAATTACCCAAACCTTTTACATATGTGCATTGCTAGAATCAGTGAGTTACCCTGGGATGCACACACTGATATTTTTTTTTAAAAAACAAGTAACTCCTTTGGTGTCATTGATATGAATTATCAGCATTGTTTCTGTGTCCTGGATTCCATTGTGATGGTGAACTGTTAGGCCTTAAAGTCCTTATGATGCTTTCATAAACAGAGGAGTGAACAGATTCATCTCTTTACATGCATTTTTTCCTGAGCCCTACAGTCTTGAATTTCAGCATCTTCTGTTTATGACAATTCAAAGCTTGACTCTGCCAAGCCATGTTGTGATCCAAAGCAAGCATTTAGTGCTTTCTTGCATGATCTGGATCAGGCAGGCACAACCAATGTCTCTTATCTCACAGGCAAATAAATGACTGCATGGTATTATGACCTGCTTTGAGCTTTTATGTAGGCCATTCTATAAGATCAATTAGCTGATTTGGGGGAGCTTGGTGGGTCACACATTATGACCTAAATCTGATTGCTAGCCTATACTAAAGTAGACCTATTGAATCATTCACTGAAAGCTAAGTCAACATTTGATGTGAATTCCATTCAAAGAAATGCCTTAAAATTAATTGGTAAGATTTTTTGCCTTCTTATACTGCAAATAGGACAAGGAGAACAAGCAGGCAGCTTGATAAGACTGCAGTTAATGGCTTAACCCAGACACATTTATTTATTATGTATTTATTCAAATATAAGATGAAGCTACCTTTGCCTTCCTCTGAGGCTGAGAGAGTATGAGTTGCCCAACATCATCATCCAGTGAATTTCAATTGCCAAGTAACGATTTGAAACCTGCTCTCCAGAGTCATAGTCCAGTGCTCAAACTACGGCCCTTTCTGCACAGCATTTTCCATGCGAAAGGGCACCTGGAGCATCGTGTGATTATGAGGAGCGATCTGCATGATGCACTCACAATCGCATGATGCTCCAGGGGCCAGCAGGCACTGATCGCACACCTTTTCATTTTCGGCTAGAAGCCAAAAATGGTGCATGATCATGCATTGCTCTCAGGCTCCGCACGCACTTACCTGGCGCGCGGAGCCTCCGGAGCCATACTGGTCACACTTCCTGTCCCAGCACAGCCTGCACTGCGGAAGGAAGAGGCGGGGCTCTTGCACGAGCAGGCAGCTTGTACAGAGCTGAGGCAGCAGGGAAGGGAATGCCTCTCGCGCAATCCCCACATCCCAGGGCCGGAAGAAGGTAAGGCGCGGAAAGGGCCTACTACACCATGTACAGTCAGCCAGATTTGATTATTTGCAATTGATATATTGTCTCCAACCTCTGCCCCATCACCTCCAACGTGTCTTTTCCAAAGGAACCTTCCCTCTCATCACCTCCAATTGGGTCATGCTGCCTTTTAAAATCCTCATCCTCCACCACCACCATCACCACCAGCTGCTGCCTGGCTGGCTGAGGACAGCTTGTATCCTGATTTCTCAGCATCACAAACCCTCTCCTGATGCCCTTCCTACCCAGGGAAGGAGATACACAAGAGAGAGGAAGTATAAGGCCACTATGCTGTCCCATCTCTTCCCCTCTTCTTTCCCTGACCTGGTTTGGACCCTAGGTGCCTCTTTCCCCCATCATGCTTCAGCCCCTTTCCCCCACCATGCTTCAGCCCCTTTCCCACAGACACACACACACACACACAAATGTGTGCACATTTTGATATTTGTGTTTTTCCACTTGTGTGGGGGACCTTTGTCCCAACCCTAGCAAATGTGGAAAGCCAACTGTAACATTAGAACAAGTCAAGTAGTTTTAAACAATAAGAATATTTTAAATAAGCTAAAACATATTAAACATTTAAAGGGTTAAGAACAGATGTAAAAGATTTAAAAAGCTTTTTAAAACTAAGTACAGCCGAAAACATTGGACATGAAATAAAATTAGAGCATTGGGAAAGAAGCTGGAATAGTACACAGAAGTTTACTCTGGCTCAAAATTTGAAAGAAAATTATTTAAAAATGCTACATAGATGGTACTTAGATCCTGTTAAGTTAAGAAAGATATATAAAACAAAAAACAAGAACAAGAGAACGGGACTTTTTATCATATGTGGTGGCATTGTATTAAGGCCAGAAGATATTGGGAAAAGATACATAAAATAATGATGGACATTCTACAAAGAGAGATTCCAATAAGGCCAGAAATCTTCTTACTAAATATGATGCATCAAATAGACAAAAAGTACAAAAGATATGAAGAAATAATCTTATATATGATATCTGCTGCTAGAATAGTATACGCGAAATACTGGAAAAGTCTGGAAACACCATTAATGGAAGAAAGGTCTCTTCCACAGTCAAACTGTAAACCTGAAACCACAGTTACAGAAGACTTCCCTCTGTTGGGTCTTTCTGGTTAGCTGTTCGCGGTGACTCAAAAGAAGCTTACATATGATACTGAAATTGTATCATCAGGTGGACAATGAATCTGGAGAAAGTGATTGGGTAAAGAGATTTCAGGGAAACTCTAGAAGGCGTATGGTTAATACTATATAGGCATTCTTTTCATTGTATTGAGTTGCAGTTTCTTGTCATAAAGCTCTACCTATGTGAGACAGCAGTGGGGTGTAGGGGTTTGAGTGTTAGACTGTGACCCTGGAGAGCAGGGTTCGATTCCCTGCTTGGCAATGGAAACCCATCAGGTAACCTTGGATGCATCACATACTCTCAGCCCCAGAGAACCCTGTGATAGGTTCACCTTACATTTGCCATAAGTCAGAAACAACTAGAAGGCACACAACAACAACAAATGTATACACACAATAAATCTGGGTTGTGGCTGATCCCCTGTGTTATATTTCTGACATCTAAACAAAGAACACTCTGAAAGGGGCCCCAAGATGGGGTTATTTCTTCACAATCTTTTCTAATTAAGGTTAGTAATTAGACTGCTTATTCTTCAGCATCTGACAGATGAAAACTGGAACAAATGTGGCCAGGCAACATCAAGATGGCAAAAGGTATTAGTTAGGAAGGACACATAACCTAGGAGAGGCTGCAGTAGTTTACTTTTGCCCGAGTATTGGGAAAGGCAAGATTTTTCCCCCTTAACTCCTCTTCTCCCTGCTGCGTTAATTGTATGAAAACTACTTTTGCATATTGAGCTCAGTTTACTGCCGTTGGAGTAAGCTGAGGACAATGGGGAAAAATAGTAGCAGGAGAGAGAACATGGGGCATCTTAGAAGGATCTGAAAATGCGTGATGGCAGAGGATTGGCTGTGACTGTCCCTGTCTAACTGGGACACCTGGAAGGTATGAGACTGAGGCCTGGGTTGGTTTCAGCTAGACAGTAAAAAAGCACTTTAGAGTGAGATCAGATTCATGTTATCTTTGGCAAGATGACTGACATTTATGGCAATCCCTTGATGCCGGTAGAGTTATATTTCCAATATTTTGGCATTATTAACTTCTAAATTCCTTTGTCCTACAGATGTGGCTGAGGCAGATTTAGTTTTCCTTTCCCTGTTATGTCTTCCACAGAAGAGCTTCACATTCTGCTTATCATTCAGGTTGGAGTAATGCATAAATAACTGTACATGGAAATGCTAATGTGTGCCTGCAAAGCACCATGCGCATCAAATTCCCAGCATTGCATTTGAAGCAGGCGTTTAGATACTCAGTTGTTATGGTTTTGAATGACATCTCATTAACGCATGGAGAAATTAGCCCGCGGCACAGGAGAACTGCAAGGAACCTTTGCTACCTATGGCATACAACTCTATTGTCAGGCACGTTAAGCCAAAACATAACACCTTAAGTATTAATAAGTCTTAAGTAGCAGCTAATTACATACATGGTTGACCTTTCCGTTAGTGTGCCTTCAACTTCTCTTGAGGTGTGAACAATCTACCTGTCTATTCTGTAGACAATCTGGATTACAACAAATCTGATTTTCAGTTCTTCAGTTTACGAATCTATTTTGGCACTGGAATAATCACAGTCTTGGGCTCATTCTGAAAGGCTTATATAGAAATAGAAATGCTTCATTTGGGGCAGGTGGGAAGGGGGTCGCAATGTTAAACTGCTACCCTGAGGGTGAAGAAAATTACAAAGAATAAGCGGTAATGACTCAAGTGAACACCCTGCAAGCAGCATTCAGTATTCAATATAACTATATTAACTCTGAATATGGGGGGGGGTCAAGCAAAAATGTTTTGTTTAAAAAATTGCTGTTCTGTTATATACTTGACACACATACACACAAACACACACACATCTTAGAGTGAAAAGTTGTAAATGTGTGTTTTTTCTCTTTCTTGCTTAAATCTAAGCTTGTTTCTGAGTTTGCAACTTCACATGCTCATTGCTAGTTGCAGACTTCCTGCTTGTTATGTTTTTACCACGGCCATTTCCGCACTAGCCTGTTATAGCGCGATGATTCCACTTTCAACATCCTCTGGAATCCTGGGGTTTGCAGTTTCGGGAGGGGCCGGCTGGCCCGTCCCGAGACTGCAAACCCCAGGATTCCAGAGGATGTTGAAAGTGGAATCATCGCGCTATAACAGGCTAGTGCGGAAATGGCACATGTCTCTTCCTGAATCATTCTAACCAGCAATCATTTTCTTCCTCCTCCTCCTTCTTCCTCCTCTCTCCTATTATGCTAGGCAATTGATTATGAACAAACAGTCTGTAAGGAAAATTATTTTTGTACGTTTTACAAAGAAGACAAAACTTATTTCTTTCTCTGCTAGGCCCTGTGTGTGTGTGTGTGTGTGAGCGAGAGAGAGAGAGAGGGAGAGATTGCATGCCTATGTGGGACTGGTTGTGGTTCAGCTTCTTGCCAATGTGATTGCTCTGCTTGAGAGATCCAGTATTATCTCTTATATTTCCCAACAATTTCCTTTCTCTCAGTTCTTAACATCAATAATATTTAAGCTAGACTTCCTTTAAGCTAGGCTTATGTGGAGCCAACTCATATCATTATACTTTAGCTTTTGTAAGATTTTTTCCCCATTGGGGAAAACAAAAACAGCTTAGCATTAAAACTTTAATATACAACACAGACTTGGTTTACATTCGTATAACTGTCATCCTCAAAAGAATATTAGTAAATATGATTGTTGAAGATTGTTATACATATACATATACAATCACATTTCATTTGCCCTTTAGCAAATATCTCAAGGCTGTCTTTCAATATCTGAAGGGCTGTCATGTAGGTGATAGAACAATGAACCAGTGAATTCAAATTACTAGAAGAGAGATTGCAACCAAACTCCAAAAGATGGTTTATTCTCCTTTGTTGGAGGTTTTTAAACAGAGGTTGGATGGCTACTCTTCAGGCATATTTTAACAGTAGATTCCTACATTGATAGGGGTTGATCTGGATGGCCTTGGGATGCTTTCCAGTTCGGTATGATTCTATGTGCATGTATGTAAAATAAATCCAATGACATTTTTCAAAAATCTGGAAATTGCACTTAAAATAAAATTATACTAGGAAATTCACTGTTAGAGAGCCTTAGTTCCTCTCAGAGATCTGTAGTTCCCTGGAGAGACAGAATGTCTACTAAATCAGTTAAACTCTTTGGCTTAGATATGATCTAAGTCCAATATTGGGTATATAGATCTGGCATAGTTCTGTCTCGTAAATCTTTTGTGCAAGGCAACTGGCTCCAATTGGCACAGAACACTGATTCAGAATAGAATGTTGTGCAAGAAACATAGCTAGTCCATCCATTGGACAAATGAGATATCTAGTTTATGAAAAAGTTACCAGCCACTGCTGTACTGTCCAGCTGCCCAGCTCATTCTGAGCCAAAAAGAGAGGGAAGCATACTTATCACATTGTCAAAGGAGTGGTGTTAGGCCATTGTGCTGCATGATGACTTCTTTTGCACCTGGGCATTGGCTGAAGGTGAAGCAGCACCTGTGTAGCTGGGCAAGGATGAGTGGCATTTGCTGGGCGCATTGATGAAGAACAGGAGAGATGGGAGCATGTTCAAAAAGAGGTTAGATTGGATAAGAGAAAAGGCTCTCGTGAACATTATCATGGCAGAGGTTTTTGGTTTTTGGTTCCAAGCCAGGAGAGGCAGTGTGGGACTAGAGACCAGGCTTTGAATCAACCACGGATACCCCCTGGTTGACCTTGGACAAGTCATACTCTCTCAGCCTCAGAGCACAACAAGGGAGAACCTCTTCTGAACAAATCCTGCCAAGAAAACCCCATGATAGGATTGCCTTAAGGTCACCATAAGTTGGAACTGACTTGAAGGTACATAAGAACAATCCAAGCCATGCTTCAAAGCAATGCATCTGAAGAGAGACAGATGTTTCACAGACACCTTCCCATTGCTCACCTTCCAGCCCTGAGTTTCAGAATCCCCACAGGGTCATTGTACTTCACACAATGACAATTAGACATGTTCAAAGCCTCACACCAAGACTTCCTGATCAATGCATTGCCTTCGATGCTGTCAGTCAAGAGGCTACTTCCGGACCCTCTGCTTGTCACTGAAAAACAATACGCAGCTGCTTCTGCTGCTGCTGCTGCTGCTGTACCTCCTCCCCCAGGCCTCTGCCATTAAGATCCCCAAGAGGGGCTCCTCTGTGTTCTGATCTGGCATCTCTATTCATCAGCAAAGACAGAAGTCTGATTGAAAAAGCAATAGCCATATCTATTAATTTGCATCCCCTCTTGAATATTCATCTCTTATAGCTTCCCTGACCCTTTTGAAAAAAATATCCTTTGTTTCCTTTCCAGAATAGCTAATGAATGATATTTTGGAATAATGTTAGAGGCTATGATTTTGTTTTGGAGGCTTTTTAAAAAATGTTTGCTACCATGCAAGAATGCTAGTGTTGTACTGAATTGAAAATGGCCCAGGTAGCCTACCTCTTTAGAAATAAATTCCATTTCTGCAAAGTTGACCAGAGATGTACCTTTTCCCCAGAATGTACAAGATAGGACCTTCCCATATTTAGAATTCTTTGTTGTGTTCTGTGCCTTCAAGTTGTTTCCAACGTATGGCAATCCTAAAGCAGTGAACCTATCATGGAGTATTCTGAGGCTGAGAGTATGTGGTATGCCCAGCGTCACCTAATGGGTTTCCATGGCTGAAAGGGGAATTGAACCTTGGTCTCATGGTTGTAGAGCAATGCTCAAACCACTACATCACGCTGGCTCTCTTAAGACTGTTTAGCCAGAGCAAAAAAGGGAGCTGTTAAGCCTACTGGTGTAGCACCTCTGCAAACAGTTCCATTGGCTGCTATGGTTATGACCTACACAGCCCTATATGGTTCAGATCCAGGTCATATATCTACATATACGAGTCTGCCTGTGGCCCTTTCCGCAGTGTCCTCCCATCCCAGCATGGGGATCAGAGAAGAGCAGGACTGCCAAAACACTTCCTCATGACATTGTTGTGGTCCTGCTCCTCTCCCGTCCCCAGGTCACGTGATCGCAGGTTAAATCATTGACAGGTTTTCGCCATCAGTGACCCATGATTGTGCCACCATTCCACACTTACCTGGTTTGCTGAAGGGCAGGGAGTACAATGGTGGTGCTTCCTGTCCCAGCGCAGCCTGGGAAAATGCCTAGCTGTGCTGCAGAAGGAATAGGCATGTCCACTGTGTTCCCTTCCACAGGGAGCCAGTCTGGTGCAGAGGGGAGTGCTCCCATCATGCTTGGAATTGCTACTGGAGGACCACACAAGAAGGTAGAGTGAGGAATGGGCTTATGTCTTGAGATCTGTGGATACCCTTCTCTCTGCTCCACCACCCCCAAATTTCAACCTGGTAGGAATACAGGAGAGGGCTTTCTCCATGGCTGCTCCCATGCTCTGGATCTCCTTCCCTAGAATGGTTAAACTGGCATCCCCCTTGCTATCCTTTCACCGACAGAAGACGAACATTTTGTTCTGGCAGACCTTTAGGGGCTCACTGCTCAGAGGTAAAGACCTTTTCATGTGCTCTGTTGTTTTTATTTGTTCTTCTTTTTAATGGTTCTGCCTTTAACTGCTTTTAGTTTTACTGATGGTATTCATCAGAAAAAGAAACTCAGGCTGACTGAATCTTCAGCCTTTGCTGGTCTGAATGTTTCACAGTTTACTTTCCATGATGAAAAGTGCACAGTTTGTGGAAAACAAAGCAATTTTCTGGGCAAGCTGTGTAGCTTACATGGAAGACCTGTACAATTTCCCATCATTGTGGGGAAAAAAATTCCCAAGTGTCCTGAAGCTACAGGATACAAGCCACAAGGTGAAGAAATGTTTCACTGTTCTCAACTTTTGTTGGGAACTGGAAGTTGGAAAAATAGTGAACGTGTGATAAGGTGAAGAAGTACTGGGGTCAGATCCAGAGTTCAACATAAGAAATCTTTAGAATGAGGATACAATTGAAACCAGAATTACTTCTGATGGGTATATCTGATGAATATATTGCAAGATTAAATTATAGACTCTTACATTATATGAGTATAGCAGCTAGATTGTTGTACGCTCAGAACTGGAAAAAGGCAGACACCAAGAATGGAGGACTGGATATTGAAGATACTGAAGATGGTTAGGTGGATAAATTGCCAGTAATGACTAAAGAGAAGTCTACAAATTTAAATTTAAGTTAAAAGAAGACTGGGAACAGTTTTTAAATTTTATCAAAAGAAAAAGAAAAGAAAAAGTAAAAAAGAAGAGTGCTTGTGGGTTTTGAATATTAGATATTCTGTAATGAGAGATAGCTAGGATAATAACTTAGACCAAGTTTAAAATAGGAAGAGAATGTTATTTGTAGCTGAGTCTTCAGCTTGATGGGTGGGAAATCATAGATTAATCTTTTATTGTGTATGAGAAAGAGGTAAAGAAGGTTATAATTGAGAGTAGTGTGTGTTAGGTGTGCTATAGAGTATTACAACAACAATAATAATAACAACAATGGAAAATTGAGATTTACCAGCCCTAATACTTAATTAAAAACTTAATTAAATATGTAATATTTAATACTTTTTAATAATTAAAAACAAACAATGTGTAAATTCTTTCTACCTTGAACATGAAGGAATAGGCACATTTGGGTAAATGCTTTTTAGAAGCCTCAAATAAAATGAAATTCTTCTCCCTTACTAGTTAGATTCTTTTTAAAAGGACAGTCCAAAGTTAATTTATCATTCGTGAATATAACACTTGATCCTCCTGTTAGTGTAGAAAGTGGGACTTTATGCATGGAAAGCAATCGGTTCAATCCTGATTTCAGTGATGTAGACTTGAGTCGATTGACTTGGACTCAGGTCAGACTTTAAGTTGCTTCAGTGACTTGATTTGGACTTGACTCGGCAAAAATTACACACTGACTCGACTCTATTTTAGACTTGCATATTTTTAGTGACTGAATTGCTGCACTTGATTCAGTGACATAACACATTCATCCAGAAACCTTACAAATTACTGGTCACATGATGATCTGTCTGAAGCTCATAGACACATTTCTCAGACGAACAACAAATGGATTAGGCAATGGGCTTGAGGTGGGCTTGAGGTCTTCTCAGCAGCCTGTCCCCACTAAATATAGGGAGAGCTCTCTAAAACTTTTCCTAAGAGCAGAAGCAAGATTCATGCCTAGAGTGCAGGGCACATTTCTCAGCGGGGAACAGAAAATGTGTTTGGCAGTGTGATTGAGGAGGAAGGATCCTTCCTTCTAAAGTTCTTGAAGTTTCAGTAATGAGGAATAAGAAGGATCCTATTCCCCACTTCTGAAAAGCCTCCAGCTTTGCAAATGGGAACTAAGAAGGATCCTATTCCCCACTTCCGAAGCTGCAGATGGCAAAATCACAAAAGTAGAGGGTTGACTATACTTAAATTGTTAAAACTGACTTTATTTGACTTTGTCCAGAAATTCTGGAATACAGGTTGGGGTATAAAGTTGGCTCCCATACTTGAGACTTGACTCGAGACTTGACTTGAAAGTATCTTGCAAGGACTTGAGACTCAACTTGAGACTTGAAGGTAGAGACCTGAGACTTGACTTGAGACTTGGAGTAAAAGACTTGAATACTTCACTGCATGATATGGCTGTTCCCTTAAGTCACAGGCTTCATATGACATGGGAAGTTGGTATAATGTAAAGCAAGTCTCTTTAGGGTCTGTTCAGGGGGGAAAAAAGAGAGAGGGGGAGAGAGAGAGAGAGAGAGGTGGGGGAGAGGTTTTCCTCTCCTTTGATTTAAAAGAATGCTTTAGGCTGATGGGCACTTATAACAAATGTAAATTAAAAAGTCTGCCTCTTCATGCAGAATGTGCCCTGAATGAAAAAAAGAACATTTTCCCAATCCTTTCACCATCGCAATAACCCCTTTCATGATTTAAAAGCCTTGTAAACATGTCAAAATGGTTGGTTTGTTCTACCATCTTTGTGCCATCCATTGCGCCGGATATGTAAAGGGAAAATGCAATTTATTTTGTGCTTTGGGAGCTCAACATTTCTCTCACTGATATGTGACAACTATTATCATATTTATGGTCAGTATTACGCGCTAAGCATGTACGCGATGCACTGTGAGTATTTCATACTGATAAAGCCATCAATAACTTCCTACTGGACTTTATTTTTCTCCCACATGTTCCATCCTAGTTATGAATTGGCAAAGCTGGCTAAGAGGACCCCGGGAGCAAGCAAACGAAACATCTGAGCAAAATAAGTGCTTCTGGATCCAAAGATTTTTCTTGACTATAATTGCCACTGAAACTTAACTGCAACAGAAGTGAAAATCAGAGTGAATGCAGAACTCTTGTCCTCAAGCAAGTCCTGAGGATAGTTTTGGTATTTTCCAGGAGATTTTCAAAGCTAGGGTTTGTTTATAGGTAACATCAAGGCCAGTGTTGTGTAGTGATTTAAGGATTAGACTACAACTCTGGGATATCAGGGTTCAAATCCCCACTTAATCATGAAACGCCACTGGGTGGCCTTGGACAAGTACAGACATTCTTTTTTTGACACTTTGCTTTTCAGTGACCTGCTTTTTTGATTATGCTAAATTATAGATATGAATCATTCTTTCAATGCAGGGTCCTCTCTTTCAACCAATTGAAAAACTAATTGAAAAAGGTTGAAAGAGTGGGCCCTTCATCAAAAGAATGGCACACATTTGTAATTTAGGGTAGTTGAAAGCAGAGAAGAGGAGGCTGTGGAGGTGGGATTTAAAAGAAAAACATGCTGTAGAAACAAGAGACTAAGGCCATTTCTGCACTACACTGTTATAGTGCTATTATTCCACTTTCAACATCCTGTGGAATTCTGGGGTTTGTAGTTTACTGAAGTGAAAGAGCTCTCTGGCTGAGAATTCTAAATGCCCTCCCTGAACTGCAAACTCCAGGATTCCATAGGATGTTGAAACGGCAAAACCCCTGAACAAATCCTGCCAAGAAAACTCCATGATTGATTTGCCTTAGGGTCGCCATAATTTGGAAATGATGTGGAGACACACAGCAACAAAGCTGATTACTATAATGTCGACTTTGTTTTATGGCCAACATGGTTGCCCCTACAATTCACTTTGGGTTTGTTTGGCATACTGAGTTTTTCCTCTTTGTAGGCTTTTGCTGTTCTGAGAATGTACGCCTGCCAGGAGCACATGCAGGCTTCCCACATTTATCTTGTAACTTCCGTAGGTGAGGACCCCCAGATATCACTTTAATATCATCTAATTTGGCCTTAGCGGGACCTGCTTTCAGCCACCTCACTCCACGTGTTTGTGAGGTTCTCCGGACAAGCATGGACATGAATGCGGTTGCTAATTGTTTTCACATTCCAGACTCTTTTGAGGCCAGCAACCCAAGCTTCGCTCCTAGCTTCAGGTAACTTCCACTTGCAAACTTCACAACAGCTGCGTGGCTCTCAGCAGCGCCAATCCGGTAAACAAGACATTTATGAAGCATTAAGCTCATCATGTTAAATTTGACCTTTCCAAATCCTTTGTCCAGCGCCAAAACTCCTTTTGTTCTCGCCTGGCTTGCCATAGCTGGTAGGCACAAACTCCCCTATAAAAACCCCTCATTTTCAAACGGTCTTCGGATCACCCTGGACTTCCATCCCGCCTTGCTTTTGGTTGTCTAAGGAAACTCCCCTCAGCCAGCCACACTGAGCTTTCTTCTTCGGAACTGCATCTCTCTCTTTTGCCAGGACAACGAGACCAGGTGTCGTACTGCCTACCCTTAAGCTCTCCAATTCTGCTTCCCAGTTAGTTAGTACGTGTGTGTGTTATTTATTTTCTGTTGTTTTTCAATAAAGCTGTTATTTTTGGTTACTTTAAAACTAGCGTGCCTTTTCCCTGACCTGAAGCTATACACATTGGGTTTCAAGATCCTTGCAAAGTTACCCTGCCTCTCGCTAGCCAAAATAGTGCTCCAGCTAATTTCCCCCCCAATTTGTATTTTATTTGGCAATCTGGGTGCCCCTCCCGGGACCCCCCAAAACACAGGGTAACAATCCGACAGGTTAGGGACTAGAACACTGTCAGAAAGCGGAAATGGTAAAAAAGCAGAACCTGAGTACTGTAGGGACCATGAAGGACTTATGGAAGTTCACTTGGGACTTACTACACACTTGCACTGCTTGTAAAGTCTCTTAGTTGGCTTGGTGTCCCCCCGCTCCGAGCTTGATTTGTTAGCAGTATGTGCACAGCCCCAAGTGAGCCTCTGTAGGCAAGCAGAACAGACAAAACCCCACTATTATGATGCTTGTAATACAGCAAGTTCCATTAATTTGACCAGAAGATCTACTCCTTCCATAGACCATGAGCATGTGTGAGCGGTCCCAAGCAAGTCTCTGTAGGCAAGAACTGACAAAAAAGCTGACACCATGTTAAATTAATGAAACTTGTTCTTAATTTGGAAGTGTTGAAAGAGCAGAAAAAGGATTCTTTTACCATTGTTGGTGGCAATGTAAGAAAGCTAGAACTTTTTGGAGAAACATTCATATTGAGATTACCAAGATCATAAAAGGAAGCTTTCTAATGCAACCAGAATTCTATATTCTTAACATGGTTAATGTTATAGAGGACTATATTGAAAAACCACATGAGAAAATCTTATTATGTATGATTACCAAAGAAAAGATATTGTATGCTAGTCAATGGAAGAAAGAAGAGGTACCAGAAGTCCACATGTGGCTCTTAGAATTATATGATGCCAGGGAGATAGATAAATTGACAATGTTTCTGAAAGGAAAAACTATAGAGGATTTTAGAGAACAACGGGAAGGTTTAAGCAGTTATTTAGAGGAAAAATAGGGATGTGTATTAATAGTAGCTCTGGAAGACTGGGACCCTTTTCACACCTTACCTTTTTGCGGTGCTGGGGTGCCGGGCTCGCGTGAGCAGCCTCTGGAGAGAGGTTCTCACTTCCCTGCTTCTTCAGCTCTGCATGAGCTTCCTGCTTGTGCGATAGCCCCCCTTCCTTTCGCAGTGCAGCCTTGGACCTCCCAGGCTGCACTGAGACAGGAAGCATGACCGGCCCGGCTCCCGAGGCTCCGCATGCAAGGTGAGTGCACGCGGGGCCCTGCAGCGATGCACGACCGCGCAGCATTTTTGGCTTCAAGCCGAAAATGAAAAAATGTGTGCGCGGTCCGCGTCAGGCCCTTGAGCGTCATGCAAATGTGAGTGCATCATGTGGACTGCTCCTCACATGTGCACAACACTCAAGGGGACCTTTCACACTGGAAATGCCATGCGAAAAGGGCCTGAATATGGCACAGACAATAATTCTAGAGTATAGAAAGAGCACTGAAAGTATGGCAAGTTTAAATGAGATAATCAAGATTATCTGTGTAGGTTGGGAAAATATTATATATGTGAATATATATGTACACACACACACAAAACCACACACATATATATCTATACACAGTCCTCCCTTTGTTACTCTGTATTCTGGGGGTCCCAGGAGGGGCGCCCAAACAACTAAGCAAAGACACAAGATGGGGAAATTAACTCGAGCACTCTCTTAAGCTAACGAGAGGCAGGGTAACTTAGCAGGGATCTTGCAACCCTATGTATACAGCGTCAGGTCAGAAGAGCAGTCAGATAGTTTTAAAATAGTAAAAATGATAGCTTTATTAAGGGAAAAACAACAGAAAAGACACCACAAGCACACAGCTAACTAAGAAATTAGAAATAAGAGTTTTCAGGGGGAAATGGGTGATACGACACCTTATCTCATAGTCCTGGAGAGAAGCGGAGGATTGCAGGGGAGAAAGCTCAGGGGATGACTCGCTGGACACAGCGGCAGCAGGGCTGGATGGAACTCAGGAGCGATCCGAAGTGTGCTCGGAATTGGGGAGTTTTTACAGAGTGGATTGTGCCTACAGGCCATGCCATGCTCGGTGAGAACAATGGAAACTTGGAGCGGGACAAAAGCGTTGGAAAAGGTCAGGTTTTACATGATTAGCTTAGTGCTGGATAACAATAGTGCAGCCAGTATGCAAATAGCTCAGCATTGAGAGGGTGCCGGCTCAGGGCTGTGTGTCTTTGTGTAAAGTCGCACTTAAGCAAGGTGTGTCTGCAAGAAATGGTCCCTGAAGCAACGGAGTGGCATTAATCTGCCTGCCTAAGTGGGGATTGGAATGTCCAACCATTACCGCCGCGCCTGTTTACGTGCTTGTCCAGTGGCCCTTGCAAACACGCGGAGCAGGGTGGCAGAGAAAGCTCAAGTGAAGGCCAAATAAGTTTGATATCAAGGCGATATCTAGTGCTATCACCGGGCATGTCAGAACCGTGGTAACACCTTCACATTCACAGGTTGACCTTTGTGAATTTGATTATTTATGAGGCATGTGCTTGCCTCCCTCTGCCCATTTTCCTCATCCCATGCCTTGCATTCCTCACCCCAGTCTTGAGAGGTTTATGTTCAAAATGGACATTTTTTTCCTTTTGAGTGAGCAAAGCCCCTCTCCCACTGCCGAAGGTCTGACCTATCTGCCACAAGGTTGCGCATTCTGCTCTGTATTGGCTGCTGATCGATCAAGTGCTCCTTTTTCAAGATGACCACAGGAAGTAATTAAACTCCAGAACTCCCCTCCTCAATGTCTTATGGGAAAGTACTGGTAGGCCTTTTAGCTTATTTTTTTCTCCCTCTCCTCCCATTCCAGAGGCAAAGGAATGGTAGTGAGGAAGCTCCAGAAGGGAATGGGAGGAGAATTGCATGGGGAGCTATTCACGTTTTTTCCACTTTCACAAGGGTTCTACTGTATATGTCAATGTATAAGTTTGTGTATAAATGTAAGCAAATTTGTGTAATTAAAAAAAAAGAGCAAGTCATCGGATAACAGGGTGTCAAAAGACAAGGTCTTCTTGTATCAGTCACTGATCATTCGCCCACTATTTAGCAGAAAATTGTAGCAACAAAAATAAACAAGCAGGAGATGATTTTCAAAACTGAGCAGCATGGCTATGATGCTGTCCTCTAATCTAGATCTGGTGCCTACATGTGCATGTGTCTAGGGGGACAGAGAGAACCTTTGGGAGGGCAAACTTCAGTAAAAGGTAACAAAAGAAAAGCCACTATTTCTCCCCTCGGCTTTCCAAGTCACATCACTATGAAACTCCCAAGGAAGCCTCTTTGCCTTTGCGGGCTGTCAGTTTTATGTTCGATGTTTGCACAGATCTTTGATCTCTTATTTACACATATCTCTGCAAGACAAGCAAGCTGGCAGAAATAGAAATTCTATTTATATAAATCTTGTTGTGCCCCCAGAGGTCAGGAACCACAACATTTCAAACAAAGCGGAAGGAATTTATCTATCTATGTTTTCTAGTGTTCCAGAGGATAATGATCTCTATCTCAGATTGCAGCTATGGAGCCCAAATTAATGGCCAGATGCATTCCAGGTTGTATTTTGATAGTACTGAACGACTGTTTAAATCCCAGGTGGATTTCATTGGCTGTTTAGTTGTATTTACAAATCGCAAATGTGAGATACTTTTACACATTCCAATTACCCTTTTCCTAATTACCTAATTACCAATTGCCTGAGCACTTGCCTCCCGGCACAGACATATCTCAGAAGTCGTGTATCAGAATGAACGCAGCATTTTCCATGCAGTCATAGCCTTTCAGGGTTCAGTGGGAACAGGCTTAGGGTCAAAGGATTATTTAGGAGGACAGGGGAATTCATGCATAGGGTAGCTGAAAGACCAGGATATACTTAAAAATGATTTTTAAAACATCTGCTCTGTAACTTGGGAGGATCTATTATGAAAATATTTTGTTACCACCTCTGAAAGCAAAGTGAAGAGGTGAATGGCAACAGAAATGATTTTGCAAAACTGGTTACGATGGCTGTATGAAAGACCGTATCTCCCTATATGAACCTGCCACAGCCCTAAATTCTGCAGGGGAAGGCTTTCTCTCAGTCATGCTACTATCTCAGACTCACCTGGTAAGGACATGGGAGAGAGCTTTCTCAGCAGCTGCTCCCACCCTGTGGAATTCTCTTCCATGGGAAGCTAGACTGGCTCCCTCCCTGCTTTCCTTGCGCTGGCAGAAAAAACATTTATTTTCAAGCAGGCTTTTAATGAATTACCAGGGGAGCTAGCTATTTATTTACAGGGTTATCATAGGGTTATGTGATCAGATCATGGGATGAAACAACACAACACAGCTCAGCAGGAAATGAGAGTTAAAGATGGAAGGCCATTTCTGCACTACACTGTTATAGTGCTATTATTCCATTTTAAATATCCTATGGAATCCTGGGTTTTGCAGTTTAGGGAGGGCATTTAGAATTCTCAGCCAGAGAGCTCTTTGGCCTCAGTAAACTACAAACCCCAGAATTCCACAGGATGTTGAAAGTGGAATAATAGCACTATAACAGTGTACTACAGAAATGGCCTTGGATTATTTTATATTTTTGTATTAAGAGTTCAAGTTCATCTTGCTTATTTTCCATGCTCTGTGCATTAGTGTAGAGGCACATGGTCTTAAGCATCTCTACGCTAATGCACAGAGTATAAGAAATAAGCAAGATGAACTCAAATTCTTACTACAACAAAATAAATATGATCTAATAGGCATCACTGAAACCTGGTGGGATGAGTCTTATGATTGGAATGTGGGACTAAGGGTGTATAACCTATTTCACAGAAACAGACCAAACAAGAAAGGAGGTATAGTAGCCTTATATGTCAAGGATGCTTTCACCTGTGAAGCGATCCATGACTTAAATCCAGAAAGTCAGGTTGACAGCATCTGGGTAATTAAGGGAGTGAGAAACAATAGGGATGTGATTGTGGGGGTTTTCTACAGGCCTCCAGGCCAGCCTGAGGACTTGGATGAGGCCTTCCTGGAGCAGATAACCACATATTCAAAAAGGAGAGATGCAGTGTTAATGGGAGATTTCAATTATCCTGATATTTATTGGCAGTCAAATTCTACAAAGACCACAAGGTCCAAAGGCTTCCTCGCTTGTCTTGCAGACAATTTCATGGTCCAGAAGGTGGAAGAGGTGACAAGGGAATCAACTATATTAGATCTGATCCTGACCAACAAAGATGACCTTGTTGATGAGGTGGAGGTGGTGGGATTCTTAAGGAGGAGTGACCATACTCTATTAGAATTTGTCATTCTGTGGGAAAGAGAAGCCAGGTGTAGCCAGACACACACCCTAGACTTTAAAAAAGCTAGTTTCTGTTAACTTAGGAAGTTACTTGCTGAAATTCCATGGTCAAGAATACTGAAAGAGAAAGAAGTTCATGACAAATGGGAGTTTCTTAAAAGTTAGATACTGAAGGCACAATTTAAAACTGTGCCAATAAGGAGGAAAAGTGGCAGGTGTCTAAAGAAATCAGAATGGTTGACAAAAGAACTCTCAGCCAGGTTGGTCACCGGTAGACCTAAAACTAACCACACAACACCAATTCTGAAGTCTTTTGGCTGCCTATTAGTTTCTCGGCACAGTACAAGGTGTTGGTTCTTACCTTTAAAGCCCTTTATGACTTGGGGCCAGCCTACCTGTGGGATCGCCTTCTCCCATATAATCTGCCCCGCACACTAAGGTCCTCTGGGAGGAATTTACTGCAGCCGATCAGAACTAGGTTGGCTGCGGTTACCCAGAGGACCTTTTCTTCTGTTGCTCCCAAGTTATGGAATGGCCTACCGGAGGAGACCCGGCGTATTACCGGTCTTGACTGCTTTAAAAGAGCAGTCAAGACTGATCTCTTCCGACAGGCCTTCCCAGACTAGTACTCTACCGCCTCCCACCAACTGTCCTCCTGTTCTTTAATAGTTAGTTGATTGTAGTTAATGTGTTTTAGGGGGTTGGTTTTAGATGGGTTGGTGGGTGGGGAGGATTGGTTATATTTGAATGCTTTTAATGTATTTAATGTATTGTTGTAGTACCGCCTCGATCCATCAGGAGGGGCGGGATATAATTATAATTATTATAATTATATTTATATTTATAATTACTTATATTTATACTTATATTTGTAATAACTAAATTATTATTATTATTATTATTATTATTATTATTAATAGTAACATGTTCAGGAAATGGAAGAATGATGAAACCACCAAAGAGGAATTCAAGCAAATAGCCAGGAGATGTAGGGAGAAGGTCAGAAAAGCTAAAGCGCAGAATGAACTCAGGCTTGCCAGAGATGTCAAAAACAATAAAAAGGGCTTTTTTAGATATGTCTGCAGCAAAAAAAACAACAAAAAACAACAACAACAACAACAAAACAACAACAGCAAAAAAGAAAAGAAAAAAAGAAAGGAAATGATAAGATCGCTGAGCGGTGAAGATGGCCAATTACTAACGGGGAGAAGAGAAAAGGCAGAACTACTCAACATCTTCTTTGCCTCAGTTTTCTTCCAAAAGGATAGAAGTACTTGACCTGGGGGTTGGGGAGCAGGTGAGGAAGGGGGGAAATTGCAACACTGAATAGATAGAGAAGTAGTACAGGAATATCTGGCTAAACTAGATGAATTCAAGTCTCCAGGGCCAGATGAATTACATCCAAGGATATTAAAAGAACTGGCAGGAGTCATTTCTGAACCCTTCGCAATAATCTTTGAGAACTCTTGAAGAACAGGAGAAGTCTCAGCAGACTGCAGGAGGGCAAATGTCGTCCCCATCTTCAAGAAGGAAAAAAAGAAGAAGAAGACCCAAATAACTATTGTCTGGTCACCTTGGCATCAATACTAGGAAAGATCCTAGAGCACATCATTAAATTAAAAGTCAACATGGATTTTTCAGAAATAAGTCATGCCAGACTAATATTATTTCTTTTTATGATGGAGTTTCAAGCATGATAGATGAAGGAAATGCTGTGGATGTAGCATATCTTGATTTCAGTAAGGCCTTTGACAAAGTTCCCCATGACATTCTTGCAAAGAAACTAGTAAAATGTGCTGGACAGGGCTACTGTTAGGTGTATTTGTAATTAGTTGACTGACCGAACCCAAAGGGTGCTCACCAATGGCTGCTTTTCATGCTGGAGAGAAGTGACTAGTGAGGTGCAACATGGTTCTATCCTGGACCCAGTGCTATTCAACATCTTCATCAATGACTTGGATGAAGGAGTAGCGGGCATGCTGATCAAATTTGTAGATGACACAACATTGGGAGGGGTTGGTAACATGCAGAGGACAGGGTCAAAATTCAAAATGACCTTGACAGATTGGAGAGCTGGGCCAAAGCTAACAAAATGAATTTCAATAGAGAGAAATGTGACATCCTGCACTTAGGCGGAAAAAATGGAATGAGGGACACATGGCTGGATAACAGTACATGTGAAAGGGATCTAGGAGTCTTGGTAGATCACAAGCTGAACATGAGTCAGCAGTGTGATACGGCAGCCAAGAAAGCCAATGTGATTCTTGGTTGCATCAATAGGAGTATGGTGTCTAGATCAAGGAAAGTAATAGTACCATTCTATTCTGCTTTGGTCAAGCCTCATTTGCAATACTATGTCCAGTTCTGAGCACTTCAATTTAAGAAAGATATTGACAAGCTGGAGCATTTCCAGAGGAGGGCAACCAAAAGGGTGAAGGGTCTGGAAGCCATGCCCTATGAGGAGCGGCTTAGGGAGCTGGGTATGTTTAGTCTGTAGAAGAGAAGGTTAAGAGGGGACATGATAGCCATGTTTTAAATATTTGAAGGGATGTCATATTGAGGAGGGAGCGAGCTTGTTTTCTGCTGCTCCAGAGACCAGGACAGGGAGCAATGGATTCAAGGCACAGGAAAGGAGATTCTACTTGAACCTCAGGTAGAACTTCCTGACAGTCAGAGCTGTCCAACAGTGGAATACGCTGCCTCAGAGTGTAGTGGAGTCTCATTCCTTGGAGGTTTTTAAGCAGAGGCTGGATGACCATCTGTTGAGAGTGCTTTGATGTGTGTTCCTGCACAATAGGAGATTGGATTGGATGGCCCTGAGGTCTCTTCCAACTCTATGATTCTATGATTTTATTGTAAAAAAATGGAGAGAGTGGTTTGAGTATTGGACTAGGACACTGGGTGACCAAGGTTCAAAGCCCTGCTAGGCCATGGAAACCCCATGGGTGACCTTGGGCAAGTCAGCCTCAGAGAGGACAACCCCCCTTGTTCAAATTCTGCCAAGAAAACCCTTTGTTAATACCTTCATAAGTCAGCAATGTCTTGAAGGTACACAACAACAACAGAAAATGAAGGAGGCAACCTCTTCCAGAAACCACACCAGTCAGGACTGAGCATACTCAGTACTTAATTGAACTGAGTGTGCTGAAAACTGAGGAAAGCTGATAGGAATTCAGAACAGGAGCAGTTCTCACAGGGACAGGACCTAAGGAACACTGCAAATCTTCTGTGAAGGTCTCACTCATACTGAATAATAGCCAGAAATTTGGCACATCTGAGGAACATTCATACATAGTTTGAAATGTTCAAAGTACTGCATCTTCCATCTTTCAGATGGGAAGCCTATGAGGCAATGCTTTGGAGTTTCGTGCTGGACCTTGACATGCTATATCTGAATTTGCAGGATTACTTTCTGTTATCTTGCCTTCCAAATGGTCTTCAGAAAGACCATACTGCTGCTAGGCGGTCTTAATCCAGTTGTGGGGCCACCATGGGGACACCCCCCAACTTCCTGTCTACAGTCTTGCTGTGCTGCCAGGCAATCAGATGTCTATAATCCAGAGACTATAGACTACAGTTCATGTAAAACCCAGCTTGATTATGATCAAAGATGTGGGATTCAAAGAGCTGCAAGCTAAAACATCTGGAGGATACCAAGATGCTGGTCTCTGAGCAGGTCTACTAAATCAACAGAACTTATGCAAGTATTAGAACAATTCAACAATTGGTTCAATAAATATACAGTCATTGGGGCTATCAATGGAATTCAGACTTTAATATCCAGGTCATGCAGCATGGCACTGAATTAATCTAAGTTTAAAAGACAGAGAAGTTCAGCTCATGTGTTACAGTAACTGCATGTACAGCCAGCATATGATTGTGAATGTTTGTTTACTTGCCTATATATTGGGCCATTGTATCTATTCCTTTATGAAGTTTCCTTTTGTTTCTCTCAGCTTCCACTCTACCAAATTATGCACGCTGATGTAAACAAGTTCCTGGATTCCAGCTGGTATTAGGGCAGGAATGAGAAAAGAAATAGGCATGGAGAAGACTTTATAAAATGCTAATTATACATATGCTGGGTAGACAACAGCCGTACTCGACATCATTATCCCTGTGGTTTGAAAACAAATCTGTACACAAAATATTCAGTTAGCATAGGCTGTGGCTGGCGAAGTTGTTTGATATGTGAAGCTACCAACTGTCACTGCACAATGACCCTGGAGAGATGTCTGCCTTTAACTTTTAGCACCAGCAGGTTGCAGTACAGACACTGATGCTGGGTAGCCAGAGGGCAAGAAGGCAAAAGTTATTGATGAAAAAGAACGCACAATACTATTTTAAGAAGAGAAATACTGGAATTTCTGTCCTGACTTTAGAAAAGCCTGAGACTATGGGAAGGTCAGGATTCCACCCTTCCTCTCCTCTCTCCCCTGCTGAGTTAATGGAGTGCAAATTATTTTTCATTTTAAACTCAGTTGTCGCAGTTGAAATACTCTTAGAATGAAGGGAGAAAGTAGGAGGAGGAGAAAGAAACCAGGACATCTTAAAAGCTGCTGAGAAAGTAAGATAGCAGAGGATTAACCAGGGGTATTCCTACCAAACTGAAACAGTTGGAGCATAAGGTATCTAGTTGGTCTCTGTGAGAAGCAAGCTACAGAGTGAGATTAATGGCTGGTCTGATCAACTGCTGTGTTCTCCAATACTGTCATCTCTAGAGAGCTATATAATGCATCTTTATCTTTTTGAGTAAAGATATATTTTAGAGTAGCAAAACACTAGCTCATTGTGTTAAGCCAAAACAACAACTGCCCCCATTTAATGTTATTTTCCTTTGCTCTTTCAGAATCGTTCATAGTAGACCCGAGGCAACCTACACACATTAGAGAAAGACAACACATGGCACAAGCTTTTAAGTCTATATTGTCCTCAAGGTTTTTGGCCACGTAGCAAATGGAGAATGATTAGCAATCCTTGCAGGCCAAACTCATCTATCAATAACCAGGTTGGCTGACAGTCCTTGAATCCTTCCAGGAGACACTGCCTGATCATGCACAGATGATGGCCTCCTGCTCTTTGTTATTCTACAAATACACAAGAAAGGGCATATTTCTGTCATTCAAAAGAAATCAAGTAGGTTAATCATTTATGATTTTTATGCTTCAAAGCGTATGTACGTTACATGCTGGGGAGATAGGAGCTAAACCATTACTCTAATGCCCAATGTAGCATAGGAGTTCCCTGCTGCTCTGAAGCCTGTCTTATTAAACTGAGTTCTATCTAAGAGATACTATAAATATATCCATTGCAAGAGGAAAGGTAGAGCCTAATTATGTGAAATCAGCATAAGATCATCACTTTGAACAAAGTGCACTCAGTCCTTGTAAATTTATTTCTTGAGAGCTCAGCTCATCAAACCTCATAGGATTTGTAGACCTGAGCTGCTGTTAACCATGGTCTGGAATATTATATGTCTGTGTAGCGAAGAGTGAGAGGGATTCTGGAATGAAATAACATGGAACTAGACAGAAGGTCTTGGGTCTGAACTACTCATCTGAAGTCACTTGCAGTGATTACACACACTTTCCGTACTAGGACTATTTCCACACTACACTGTTATAGAACTATTATTCCACTTTCAACATCCTGTGGAATTCTGGGGTTTGTAGTTTATTGAGGCCAAAGAGCTCTCTGGCTGAGAACTGCCCCTTCCCAAACTGCAAACACCAGGATTCCATAAGTGGATTAATAGCACTATAACAGTGTGGTGCAGAAATAGCCTTAGTGTGCAAATAATGGCTGAAGGATATAACACACATCTACATTTCCCAAGTCACCTACTGGATTCAAACTAAAAGGAAGGGGGAATGAGGTGCCCCAGTTTGCCTGGACAATGGGGAGACATATTGGGAATAGCAGTTCATCATTATCTTGGAATCATCTTGATGATTCCTCAGTCCTGTTCTAGAACAAAGGGAAATCACAGAAAAATCCAATAGACATTGCCTCTGAATGTTCTGGACTCTCCTAGGTCTATTTACTCAGACTTCAGGGATGTCATTGTAATTTTTCAGGGCTATGGCAGTGCTTCAGGACTCCTCTCACCTCCTGGATTTCAGTCATAATTAGGGATGTAATCCTTATTAGATCCATCCACACATAGATCAGGAGAACAATGAAGGATGGGATTCTCTTCATTGTGAGATGCTGAGTTTGGGTGATTCTCCTTTGGAAAATGTAAGCTTTTTATAGGTTGCATTGGAAAA
This sequence comes from Ctenosaura bakeri, assembly GCA_948474755.1. NCBI lineage: Eukaryota > Metazoa > Chordata > Lepidosauria > Squamata > Iguanidae > Ctenosaura > Ctenosaura bakeri. The sequence continues at coordinate 327,596 of CAOLHI010000388.1, forward strand.
TATGATAACTGTTGCTTTATTGACTGGCTAAATTAGATGGCAAGGGATTGCATTTTGCTTACACTGTATCTTGGGACCGTCCCATGGAAAAGTCCTAAGCGTAACTCTTAAGAAAGCAACCCACTCTCACTTTCAGCAATCAGTTTTATACAAATCATGTTGCAATCTGTACAAATTATGGAAGGAAGACAGAACAAAAACGCACACAGTCTATAGCATTTTGGCCTTGTGTGACAGCTAAGATTTTCTCAAGGCAGTTGATAAGTGCTCAGAGTGTAGTCGCATCATGCCAAAATGGCCAGATTGTCAGGGGGAAAAGTCTTGGGAGCTGTGATGTTGTTTCACTTTCCTAGTTGTAGGATGGCTTGCATTGGGGGATCCTGATGCGCTTTTATCACCAGGGTCTGCTCCCAGTCTTGCAAGAACCCACAGCAGAATATCCTCTTAGAGGCTTCCTTGCATGTTAATGAAGATCCAAGTGGGCTTAGTTGGCAGTGATAATAGCACTAGGAAGCAACAAGAGCACTTCATTCAGTACTGGGTGGCTGAAAGTGACTATTTAATTCTGGGACAAGCAACAGTGTTGAATCAGGGCACCAGTTTTCTGGGACCATCACTTGGTAACGTTTGAATATAATTGTCTCCCCCTCCCTCCCTCCCTCCCTCCCTCCCTCCCTCCCTCCCTCCCTCCCTCCCTTCCTTTTTCATAGTTGGGGGCATCTAGACTGCAAAACATGTAGTTCTACTTTATCTGTTCCATAAATAACAATGTACCTAAAGGTTTTAATTTTCTCATAGCCGTTTGCATGTTTATGAAAATCTATAAATTACCTGTGTTTATGCCCTGACGCTTGGCACTTTTGCAGTGGTTGATAATAGCTGAGTAAACGTGAGATGGGTTGAATTCCTCCACTGATTTCAAATAAACCTTATGAGTTGGAGCAATAAAGAATGTTAAATAGTGTGCACAAAATAACATGCTGTTAGGTACCGTATAGCCTGCTTCAGTAAGCATTAAAGCATTTTTAATCTCGGTTGCTGCATAGTAAACGGCAAGTTAATAAGCTAAAGAACAATACCCTTTAATATTCTCTCCAGTTCCTGAGCAAAATGTTGTCCTCCTTCCTATGACAGTTAGGGGTCCTCTTGTCTCTTTATCATTCTGGTCAGTATAGTGATCAATCTATAGTTAAGGGCCTAGCTTGACATGATGATAAACACATGGGACAAGACCTTACATTGGGCATGCATAACTTCCACTGTGGGATCTTTGTATGTGGATTATTGTGTTACACAACACTTGCATTGAATAGCAATAGTGTGCAACTGAGTTCACACCTGAATTTCCAATTAAATGTACAGCTGAGCGTGCATCTTGTGCACTTGTGCATCTAATGTACATATGCAATCACTGTGAATCTCATCTGTATCTTCATGCACAAGGGTACCATGTGTGCAACTTTATTTCTTTAACCTTAAACTGAATGTGAGTGTTGCAAATCATACAAAAATATCCCACTGCTTCTAACTAGTTCCACAGGAAAACTTGCACACATGTAAGATGCCAACAGGATTCTAGTGATGGTCTTCCACCCAAAATGGCACAGTTCCAAATCTAGCTCTCTTGTTCTGACATCGCTCCCTTTAGCACTTAGGACTAGAGGAACAGCAGGGCCTCTGAGAAACAGGATGGAGGTACATGCATACAGAAGTGCAACGCATCTGTAGAAACAAGAAAACAAAGGGAATAGAAACACACACAAGAGCCAAATCCAAGGAGAACTCAGTGTACTCAGTAATCCCTAAGTGCAGCAAGATCTGAGTGTCATTTAGAAAAGAAGAATGGAAAAGACTTGGAGGGGGCAGGAGAGATGCCCACCTAGGACGTATGCCGACTAGTACCCAGGAGAGGTGTATTGGTTGCTGTTGACAAAGTTTTGAAATTTTCACCTAGTGAAACCTAGCAAGTAAAACTTTTCTTGTCGAATGTATCCATGTCCTGATACTAAATTGTGAAATATTTCCAACCCAACCTCAACCCCCATCCTCCATGAACCAGTCGCTGTCAGTCATGTGGAATACAAAGGAAAATACAGAATGTAATGAGATGTCAAGACAGGTAAATTCCACTAGACTTTGGAGGAAAAATGAAGAAGTTAATGCATAGTGGCCATCTGGGGCAACATCTAGACCGCGGCAGCTGGTGGTGGCTTCTGGGCCAGTTGGACAGTGAATCTATTCAGGTCCTACTACAAAAGGTAAAGGACTAATCAAGTTACTTAAACCCACAGCCAAAAGAAGTTCAGCACCTTGGATAGCTCTTGTAATGTGTTTACTAGACTCAACAGCAGACTTATTGGCCCACTGAAATGGGAGCAACCAGCCACTATGGTGTCTGCAGATTAACCAGAGCATATATTGAGCCTTAAGGAACAGCAAAAGGATCTCTGGCCCTTTTTATGTTTACAGCTTAGAAAGGTACTGTCTGGGGAATTCTCACGGCAGCCATGTGCAACATGTAGCCCAACTTAACTGACCATCTCTCACCAACCATGCATTTACTAAGGCCCACAAGTGACAAGAATGCTCTTTTTGCTAGCTGCCTTACACTGTGAATAAATAAGTAAGTAAGAGAACTGTCAAATATATGGAAGAGTTCAGCTAATAGATTGGCTTAGCATAGTGGCCACAGGTTGTATAACTAATTGCTTTTATTGGCTAAGTTAAAAAACCAAAACAAGAGATGTTAAGTAAATGATGAGAGGATAGAGAGCTAGCTAGACACACCAACATCCAGTGACTGCAAGATTCACTGGTGTCTTGGGACTCTGATATTTGAAGGAACCACTTTCCGTATATATACTTGTGTGATGACTGAACTCTACAGGAGGTGCCTTCCTCTGTGTTGTACCAACAGGGGCAGTACAGTGTGGGAGAACATGGGTGAGGGTCTTCTCAGCAGTGGCACCTCAATTGTAGAGTGCCCTCTCATTGGAGGTTGGGTTGGTGCCAACACTGGTCTCTTTTCAGCACCAGGTCAAGGCATGACTGCAGCTTGGCTTGCTTGGTATGTTCCATCCAGGAATTTGAGATCTGTGGGCAAAGAATTATTGCCTGTTCCACCAATGCGTACAGTTCTGTCAAGGCTGCGAGCCTTTCAAGATCTGGCTTTGCATTTGTGGAACAGTCTTCCTTTGGACCTCTGGCTGAAGGAGGATCTCACCCATTTTTGTAAGTGGTTGAAGACTTTCCTCTTTGATGCTCCACCTTAACTCACTGAGATGTGTTTAAGGTGCTGAGATGGGTAGCGACTGGTGGAGTGTTGGGGATTTCATGTCATGCATTGTTGTGGTTTTCTGTCTTAATGTCTTTGTCCCTGATTGTATATCTTGTTGTTATGCCTTTTCGTGTAAAGGGTGTTATAAATAAATGTTATTATTATTATTATTATTTAATAAAGCCTTGGGGGCTTTCATTATACATGTGTTGTGTGCCTTCAAGTCATTTCTGAGTTATGGTGACCCTAAGGCAAACCTACCCTGGGGTTTTTTCTTGGCAGAATTTGTTAAGAGGGGGTTTGCCTTTGCCTTCCTTTGAGGCCGAGAGACTGTGATTTGCCTAAGATCCATGGCCAAGCGGAGACTCGAACCCTGGTCTCCAGAATCTTAGTCCAGCACTCCACGCCCTCTATTTCATGCTGGTTCTCCATTGTACATGTACATGATTTTAATTGTTGCAGCTTTTTAAGCTATATTTAATATGTTTTTAATCCCATTCAAGCTATTTGATTACTAATCTGGAATTGGTTTAAATTGTTTATTGAGTTATATGCCTGCTGCCTTGAAATCCCATGGGAAAGGGCATGATATAAATATTTTAACAGATTAATTTGATTACTTCTTCTAAAATTCAAGATGGTTATTTTGGGTGTTCTTCCGTACACACTTTTCTTCCCAGTAAGTATTATATCTATTAATATGTGCTTCTGGAAGATACTCTGTGATGAAAAGAGACTTTGTTGTTGCTGTTAACTGCTGTCAAGTCAATTTACAGTGAATGCTATCTTACTAACGTTATTGTCTTTTTCTAGTGAATCAGGTCTTATGATATGGCCAGAGTATGACAGCCTAAGTTTAGTCATCTTGGTTTCTAGGGAGAGTTCAGACTTGATTTGATCTAGGACTCCATTCATTTGTCTTTTTAGCAGTCTAGGGTATCAGTAGAACTCTTCTGCAGCACCACATTTCAAAAGAGTTGATTTTCTTCCTAGCAGAGAACAGGCTTAGACTGATGTAAAAACAAAAGCCGAGACATTTGGAAAGCCTATAACTTTGCTAGGTTGTGCAACTGTCACAATATTAAACATGCATAGCATAAGATACATCTATAAGTTATACATCCACACACGTAATGTACACACCCTTGATGTGCTGTATAATCAAAAAGAAAATCTAAATAAATGAATGTATCTTTGGCCTTTAAACTCTTAGACATTAAAATTTATGTTGCGTGAATTGAAAAGTCACAGATGAATCAAGACAACACTTGAAGGTTTTGTGTCTGAATTTCTGTATTATTCACAAGCAATGAATGCTCCAATTTGAAAAGCTCCATTTGCTCCTAATCTAGTTATAAAGCACATCTGGTGAGAAATGTTATCGGTGGTCATCAGCCCTGTTACAAACAGCATATTGACCTATTGGACTCAGCCATTGGTAACACTTGACTAGGCATTTATTAAAACATCTCTTAACTATTTATAAGCTAATAAGTGATGTCTTTATTTGAAAACTTGCTTTCTACTTTCTAGGATATCATGGATTTCCAGGGTATTTGCCCCCCAAATGAGGATTTGAGGTGAGTTGGAAGATGTCCTGAATCTTCCCCCAGAACCAAGTTATGTACTCAGCTTAACAAGAATGCCAGTAACTCCATCAACAACTCTGTCGATGATGTATCTTAATAGTCCCACTAACTATGAGACAGTTTGTTACTAGAATAAGAAGATAAGAAGAGACACACTGGGACAAAGTAAGAATCTATCTAGTCTTGTTTCCAATTTTTGTCAAGAACCCAGATAATAAAAACAAGATATTGAAGGCAGAATCTCAAACAATTGTAATGAAGAAGAAAAGTGGGATGTGCCTGAAGAAACCAGAATGGATAGATGAAGAATTTTCAGATGAGCTGAGGTTTAAAGGAGATATATAAATGAAATGGAAAAGTGGAAAATGAACAAAGAGGTACAACCAGTACTTATAGGGAGAAAATCAGAAAAGCTAAAGCTCAAAATGAGCTCAGGATTGCTAGAGAAGTTAAAAATAATAAAAGGTGGTGCTATATACGGCAAGAAGAAGAACAAGGAAATGGTAGGGCCGTGGCATGGAGAAGACAGTGAAGATGCTAACTGGCAATAGAGAGAAGGCAGAACTCAGAACTGCAAACACTTTCTTAACATCAGTATCTTCCTAAAAGGAAAACAGTGTTCTGTCTGGGGAAAACAGAAAAAAAAAAAAAAGATGCAGTAGGGGGACTTCATCCCAAAACAAGTAAATAGATAGCAAAGATACATCTAGCTACTCTAAATAAATCCAGGCTTTCAAGGTCAGCTGGGACTCTAAGTCACATCAACAAGAGAAGAGTATCCAGGTCAAGGGAAGTAATTGTACACTTTGTTCTGCTTTGGTTGGCCTTCCCCTGAAATACTGTGTCCAATTATGAGCAGTACAGTTCAAGAAGGATATCGACAAGTCCAGAGAAGGGTGACCAAGATGATAAAAGTTCTGACAATTGAGCCCAATGAGAAATGGCTTAGGGAGCTGGATATCTTTACCATGGAGGAGAGAAGATGGGGAGTTGATAAGATAGCCATCTTTAAATAGTTGAGGGATGTTGTTTAGAAAATGGAGTGAGCTTGTTTTCTGCTCCTATTGAGATGCTCCCTGCTGCTACTCACCGGCTTTTTGGTGGGTCCGGGCAAGGCCATCGGGATGAGGAGCAGTGCGAGCTCATTGCTCCACACTGCTCTGGCATCCAAAATGGCGGCTTCCAGTTGGGAGAGGCTCTCCACCAACCGGAGAAGTTCGGCAGCCTAAAGCCCGCCCCTGGCAGATCTGCAGGCACACACTTGCACGCGCCTGCAAATCTGCACCGGAGGTTGGCGACGGAGCGACATGGAGTCGAGTGCTCCGTGCTTTTTAAAAACCTCTAAAAAGAGGTTTTTAAAAAACATGCTGCGTGACCAGTTCCGGTCACTCCGGAGTGGACTGAGGTATGGAACTACAAAAAAGTAGTCCGCCCCAGTCCACTCTACGGTGCAGAAGACCTCCGTTGGAGGTCGCTCTGCACCGTTTTAATAGCCTGGTGCGGAAAAGGCCTATGATTCAGTGCCTTGAGATTACAAGAAAAGAGATTCTACCTAAACATTAGGAAGATCTTTTTGACTGTACGAGTTGTTTGACAATGGAATAAGCTGCCACAGAGAGTGGTGGACTTTAAACAGAGGTTAGATGGCCATCACTTGGGAATGCTTTCATTGGTAGGGTGTTGGATTATATGGCCTTTGTGGCCCCTTCCAAAATTTCCAATAAAAATGTTAAAACCAGAGAACAGAGTTACAGAAATACAATCTGCTTTGGTTAGACCCCATCTTGAATACTGTGTCCAGTTCTGGGCACCCCAATTCAAGAAGGATATTGACAAGCTGGAGCAAGTCCAGAGGAGGGCGACCAAAATGGTGAGAGGTCTGGAAGCCATGCCCTATGAGGATAGACTTAGAGAGCTGGGTATGTTTAGTCTGCAGAAGAGGAGGTTAAGAGGGGACATGATAGCCATGTTTAAATATTTGAAGGGATGCCACGTAGAAGAAGGAGGGGACTTGTTTTCTGCTGCTCCAGAGACCAGGACAAGGAGCAATGGATTCAAGCTGCAGGAAAGGAGATTCCACCTGAACCTCAGGAAGAACTTCCTGACAGTCAGGGCTGTCCGGCAGTGGAATCTGCTGCCTCGGAGTGTAGTGGAGTCTCCTTCCTTGGAGGTTTTTAAGCAGAGGCTTGATGGCCATCTGTCGGGATTGATTTGAGGGTGTTCCTACATGGCAGGGGGTTGGACTGGATGGCCTGTGTGGTCTCTTCCAACTCTGAATTTCTATGATTCTATGATTCTATGAATCAATATATAGAAGTATATTAAGATATCTCTTCATTGGAAAACAGCAACTTCTCAATGAAGGATCTATTGGGTAGATTCCACTGCTGAACTTGATCATTAAATGTTTCTGGACAGGAAATTATGCAGAAGATTTCCATGCCCAGTTAAGCTTTATTTGATTGATAAAGCTTGATAGATGGAGCGAATGCGGTAATCACGAGAAGTCAATATGGATTTCTCAAAAATAAATCATGCCAGACTAATCTTATCTCTTTTTATGATAGAGTTACTAGCTTGATAGATGAAGGGAATGCTGTGGATGTAGCATACCTCGATTTCAGTAAGGCCTTTGACAAAGTCCCCCATGACATTCTTGCAAAGAAGCTAGTAAAATGTGGGTTGGACAGGGCTACTGTTAGTTGGATTTGTAATTGGTTGACCGACCGAACCCAAAGGGTGATCACGAATGGCTGCTTTTCATCCTGGAGAGAAGTGACTAGTGGGGTGCCACAGGGTTCTGTCCTGGGTCCAGTGCTGTTCAATATTTTTATCAATGACTTGGTGAAGGAATAGAGGGCACGCTTATCAAATTTGCAGATGATACCAAATTGGGAGGGGTTGCTAATATGCCAGAGGACAGGATCAAAATTCAAAATGACCTGGATAGATTGGAGAGCTGGGCTGAGACGAACAAAATGAAATTCAACAGAGAGAAGTGTAAGGTCCTACACTTAGGTAGAAAAAATGGAATACAGAAATATAGGATGGGGGATACGTGACTGGATAGCAGTACATGTGAAAGTGATCTAGGAGCCTTCATAGACCACAAGCTGAACATGAGTCAGCAGTGTGATGCGGCAGCCAAGAAAGCGAATGCAATTCTCGGCTGCATCAATAGGAGTATGGTGTCTAGATTGAGGGAGGTACTGGTTCCACTCTACTCTGCTTTGGTTAGACCCCATTTTGAATACTGTGTCCAGTTCTGGGCACCCCAATTCAAGAAGGATATTGACAAGCTGGAGCAAGTCCAGAGGAGGGCGACCAAAATGGTGAGAGGCCTGGAAACCATGCCCTATGGGGATAGACTTAGAGAGCTGAGGATGTTTAGTTTGCAGAAGAAAAGGTTAAGAGGGACATGATAGCCATGTTTAAATATTTGAAGGGATGCCATGTAGAAGAAGGAGAGGGTTTGTTTTCTGCTGCTTCAGAGACCAGGACAAGGAGTAATGGATTCAAGCTGCAGGAAAGGAGATTCCACCTAAACCTCAGTTGTCTTCCTGGGGCCAGGATCAACCACATAACGGAGAGGCTAACCAGGCTAGTCAAACCCACTGACTATAAGCCCCTCATTTTGGTTCATGTGGGAACCAATGACACTGCGAGGAGCAGCTTAAACCACATTGCAAAGGACTACGAGCGTATGGGGACCAAGCTTAAGGACCTTGGTGTGCAGGTGGTCATTTCGTCTCTCCTCCCTGTTCAAGGATACGGCGCATGTAGGGAAAGGGCAATAGTAGAGGTCAACAACTGGCTCCGCACATGGTGCCGCCAACAACGGTTTGGGTTTTTGGAACATGGCCTGAATTTCCATGAACATGGGCTTCTGGCAAGGGATGGGCTGCACCTCACAAAACTGGGCAGGAATGTTTTTGCAAACAGTCTTGCAAGGAAGATTAAGAGGTCTTTAAACTAAGATCCACTGGGGAGGGAGACAATATTATTCAGGGCAAGGACTCAGAGAACACAGGGGAAAAGGCCCAAATGATACTGGACAAGTAGTACAAGCGGCCAATGGCGGGAGGAGTAGAAACAATAGTACAGGACTTGCAGGAAGGGCCTGGGGACTTAAGTGTCTCTACACTAATGCAAGGAGTATGGGAAACAAGCAGGATGAGCTTGTACTCCTAGTACAAGAAAATAAATACGATTTGATAGGCATCACTGAGACCTGGTGGGATGAGTCTCATGATTGGAATATAGGAATAGAGGGGTATAGCCTATTTTGTAAAAATAGACCAAACAAGAAAGGAGGAGGAGTAGCCTTGTATGTCAAGGATGCTTTCACCTGTGAAGAGATCCTGGGCTTAAACCCAGAAAGCCAGGTAGAGAGCATTTGGGTAAGAATTAAGGCAGCGAGAAACAATAGGGATATTCTGGTGGGGGTTTACTACAGACCTCCAACCCAGGCTGAGGACTTGGATGACGCCTTCCTCAACCAAATGACTGAACATTCAAAGAGGAGAGATACAGTAATAATAGGAGATTTCAATTACCCAGATATATGCTGGCAGTCAAACTCTGCCAAGACAGCAAGGTCCAGCAAGTTTCTTGCTTGTCTTGCAGACAACTTCATGGTCCAGAAGGTGGAAGAGGCCACAAGGGGATCAAATATTCTAGATCTGGTCTTGACCAACAGGGATGACCTTGTGAATGAGGTAGAAGTGGTTGGATCTTTAGGGGGGAGTGACCATGCCCTGTTGGAATTTAGCATTCAGTGGGAAGGAGAAGATAAGGGTAGCCAGACACTCGTCTTAGATTTTTCTGTAAACTTAGGGAGCTGCTGGCTGGAATTCCGAGGTCAGGAATAGTGAAAGGGAAAGGAGTTCAGGAGGCATGGGAGTTCCTTAAAAAGGAGATACTACGGCACAGTCTAAAACTGTGCCAATAAGGAGGAAAAATGGAAGGCATCTGAAGAAACCAGAATGGTTGACTAAAGAACTCTCAGCTGAGCTAAGAGTTAAGAGAAACATGTATAGGAAATGGAAGAAGGGGGAAACCACCAAAGAAGAATTTAAGCAAGTAGCCAGGAGATGTAGGGAGGAGGTCAGAAAGGCTAAAGCACAGAACGAACTTAGGCTGGCCAGAGACATTAAAAACAATAAAAAGGGTTTTTTTAAATATGTCCGCAGCAAAAGGAAAAAGAAGCAGACAGTAGGGTCGCTACGCAGAGAAGATGGCGAATTACTCACAGGGGGGAGAGAAAAGGCAGAGCTACTTAACACCTTCTTTGCCTCCGTATTTTCCCAGAAGGATACAAGCACTCAACCTGGCGGTAGTGGAGCAGGGGAGGAAGCAGAGGAAATGAGGCACTTAATAAGTAGAGAGGTGGTACAGGAATACCTGGCCGCATTGGATGAATTCAAGTCTCCAGGGCCAGATGAATTGCATCCTAGGATATTAAAAGAGCTGGCAGAGGTCATTTCGGACCGCTTGCTATAATTTTTGAGAAATCTTGGAGGACAGGAGAAGTTCCAGCAGATTGGAAGAGAGCAAATGTTATCCCCATCTTCAAGAAGGGAAAAAGAGGACCCAAATAATTATCGCCCAGTCAGCCTGACATCGGTACCCGGAAAGATCCTGGAGCAGATCATTAAGCGTTCAGTTTCTAATCATTTAGAAAACAACGCAATAATCACGAGAAGTCAACATGGATTTCTCAAAAATAAGTCATGCCAGACTAATCTGATCTCTTTTTATGATAGAGTTACTAGCTTGATAGATGAAGGGAATGCTGTGGATGTAGCATATCTCGATTTCAGTAAGGCCTTTGACAAAGTTCCCCATGACATTCTTGCATCGAAGCTAGTAAAATGTGGGCTAGACAGGGCTACTGTTAATTGGATATGTAATTGGTTGACCGACCGAACCCAACGGGTGATCACGGATGGCTGCTTTTCATCCTGGAGAGAAGTGACTAGTGGGGTGCCACAAGGTTCTGTCCTGGGCCCAGTGCTGTTCAATATTTTTATCAATGACTTAGATGAAGGAATAGAGGGCATGCTCATCAAATTTGCAGATGACACCAAATTGGGAGGGGTTGCTAATATGCCAGAGGACAGGATCAAAATTCAAAATGACCTGGATAGATTGGAGAGCTGGGCCAGGGCGAACAAAATGAAATTCAACAGAGAGAAATGTAAGGTCCTACACTTAGGCAGAAATAATGGAATACAGAAATATAGGATGGGGGACACGTGGCTGGATAGCAGTACGTGTGAAAGGGATCTAGGAGTCTTCATAGACCACAAGCTGAACATGAGTCAGCAGTGTGATGCGGCAGCCAAGAAAGCCAATGCAATTCTCGGCTGCATCAACAGGAGTATGGTGTCTAGATCGAGGGAGGTACTGGTACCACTCTACTCTGCTTTGGTTAGACCCCATCTTGAATACTGTGTCCAGTTCTGGGCACCCCAATTCAAGAAGGATATTGACAAGCTGGAGCAAGTCCAGAGGAGGGTGACCAAAATGGTGAGAGGCCTGGAAAACATGCCCTATGAGGATAGACTTAGAGAGCTGGGTATGTTTAGTCTGCAGAAAAGGAGGTTAAGAGGGGACATGATAGCCATGTTTAAATATTTGAAGGGATGCCACGTAGAGGAAGGAGGGGGCTTGTTTTCTGCTGCTCCAGAATCCAGGACAAGGAGCAATGGATTCAAGCTGCAGGAAAGGAGATTCCACCTGAACCTCAGGAAGAACTTCCTGACAGTCAGGGCTGTCCGGCAGTGGAATCTGCTGCCTCGGAGAGTAGTGGAGTCTCCTACCTTGGAGGTTTTTAAGCAGAGGCTTGATGGCCATCTGTCGGGAGTGCTTTGAGGGTGTTCCTGCATGACAGGGAGTTGGACTGGATGGCCCGTGTGGTCTCTTCCAACTCTACATTTCTATGATTCTATGATTCTATGATAAGAACTTCCTGACAGTCAGGGCTGTCCGGTGGTGGAATGTGCTGCCTCGGAGTGTAGTGGAGTCTCCTTCTTTGGAGGTTTTTAAGCAAAGGCTTGATGGCCATCTGTTGGGAGTGCTTTGAGGGTGTTCCTGCATGGCAGGGGGTTGGACTGGCTGGCCCCTGTGGTCTCATCCAACTCTATGATACTATGATTCTATGATTCTCAGATTATTTTATTTGTACTTGTACTTGGTTCACTTAGAAAAGCAGATCAAATGAGGGCGAAGATCCTGCCTCACAGACTATAATGTGTAATTTTATGATGATGGAGCCACATTACTGACAGGATACACAACTACACAAGTAAATTGCAGCAACAAAAGGGCATTTTGCAACAAGAACTCCCATTGTTCATTGGGATACAAGACCTTCCCTTTATCCCAACTGCCACTGCCTTGGCCTCAGAGGGAGAGAAGAAGAAGAAGGAGGAATAGCTCCATCATGCCTAGAATCAGAAGCACATAAAAAGCCCTCCCTCCATCCCAACTGCTACTGCGTTGGCCTCTGAGGAAGTGAAGAGAAAGCAGACACAGTTCTATCATGCTAAGCCCAGAAGCAGATGAAATGCTGTCCTTCCATCCCACCTGCCACAGCCATGGCCACAAAGGGAGAGAAGACACAGTTTCTGCTGGACTTAATCCCTCCGCCCCCCATTCCCTTTCCTTGTGTGTCATGTCTTATTTAGATTATAAGTCTGAGGGCAGGGAATTGTCAGATTAACCATTTGTAAGCTGCTCTGAGAGGCTTTTGATAGAAGTGGGGGAACATTGCTTGGAAAGTGATTTTCGTGAGGAGATTTGTTCTAGTCTTTAGCAAGTAATTTGTTGCCATTACTCATTACATTTTTAAAGAAATCCTCTGTGCATTATGTGTTGGGTTGTTCATTACTTTTTTCATTATTTTTCATTCCTTGAAAAAAACCCGCACAGGATTGATAAAACCATTTTTTTTAATGTAATGTTACCAAGTAACTAAAATGTTGCTAGCTATTGAGTGGGATAACTTAGTCACCGCTCCTTATATTACTTTAGAAATGCACCTCTGTTATGCTTTTGCTACCATACAATGGGCAGGCACAGTTCCATTATGCTTAGGGGCAGAAACAGATGAAAGGCCATTCTCTATATCCTAACTGCCACTGCCCTGGACATGGAGGGAGAGAAGAAGAGACAATATCTGCTAGACTTAATCCCCTCCTATATTGCCATGCCCTTTACTTGTGTGTCATGTTTTCAGACTGGAAGCCTAAGGATAGAAAACAGGTTCCCCCCACCCTTGTTCTTTTTCTTGTAAATCACCATGTACAGTGATTGAGCTATATTCAGTGGGTCCCCTATATCCACTAGGGTTCGGTTCCAGGACTCCCCATGGACACCAACATTCATGGATGCTCAAGTTCTATTTTGTACAATAGTGTAGCAAAATTGTTTCCCTTGTATAAAATGGTAAAACCAAAGTTTGTTTTTTGGATTTTTAAAAAGTATTTTCAAGCCATGGTTGGTTGACTCCATGGATACAGAATCTCTGGAGATGGAAGGCCATCTGTAAATAAATAAATGATGTTGATGATGATGTTTATGATTGCACATAGGGACACATTATGCATTGGGACTGTTGTTCAGCAGCCATGTTCCTGTCTTTGCTTGAGCATCGTTCCTGATGCTGGTGCTCTGTTTCCCCTCCCTCCCGAAGAATACAAATGTTGTACAATGATGCAATTCAAATTTTACATCAGTGTAAGCCACGTGATGATGATCGATCTTCCCAACAGGGTGCTAGCCTACTTCCTCCCACTTCCCTACTAGGTTCAGATAAATAGGCTTCAAAATAACAGAATGGAAGACTGCAGTTTGGGCAACAACAGCCTAATTTCACCTACCAGCATCCAGTTTTTAAGTTGGAATATTGTCAAAATAACCTCCAGCTCAGCCCAGTCACAAATCACTAAGTTCCATTTACATCTACAGAGTAATGCAATATATCAGCTGTTATACCAAGAAGCCTTATATTGTCTCATTTGCTTGGGAAAGTAGATAGAATTACAGGACATTTTACAACCATTAGTCTCAAATTTCCATTTATCACCAAATCTTCCAGATCATTCAGCTGTATACTATAAAAAGCAATGAAACTATTGGTGTGATGGCTTGTTTCTGAGCTCAGAGAAAGAGAATGTATAGCTTTTGCCTTTCCACAGATTGCTAAATACAAGAGAGCTAGATGGAAGTCCGGCTACAGTTACACTTGTAGATAAACACAGGTTATATGCATGTATATCTTTTTGGAGATCTTGTGAAAGAGACATCCAATACCTCCTTGTACAATGTTCCCATCTCAGATATTCATTCATTCATTTTAACTTACATTCCACCTTTCTCCCAATAAGGGAACAAAGGTGGCTTGCAAGATAAGTTAAAACACAATAATTAAAACAATATATGCTGCACAAGTTTTTTTTTCCAAAAAATAAACAACTAATCTATCTAAAGCATGAATTTAAAACAATTAACAAAGACATACTCAACATATCCTAAAAGATATAGTATACCACTGAAAATCTCTCTGCCACAATTAGTTAACAGCTAAAGGTCTGTTTAAATAAAAAGTTTTTTGTCCACCAGTGCAAAGGGACCAACTGAGCCTCCTTTGGAAGGGAATTTCAAAGCCTTGGAGATGCCAAGAAGGCTGTCTCCCATGTCCTCAGCAGGCAAGCCTGTAAGGGTGATGAAACTGAAAGAAAACCCATCTCCCAAAAGAACAGAAGATGTGGGCAAGCTTATATGGGGAGATATTGCCATTTAGTTAGCTTGGAAGCTAAGCTGTATAGGGTTTATAAGTTATAGCTAGCATTTTGAACTGTGCCTGGAAATGGACTGGTAGACAGTGAACCTGTTTCAACAAGGGAGTTGTATGTTGACACATGATTTGGATATTGTTCCATAGCTAGTGTTGAAGTAAGATTTGATTGCTGACGTGCACTCATCTTGCCTATTGCCTGAGCCAGTTCTTAAAGTGTACCTCAGAAAATAGAAAAGTCTGTTCCTGGTGCTCCAAAGGTCATAACGTAGGCACCAAGTGATTGCATCTCTGCAGAGGCCATTCAACAGATCGGGTGCTGCTACCGAAAATGCCTGCAAACTGAATCCAGATTCATTTAATTGTGCCTCCAATTGCACATTGGATATGCACTCCACTGTAGAATCTCAAAAATGATTTTTCAAAGTAACTGCAAATTCTCATGCTGACTAGCATCTGCTTGTCCTCCTTGGTGTCTCAGCAGCTCATGGGGTTTGCATGCTCAAAGCCTATGCAATGAAAGCACTTGAACTGTCTCCAAAGCTTCTGATACAGAAGCTTTGGGCAAATCCAGATAAGGTTGTATTGGTCTGCCCACTGAGCTTTCAGAGTTCTGCTAGCTTTCTTGAACAGAACGCTAGAGGATTTTGTATTGGTGCTTTTGTGCTGGAAAGAAATGTTTGAAAAGCATATTGAACTGGTGCTGTGCAAATCAAAACCTTTATCATCTTGAGATTTTACCATGCTGTTTGTTTCCAAGTTTAAACTGAGGCATGCGGTGACCCTGCTTTCAGTCAAATGTTGGATTGTTGCCCCCTAAAGGGAAGGAAAAATAGAATTCAGCCACCTTCATGAACTGTTTACAACTTCTGCTGCTGATCTCCGGGTGGAGATGTTCTTTGGAGTCTCAAAGCAGTCTCTCTGGTAAACATCTTTCCTCTGCAGTGTGGTCTATGGAGAAGGCAGCAGTGTCAAACATTTTAGAGAGGAATGTTTCCAATGCCCGGGGTATTTCTTTTTTTCCTTAGATGTAATAAATAAAGAATGATTTTATTTATTTAAAAGTCCCTGTGAAAATCTTGTCTTCAAGCTGTTTGAAACAGTGGCAAAACCAGCCCAGCCTTCGTTGTTCAAAAATCCACAATTCCCAATTTTGTCATAAGCTGGAGACCTGAACAACACCATACCCAGAGCATTTTGGGAAAACAAACTGGATCTAGCAAATTTTGGGAATGACAGAAAGAATGAAAGAAAAAGAAATGAAGAGAGACCCAAGACAGTTATCAGCAGCTCCATGATCCTTTTGCAGAATTTAAATAGTAAAGTATGTGCCTTCAAGTTGCCTATCAGTTATGGTGACCTCATTAATTTCTTAGGATTTTCTTAGGCAAGGAATATTCAGAGGTGGTTTTGCCACTTCCTTTCTCTGAAATATAGCTTACAGTAACTGGTGTAATTTGGAAGTGCTACTTCCAAGTAGTAACCATGCCTGGTCATGCTTAGCTTTTGAGATTGGGTAACTCCAGTGACTCCAGATAACTCCAGTGACTCCTCTTCAAGAATGATTTCCCATATTCTGATGAACTGGAGTGGAGAGTCCAGGAAAGATTGCTGAGTTATGAGAACTTGTAGAGGCACAATTGATTCAGTCTTGAAAATGTCAAATGGACATGGCAGGCCCAGGACATGTTGATGTACCAGGCAAAGCACAGGGTGGCAAACCCTTCCATTCCATGTAAATAAGCTGACCCAACTGTCAGTTCAGCAGTGGCAATGGGAGGTGATCTCCAGTACACCCCAGTGTTACCCTGTATTGTGGGGGTCCCCGGAGGGGCGCCCAAATAACCAAATAAAAACGCAAGATGGGGAAATTAACTCGAGCACTCTCTTAAGCTAACGAGAGGCAGGGTAACTTAGCAGGGATCTTGAAACCCTATGTATACAGCTTCAGGTCAGAAGAGTAGTCAGACAGTTTTTAAAATAGTAGAAATGATAGCTTTAAATTAAAGAACAAACAACAGAAAAAGACACCACAAGCACACAGCTAACTAGAAAATAGAAATAAGAGTTTTCGAGGGAAATGGGTGATACGACACCTTATCTCATAGTCATGGAGAAAAGCGGAGGATTGCAGGGAAGAAAGCTCAGTGTGGTCCGCTGAGGGGGCAACTCACTGGACGAAGTGACAGCAAGACGGGGTAGCAGTCCGGAGTGTTCCGAACAGGACAAGAGGTCCAGGTGGGGAGAGCGAGCGATCCAAGAAGAGAGGCAGACTCAGTTGTTGGGAACTGAGGGGACAACTTCACTGGACAGAGCGGCAGCAAGGCTAGATGGAAGTCCAGGGCGATGTGAGGAGGACTCGGAATCGGGGACTTTTTATAGGGTGGATTGTGCCTACAGGTCATGCCATGCTCGGAGAGAACAAAAGAGATTTGGAGCGGGACAAAAGCATTGGAAAAGGTCAGGTTTTACATGGTTAGCTTAGTGCTGGATGACAATAGTGCAGCCAGTAGGCAAATGGCTCAGCATTGAGAGGGTGCCGGTTCAGGGCCGTGTGTCTTTGTGTAAAGTCGTGCCTAAGCAAGGTGTGTCTGCAAGAAATGGTCCCTGAAGCAACAGAGTGGCATTAATCTGCCTGCCTAAGTGGGGATTGGAATGTCCAACAATTACCGGCCGCACCTGTTTATGTGCTTGTCCGGTGGCCCTTGCAAACACGTGGAGCAGGGTGGCAGAGAAGGTCAAGTGAAGGCCAAATAAGTTTGATATCAAGAGATATCTAGGGCTATCACCAGGCATGTCAGAACCATGGTAACACCAGGACAGTGGGCTATTTTTGAGAGTGATAGGCCATTTCCACACTACACTGTTAGAGTGCTATTATTTCACTTTCAATATCCTATGGAATCCTGGAGTTTACAGTTTAGTGAGGGGCATTTAGAATTCTCAGCCAGAGAGCTCTTTGGCCTCAGTAACTACAAACCCCAGAATTCCAAAGAATGTTGAAAGTGGAATAATAGCACTATAACAGTGTAGTGCGGAAATGGACACAGACTATGTAGCAGATGTAGCTCTTCAAAGGGAAAGGAATTGGCATGGGACTCTGAATGAGCAGAATTGGGGGTGGGGGGCAGTGGCCATTCTTGCCTTCTGTTCTCTGAGATGGCTTCCTTACTCTGCCAAATGATAGAGCCAGTCTTACACATTAAACCAGGCAATTATTTTTCATGGCATTCAACGGCTTCATATATATATATATACCTTCAAGTTGTCTGTTGATTTATATGTGTGTACATGTCTTCAAGACACCTGTCAACTTATGGTGACCCCCATCAATTCCATTGAGTTTTCTTAGGCAAAGAATACTCAGAGGTGGCTTTGCTGTTTCCTTCCTCTGATTTATGGCAGTCTCATAAATTTTATAGTTTTGTGATGCAAGGAAGGCTCAGGGGCATTTCACCACTGTTCTCTGAAATATAGCCTACAGCACCTAGTATTCCTTGGCAGTTCCTCATCAAAGGACTAACAAGGCTTGATCCAGCTTAGCTTCCATAGATAGGGCCTTAATTTGCTGCCTAATAAATCATGTAATCATGCAGCTACTCTATGTCTGGGGGGCTTATATGACCTCATTGAACTTAGAAGTGTCACACTATTCTGTATGTCTTCCATCCTTTCTACTTTTTAAAAGAAATTAAAAATGCTTTTGTTGAAAAGCCATCCAGATCCTGTAAGGGACAGGGGACAATTTTACATCTTTCGAGGGGCCCTCAGCCTGTTTTAGATCACAAGAAGCCCTTTTAAGAAGCAGCAAAAGATTGGAAGCCACGTTTGCTATGGGCAGCAAGTCTACTTGGCTTAAAACAGATCAGACAGGCACGGAGTGTGGCAAAATTTCTTCTCCTCAGCCCCTGAAGGGCACCAGGGGAAGGTTTTTCCAAAAAAGCCCCATTTTATTTAAAAATACACATAAAATTTGGGAGCTGCTAGCCATACAAGAGGCCCTTGTGAGCAACCTGTGGCCCGCAGTCAGTGCTTTGCTCATATCTGGTATAAGGTTTCCTCTTACTGAAAAGATATTGATATTGAAGGCTAGCTATGCTTATGTACTTTCTTTTAAAATTTTACTCATGAATGAAGTGTCATTGTGTAAAAAGCACGCGGAGGGAATTGGACTAGTCTCCCATCTGTTCCTTGTAAAGGAAAAAGCAGCAAGCCATATCAGTGTTCTCAAGTCATTTGACGATGTAATGCTTGTTCATTTCCCACAATGGCTGCTGAAAAGCTGAGGCATACCATAGAGAATCTATTTGTTTGCCTATGAAATGGCAGCGGATGGTTGCTGGAGGGGAGGAAATGAGCAAATGGAATAAGAAGGGAGGAAGACAGTCTAAAAGCACCAATGTGCACCAAAATGTCTCTTCCTTTCCTCAACTAAATAACTTTCCTCTCAGATACACAAGAAACCTTGCAAACATCTCTCTCTTTTTTTTTTTTTTTGCTGCATGTGACATTCTGTTCACTGGGGAGATGTGCCAAATGCTTCAAGTGAAAGAAAGGGCAAAAAACCTTGATTATCTCTGGGTAGAAGTAGCTGTTGTAAGGAGAGGGGAAGCTACTTTCATGTGTGACCCCTGTCTTCCACCCATGAAAATGCTCCAGTCTGGAGCGCTCAACATTCATCTCATCGAGGGTGTGTCACAGAATTTGACACAGCCTGAGCAACCTGTTGTGATTTACTGCAAATATGAAAACAAAATACTTGCTCCAAAGCAGACCTGAAGAAAACGTGAGTTTCTGCATATTTCTTCCCCAGTTACAGAGAATAATAAAATACAGAAGAGGGTGTGGGCAGTGAATGAAAGCCAGGACAGTATTTCAAGGAAATGTCAGTGGAAAATACTGGGGACTACATTCATGGCATGTGTGAATTTTTTTTCTGGATTATATTCCAGATTAAACTGTTTGGGGGAACAATTTTGGGGTTATCCCTTATCCCTGGCTGGAATCCCATTGGTGTATTATGCGTGTATAAGGTCCCCTACAGAAGGGGTTGGACATTCTTCTCCAGTGTGGTATACCCATGTTCAGTTCAAGATGGTGGAAGGAGAGCTGAGATACATGTCCTTTTACATGTAGGAGTGGTTTGCATGCACCTTATACACATGTGAATTGTGCATTTGCATGCATTGTGTTTGGTTGTGCATTCCATTCCAGAAACTCAGTTGCTCAATGTTGCCATTCAACACAAGGACTGCATAACACAATTGATGCATAACTCAGCAAGTGGAGATTTATACTATACAGTCCTGATGAAGGATCTTAGCTATAGATAACTGAAATAATGATAATGATGATGACGATGATGACATTGTTGTTATTATTATACACCTATAGACCTAAATCCAAATGTTGGTCCCAACTAGAGTAGACCTATTGAAGCAATCAAAATTACCTCATTGTTGACTTACTAGGGAGAATATATACCTTATGTTCTCCTTGGGAGAAGCAAGGAACACATAGCAGTGCAAATCTGAGCAGCTTCATGAGCACCAGCTTAGATGGCTGTATCAGTGCTATTTTATGGATACCCCATCAGCTGCAAACCCATTTGTGGCCCTTGTATATTCCCAAGTTGGTCTCCTCAGGGCCATTGCACTATGAATTAGAGGTGCAAAGAATATCCACAAATTTTCCTAGGTTGAAAAATGGTTCCCCCAACAGTTGGAAACCCTTGTCAGGAAGAATAATAGACCAGCAAGAATTTTGTTAAACTTCCTTCTGGTATTCTACACACTGAAGTGTAAGCAGGAATTATTCAGCAGAGATTTTTTTTTTTTTTTTTGGTGATACAAAATATACTTGTTTTCTATATAAAAAAAGGGGGTGGGTTCTTGCACAGAAAACCCTGCTTCCTTCACAGGAAAACATTTTTCTGAGTAGAACACAAGCGGTTTTGTATAGGAACACATGTGCTTTTCCCTACAGACTGATTCATGCACAACACTTCTGGATGTTTCAATAGAGAAAACTGAAGTGGAATATCATTTTTCCCCCTGCAGTGGACAGAAAACCACTTTAATTATTCATCCGTGCATGGAAGGACAAAGCTACTGAGGATTTGGTATTGTGGTAGTGGTGTAAGTTGTTTCTGACTTATGACAACCCTAAGGTGAAACTATCATGGAGTTTTCTGGGGTTGAGAGTGTGTGACGCACCCATGGTCACCCAGTGGGTTTCCATGGCCAAGCAGGGAAATGAATCCTGGTCTCTGGGGTTGTAGTCCAACACTCAAATCACTATACCACACTGGCTATCATCAAGAATTTACATCCTTATTGATATGAACCTACCCAAGGAAACAGCAGCATTATGTGAAATTCAAGAGCCTACCCAGTGATTCCTAGAAAAGTCAGTGGAGAAATAGATATGATAATTTAAAGCTAGGTGCTCTATGGGCCTTTCTCTGGGATAAGATCTCCAGATAGTGCTCACCTTGAGACCTCGGGCCCTCCAGATGTCTCAAAGCCTTTGCTAAAAGTAAACAACGGATGTTTGATAACTCTCTGCCTTTGATGAAGACATGCTTTCAAACAACAAACTGGTAGCAGAACACAGATAATTACAGAAAATAAAATCTAAATGAAAGAGGAATAGCTAGAAAACAAAGTATGTCAGCTGTTAAGCTTCTAATGCAAACAAATTTGAATGAACTCCAGACAGCAATTAGCTACCACCGAACTAAATCTGTCCAGGCACGTCCTGTATAATGCAAATTTAGATGACTCTGTGGCTAAAGGTAGACATTACATACCAGAATGGCTAAATGATGAAATACTGCAAGAAAACATATATCTGAGAATCCTGAGCCCAGGAGTTTGTTTTGAGTGTGGAAAATGAATGCAACTTACTTCTTTTCCACACACAGCTCCAATCCTGGTGACTCCAAGCTTTCTTTCACTTCAACAGTATAACACAGGGTGATGGTGGGCAAGAATATCTTTATTGCTACTGTTTGCAAAAAAGACCCCTGGGAATCAGAACCCCTTGCTTTTGCAACAGAGCACACAAAGATATATCCAGTGGCATGGTCGTACAGATGTTTTAAAGTACTTTCCCATACTCTCCAGAATTTCACAGATGGAAAGTGGAACACATATGGTCAAGATGAGAAAAAGTTATTAATTTCAAAGAATGTATAACCTAGGAAAGCTTGCAGCAGTTTACTTTTGCCTGGACCTATTGGAAGGGCAAGATTCCACCCTCCCGTCT
This sequence comes from Ctenosaura bakeri, assembly GCA_948474755.1. Lineage (NCBI taxonomy): Eukaryota > Metazoa > Chordata > Lepidosauria > Squamata > Iguanidae > Ctenosaura > Ctenosaura bakeri. Next base: position 349,533 of record CAOLHI010000388.1, read on the forward strand.
CCCCAGTTGTTAATTGAGTGCATACTACTTTAAATTTTGAACTCAATTTGCAGCCATTAAGGTAAGCTGAGGATAAAGGGGGGAAATGGGAGGAGGAAGAGGGAGAAATTGGGACATTTTAAAAGCAGCTGGAAAAGTGGGAGGCCAGAGGACAGTTGTGTAGGGATGGGGGGGTGATGGGGGCGGTTTTCCCTGAATGTCAATGTTTTTGGAGCATCTTGGCTTGTAGCCCTGCCTCGCGTGCCACGGCCACAGCTCCACATGCTATGGCCATGCCCCCATGCACCACCCCCATGCGCCATGGCCCTGCCTCTGCACACCATGGCCGTGCCCCCTCCCATCCTCTGCCGCTGACAGAGGAATAATCAGAATTGCCAACTGGGACAATTGAAGGATAGGCTCTCCCTGTAGCCGTATCCCCTCAGGAAACCCTAACAATGCCACCAGCTAACTCAGCCCATTACAGCCCATTAGCTATATCAGTTTTCACACACACCCTCATCACAAGTAGGTCTTTTCTGAAATGAATTTTTCATTTTCCATTCAAGACAGAGCCACCTCAACATAATTTACTTTGCAACAGGGGCTCTTTCTGTAGGACGTCATCATCTTGTGTTGGGGACAGGAAAAGGATGGCACCCAGATGATGCTTATGTACAACATTGTCTATGTCCTTCATTTTTCTATCCCCCGATGGTGCAGTTGTGCCGCAGATCATTGACAAGTTTTACCCATCAATGACCGGTGATCGCACAGTCCTCCTGCACTTACCTGAGCTGCAGAGGGTCAGGAAGCACAATGGCCATGCTTTCTGCCCCAAGATGGTCCACTGTCAAGAACTTGTCAGCAATATTGAGTAGTGGGTGCATCCCTTTGCACTTGGTCTTGTCCCTATTTGTATACTTTAGAGAGGAGAGTAGGGATTTAAATCTTCGCTCCTTTCATGGAAGAATTGAAAATAAGGGAGGTTTTCTTCCTGCTGGATTTGTCTGCATCATTTAATTTTTTGCATGTCAGGACTTGATAAGCTTTGCCCCAATTGCAATCACTTTTTTAAAAAACAAAAATGGGTTTGTTTACACAAAAAGTTTGTGTGTGTGCATGCAAAACCCCATATGTGAAATATTCACAAAAGGGTCCCAAAATGCAAAAAATCTTCTAGTGGGTACCATTTATTGGACAGTTACCTAAATACCCTAAACACACCAGATCCCATCTGATCTTTGAAGCTATGCAAGGAAAGCTCAGGTTAGGACTTGGATGGATGACTGCCAATAAGTACTAGATGTTGTAGGTTATGGCCCTTTTCGCACGGGCTTTCTGTTGCGCGACAGCCCCGTGAGCCTCACGGGAGTGGGAGCGTCGCTCTGCACGATGCACTCCCACTTCCGCCACGCTCACGGGGCTGCAGCGGTGCGATTGCGGGTTTTTTGATTTTTGCCTCAAAGCGAAAATCACCCGCGCTCGCGCAATGCTCCCGGCGCCTAGGCGCACTTACCTCCTGTGCGGAGCATCGGGGAGGCGGCCAGGTCGCGCTTCCTCCCCTCCACCCCTGCGGAAGGAAGGGGCGGGGCGAGGCACTAGTGCGACGGACACGACACCTCCTGCTTCGCGTGCGCGCGAGGGGCGGACACGACACCTCCTGTTTCGCGTGCGTGCTGGGGGGACGGACGCGAGAACCTCCTGCTTGGCGTGAGCGGGGGGGGTGGACGTGAGAGCCTCCTGCTTCGCCTGGGGGGAGGGCGGCTCGCGTGAGAAGCCTCCTCCGGTGCCACTTCCCCCCTCCTTCCTTCGCCTGCAGAAGGAAGGAGGAGGAAATGGCAGCCTCCCGGAGGAGCCTTCTCGCACGAGCTGCCCTCCCCCGCTCGCCCGAGAAGCCTCGATGCGAAAAGGGCCTGTGTGTCAGAGGAAGGAACTTGCAAACCACATTTGTGTATTCCTTGCCTAAGAAAACTATGAAATTCAGGGAGTTGCCATAAGCCAACAAGCGATTTGAGAGTACACATATGCATGCACTTGTATAGACACCTCAATATGTGGAGATACTCTTTCTCACTAGGGATGAGGAAACTTGAAAATGTATGTATGTACGTATTTATTTATTTCCCTAGAGGAAAATCAATGAACAGGTAGCAAGTGTAATAAACATGAGTTGGCATTTGCAAATAAGCAGTAAGTAACAAAGCAAGGAGCCAGCGTAGAAGGTAGATAGTAAAATTATAGCAGAAAATAGTAAAAATTGTAGGGCAGAAGGCACTAGAACAGTAAAACAATAAAACTGTTAAACCAAAGAAAAACAAAGAAACTGCAACAGAGACTGACAGAGCTGCCATCCCTGACACCATCCCTTGGGAGGTTGGCAGCAGGCCCAATATGTACCCAGTAACACTGACTCTCAGCATTGGCCCTGCCTTTACAGTCCTGGTGCTAGTGAGCTTATTTTCTTCTATGGTTTCTCCTTTTCCTTATAGAACATGCATGATACTTTAAAGCTTCTCTTGTGGTACTGAGCAATCTATTTACCCACAATCCCATAATAATCTATATTATGAGATATGGCAGCCGACATGAAGCCTTCCGTCCAGGGAGTGAATGTGGGGTGGTAGCACTGTCACCAAAGATTGCGCCTCCAGCCCTCTGTGAACTTCAAAGACCTCTTGCTGTGATCTAAGAGGTTAATATAGGAAGCAGGCTGCAGAGCTTCCCAGAAAATCCCCACTAAACAGCCTTAATCAAGCTCAGAAATACTCACTATTTTTCCCCCTCTGGCAGAAAGAGAGATGGAGAGAGAGATTGAAAATCCAAATTTATCTAGAGAAACATGTTGTTAGATGTGGTCAGATTCCTGTTGATGGCTTAGGCATAAGTTCCTCTACAGAAAGGTGGAGGGATATTTGTGTCTGACACAGAATGGCCGTGTTCAGTTTGAGTCTGGAAAAGCAGAATTGCACATTTGGTGCCATTGCACATGTGTTGCATTGTGCATGGATGTGCACAGTGTGTACGAATGTGCATACACAATTACTGCACATGCATCTTTGATTGCATGTTCACAGTGTCACAATTCTCTTAACAAGGAACAGTAACACAACTGATGTGGAAGTCTGAGACCCTGAAGTTGCACCTTGTCTTCTTAATCTAAGGTCTCAGCCAATATCTATGTTGTGTAGTGGTTAGACTTCAACTTGGAATTGGGTGATATCAGCTCTTGTCCCCAGTGAACTCATCGGCACTCATTTTATAGCTTCCTGCCAGCCACTCTCTCTCTCAGTTTGATAGGGCCACAGGAACAACTACTCCTATGCTGTACCTGTCACTGGAATGGCTGGCTAGAATGGCACCTAGGTTGAGAGTCAACAACGAGTACATCTCTGCAATGAGAAAAGTTGCAGGCCTGAGCAATATGGAGATGGGGGCTGTGACAGAGTTCCAGGGATGTGGCTATTTGAAGTGCCTAGAAGCAGATTGCTAGGCGACCAGAATAGCCCTTCAAGAGATAAACCCAGCCCAGTAGTGTGTGGGAGGGGCTTGTGGTTGAGACATATAGTCATATAAAGCCAAGTACCTGGTGGGCATTGTTATTCTTCTGTGAGAACTTAGCAAGGGGCTACATGGTGTTACCCTGAGAATTAGGTGGTCCTGGGAGGGGCGCCCAGGTTGCCAATCAAAATACCAAATTGGCGGAAAATTAGCGTGAACACTGTTTTGGCTAGAGAGAGGCAGGGTAACGTAGTGAGATCTTTAACCCAATGTCTACAGCTGCGGGTCAGAGAGCAGCTAGACAAGGTTTTACAAATAATAAACTATTCTTTATTAAAGACAAAAACACAGAAGACGAAACATAGACTAACTAGCTTGGAAAGAGAAACGGAGGTTTGTTTGGGAGAGGCAATACGACCTGTGTCATAGTCCTGGAGAGAAGAGGGGTTCTGGGGGAAGAAAGCTCAGCGTGGGGCGCTGAGGGGAGTCCCTTAGATGACCAGCAGCAAGGCGGGATGGCAGTCCAAAGTGATCCGAAGACCGGTTGAAAGTGAGGGGTTTTTATAGGAGAGTTTGTACCTTTCGGCTATGGCAGACCAGGGGAGAACAAAGGAGTTTTGGCGCTGGACAAAGGATTTGGAAAGGTCAAATTTAACATGATCGGATTTGTGTTTGATGACAATAGCGTGGCTGGGATGTTGATGGCCCAACATAAAAGAGTAGCTTGACTGAAAACCATGTGGCTATTGTGGAGTTTGCGGCTGGAAGTTCCCTGAAGTGGCGGGTGAGGCTGGACTTGCTGGCTTCAATGGGGAATGGAATACAAAACCATTAACGGCCGCACACTATACGTGCTTGTCCGGAGAACCTCGCAAACACGTGGAGTGAGGTAACTGTAAGCCAGTCCAGCTAAGGCCAAATTAAATTATATCAAAATGATATCTGGGGGTCCTCACCCAAGGTGCCATACCGGAAGTAACAATAATAGAGTTCTTTAGTCACTCAGACAGAGTGTGACTGTTTAGGGAGGAAACTGTGGAAGCCTAAGCCATTTCCACACTACATTGTTATAGTGGTATTATTCCACTATGGAATATTGCATGGAATCCAGGGGTTTGCAGTTTAGGGAGGGGCCTTTATAATTCTCAGCCAGAGAGCTCTTTGGCCTCAGTAAACTACAAACCTCAGAATTCCACAGGATGTTGAAAGTGGAATAAGAGCACTATAACAGTGTAGAGTGGAAATGGCCCCAGTGAGAGGCAGAAGAGTAATTAAGCCTTAGTAGGATCTAGTCAGAGAATGTGAACAAAATTGGGGGTTAAGCCTTTGGTGGGAGTTTAGCTAAAGGGTTGTTATTTGTGCCTTATATGGAAGGCTAAAGATATGACTGAACTGTTTCTGAGTAGAGAGCTATATTGTCTAAAAAGTGCACTGAGAAATGTGTCTACCTTGACCTGCATTTGAAGTCAAACATGCTACTCTATTCTTATTGTTGTCCTAATAAACGTTACAATTTATCTTTGTAGCTATTGACTCAGCTTGAGTTGTATCCAATATATAAAGCAACAGAGAAAACACGCTACTCTAAAATAATTAAGTGGTGCTAAAATAAACATTGAAAACCCTCACCCTTTTACACAAAAGTGGTGTTATAAGGGTGTTATAAGCAAAGCTGTGTGATAAAAACATAGCAATTTATCAGATGAGAGAACTGCCATGCGAATCAAGGAGAAGTAAGCGTCTGTTACAGGGGCCTTGGCTGTATAGGGGAGAGACACATCCTACCACCAGGAAGGAGGATATAGAAATTCTCCTGGGATGAGGAAGCAGAGGATGAACCTAGGAGATAGAGCTCACTTACTGTGCTCTGTCAACCTTGGAGGCTGTCCTGGACCAAGAAAGAGAGGCCCTTACCTGGTCTCTTTTGGTACCCACCAGCCCTTTGATTGGTTTCTAAAAATGACCAGCTCCTGCAAGTTCACTTGCTACTTCTAAGCTCCTGCTCAGATTCCAGATGCTGCTCCTACCTATCATTTCTCACTCTGAAACTTGTTTACCACTATGGGCTCTTCCAGATCGGTCTAAAGAAAAATGAGTTCTCACCATATAGCTCTCTGGATTTGGCTATGTTTTGTCACCTCTATGTCCATTCATTCTATTCCTTGGGGGGGGGACTGTGTGCAGCAATTTCTTGGATTACTTGGAAGTCCTCTTCCAAAAGATTTTCCAAAACCAAGACACAGGCCATTTCCACACTAGACTGTTAATAATGCTATGATTCCACTTTCAACATCCTGTCGAATCCTGGGGTTTGCAGTTTCGGGAGGGGCCGGCTGGCGCCTCCCAAAACTGCAAACTTCAGGATTCCATAGGATGTTGAAAGTGGAATCATAGCCTTATTAACAATCTAGTGCGGAAATGGCCATAGTTGCTGGAGAGCTGGTGTGGTGTCCTGATTTGATTGTTGAACTAGGACTCCAGAAGACCAGGTTTTTAATCCCTGCTCAGTCATGGAAACTCACTGGATAACCTTGGGCAAGTCACACTCTCTCAGCTTTAGAGGAAGGTAATGACAAATAGATATTGCCAAGATAATCCTATGGTGGGTTTGCCATAAGTCCAAGATGACTTAAAGGCACATAAAACCACAGCAGCAGGTTGGTGAGGTGGATCAATGGCTGGAAAGATAAATTTTGTCTTCTCTGCATTTTTTTAAATTATCTTTTCTTTGAGTTATTGCACAAATTTACCTTTTCACTGATATACTAGAGTACTATAACTCTTGAGAAAAAAAAATGTAAAAGGAAAACAAAACAAAAAAAGCAGAATAAAATGTTTTGGCTCCAATATGTTTCAAAACCAAAAAGAAATCCATTTCTCCAGGGGAATAAAATGTTGTAGCTGCTATTGGGAATTACCAGAAAATAGTCAGGGAAAATGGAAATGTTGTGTGGATTTTTTTTTTAAAAAGAGAAATACAGTTGGCTCTTTGAGTCCAGAAGCTGACCCAAGAGAATTCTTTGACATAACAGGAATCATGGTAATAAGAAATACAAGTCAAGATTCCTCTACTGTATCTCAAAAATGCAAGTGAATCATGTTCCATTTCCTTGTTGTGTCTGTGTGAGATACAGTAATGAGCAAATATGGTGTGTTCCTTGTTATGGTAGGAACAGCTGATACTTCACAGGGTTGTGAGGATAAAACAGAGAGCAGGAAGAGGCATGTATACTGCTCATTGGAGAACAAGTATACTGGAGAAATGTAATAAATAAGTAAATCAATCAATAAATAAATAATAGACTCACAGAACCTTAGACTACCTAGTCCAACCTCCTGCCATGCAGGAATGTACAAATAAAGCACTCCTGAAAGATGTTCATCCAACCTGTGTTTAAAGACTTTTAAACATGGAGAATCTACCACCCTCTGAGGCAATCTATTCCACTGTTGGACAGTTCTCACAGGAAAAATATCTTTCTAATGTTTTGGTGGAATCTCTTTTCTTGTAATTTCAACCCATTGGTTTGTGTTTTGGTCTCTGGAGCAGCAGAAAACAAGCTTGCTCCACCTTCTACGTGATATCCCTTCAGATATTTGAAGACAGCTATCATATCTCCTCTCAGTCCAAGCTCATCATGCCCATCTCCTTAAGTTGCTCCTCATAAGACTGGATTTCTGGATCTTTGATCATCTTGGTCACTTTTCTCTGGACATGTTCATGGCTGTTTTGATGCTACTGAAAGAATGGCAAGATAGAAACTAAATGGAATAAATATCTGAAGAATCCATAATGTACAGATCAATAATCATTTAATGTCGTGCAGAAGGCATTGTTGAAAAGTATCTCCACAAACCTGAGAGCATTATCAGAAAATAAAATTGCATGTGAATACCAAAGGCACATAATCAAGTTGGTTGCGCACCATCATCATCCATATTACTATTATTATTACCTTTTAAAATTACTTTTTAAATTACTCAAAGATAAAATAAAATAAATAAGGCATTTTACTCAGCTGAGGAGAATAGTTTATAAGCAATGTGCAACCCTGCTTCAGAAATGCACTCCAACAACCACATACACCTGTTTTGGCCTAAACATGAAGGCAGAAATATCCATGAAATAAAAAGTACATGTCTTTCCACATGTGACATCCAAGGTCTTTTCTGCACCCTACCTTTGCACAAATCCATCCTGCGGGGATCCCAGCATTGGCTCTGCCAGGAGGAGAATGTAACAAGAGCCTTCCTCTCCACACTGGCTGGCTTCAAGGAAGCATGATGGCTGCCACTCTTCCTTCTGCAATGCAGCTGGGTACTTTCCCAGGCTGCATTGGGGCAGGAAGTGCCTCCATTGTGCTTCTGCAGGGCAGGTAAGTCCAGACAGTCGCACAATCATGTGTCGTTGATGGGGAAAACCTGTCAATGGTTTACTCTGTGATCGTGACGTTTGGCAATGAGATCATGATGGTTGGCGACAAGATCACAACAGCATTGTGACAACATCATGCAGAACTGTCATTGCAGTCACGTTGTGATCCTGTCACCATTGCGGGATGGGAGCGTGCTGTGAAAAGGACCCAAGTCTCTTATAACCAAACTCTGGTGCTGCACAGAGCAGTGTAGTCTGGAAGCAGACCAGCTTCATGCCAATAATGTCTAACGCTTGTGCACAGGTTGTAATAGTTAGGGATGGGACAAATCCAGAATTTTCTGAATCCAAATCCCTGGAACATTCTGGGAATCCACAAATCTCAAGAATCTCAACTCTTCCAAATTCTTCTTTAAAAAACGATTTAAAAAGCAAGGGAAAGAAGGGTAATCTTGGGCAAGACAAATTCTCTCAGCCTTAGCAAAAGCCTAGGCAAAGGCAAACCTCCCTCTGAAGAAATCTGCTCAGGACAATTGTCATAGTTTTTCCTCAGGATCTCCCCAGATTGCAAATGGCATGAAGGCCCTTTCTACACAGGCAGGAAAATGAGGATTAGTAATCCTACATTTTCCTGCCTGTGTAAACAGGGCCACATACTACAGTACAGAGTTAATCCAGGTCAAAACTGGCTTTTCTTTGCATAGTTCCTTCTGGCATCCTGGGGTTTGTAGTCTGATGATGCACCAGAACACTTTGGCAGAGAAGGCTGTGACACCTTGTAAAACTCCAAACCCCAGAATTGTGTCTGAAAGAGGTTTGCAAGGGAGCGATGCAAAGAAATGTTTCAGCTGTTCTTGAAATCTCAAGCCTGTCCCTTCCAGTCAAGTGCTGAACTTAAATATGAAATGTTCAATTTAAATATCTTAAAATACAACCCCAAGTGTAATTTTTGAATTTGTTAGCAAAGGCCATTATTACTCCAAGGGAAAAACCTCACCTACTTATTATCTTCCTTATATATCTGGTCTCCCAGGTTTTCAGGCGTCCTGGTCTCCAACAATCTATTTGGTTGGTGGAATTGAAAGATTCTGTTTCCCTATTTTGGCACAGGGATTCAGATTCGGGAATCTCGAATCCTTACCCAGGTTTCAAGGATTCGAGGAGTCGGTTGGCGCATCCCTAGTAATAGTATTCTAAACACAGGGCTCAGAGAAAGAAGAAAGGTAAACATGAAGATAATCAATGTATGCAATCTGCATAGAAGGTCATGTTAAGTGGATATAGATTTCCTTCAACCCTATTTTGTTCGAATGTATCTTTACCTTGGAATTATAAGATGTAAAGCAACCTATAACTATGTTGAATGAAGCCTGATGGGACAGCTGATTCTGTCGATAATGCTACTAACATATAACTAGACTTGGAGTAGGACAATCTGTCACTTTCAATTTCTCACTTTTTCTTCTTCACGTTCCTTTTGTCCTGAGGAAACTGAACAAAATTCTTTTACATTTGCACTGGATAAATCCAACAGCTCCAGCTGTTTCCAATACAACCATGAAGGGCAGGGTTAAATAAGGGGAGAAAAGAGGTGAATATGGTTGAGGCAATTTATGGTGACTTCATGAATTCCATAGAGTTTTCTTATTCAAGGAATGACTCAGAGGTCATTTTGCCAGTTCCCTCCTCTGAAATACAGCCTGCAGCACCTGGTATTAATTGGTGGTCTCCCACCCAAGTACTAACCAGGGCTGACCCTGCTTAGCTTCCAACAGCAGACAAGATCTGGTGCCTTTAGGGTATTTGCATCCAATAGCTGAATTTACAGAGATTCAAACCCAGACTTTTAAATGGTGAGTTCTCCAGGCCCTGGGCCTAAAATTGTATCCATTTCTCTCTCACACACAATTATTTATTTTTAAAAAACTCAAGTTCTTTTCATTTTGGATAGGAATAAATGTGTGAATTTTCATAAAGTCTTAGCAAACTGAACTGAACTGAAAATCTTGCCCAGGAAAAACAAAATCTTACCCAAGTCACAAGGAGCTACCAGGAAAATGAAATTTTCACCCAAGTTAAATGAACTTCAGCAAAAGTCACATGTAACTGAAAATTATATTGATGCAAGTATACCTTAGTTAATGAAGTAGATGAGTTTCCAGGTGTTACTTCTTTAACAGAACATTTGGTACAGAGGCAGAAATTACATGGAAAGAACAGGGCTAGATTCCCATGACACTAAAAGTAGGAGCAATTCAACATTTTTCAGTAAACTTTGTATCTAGAACTAACAATATGCATATATGAGATGAAACAGGTCAGATAAGCCATGCATAAGTAAATGAACAGATCTTGAACCTTCTAGAGATCACTTGGAAGCTTCTTCCAAAATGAATCCAAGGATTACTTTTACAAGCCTCTGCTTTTCCATTTCTATTTCCATTTCCATTTCGGTGACCCAGCTGATACATCTATGCCTCTTTAACCTGTGGGGGCAAAGGGAGCTAGTCAGTCAGGTTTATATACTGCTTTCCCTTTCTGTTTTGCTATTCATGCATGTTCAATAAGAGATTCTGGAGCCAGCTGCTGTTTACCTTGCCTGCTGTATGCAGGTACACACAGCTATAGTAAATCAGCCAGAGCAGAAACCCACCCTTTTCCAGCTCAAGCTTTATTGTGTTGTATACTGCAGACATGCTACCTTAGCACAACATCAAAACTTTGACCCTTTTTGCACCTTACCTCTTCGTGGTGCTGGGGTGCGGGGCTCATGTGAGCAGCCTCCAGAGAGAGGCTCTCGCTTCCCTGATTCTTCAGCTCCGCACGAGCTTCCTACTCGCGTGAGAGCCCCACCTCTTCCTTTCACAGTGCAGCCTGGGACCTCCCAGGCTGCACTGAGACAGGAAGCGCGGCCAGCCCAGCTCCCAAGGCTCTGCACACAAGGTAAGTGTGTGCAGGGCCCCGGAGCAATGTGTGACCGTGCAGCATTTGTGGCTGCAAGCCGAAAATGAAAAAATGCATGCGCGGTCTGCATCAGGACCTTGAGTATCTCGCAAATGTGAGTGCATCATGTGGACCGCTCCTCACATTTGTGCGACGCTTAAAGGGTCCTTTGGCATCAGAAATGCTGTGTGAAAAGGGCATTTGTGTTTCTCCAGGCCTTCTTCATCATCCTTCATGTGATCCAGCTGCTAAACAACCTTCCAGTTAGACAGAGGAGGGAGAAGAAAGGGGGCTGAGAAGGTGTAAAAGGACTTTGTTAAAAGAGACTCCTTTTTTGTCAGAGACATTGTTAACTTAAGTATGTCTGTGTTTCCTTATTCTTGCATGAAAGAATGAAGGATTTCAAAAGTTTTCTCCTTGCCTAACGAGGTTACAAGAGTTTTTGAGCATTTCTTATCTTTGCAGGGAAGGGTATTTTGGGATTTTGAAAAAAAAACCTAGATATTTTTGCATGGAAACCAGGGCCATTTGTGCAAATGAATTTTGCATCATTGTGTAAATATCTTGCTAGGGGGAAACATCTTTGCACAGAAATAAATTAGCATAAGGGTTTTTGTTTTGTTTTTGTTTTTTTGCAAAAGCAATCTAAATAGGGAGAAAAATATCAGGCTTTTCAATGGAGGGCCTCATTGTTTCAAGACAGCCTTTTCTGTTGAGGATTAGAAAATTTGTGAATTTTCTTTACATTTCTAGTAGCCTGTGCTTCCTTTTTGGCCCAGAAAGTATCATTTTGGAACGCACATAGGAGTCTTAAAAGTAGGCCTTCTGTCAATCAAGGAAGCAATGGGTTGCAGGGCTTGAATTAATGGTGAAAGATGCTTTGACCATTCTGAATGCTCAAATGCATTTTGCATTTTCATAATATTCTCTGCAGGAAATTAGAATCATTGTTCATGCTAGGACTGAACTGACAGGTCCCAGATGAGAACTTATGGCTCAGTGATGATGGAGATGAAGGTAAACTCATCTCATGTCCTCATCAAACCAATAGTATATAGCTGTGTTAACACTCTAGGATGGAGTAGGGAGGGGGAGAGAAAAAATGGTGATCATTTTCTGGAGGACATCAGTACAAGTTCCAGGAGGCGTGACTCAGCTCTAAAATATGTACCAAAGACTACAAAATCCATAGTGCAATGTAATTAAAATCATTACCATCAGGATTAATGCTTTTGCTATGTAGCCCCCATGAACAGCCACTCCATGTCTGGTAGAGAGAGCAAGAGACTGGAGACTAGAGAAGGATCTAGCTTAGGTCCTTTTTGTATGGCATCTTAAATTCGCACCACCACACTTTCTCCCACCCCAGGAGCTGCCTTACAGCATGATGGAGTCACCAATCAGGTGTTATCCTGGCTGTAGGCAGTCGTAATCCCACTGTTTTTCATTTTCGGGAAAATGCAAAAATAACTGACCTTTCCTGCAGCAATCGTGATAGCTGGGTCCATGTGGAGCCTCCATCTGGTGTCCTTTTGTGAACAAGCTGGGACTGTGTGGGTTGTGGGCAGTTCCTGTCTGTCCCTCCTTCAGCAACTCCCAGTGGAAGGTCTACCCAGCAGCAGGCTGGCCACTGCTGTTCTTGCACCAGCAAACACACGAAGAGATGTCAGCCAAAAAGGCCACCCTGAGGGTGATGTCACCACTGACCCCCACAACAACACCAGCCCCCAGGGTCTGACTGAACTTCAAAAGTTTTTTTAAAAGCCGGCATCACCGTTAGCACTTTAGCATGATAGCACATGCTAGCGGGCTCTCGTGGGCGTCAGGCAGCCTAGCTCTGCAATGGAAATGGCTTGGAGATATCACAAGGATTACCTTTCGTCCTCCCCCCTGCCCATCCCCATTGCTATTTCAGAGAAAGCCAATGTCCTGTTGCTGTACTTCCTTTGGGGTGGACACAATAAATTGTTATCACTGTCTATCATACTAACATTAGCATGGCTGCTGGCAATTTTTTTTAAAAAAAATAGACCAATCAGGAGTGGTGAAGCAGGGATAGGGTGGGACCTGGGAGTGGCCAAGGAAGCAGAGCTGCAGAATACACACCAGGTGCAATGCTGGTGCTGTCCCTCGAATGCCCAAGTGCCTGCAGGAAAGAGGAGGCTGCATAACGGGCCCAATCCACAATCCCACAATGATGCCAGAACACTGCCTATTAAGACATGGGGCAAAAAGGTCATTAGCATCATAGCCTAGCCAAATGCAGATATATGGCATGTTCTGCTGAGATCTGCTGGGGTCTTGGTGGACTTCAGTTTGTTTCTGGCTATGGGGCACTGCCAGGTGCTTCTCCAGTTACCTATGTTCTCCACCAACCATAGACTGGCCATTCAGGACAACTATCACAGAAAAATCTTGAATTCTGGTGTTGGGGATGGGGGGCTTTGGTCATTGTGGAGGATGGAAGAGAATAACTAGAAAAACAAACAGAATTAGGATATAAATTGTGTGTGTGTGTGTATGTGAAAACAAATATAAAAAAGATGTAACAAATCTGTACAATAATGAATTGTTCATATTAAAACTACACATTCCAAATCTATACACAGCAATACTGAAGCAGATCCATAAGAGACAATTCAACAGTAAGGGTCAATAAAGTGCCAAAGGTCTTGCTACTTGTTCATACAAAGAGAAGGCAAACATATTTTGACTGTCAGTCTTCATCTGTAGCCAAAGAAGTTCTGATGTTCTCCAATTCTTTCCTCCAGACAAAAGGCCTGCACACAGTATAATTTTTTACAAGATAAAAATGCTTCTCCTTTGCTACCCACATCCTCCGTGCAGAGAATACCAATCTTTACAATGACCAAAAAAGACATATGCAAACATACATTGGACTTAGCTTGAGTATGTCACTATGAGGATGCCAGCCAATAATTCTTTTGAAGCACCGGGACAACAGTCATATCCAGATCATTTCTGCCCTACACTGTTATAGTGCTATTATTCCACTTTTAACATCCTGTGGAATTCTGAGGTTTGTAGTTTACTGAGACCAAAGAGCTCTCTGGCTGAGAATTTGAAATGCTCCTCCCTAAACCACAAAGCTAGGCTAAAGTGTATATAGAACTCATTGCACATCCAATGCTAAATGCTACCTTGGTGGTCAGCACTCTGTGGGAACTAACATGCACCTGCAGACACTGCTACGTGTACCTGACCAGAATGTCTTTGCTGGGCTTGAACTACATGCAAAATCATCCTGGCAACATGCAAAATAAAATGTTGATATCACATATTGCCTGGCATCCCATTAGTGACTTATGTGTGTGTAAGTGCAGCTTATGTAGACATTATTCTTATTTTGGATTGAATTGGGATTGCACTTTTACTCCACCCCAAATCTTCCTGCTGCCTGGCAGCTGCCAAATCCCTGCTTCTGTTGCTTACCATTGGAGAACAGAGAGAGTGGGAGGACAATCCAGACCATAACAATCTGGCGGCTCTAGGCTCCCGGGGGAAGAAAAAGATGGGTGCACTTCATCTGTGGCCATTTCTGCACGGGGCGAGGGAATCGCCCTGCACTGCTACTTACCGGATCTTCTGATGGTCCGGTCTGGTCAGGGGTGAGGAGGAGCAGTGCGTGGTCATTGCTCCGCATCGCTCCAGCATCCAAAATGGCGGCTTCCGGTTGGTCATAGGTCTCGACCAACCAGTGAAGCTTGCCAGCCTAAAGCCCACCCTTGGCAGATCGCAGGCTCACATTGGTGCAAGCCTGCAAATCTGAACAAGGAAGCAGGCTCGCAGTAGTGCGCTCCATGCTTTTGAAAGACCGGAAAAATCAGGTCTTTCAAAAGCACACTGGAGGACCACTTGGGGTTGTTCTGGAGCAGACTGAGGTGCGGATCTCTGGTAAGTAGTCCGAACCTAGTCCACTCCAAGGTGCAGACGTCCTCTGTGGAGGATGCACTGCACTGTTTTAAATACTCCATGTGGAAATGGCCTGAGAGTGCATCTTCATTTCTTCCCCCATGTCCAGCTGAGACCAGTTGCTTTTCTGTGATAGATGATGAAATGGCATGAAGCTACATGTGTGGATACAGGATCTTGGCCCTTATATGTCAGTCCAAACAAGGTGGAGCAAAATTCAAGAAGGTAAATGGACTCCTAACTGATCTAGACTGTTCTATACCGGGAAAAATGAAATTCAAGATGGAATTCTGGTGTGTGTGTGTTATTAAATTGCACCTTCATGTGAGCATATTTAACTTAAAATATTTTGTCTGACAAATGTTGGTGATCATAGGAGACGGGAGAATAATCTGTTCCTTTTCATTTTGTGGTTTCCAAGAATCATTACAGATGGAGCAAAAACTTTTCTCATATGCTGTTCTCAGTCAAATAAACAAACAAGCAGGTAGCACAGGAGAATGGCATCCTTCATTTTCGTATGTTTGAAAGCTTCCAGTATTTACCAGGAGGTATTAAGCGTCCCTTGTTAAAGCGGACAGCTTATGAAAGCTATTTCAAACAGATTTGCTGTGTACTATTGACACATGGGAGATACAGCTGTTTGTGCAGGAACCATTAAGCTAACGCTGGGTTGCTACTATTGTAAATTTTATTCCATAGCACAAATTAAGGCCCAGGTGTTACTGCAAAGGTAAAAAAAAAAAAAAAATTGCACCAATTCAAACAGAAGGGAAGGCTTCAGGGCATGTCCAGTTCACAGATGACAGCTCTATAGGGGAAGGCTTCCTTTCTCTGTAAGGCTGTCTATCCAAACACTAGTTTGAAGACAAAGACCCATAAAGACAAATACTGGAATCCTTGAAATTGTTAACAACTGGAAAGCAAAATAAGCAGTAGGCATGCAGGTTATCTGCTCATGTTTCCTTCTGATTACACTGATATGGTTTAATTGGCATGAATATAAATTCTATCCTGCTATGACTGGGAAGCTTGCTAGTAAAGAGGAGCTGGCTGCACACATGTGTTGCAAAACTAGGTCAGAACAAGACCTCAGGGCATGGCTAGATCATAGTCAGGGAAATCCCAGACAAAGGACTTGCAGATGTCCCTCAATGATTCAACCTTTAGAAAAAATAGCACCTGAATCTGCTTCCATGGAACAACTGTCTTCGACCTTCTCCTTTTGTCCAAAGAAACTCTCCTTTTGCCCCCTAACCTGTCCCACCATTAGGGAGCTATCACAATTCTGATCAGCCCTGTTGTCACCTAATGCTAAGACCATTAGGTCATTCCGGACCCCATTGTCTGCTCTACCAACTCCACTGTCTACTCTGTCAGGGTAATGTGAGGTATGCACCTCAGAGCATGTGCAGAATGCTAATAAGGAAGTAAAGCCCAGCTGCAAACAGTTGCTCCAGACAGGGAGAAGAATGATTTGCAGACTCAAAGCAATAAGTTTTAGTGTTGTTTATTCAACAGAGTACATAAGATAAAAGTTTGGGCTTCTGGCAGCATACCAAGAAGCATAAAACAGTCAGGCATAAAAAACAGCAGTACAGAAGACAGACTGACAGTATTTCTAGAGACAATACAAAAAATAGCTCTTACAGCAGCATGACCAGAGGCAAATGAACCTAAGGTAAAGTACATTGTTACACCTAAGTCTTTTTAAGGGTTTAACTACACCCCAGTCCAAATGAGGTGACCAAATTGCATTCACAGCATGCAACCTCCTCAAGTTGGGTGCTCTGTGATGAGGTAAGACTTTTTGAGGCAGGCTAGCCAAAACATTCCCTTGCAACTGTGCCTCAAGGTCACATGTCTCCAACCACTTAGAAAAACTTTTCCTGGCCACACCGCACTCACACTCTGAATGCCCTGACATGCTCTGCCAGAGACCCATTAACATCTTCTTCCTCAGGGCAGAAAAAGAGTATTTAAACCCTGGCTCTGTGCCAGATAACTCATAGTACTTTTGGTGTACTGACCATCACCCTGCCTATCCGATTCCCAATTTGTACTACCCTTGGACTAAGCCACATTACCATGCTTCCTCTCTGCTGGATTGGTAAATATCACCCACAATGCTCTAAACTCTTGCTATCCAACTTTTTTCTTCCTTTTCCTTCAAGTTAGCCTTGTGTAATCATGAGACTGCTTGGACTTTGTGTGTGGTATTGTTAATTCTCCCAATAAAACAAGCAAGCTTACTTTTGAATCTCTGGCTGGTTCTTCCCTGAAGAAGTACCAGTATACACACGTGTAAAAGATCTCATATGGTTACTTCCCTCTCGCAGGTCTCCTTTTTGAGCTAAATTTCCCCAGTGTTTTACAGAGGCACTGGCATCATGGGTGGACCCCCGAGTCACTCACATTTTGGGGTAACAACAATGAGTTGTATTGTATTTGTGTTTAAACTAAACCCATTATTGCAGTATTCAGCTCTTGTACCTGAGGCTGAGTTAATTCACCAATTTCTGGTGTAGTATTTTGAACAATAGTCCAGGGTTTGAAACCCCCTTCAGCTCTGAAACCCACTGGTGATTGTGGGCAAGTCACACTTCCTTAACCTTAGAGGAAGACAATGGCAAATCTCCTCTGAATTGGTCTTGCCAAGATCACCCTTTGACATAGCCTTCAACTATCCCAGTTTGGCAGGGACAGAGCTGGTTAATCCTCTGCTGTCCCACTTTCTTGGCTGCTTTTAAAATGTCCCAGTTTCTCTCTCTTCCTCCCACTTTCCCCCTTCATCTACAGCTTACCTTAGCTTGCCTTCCACAGTTGCCTATCCCCTGATGGCAATTTTCCAGCACAATCTTATCCATGCCTACTCAGAATGTTCAGTTCAGGCAGGCTTGATCAGGTAAAAAAAGAACTAGGCTGAGATTCTGCATCATAGTTTGTGGTGTGTAACCCTACAAATCCTTAGCTATGCTGCAGAGACACAAAGAAACCTTATTAGTAAATTGCAATAATGTGCATCTTGGCACCAGCAAAAATGTTCCCCTGTGCATTGGGCACTTTGGGTCCTAAATACCCTAAAGGCATCAGATCCAATCTAATCTTAGAAGTTAAGCAGAGTCAGCCACAGTTAGTACTTGGATGGGAGATCGCCAATGAATCCAGGTGCTGTATGCCATATTTCAGAGAAAGGAACTGGCAATATCTCTGAGTATCGTTTGCCTAAGGAAACCCTATGAAATTTATGGGATCACCATAAGTCAATAAGAACTTGAAGGCACATATACACACAAAATGCACATCAGGCAGTTCTGATGCATATTGGGCATATAGATACACACCAAGCACTTCTGTTTCACTCTAACACTTCCTTGCTGGTGTCTGGAAATGTGCTGGGGAGCACCCCAATGCACATTGGTGCCTATTTCATACTGGGCCATTGTTACTCCACCATTGTGCAACAGATGCCTGTATATAGTAACGTCACAACAGCCCCTAGGTGAATACAACTGTTGCTAAGCTGCTGACTTCTATTTCCTGCACATGTGTCTACTTAAAAACAACTAAATCCCATACTGAATTCCAGCTCATATTTTTACATAGGTAGCCACCATTTGCTTGAAAAAATAAGCTTAGATATGGGAGGGATCAATCTACTTTTACAGGAAATGAAAGACACCTTGTTTTTTTGACATTAGGATTTGAATAAGGTAGTTATATCTTTTTAAGGCAGATTTGTTAAAGAACTCTGCAGGCTGACAATGGAAAAATTCCAGAGAACATTTAAGGCATAGGCTGCCATTATCTTATCAAATATTGGTGTCAGCTGGAATCAGGAGTGCTTGACAGACTTGAAAATGAAGTCCCAAGTGAATATGCCAGCAAAGAAAGATAACGTGCAAGGTTTTCTGTCTCGCCACCCCCAGTATTCATAGGTTTCAGAATTTCCATTACATCTGCTCTGTGCTATGAAATCCACTGCTGACAAATAACACAGGTGATACAAAACTGAAGGTTTTTTTTTAAATAAAAGCCACTGCTTTAGACCTTAATTCTAGAATAGGCACTTTAGCATTTTCCATATTTCTGGACTGCAACTCCCATCAGCCCCTGTAATTTCACAACAGCCCTTACTAAAAACCATCAGGGACACCAGACTGCAGGCAGGACATTTTTCAAAAGCCCCTGCTTTAGACCCTATCAAAGCAAGGAAAATGTGATCCAAAACATCTGGAATGCATCACGTTGTTTACAACAGTCCTAGAGAGTTCCGGTGATTCCTAAACAAACAGCCAAGCTCAGACGCAGGCAAAGTGATAACTAAACAAGCTTTTGTAATTTACAAACTGAAAAAGGTCTGCCTTTCTCTGTAGACCCATGGCAGCATAGAATATGATTGTTTGGAAGGGACAATAAGGGCCCTCTAGCCCAATGCAAGAATACATAACTGAAGCGTTCTCAAAATATAGCCATCCAATCTCCAATTGAAGGCCTTCAAAGAAAGAAGCTCCACTAAGCTCTGAGGTAGTCTGTTCTACTGTTGAACCACTCTTAAAGTCAAGATATTTTTCCTAATATACAGGAGGAATCTCTTTCTATACAATATGAATCCATTGGTTCATATTTTAGTCCACGTTTGCCAGATTTTCTTCAGGACTGATCTCATGAAACCCAAAGAAAAGTTATCTACTTTGCCCACTGAGCTTTCTTTTGGGGGCACTTTCACTCCTTATTCCCACTCCTTCCTCTACATCCACTTTCTATCATACAGAGTACTGCGTGCTATGCTACACAATCCCAATGTACAATCTTGGGTCATAGTTCCAGGCCAAATTTTTGCTACACTCATTCTGTCAAATATCAGTGAGAGGTTTCTTTCCTTTGTGAAACCTCTGCAGTTCCTCCAGCATGTACCACCTACAGTATACTAGTCACAGAGTCTAGATAATCCATAATAATACGTATTTGTATTTTTAATTGTCAAGGAGTTCATCACATGCAGCCATCATAGATTTCTGTTTTGCTTTATTGTCATTGGCTAGAATCTATAGCTATTTCTGCATGATGGGGCTCTTCCGTTATGGGGACAGGATGGTAGCAGTTGTCTGGTTGTGATTCCGCATGATGTCATTGCTGGTCCATTTCCATCCTGTCCCCATGTCACATTTGCAGGGTATTTGCTAAACTGATAAAATCCATTTAATGCCCACAATTGTGCAACACTCCTGTACCTACCTGTCCTGAGGAAGGGCAGGAAATACAATGGCAACACTTCCTTCCCAGTGCAGCCTGGGAAATGCCCGGCTGTGCTGCAGAAGGAAGAGGTGAGGCCATCATGCTCCCACAAGGAGCTGGTCCCATGCAGAGGGGAGTGTTCCTGTTGCACTCCCTTCCCTGCCGGGACTATGACAGGATGACTTGCAAGAGGCTCATCTTGCGGAAATGGCCTACATCACCATTACATTGCACAACTTTCTGTTTACCTAGCTGTGTAGCAGAGGCACTAAGAAAACCTGTTAGTGAATTGCAAAGATGCACAGCAGGATGCTGGCAAGAGTGCTTAACACACATTGGTACCCAATATGCATCAGGACTGAAATGATGTGTATCCCATTGGGTATTGGTCCCATTGCGTATCTGTCCCACTGTGCAACAGTTACTTTTGCTGGCTTTGCTACATAGTAATGTAACAGCAGCCCTCTGCTGGATATAGGCTTTATGGAACCACCCAATTCTAATCCCTGTAGCTGTTAAGTCTATTTATGAGGATGTAATGACCCAAAGGGATTCCGAACAACAGCGGTAACTTTCTTTTAAAAAAAGCAAACAAACTCAGATTCTGTGATTGCAGAGAGAATCTAAATAAGAAACAACTGTTAGGCAGAATGATGAACAATCTCCAATTTCACCCTTGCTTCGAGGATCCCTTGCTCACCACTTAATGTTTACAGACCACAATCTTTTCCCCTCTAACTGTTCCCCTCTGGGTCTAACAGATGTCTAGTATGGTGCACGGATGCGGTTTGATGCATAGATGTTTGTTCAAGAAACTGGAATGACTGCTTAATTAATGTAAAAGAGAGATTAATATCTTCAGCACAGAGAGTACATTGGCTCACCTTGAACCTTCCAGAATCTGCACTGCTCCACAGCCATTGCTTACATGCTGAATCTTCTGCGTGGAAGCTGCACTCTGAATTTGGTTGGCACAATGGAAGAAAAAACCCTGCAATTTTCCTTTAAAACAAGATGTTTAAACATGCACTTTATTCATTTTTTAATTTCATATTTACATCTCTTTTACAATAGGAACAAAACAGAAGTATCAATCAAAGTATAGAGATAAGCCTACAGCTATGGCCATTTCCACACTAGACTGTTATAGCATAGTATTCCACTTGCAATATCCTATGGAATCCTGGGGTTTGCAGTTTCGGGAGGGGCCAGCCGGCTCCTCCCGAAACTGCAAACCCCAGGATTCCATAGGATGTTGTGAGTGGAATAATGGCACTATAACAGTCTAGTGCGGAAATGGCCTATGTTATCCATTACAGGTGGAAAGAATGTTTGAAAATATTTTTTAAAAATGGTTGAAAAATGTGATTCCTGAGGTGTTGTAGATGTTGTGTGGCTTCAAGTCATTTTTGACTTATGGCAACCCTAAGGCAACACTATTGTGATGTTTTCTGAGGCTGAGAGTATGTGATGTGCCCAAGGTCACCCAGTGGTGGTGGTTTCCATGACTGAGGGGAAAATCAAACCCTTGTCTACAGGATTGTAGTCCAGCGTTCAAACCACTACACTACACTGACTCTCTATACCTATAATATTGGCCCAATAGTAGTAGTAGTAGCAATATTATTATTATTATTATTATTATTATTATTATTATTATTATTATTATTAACAACAACAACAACAACAATGCCTCTCAGCATTCTTCTACTTTGCTCGATCTCCAATAAGGAACTTTCTTTTGCCCACCATAGTTGTGAGAAATGAATTTATTCTGTCTCCAAGATCTCCTGGGAGGTAATGGGAGGTAATTTTTCCCTATGATAAACACCACTCCTTTATGTTTACTTAATAATAAAAAAAGAGACATGTTTCTATATTCATTTAATTACAAGGGAACAGCTTTGCCCAAATAATGAGACAATTTCTATTGAGCCATTTCTCCTCAAGATGTATTTTTAACCTTCATTTAAATTTAATTTACTCATCCTCACACAAATCCCCTCTAGCACTTCTGTAAAGTAAAAAAGGAGAGAGGAAAAAGAAGGGGAGAGAGAGAGAGAGAGAGAGAGAGTTTAAAAAAAGGGGGGGATTGACGAATATTTGTAAATTGCCAAGTGCTGCTTAATAATGGACTGCTGAGTTTGTTTTCAGTCATCTCCCAACTTTAACCTGATTATTATTGTTATCTGGGCTCCCTCCACTTCAGAACTTGGTATGAGAGTTTCAAAACAAAAATGAAAGAAAAAAAATAGGCCCTTTCCGCACTACACTGTTATAGTGCTATTATTCCACTTTCAACATCCTATGGAGTCCTGGGCTTTGCAGTTTAGGGAGGAGCATTTAGAATTCTCAGCCAGAGAGTTCTTTGGCCTCAGTAAACTACAAATCCCAGAATTCCACAGGACATTGAAAGTGGAATAATAGCGCTATAACAGTGTAGTGCGGAAATGGGCCATGGTAATGTTTTTGGGATGAAGGAAACTTGTGTGAGACAGTGGAGGTTATTGTAAATGAAATATTGAATCTACAAAAGTAGGTTCACGGTGGGGGGGGGTGTAAAAAGGAAAAAAAAGCAAACAGACACCTGGAAGTTTAAAGAGCTAAGGGGTAAATCATGCTTTAACCAGCTAGGGTGTAATTATGTATGCCTTGATGAAAAAGATCAAAGTGTCTCTAGTAGATAAAGCCAGGAAGAACTCAAATTGTTAAGGGCTCAGGGAGAACCCAAATTGTCAATATGACCTGAAACACATTACAGTATGAACTAAAGGAAGAAAAGTATGTCCATAAAATTAGGTAATGTACTTATGAATTAGCCAATCAGGTATGGCTTTGGGGAACCAATCAAGTAATGGATCATGAACTAGAAACAAATCAAATACCAATCAAAGACCAGGGCCCTTGCTGTGCATTACAGTCATTCCTCCACATTCGCTGGGGTTAGGGGCATAGGGCCCCCGTGAAAGTGAAAAAGCTGTGAATTACTCTAGGCTCTCCTACACAACACACAAAACACACAAAAAAGCATGATCAGCATATTCAACTCATGTGGATTCCTTTGAGACCTCAGGGTTCCTTCATAGACAGAAGTGGGGCTGGTGGGGCTTACTGCCACCTCCACTGCTGTTACCCTGTATGTTGGGGGTCCCGGGAGGGGCGCCCAAATAACCAAATAAAAACACAAGTTGGGGGAATTCAGCTTGAGCACTCTCTTGGCTAAATGAGAGGCAGGGTAACATTAGCAAGGATCTTTAACCCTATGTATACAGCGGTGGGTCAGAGAGCGGCTAGACAAGGGCCCTTTTCGCACGGGCTTTCCCGAGCGAAATAGCCCCGTGAGCCGTGCAGGAGTGGGAGCGCAGCTCCACACGACGCACTCCCACTTCCGGCACTCTCACGGGGCTGCAGCGGCGCAAGCGCGGGGTTTTTGATTTTCGCTTCCAAGCGAAAATCACCCCGCGCTCGCGCAACGATCCCGGCGCCCACCCGCACTTACCTGTTGTGCGGTGCGTCGGAGAGGCGGCCGGGTAGGGCTTCCTTCCCTCCGCTCCTGCGGAAGGAAGGGGTGGGGCGGGGCGCTTGCGTGACGGATGCGATGGCATCCTGCTTCGCGCGGGTGGGGGGCTGCTCGCGACAGCCTCCTGCTTCGCGCGCGCGCGTGGGGGGTGGGTGGGCGCAACTGTCGCTCGCTCCTGGCACGCGCGGGGGGGATGGGCGCGACTGTCGCTCGCTTCCCGCGTGCGCGGGGGGCGGTGCGAGAGGCTCCTGCTTCTCACGCAAGCGGGGGAGGATGGACGCGCGAGCCGCCTCCGCCTCCGGGACACTGCCGCTTCCCCGCTTGTTCCTTCGCCTGCGGAAGGAACGAGCAGGGAACCGGCAGGCTCTCGGAAGAGGCTTTTTGCGCAAGTCGCCCACCCCGGCTCACGCAAAAAGCCTCAGTGCGAAAAGGGCCAAGGTTTTCAAAGTAACAAACAATATTTTATTAAAGACAAGAAACATGCAAGACAAGACATAAACTAACTAGCTGAGAAATAGAAACGGAGAGCGTTCGGGAAAGGCAATATGACACCTGGTCTTGTAGTCCTGGAGAGAAGCGGGGATCCGGGAGAGAAAGCTCAGTGGGGCTGGCTGAGGGGAGTTTACTTAGACAACCGGCAGCAAGGCAGGATGGAAGTCCAAAGTAGTCTGAAAAGTGGGGACCTTTTATAGGGTCCTACAGACTATGTTATGCTCGATGAGAACAAAGGAAATTTGGAGTTGGACAAAGGAGTTGGAAAAGGTCAGGTTTTGCATGATTAGCTTAGCTCTTAATGACAATAGCGTGGCCGGTACGTTGATGGCCCGATATAAAGGAATGGCTCGGCTCTCAGCCCAGTGGCTTTGTGTGGATATGCACCGAGCAAAGCCAGTTTGCAGGGAGGTTTTTCCCTAAAGCAACGGAGAGGCTTAAGTTGCCTGCCTGAATGAGGTTTTGGAATGTACAACCATTAACAGCCGCGCTCGTACGTGCTCATCCATGAGGCCTCTGCAAACACGTGGCGTGGGATGGCAAATAGAGGTCAAGCAAGGCCAAATTATTTGATATCAAAAAGATATCTAGTGCTCTCACCCGACATATCATAACCGTGATAACACTGCTACCCCCACATCATTTTTAATAGGGACTTACAAACCTTGTTTACAGTTTCTCAGTCTCACGAGGCTTGCAGTCCCTATTAAAAATGGCATAGGGAGGCAGCAGAGGTGACAGCAATTAATCCATGAATAATCAAATCTGCAAATGTGAAACCTGCAAATGTGGAGGGCTGACTGTAAATAAAAGCATCTGTTCCAAGAGTATCAACTCGTAGTCAATCTTTTAGGCTTGCCAGGCACAAACCCAGGAGAGTCTGAGCCTGTTTGATGTGACATGTGGATCTCCAAAATAAAATTAGAAAGCACAGGAACAAAACTTGGGACTTTCCGGATTTTTAAAAAAATACCTATCCCTGTTCCATTTAACCCGGTACTGTCTCCACTGAGTAGCAGTGGCTCTACAAAGTTTCCAGCTATTATCTTTGCCAGCACTGCTTGAAGAAGATAGTCTCTTATAAACACAGATTATGAGGATTTCCCTTGGGAAAACCTCCAGGGGCAGACGATCTTGAGAAGAGGGAACTTCCCTGAAGACTTCTACAGGTAGATAACATGGCAGAGAGTCTTCTCAGTGATTGCTCCCACCTTCCAGAATTCCCTATACTATATTTACTGGTATATAAGACTCACTTTTCCCCAAAAAAATATTGTTTGAAAATGGGATGCGTCTTATACGCCAGTGTGTCTTATATGCCAGCACATAATATTTAACAGTGTATAAATGGGGTACATCTTATACATGGGTGTGTCATATGCCAGCAAATGTGGTAACTTTTTGTTTAAGCAGGCTTTTAACATGTAGTTGCTGACAGAGAGCCTTCCTATTGGGGTGCGTGCTTTATTTTTAAAAACTTTTAGTATGCTTTTTAAATAATTTTATACTGTTATAAAGGTGATGATTTTAATTGTTTTTAAAATTGTATTGTTGGATTTTAACTGATTTATTTTGTAAGCCATGTTGGAAGAAAGGTGTGATATAAATGAGATAGGTAGCTAGGTAGATAAGTGGGTAGATGACAGATAGATAGATAGATAGATAGATAGATAGATAGATAGATAGATAAAAATAGATAGATAGATATAGAACCTCCATAGGTCAGATTGGGCCCATGAAGGGCTTTAAAGGTAAGAACCAACACCTTGTACTGTGCCCGGAAACTAATAGGCAGCCAATGTAAAGACTTCAGAATTGGTGTTATATAGTCAGCTTTAGATGTTCCGGTGGCCAACCTGGCTGCCATATTCTGAACTAATTGAAGTTTCCAGACTAAGCACATGGGTAGCCTTATGTAGAGTGCATTGCAGAAGTCAAGCCGTGAAGTTACCAGCGCATGCACCAAAGAAACTGTCAAAAACTGGGACTATTTGTAGGGGAAAAAGTATCTGGAGGGATAATCCTTTCCCGGGGAGAACAATGAGTGTTGCGTTGAGAAAGAAGCTCCACAATGGTAACTTCCTTTGCATGATGAGATTACAAGATGTTGCCAAAGTCTTAGGATCTTTGGCTGCATTGGGTTGTGGTATGACTTCATGTAAATGGTCCTTGCCTGATAGGATTTTATTGCTATCAGTGCTCAACCTGGGGAAAGGATGCTAATCCCCTCAAACTGGCTCCTCAGTGGCTGAGGACCCTTTGTTTACTGTGGATTTGCACAGCTTGAGGTCTCCTGGGGCTACATGACTGGAGATTTTACTGGCCTGACCTGGTTTTGGATCGTTTGACCATTGCTGCCTACATGCCCATCCGGGCGACCTCTCAGGCACATTGAATCATATTTTAATATCAAAATTGTAGACTCTAGGATAGGGTTTACCAGTGAGGTAACAAAGACACCAAGAGGATTCTAGTCTTTATCTTCTCATCATAGCTAGATTTTTGGGGAAAAAATGAAAGTTAATAGATTGTCCTTCTTTAACAGTAGGAACAAGTGAGCGGGTCATTCTCCCTGCTACACCATCTCCCACTGGGTGACAGCAATTGGAAGTACTTATGATGATTGTGATTAATTTCATTAGTGCTCAATTCTCTTTAATACTCCCCCCCCGCTCTCTCTCCCTCTCACTCTCTCCATCTTGGAGGGCAGATAATTTTTTCCCTGTAAGTAAATCCAGGGTGACAGTTTAATAGGTTCAGACATGCTTAGATCTAAAATGAGACTGTAATATTAATATACTATTGACCAGTTATGGATTAAGCAAACTGAGGGCACAGTAAAGCAAATGACTTCAGAGGGATGAGTTAATGTGCTAAGTGGTTCCCATGCAATGATTAAAAATGTTCTTCATTTACTTAGAAATTAATAGGTTCTTCAAATGAATCTAATAAAAAAAAAACAGCTTATGGTGTGCTAGAAGTTTAGCCTCCTATTTGATGGGAAGGTGCCGACCTGTTCTAATTCAGATGCTCTTGTGCCGTTTGTTGCAATCAATAAAAATAATCACTAAGGGTGGAGCAAATTATTATGGAAGATGTTGGGCTTACAGTTCAACTTACAGCACCATACTGACTCTCCACTCTCTGCCACTGGAGACATTCTACCTATGTTTACTTATCTAATACCTGCTCTGTATCATTGGTTGACAAGGGCTGGGGAAAACCCATAGCATAATATTAATGTCTTTTTAAATTAAATTAAATTAAATTTAAAATTTCTGATTGCCTATTTTCTAGGCAGCTCATGCAAAATTTAGCAATTCCTCCATAGGTTTGCTAGGTTTTCAAAATAGCAATGTGGGACATTCTGAACTGGTGAGGATACAAAGGAGAGACCTATAGAAAGTTGGCCTCAAGTCTTGCAAAATTTCAGATTTCATGGGATTCCTCTAACCTCCAGGACGGCCACAATGGTGGGCTAGCAGCAATAGCAAGGGGAGGAATTTTATCATTGGAAGGCCAAGCACATTGTCCAGACTTTGAGTGGCCACAACAGGCATCAGACGTACTTGCAAAAGACCCCATCCTCATTTTGGGTATCCTTTGGAGACAGCATGTTTTACTGATAATCCAAAATATCAGACTTTTTGGTATCTCATTTAATGATCACACAGGAGAAGCTTTCTAGCCCACAAATAAGAGATCTCTCTTACAATACAGGACACCAGGCAATCCTGCACACAATAGGATTATGTACAGCAAACAGTTAAACTCCACAGTTTGTGGAGAGGAACACCTTCTTGGACAGTTTTAAAATGGAATGGAATGAAATAATGGAATGAATGATTTAATGGCCAGAATCCTGTAATCTTGCGTTCTCCCATGGAATTGGCTGGATACTTTTTGTCCGATGTGAAGCATCCATGAGTAGTTCAAGGTTGTGGAAACAGAGTTCTGTATGTGGCGCCGTTGTCCTTGGTTGTGCATTGTGTATATGCATGGATGTTGCATATGGATTGTTACCCTGTTCTCTGGGGGTCCCAGGAGGGGTGCCCAAATAACCAAACAACAATAACAACTTTGGGGAAAATTAGCTGGAGCGCTCACTAAAGCTAGTGAGAGGCAGGGTAACTTAGCAGGATCTTGCAACCCAGCGTCTATGGGGTCAGGTCAGTCAAGCAGTCAGACGGTTTAAAATAGCAAAAATGATGTTTTATTAAACACAGACAAATATTAAAGACGACACAGTCACACAGCTAACTAAAGAATTGGAAACAGGGATTTTTGGAGGGGATGGGTGATATGACACCTGTCTCGTAGTCCTGGAGAGGTCTGAAGATTGAGTTCGATGGGGTGCAGGGAAGAAGCTCAGCGCGGATCACTGAGGGGAGCTCGCTGAATAAAGTGGCAGCAAGGCGGGATGGAAATCCGGAGTGGTCCGGGGTTGAGCAGGCTCAGTTACTGAAACTGAGGGGAAGGCTCACCAGGCAAAGCGGCAGCAAGGTGGTCTGGAACTCTGGAGCAATCCGAGGATGGTCTCAGAATCGGGGGTTTTTATAGGGTGAATTGTGACTGCAGGCCATACCTTACTCAGTGAGAACAATGCGATTTAGGAGCGGGACAAAGCTTTGGAAAGGTCAGAGTTTAGCATGATTGACTTAGAGCCAAATTAACAATAGTGTAGCCAGTATGCAAATGCGGAGCGCTTAGTACAGCTTTGTAAGGCTACCTGCTCGGGGCAGGGAGCCTTTGTTAGTATCGCGCATAAGCAATGAGGTGTTTGCCGGAGAGGTCCCTGAGGTGATGAACTGGCTGTGTCTGGTCTGCCTGGGTGGAGAATGGAATGTCCAGCAATTATCGGCCGCGCCTGTTTACATGCTTGTCTGAAGGCCTCGCAAACACGTGGAGCGGGGTGGCAGAGGAAAGCCGAATGGTTTGATATCAAAATGATATGAGGCGCTATCTCCGGGTAGGCCTGAACCGCAGTAACAGGATGATCACAGTCGTACACTGTGGACTGAGCATGCAGAGGCACACATACACACATTTGGTTGCAGGTGCAGTTGCTGAGCGTTGAAATTCACTGAACTTAAGTTGCTCAATGTTAATGTTCACTGATGTGCAATCAGTGTGTAACTTCATGAATGCAATGTCTGCCTTTGCCTCCTCAAGGAGGCATGGAAATTCATGGAGTTACTTGGAGGATGTAATGGAGCAGTAAGCTAGCTTTCAGCCATGATGGACATATACACCTTCCATATCCAAAAAATCCAGTGTATTTCTAGACAGTTGCTAGGGAGTATGAGTAAGAGGTTAATATTGCCCTAGTTTCTGCTTGTCGGGTCTCCACCAGCCAATGAGATGACACAGTATCGCTTTTCCTAGATTTTTATGTTTTATTTCATAATAAGTACAAGCATACATCAGTTAATAAAGCATCTGACAAAGAAGTTCCTTTTAACAAAGTATTTTTATACTTCCTAGCCTATTTTTTATCCTCATTCTCTGTGTAACTAGAGATTTTTTAGCAGCATCAGCTGCTTCATGGGGAGGACGATGAAGAAAGGCTGCAGAAACATAGGCTTTCAGTGGCAGATTGCAGTAGGGTATTTGCAGTAAACAATGCAATAAAGCTTGAGCTGAGGAAGAATGGGATTCTATCATTCTCTTCATCCCATTTATTTGTATCTCACTTTTCTCCCAAAATTGGCACTCTAAGCAGCTTACGATTTAAAAGAACAATACAATTAAAGACATACAAAAAGTGAACATTAAAACAAAATTAAACTATTCACAGTATGAAAACAATGCAAACGTCAAGTTAAAAGAAAAAAATCATATTTTTTTTAAAAGGGTTATTAAAAACTATTCAGTTTCAAACAATATAGTACCCCCAGCTCATTCTTTAAAAACTTTCTGTTTTAAAAGCCTGTTGAAGTAAAAAGGGCTTAGCCTGCTGACAGGAAGATTCTACTGTAGCTAATCCTGCTTTAGCCATGTGTGCTTGTGTTACCCTGAGTTTTTTGGAGGGTCCCAGGAGGGGCGCCCAGATTGCCAAATAAAATACCAATTGGGGAAATTAGCTGGAACACTGTTTTGGCTAGAGAGAGGCAGGGTAACTTTGCAAGGATCTTTAAAGCCCAATGTCTACGGCTTCAGGTCAGGGAATAGGCACACAAGTTTCAAAGTAACCAAAAATTACAGTTTTATTGAAAACAACAGAAAATAAATAACACACACGTACTAACTAACTAGGAAAGAGAAGGGGAGAGCGTAAGGGTAGGTAATA
Source organism: Ctenosaura bakeri (assembly GCA_948474755.1). Classification (NCBI taxonomy): domain Eukaryota; kingdom Metazoa; phylum Chordata; class Lepidosauria; order Squamata; family Iguanidae; genus Ctenosaura; species Ctenosaura bakeri. The sequence goes on from CAOLHI010000388.1 coordinate 379,803, forward strand.
CGACACCTGGTCTTGTTGTCCTGGAGAAATGGAGAAATGGGGTTCAGAAGAAGAAAGCTTAGCGTGCCTGGCTGAGGGGAGTTTCCTTAGACGGCCAGCAGCAGGGCAGGATAGCAGTCTAGGGTAGTCTGAAGACCGTTTGAAAGTGAGGGGTTTTTATAGGGGCGTTTGTAGCTCTCGGCTATGGCAAACCAGGTAAGAACAAAAGGAGTTTTGGCTCTGGACAAAGGATTTAGAAAGGTCAAATTTAACATGATGAGTTTAACGCTTGATGACAATAGTAGCCAATATGTAAATGACTTGTTTACTGGGCTGGCTCTGCTGAGAGCCGTGCAGCTATTGTGAACTGTGCACGTGGGAAGTTCCCTGAAGCTGGGAGCAAAGCTTAAGTTGCTGGCCTAAAAAGAGACTGGAATGTGAGAGCAATTAGCGGCCGCACTCATGTCCGTGCTTGTCCGGAGAACTTACAAACACGTGGAGTGAGGTGACTGAGAGCTGGTCCAGCTAAGGCTGAATTAGATGATATCAAAGTGATATCTGGGAGCCCCCACCCGGGGAGCCATACCCGAGATTACACTTGCATACAAAAGTCAAAGTAGGCAGCTGCCTTCAGAATCCCTTAATCAACATACACGAACAGCAAAATAGAGAGCAACAAGAAAGCAGATAAGCTTGACTCATCAGTTATTCCCAGGAAATCACACTAGTATAGATCTCTATGTCTGACCTCAAAAGTGGAAAGCATAAGGAAAGTGGTGGTTGATGAAAGAAAAAAATTATCCCTATATGTATTTTGGAAGAAGTCTTCAAGTGTTCTGAAGAAAGTTCAAACTCCTTTTATTTTCTTAAGCAAGGCTTACCTGGCCTGGTTGTCTCATGTCTTGTGTGCAGTTTGCTAGTCTTAAAAGTTTGGCTGAAACATGTTGAACTGCTATTTTCTTTGCAGAGTAGGGACCTTTCCCTCTTCTTTCCATGTTATTTCTATCTCTGTTGCCAAATTTTCTGTTAAAGAGATTGTGACTGAGAATACATCTAGTTCATTAAATGAGGTATATCTGTACTTCTGCTAGGAGATTCTCACATGGGGTCATTTGATTTATCACTCATGTATTTTTCTCTTTCTGTAAAGAGTTCAAGGCAATGTACATGGTTCACACTCACACATTATCTTTAGGGAAAAAAATGTAGTCAGGTAGATTAGAGTGAGAGGACGAAGCTGGTCCAAAGACATCCAGTTGAGTTGAACTGGATTTCACTAGTTCTAGTTCAATATACTAACAATGATGGTACATTACTACAACAACTGTTTTTTTTATTCCTCAGTACTAGTTTTCAGTTGCATCAGGCTATAGATGGTATGAAGACATTACCTCAGTCCCGCACAATTAGCCAGTGTCTAACTCACCCATACCAAATGCTACCCATGAGTCACATAGGCCATGCCCCAGATAGTCAGTGTAAGTACACCGCTGGTCACCGCTGCAAAAATGGTGAGACATCATGATGGGCCTAAAAATATGATGGATGAGTCTTGATGAATGTGATAGATCACAGGTTTTAGAGGAGGTCTATGGTACCTAGGCCATTTCCACACTACACTGCTATAGTGCTTTTATTCCACTTTCAACATCCTATGGAATCCTGAGGTTTGCAGTTTAGGGAGGGACATTTAAAATTCTCAGCCAGAAAGCTCTTTGGCCTCAGGAAACTACAAACCCCAGAATTCCACAGGATGTTGAAAGTGGAATAATAGCACTATAACAGTGTAGTGCAGGAATGGCCCTAGTATCAGCTGATGGTGCCCATGTCAGTAGAGCAGTGAATCCTTTCCATGTTTTAATCTAACTTTAAAGTTGCTATCCCTAGATCCTGAAGCCCATCACCAAGTTGGGCTCAGAGCCTTGGGTAGTTCTTTCAAAATTCAGACTAAAATCCAGAGTAGATTCAACGCTCCACTGCCATGGAAGTGAGCATGTCCCCACTGTCTCAAGGACATTTTGCCATATTCCTTTGCATCGACCAAAATATAGAACACTATAAAATAACATAGTAGCTGTTGTCTTTGGACCACGGCTCTCAGAATCCTCCAACAAGTATGGCTATTAGTAGTTATGGTCCCAACAAATAACTTTCCCAAGCTTGCTTCTCAGGAATTTGCAGAGCCGCTGCTATTCAAGACAGGTATACAATGGATTCTGCAAAATAGTTTCTAGGCAAGTAGGAATGGATGGATGAATGGATAGATAAATGGGTGGATGGATGAGCCTTTTTCCAGTCCATACCAGTTCCATGTGTGCTGCTTCATAACTTCATCCCATCCCCTCTTTGCAATAATTTGCAATACAGTGGACCATCTTTACTCATGACCTCTGCGTGCACAATTTCCAGGACACAATGAAGCGTCACATCCCTGTACCTAAAATGGCAGTGATGTGTATGCAGATGCACTGAAGCATCTGCATGCATGTTGCTGCCATTGAATATAATGGGACATGAGCATTTGTGAATTTTGCTGTTCATGGGTGTTTCTGGAATCGAACCCCCACATATCTGGAGAGCCTGCTGTACTGTTATATTTATAAATCCACATGAAAACTGCTATGTGCCTATGTAGTATTGAGTAGGTTGTCTTATTCAAGATACATTGCTGAAATATTTTCTATAAAAGTACACATTTAAAAATATGTTATCATAAAACGTACATTTTATATGTATTTGGTAAGTTTTTTTTTAAAAAAACAAACCTTGAGGATTTAGCCAAGAAGGTAGACAGAGGCACTGTAGGGACATAATAATTAGGAAATAATTAATCAATAGCTTAGTAGCAAGCACATTGAATTAGGAAAAAAAGAGCAACGGGGCCAGGCAAAACAAGAATGCTTATGCTTGCAGCTGGGTGCAGATAACAGGAAAATCAGCTTGCAGAACTTAGAATAACAGGAAGCCAAGAAGAGCAATGATAGATACTAAAAGAGATAACTAACTGAGTAGGTTCAACAGGTGTGAAAGAGAGGTAGACTTTGTGGGTTGCAGCATCTGGAGTAGGCCAAACTAGGCCCAGAGGAGGGGGAGTGACCACAAAAGATGAACTTTGGTGATCAAGAGCCTCATAAAGCTTCATTTTAATATTAAAAATCATACCCCTAGGGTGGAATCTGGTATTATAATTTGGGACCACCCATATGTACATCCGCAGTGCTTGTATGCTGCCATAATAATATATTCATGACACAGTTCCTATACATATGTATTTCGATTAGCCAATAATTAGCATTTCTTGCTTCTGCAATGGATGCTTAGCAAGGTATAAAACTACCTGTGTATAGCCATTTTCTTTGGAGTAGTATATTTTTAGTGCCTGATGCACAACTTTTCCGCCCTCTTGTACAAGGGAAAATCATTTAATAAATTCTTTACATTTTTTTGCTGCCAAAACCCTGGTGTAATTTTGAATTAATGCGGTAACATGTGGCCATAACTCTTAGTTCTAAAAAAGACAGCAAAGGATCACTCACTTGCCAGCTGGGCAAGGAACATAAGCACCAGCAGCCTGGGAAAGATGTGAGGGCACCTGGGCTACCTGAAAAGTCAGCAGTAGGCATCCCACCTGGTGGAGATGGGGAGAGAAGACAAGAGAAAGAGGTGGAATAGTGGAGGAAAGCAGTAAGCCAACCAAAGGATGTGGAAGGAGGCAAGAGTGGGAGGATGGAGTACAGGCAGTGATAATCACTTACTTCCCTCCATAGGACAAGGCAGAACCATTAACAGGATGGTAGCCTCAAACTGTGATGCCTCCTGGGCATTGAGTCATTGGAGAATCATTTGTGAATTCCAGTGATGTATTCTGGATCAGTGATATTCAGTGATGTATTCTTGGAGTCTTTTACTCCAAGTCTCAAGTCGAGTATCAAGTCTGGAAGCCAACATTATACCCCAACCAAAATTCCAGAATTATTGGATAGAGTGAAATAAATTCAGTTTTACCAATGTAAGCAGAGTCGGCTCTCCACATTTGCAATTTTGCCATCTGCAGCTTTGGAAGTGGGGAATAGGATCCTATCTTACTCCCCATTACTGAAGATTCAAAAGCTTTAGAAGGAAGGATCCTTCTTCCTCAAGTCCACTGCCTAACACGTATGCTGTTCCCCACAGAGAAATGCACCCTGCGCTCTGGGGGAGAGTCTTGTCTTTTGCTCTTAGGAAATGTTTTAGAAGCCTCCTCCAATATGCAGCAGGGACAGGCTGCTGAGCAGACCTCAAGCCTGCCTCAAGCCCGTTGCCTAACCCATTTGCTGTTCCCCTCTGAGGCCCTTTTCGCACGGCATTTCCAATGTGAAAGGGCTCCTTGAGCGTTGCATAAATGTGAGAAGCAGTCCACACAACACACTCACATTTGCGCGATGCTTGAGGGCCTGCTGCAGACCGCGCATGCATTTTTTCATTTTCGGCTTGAAGCCGAAAATGCTGGGTGGTCACGCTTCACTCCAGGGCCCCCACGCACACTTACCTGGTCCCAGGCTGCACTGCGAAAGGAAGAGGCGGGGTGCTCGCATGACCAGGAAGCAGCTGTGGAGCCGATGGGACCGGGACGCGAGAGCCTCTCGTTGAAGGCTGCTCGTGTGAGCCCCACATCCCAGCTCTGCGAAAGGGTAAGGTGTGAAAAGGGTCTGAGAAATGCACTCACACTTTGGGCTTGAGAGAGACTGTCGTGTGACCAGTACTCACAAAGAGATGGAAGCGTTGTTCAAAGTCATAAGGTTTCTGGATGAATGTGTTATGTTACTGAACCAAGGGCATCAAATCAGTCATTAAAAATATGCAAGTCTCCAGTTGAGTCAAGTTAGTGCATCATTTATGGCCGAGTCGATTTCAAGTCAAGTCACTGAAGCAACTTAAGTCTGACTTGTGTCCAAGTCTGTTGAGTCTACATCACTGGCGAATTTAGAACCAATGATCTGTCACAGCTTAGGAGCCATTATTCTCATGAGCCTAGAGAGTGTGTCTGCAGAGACCGTTGAGGTGATATTTCTTCAGAGATGCAAGGTGTGGAAAGTCCAGGCAGTTTTAATGACCAGCTCCTGGGCTATCCTAGGAGATGGGATTCATGACTTTACAGAGATTTCCTCTACCTTAGCTGGCCATGCAGGAAGGTAGGAAGAATGTAGACTATTATTGTGAAAGAGGCTTAAAGACAGTTAGGCTACATCTCACTGAAGAGACTTAGTGGAAGAGCCCAAAAATTGGAAATATTTCACACCATTCCTGCTGTTGTGGTGCTTGTGGAGGCAAGTGGTGAGGTACATGGGCAGAAATGTATTGCATTGTTCAGGGAAAAGTAAAATTTCAAGGATTATGGCCTTCTCAATGATTTATTTAATTGAAAAAAATTAAGTAGTATTTTTCCTTCTGTCTGGTATTCTGAGTAGGGTGCAATCAGTTACATGTAGAATTACTAGAGTGAAAACTGGAGATGGCTCCTGTCTCTCACAACAAGGCCATTTCTGCACTAGACTGTTATAGTGTTATTATTCCACTTTCAACACCCTATGGAATCCTGGGGTTTGCAGTTTAGGAAAGGGCCTTTAGAATTCTCAGCCAGAGAGCTCTTTGGTCTCAGTAAACTACAAACCCCAGAGTTCCACAGGATGTTGAAATAATAGCACTATAACAGTCTAGTGCAGAAATGGCTCAAGTCCTTAACAATATCTGACATAGGCATTTTGGGAAATGTCAATGTCAACCTGTGAATTGTCCATTTACATTGTAAATCCATGCTATATCAGTCAATGGGAACATTGTGCGTAATTTAAAATGGCAGTTTCTAGAGGGAGAGTGGCCTGACCAGATCAGGCCCTAACCTAGCCACGCACACACCAGCACAGCACAGCACGGCCCATTCCAGTGTGGTTTGCCCTGACCCAAGCTTAAGCCCAAACCCAGGCCCAACAGAAGCAGAATCTGAAGGGAGATTGATTTACAGCACCAGCACAAAATCCTCCCTGGAACCACTGCTCTCTGGACAAAAATTGTCCCAGAGGCAAGCATAACATAGCGGAGTTTCAAAACAGCAACAAGCGTGCCAGCAGAGTACAACTACAGCATCAGCTCTGACTCGTCTACCCACTGGTTAGTAAACTCATGGACACAGAGTTTGTCATCCATAAATACCTGGAGGCTTTAATCTTCAAAGTTGCAGTATATATATCTGTACACAGGATACACAGATCCACAGGCAGAGATTCATCATCAGAGTTTCAGGAGCAGAGTGACGGGATGCAGAATCAGAGGCCCTTTTCGCATAGAGGCTTCTAGCGCAAGCGGGGGAGGGCGGGTCGCGCGAGAAGCCTTCTCCGGGAGGCTGCCGCTTCCCCCTCCTTCCTTCCGCAGGCGAAGGAATGAGCGGGGAAGCGGCAGCCTCCCGGAGGCAGCTGCGGCTCGCGCGTCCGCCCGCCCTCCATGAAGCAGGAGGCTGCCGCGTCCGCCCCCCCGTGAAGCAGGAGGTGTCGCGTCTGTCCCCCCTGCGCGCATGCGAAGCAGGTGTCGCGTCGGTCGTGCTAGCGCCCCGCCCCTTCCTTCCGCAGGGGTGGAGGGAAGGAAGCGCGACCCGGCTGCCTCCCCGACGCTCCGCACAGGAGGTAAGTGCGTGTGGGCGCCGGGAGCGCTGCGCGAGTGCGGGTGATTTTCGCTTTGAGGCGAAAATCAAAAAATACGCGCTCGCGCAGTGTCAGCCCCGTGAGAGCGGCGGAAGTGGGAGTGCGTCATGCAGAGCAACGCTCCCACTCCCGCGAGGCTCACGGGGCTGTTGCGCGACAGAAAGTCCGTGCGAAAAGGGCCAGAGAGAGAGTAAGCATTCCATCTCCTCTTTTATACATACCTGCTTCTATGTCATCACTCAGGGCATGTGTTTGTGAGTTTATGCCTCCTCACATGACCCCACCAGCTGCAGATGCTTTTTTGAGGGGTTGGGGTTTCCTGCAATGCATGTGCATATTCACATAGTTGCTTAATCAAATAGCCTTTCTTTTCCCTTCATTCTGATTGCCCACCTGTGCTTCTATAAAGTGAAGCCAGTAGAGAAGGAGGGGCTGAAATGCCAACCTGCAAATGTGTGCATTGTTGCTGTGTGCCTTCAAGTGATTTCTGACTTAGGGAGATTCTACAGTGAACCTATCATGGGCTTTTCTGGGGGCTGTGAGTGTGTGATGGGCCCAAAGTCATCCAGTGGGTTTCCATGGCCGAGTGGGGAATAGAGGCCTGGTCTCCGTGGTTGTAGTTCAATGCTCAAAGCACTACACCATGCTAGATCTTGGCAATGTGTAAATTCAAACACCAAATCAAAAAAAGAAAAAGAAGAAAAAAGCAATGCTGCCTTTTCCAAATGCTGATACAAACAAGGGAGCTAACCTTCCATGGTAGGAGCAATCAGGTGACCTAGGTAACCATATGGCCTAGGTGACCACCCACCAACCTGCCTGGCCCCACTCTCCTTCCCCCCGACCAGTCCCACTCCAATCCCAGTTCATGGGTCAAAACATGTATTCCCAAGCCCATTTCTTCCTCAAAACAATGGAGTAAACTGAAGTTGTTGTTTTTTTTTTTTAAATCACTTTAAAGCTCTCAGGCACTGAAAAGAAGTGTTTTTACACTAGAAGGAGAGAAAGGCCATGTATTCTGACAGGACCAGAATTGAGATAAGCATGCATTATTTGGCCCATGTAGATTCACCTTGAGATGGAGACAGAGAGATAAAGAGGCAGACAGAGGCCCTTTCTGCATGTGGGAAAATAACCGGGCAAAAACGGGACTCACCGGACTTCCTGAGTGTCTGAACAAGTCCGTCGGGACGAGAAACAGTGCGAGCTCGTTGCTCCACACTACTCCGGTGTCCAAAATGGCAACTTCCGGTTAGTGGAGGCTCTCCACCAACCAGAGAAGCTCGCCAGCCTAAAGCCCACTTCCGGCAGATCTGCAGGCACGCACTTGTGCACGCCTGCAAATCTGCACCGGAGTGCGGCGACGGAGAGACATGGAGTCACGCGCTCCGTGCTTTTTAAAAACTTCTAAAAAGAGGTTTTTAAAAAACATGCTGTGCGACCAGTTCTGGTCGCTCCGAACCGGACTGAGGTGCGGAACTACAAAAAGTAGTCCACCCCAGTACGGTGCAGAAGACCTCCGTCGGAGGTTGCTCTGCACTGTTTTAATAGCCCGGTGCAGAAAGGGCCAGAGACAGAAACACCTCAGCCATGGCAGGCTCTGCCAGAACTCCAGCAGCTATTTTAAGATGTTAGGGCTGATGCTGGTGACATCATTTACATCATCCTGCAGTCTCTCCAAATGACCTCATCTCTTCTGAATCATTCCCTGGTGTTTAACACCCCATCACCTGATCGCATGCACTGTCTTAGGCTTTGTCGCCTGCCAAATCAAAATGAGCTATGAGGTTCAAAAAGAAAGGGGAAAAAAAGAAGGTGCTTCATCCATTTCTGAAGCTGCACATTTCATCTTTCCCGGCCATGATCTGCCATGTAATCAGCGAACTAATGGAGATAAGTGCCTGCAACATGGGAAGAAGAGAGACAGGAGTGGGTATTATGTGGAAAAGATGAGGAGACAGAAAAGGATAGGCTCAGGGCTCTGCATTAAGAGCTTTATAGACCCAAGATGTAGCAACCATTTATGTGTGCTTTTTTTTTTTTTTTTTGGCCCCATAGGAATAATTGCAATGGAAAGTTTTCAAAGTCCTTCTGACCAAGTAGGAATGAAATGACTAGCGTAACCCGGGAAAATTTCCTTTTGGATTTAGTCCAGCTCCATTATAAGCATGAAAGTCTGAGTTAGATCCTCCCTCTGAGAGCCTAAATCAAGTCAAAATGTCCAAAATTTCAATGGGAACCACTATCTTAGACAAGCCGTTATGATTTCTCCCAATTGGCATCTGTGAAATCAAATGGGACGGATTAAAGAGCACAAATAACAATTGCACATTTTGTGCCGTGTTTAGTTAATTTAATTATATTTATTGAAGGATTTATTCAAGGGTGGATGCTACACAGTTGTTTATACTAGCATTGTTTGTAGAATCGCTAATGCATGTTCTGTTTACTGAAACCATGGTGTGGAATTGGCTGAGATGGTGAGAGCAGAGGGTAGGAAAATGGCCTCTTTAAGTCACTTGTTTAGAACAGAGGTGGGTATAGCACAGCATGTGGACTCTTGATCTCACCTGTGTGGCCTCAGAAACCCACTACCAGTCTCCCAGAGCCTTTTATACCTTCCCACTTCTTTTTTAAAAAGTGCATTTTCCCCCCCACAAAACCACAGAAAATGCCCCTGGAACAAATGTCCCTTCACAAGCACCCAGGAGCCCTTTACTACCCTCAAAGGCCTACATTTTCCTCTGTGGTCCCTCTCCAAATGGGAAAAGGAAGTGATATGACAGCTTCCTGTTGCCATTTGGAAACGGATTGCAACAAGCAATTTTGGCTTGTTGTAGGAGCACGTACAACCCTTGTTGGGTTTGGTGGAGGGGAGACTGGCCTAGAAATGGGAAACACAGACAGAATGAGGTAGGGAAAAAAGGAGAGTAGAAAAAGGGATCTGGCATTGGAAAAGGATTAGATACAGGAAGGGCCAATGTCACCAAATGACTTCCTTTCAACAGGGCATATGGATGTGTTTTAGGGGCAGGCTCCTCAACAGAACAAGCTTCCACAAGTGTTCCTATGGTTCAGGCCTACCTGGTGATAGCACTAGATATCTCTTTTGATATCAAATCATTTGACCTTTCTCTGCCACCCCACTCCATGTGTTTGCGAGGCCACCGGACAGGCACATACACAGGCACGGCCGGTAAGTACTTGGCATTCCAAATCCCACTCAGGCAGGCAGATTAACGCCACCCTGTTGCCTCAGGGACCTCTCTTGCAGACACACCTTGCTTAAGCACAACTTCACACAAAGATGCTCGGCCCCAAGCCAACACCCTTACAAAGCCAATCCATTTGCATACTGGCTATACTATTGTTAAACCTGCGCTAAGCCCATTGTGTAAAACGTGACCTTTACCAAAGCTTTTGTCCCGCTTCAAACTTGCATTGTTCTCACCAAGCGTGGCATGGCCTGTAGGCACAATCCACCCTATAAAAACTCCCTGATTCTGAGAGCTCCTCGGAACACTCTGGACTTCTATCCCGCCTTGCTGCCGCTTTGTCCAGTGAGTCACCCCCTCAGCGAACCGCGCTGAGCTTTCTTCCCTGCAACCTCCAATCTCTTCAGGACTACGAGAAAAGGTGTCGTATCACCCATTTACCCCCAAAATTCTTATTTCTAATTTATCAGTTAGCTGTGTGCTTGTGGTGTCTTTTCTGTTGTTTGTCCTTTAATAAAGATATCATTTTTGCCATTTTAAAACTGTCCGACTGCTTGACTGACCTGACCCCGTGGAGATTGGGTTACAAGATCCCTGCTAAGTTACCCTGCCTCTCGCTAGCTCAAGAGAGTGCTCCAGTTAATTTCCCCATCTTGTGTTTATTCGGGCATCCCTCCTGGGACCCCCAGAGAACAGGGTAACACAAACACTGAATTGTTTTTGCAAGGCACAGAGTTGTCACAAAGGTGTTACATGTTCCCAGTGTGCCTGATGCTGTTTCTTCTCCCCCTGTCCCCAAAGACACACGGATTCTGCTTACAGGCTTTCTGAAGGGTCCACTCTTCTACACAGATGATTTGTCAAGTGATGGATTTCTAGGATAAGTGGTAGCCAGAGATGCCTCTCCAGGCTATCGGAGCATCTTCTGGTATATCCCAAGAATGTAAATCTTATTTCGTTCTCACATGCAAGAATAAATAATTTCAAAAGGTTTTCTGCAGTTAGGGAAAATTAGGAGAGTTAATTTTTTGGGTGAGGGGAGGCACAGAATTCAATTATTTTTCACAATTCAGGACTTTGTGAAAATTTTGTCTGTGCAATACACTTGAATTTTGCACAAACACTGTTGCCCCCCCAAACAGTACATCTTTTGCAGAGAACAGTGATTTGTGCAGTTGCTTTTTTGTTCTGCAAAAACTAAGTTTTCTGTACAAGTTTAGACTTTTTGCAAAAATATCCCAAAACTTAAAAAAAAAAAAATCTTCTGACAGTGGACTACTTTTTTTAAAATTGTGTTTCTAAATGTGTGAAGATACATTTTCTGGCCAAGGGTGAGAGAACTTGCAACTGTACTATGCCTCTCCACTACCTCCCCTTCTGCCTTGCTCTTTCCAGGGTAGCTCTGTCTAGGGCCATTTCTGCACTACACTGTTATAGTGCTATTATTCCACTAACAACATTCTGTGGAATTCTGGGCTTCGTGGTTTACTGAGGCCAAAGAACTCTCTGGTTGAGAATTCTAAATGCCCCTCCCTAACTTGCAAATCCCAAGATTCCATAGGATGTTGAAAGTGGAATCATAGCACTACAACAGTGTAGTATAGAAATGGCCTAGGTTTTATGGAAGATGGAAGTAATATTACATTGCAGAGAACATTTGGGAGCCTGCTGAAATCACTGTGACCTTTCTTGACCTTGATCCTGTTTGCAAGCATTTTATTGAGCGGTGGCAAGGCTATGTAACATGTCTATTCCTGACCTAGTCAACACAGACCGCTAGCCATGTAATGGATCTTCTTTGAACACAACTGCTTCATTATTTTTGCAAGCCTAGACAGGGCAGGGAAACTTACAGGTTGTTCTCAGTGAGCTGCCATGCATTTGTGGATGGTAATCTGTTCATAGGATAGGGAGTCACAAATTGTATAAAAATGTCATTGCATCCTCATTCTAGGAAAGCTGCTGTTCTCAGCTAGCAAGAATCAATGGACACAACTGTGGTCCAATCATGAACTTGAGTGTTTTTTTATCATTTCAGGCAACCTATTGTCCCTTTCCTCTCCAACTGGGTGGGGAGACCATCTGTAAGGAAGCAAAGGGAGGCTTTATCAGAAGGGAAAAAAAAGAACTCTCAGAAATCTTTACAACTTGTTAACAGATGGGTTGGGAGATCTGGGAAAAGCAGCTGCGATGTGTCTTGCTGTGGGCTGGGAAATGCAAAAAAAAAAAAAAAAAACCTATATAGTTAAAAGAGATTTTTGGTGGGAAGATCCGTTTTCTTTCATGTCAGGCTGGCAGCTCTGAAGATGCGAGGAAGGGATGCCCGGGAACCTGCCTGACGCACATGTTTCCATTTCATTATGGAGCACAGTGGTCAGATTTCACCAATTAACTACCTCCTTGGAATGCTTGCGGCTGGTTGGAACCAAGGAGGGCTTGTGTGTTTCTTAAGGCCCAGAGCTGAGTCTGGCAACTCATAAAAGTTAAGTGTAGCTGCAAGCATTCTTGCTACCAAGCCTGAAAGGGAACTGCCCACCCTGGGACATGAAAGGGCACTCATTGGAATAGGAGTACAGGGAAGAACAGGAGTTGCTCCAGGCAAAACCCTTGCAAATGTGACTTCTCATTTGGAGAAGCAGGAAGGAGAGGATTGGGTTTCCCTGGCATTTGGGATGAACCAAATGAACTGAAAAAACCTGGGTGGCTTAATGCTAGCAAGCAGGTAATGTTGACAGAAAGGGAGATTTTGTTGTAGTTTAATGTCTTTGATATTTTTTAAAAAAATAGCTTTAACTTACCCCGTTTCACAAGCAACAACAGGCTAAAATGCCAATATAAATCAAATGGCGCAATATATACATTCCAGTCCCATGGGAGTGGTGGGGGACCATGTTAAAGTGTGAGATGAAGTTACAGAGAATAACATTGGGTCGCATGCTTTAACTTGTCTAATTGTGTCAGAGGTTTTTAGCCATTTTTTTTACTGTTTTAAATTGGTCAAGTTGATTTTACTATATGTCATTTTGAGACCTTTAGATAGGGTGGAATACCATTCAACATTTCATAGGGAAAAACGGGGGCCATTTCTGCACTAGACTCTTATAATACTATTATTCCACTTTCAACATCCTATGGAATCCTGGGGTTTGCAGTTTAGGGAGGGAACTCAAAGGCCCCTCCCTAAATTGTAAACCTCAGGATTCCATAGGATGTTGAAAGTGGGATAATAGCATTATGACAGTCTAGTGCGAAAATGGCCTGGGACACTTGTGGCTAAGCAACTTCATAGTGTGGTCAAAGTGGAAAAAGTTATGAATGTTAACTCAGAGAGGCAGTTGTCATTTGCTTTTGCCTGGTTCTATGGGGAGGGGCAAGATTCTGCCTTCTCCTCTCCTCCCCCCTACTGTTTTAACTGAGTGCCAAATACTTTGGCACTTTGAACTCAGTTCGTGTCAACTGAAGTAAACTGAGGGCAAAGAAAAGTGAAAGGAGAGAGAAACTGGGATTTTGAAAACAGCTGGAAAAGGAGGATGACAGATGATTAATCAAGACTGTCCCTGTCAAATGAGGACAGTTGGAGGCTGCGTAAATCCTTTGTTTTCATGGATGAGTGAATGAATGAGTGAATGAATGAATGGGGTAGGTACCAAATTCAAGGGAGACAGGCTGGTCAACAGCCTTTAGTGTAAACTGAACCTCCATATTCCAGACTGAGCTAGTTCCTTTTAATGCATAGACTGCTATCAGGAATAATGCAGCACTAGCCAGCATAGTGGAGAATACTGGGAGATGTAGTCCCATGATATCTAGAGGACTACATAATTCTCACCCCTGTCCTAGTGTGATACTTAAACCACTATAGCACACTAGCCTATGCAAGAGAATTGTAGTGTTACCCTTTGGACCAGTTGTTTTGGGCTATAATTTCCATAACACTGTTACAACACCATATACTCCCCATCTTGTTGGACAGCAACATTGGCAAGAAATATCATTTTCCCTACAAAACTGGACATTTATGGTTGGGAAACATATGGCAGCAGGACACTGGCTGTAAGCATGTGCTAGGTCAGGATCACCTCAGTATGGCCTGGTCATAAATTAAAGAGGATTAGACAGAAACCTTTCATATTAATGGGTTTGGGATAATCCTCTCAGCCAACCAGCCTCCAAATACAATAGTAGACAAAACTGCCCAGGTACGGCAGGCAAGCATCCCTACTGTGCATATTTTCTACAGAGACCTTCCTCATTCACTTTGCTCAACCAAGACAGTAAGAGGCTGTCAGGACTCCTATCAATGTTTTGTCACCTAAAGTTAAGACAGCCCATTCCAGACTGCTTTTGTTTGATTTGCAAGAAAGCAATTAACACGCATCCCTTCAGGATGGGAAATAGATTATAAAAACCACAACTCCACCTCTGGTAATTGCTATCACTTTGGGTATCACACTGTACCCCAGACTCCCATTCCTTTATGCTGCCCTCAAACTCCAGTGTTTGAGCTGTTCCTCTTTAAACTTCTGCTCCCGGAACAGTAAATATCATTCCTTCCACCCCAAATCTCTCTCTATCCAACCTTTCTTGCCTTTTCCTTCGATAGCCTTGTATGGTTTGTGAGATTGCTTGATTTCTTGTGTGTGTTCATTAATTTCCAATAAAATATCCCTTTGAATTTTGAACTGATCTCTATAGTTAGTACTGGTATACACAGGTAAAAAGATCCTGTTGTTACCTTCTTCTTGCAGGCCTCCTTTGAGCTAATAATTCCCAAATCTAAGGAGATGTTGGCACTGCTTGTGGACTTCAAAGTCCTCCATCTTTTACGGTAACAAGACGAAGCCACTATGACCAATTTTCAGAGGACATGGGAACTATAGTCCAAACATCTGGAGGACTGCCTCTCCCCACTTTATACAATTCCTTGGACAAAACACTCATTCTGCCTTTCCTTTGTTTAAACTCACAGCAATGCTGACTTCTTTGTATTTCTGTAATACCACCTTTCTTTCTAACAGAAACAAAACTAAATGCACTCCTTTGATGAAACCCTATGGAGAGGGATAGAGTTGTATCTCCCTCATAAACCTAGGAGTTGAGCCTTTACTAATGTCTGGAAATTGAATAAGCATGCATGGCTAATTTCAAAGGGGGAGCTGGCAAACTGGTCTTTGCTTCACTTGTTAGTTTTTAAGGCAATGCAAGGTCAATTAAAACCTTTCGGACAGGTTATTGTGCAGAACAGAATTGCTCATCTACTGTTGCAAAGCTTATGGGTGAAAACAGCTTACGGCCTTTGCTACATTTAACGAACTGCACAGTCACTCTGAGATATGCCAGTTATATCCTGTACATAATATGGTGGACAATATGTTTGCCAACTTCTCTCTTGCTCCAAGATTTTAGTTACAAGCTTAGGGCTTAGGGTATGAAAAGCTCTAAATCCTCTTGCTATTCCCAAATGGAGCACTGCCATTGAATCCATGGGATTTAACTACATGCTGAGGCTGCATCCAACAATTGATTCAGTTGGTTTACAATAGAAGTGACTAAGGCTATTTCCTCACTACACTGTTATAGTGCTATTACTCCACTTTTAACATCTTGTGGAATTCTGGGGTTTATAGTTTACTGAGGCCAAAGAACTCTCTGGCTGAGAATTCTAAATACCCCCCTCCTAAACCGCAAACCCCAGGATTCCATAGGATGTTCAGAGTGGAATAATAGCACTATAACAGTGTAGCGTGTAAATGGCCTAACCAAAAGGATTCCAGCCATTATTTTCTTTTTATTGCACCAGTAGTTGACTGTTAGGCGTGAAATTTGGTTTCTGTAACTTGCTGTAGAATTAATACTTAATTCACTGTGATATTAATTGGCATCATCAAACAACCTTGCTTTAGAATTGTTTGTTCTGTTTGTGTCCTGTTTATAGTTAACATGCACCCTAAAAGAATGCTGTTTTGCATCACTGACGTCTTTGGAGATGACCTGGTGGAAATAGCCTAGGATGTTGACTGGGACATTTAGACCCTGGAAGTGATGTTTAAGGTTAGATAGAATGTAACACGTGTACAAGTTCTAACTCTGCTAATGCTGATGCTTGAATCTTTTCTTTCCTGTAAGCATTCCTTAATAAATAAACATAAAAATAGTATTAGAAGGGAGGCCTGAAAGAATAAATCAACCTTCTGGGGTCATCGCTATTCGTGATTGCTGGAGGGATCCTTTGGCCAGAGTTATATGTGTGAGTCTGTCTTTCTTTCCTTCTCTTTTCTACTTTCCTACCTTGTGTTTGGGGGTTCCAGCCAGCTCCATGTCCATCTGGTGTTACTTTAGCCTAGGCCTACCCGGTGATACCACTAGATATCGTTTTTGATATCAAGACCATTCGGCCTTCCTCTGCCACCCCGCTCCACGTGTTTGCGAGGCCTCTGGACAAGCACGTAAACAGGTGCGGTTGGTAATTGTTGGACATTCCATTCTCCACCTAGGCAGGCAGAACAGAGCCACTCCGTTGCTTCAGGGACCTCTCCTGCAAACACCCTTTTGCTTAAGCACGACACTAACAGGGGCGCCCAGCTTTGAGCAGATAGTCTTACAAAGCCGGACTAAGTACTGTGCATTTGCATATGGGCTACACTATTGTTGATTCAGCGCTAAGCCAATCATGTTAAACTTGACCTTTTCCAAAGCTTTGTCCCGCTCCAAACTCGCATTGTTCTCACCGAGTAAGGCATGGCCTGCAGTCACAATTCACCCTATATAACCCCCCCGATTCCGCGACCACCTCGGATCGCTCCTGAGTTCCAGACCACCTTGCTGCCATTTTGTCCGGTGAGCTCCCCTCAGCGAGCCATGCTGAATTTTCTTCCCTACCATCTTCAGGTTCCTTCAGGACTACTAGAAAAGTGTCGTATCACCCATTTCCCCCGACAATCCTTATTTCCAATTCTTCCATTAGCTGTGTGATTGTGGTGTCTTTACTGTTTGTTTGTCTTTTAATAAAAACATCATTCTTGCTATTTTAAAACCTGTCTGACTGCTTGACTGACCTGACCCTGTAGATGCTGGGTTGCAAGATCCCTGCTAAGTTACCCTGCCTCTCGCTAGCTTTAGTGAGTGCTCCAGCTAATTCTCCCCAGAATTGTGTTTGTGTTTTGGTTATTTGGGCACCCCTCCCGGGACCCCCAGAGAACAGGGTAACACTGGGGATATGATGAGGTGCGATTTAACAGGCTTTTAGGAAAATTCTGGTTTTAAGGTCAGATCTCAAGGAAAATTTTAAGTAGATTGTATGACAGAAGTCCAGGAACACATGTTCTGAAGCCAAGACAAACAGGCTGTGTTTTGAGTCCCCAGCTTCCTTGTTTAGTCTGCCACTTTGCCAAATCCGGTGAGCAGTGTGGCAGCTGATGAATAATGCTCAAACTGCTATGTTGCACATTCTGCAACTTAAGTACCCCTGTTGCAGCTGCTAATGCATCCCATGGCACCAAATAAGTTCCCCGACACAGGCAGCTGTTAATGAGGCTCCTGTAAAATGTCTATCTCCAACAGAACCTTGGGAAATTAAAAAAAATGCACACATACAACTTTCTTCCCTTGGCTGGTCATTCTTCAACCAAAGCAAAATCTAATTTGATGTCACTGAGGGGTAGAGGTCAATGTATGCATAGGCCAGTTTTTCAGAAGGCAAAGGTATCATGCTTATGGTTGGGGAAAGAAGGTGGAATGTTTTGACCAAAACTCACCCTTCTGACAATACTAAGTGATCGAGAAAGCAGCAGATTAATTAGAGATGGGAATGTAATTCTTCACCACTGTTCTTCTCGAAGGAAGCAACGAGTCATTCCAGCAATCTTCTTCTCATGGTGAGAAAGTCTTCAAAAACTGAGACGTTTTCAAAGACTGTTTGTAGTTGGAAACACCTTCTGTGCAAAATTTGTGTGTGATGTTTTTGCACAGAAAACAGCATTTCCTGCATAGAAAATAATATTCTTACATAGGAAAAAATGAATTTCTGTGCAGAAAATTCATTTTTCCTGAACAGAAAATGCTGTTTTCTTTGAAAACATATTGTGTGTGAATTTTGCACACAGTAAGTCCCAATTGTGAAGATTCTCATCAGACCAAGGTTCTTCCCATCAGGGCTTCCTGACACTCAGAAAACATATTTTTGTCCATTTTTCAAATGTCTTAATGTATTCTTTTCATCCCTTATTAGAGAAAAGAAAAGGAGGACCAAGAGAAGAAGAGGAAAAATACTGTTAGGGATGTTGGTGAAATCTGCCACACTATCTGCTGGTAATAGACTTCCCCTGTTTTGAAGAGGTTGTATCATGATGCTAGAGTGTATTGTCGGAACAAATTCTGTGGCTAGGCAGGGTCACTCTGATGCCTTTGAAATTTTCAGAGGTACTAGTGTATGTAAAATTTAATCTGAACTTTAACTTTGAATTTAAATTTAAACTTTAACTTTAAATTTTACTGTGTTAATTTTGGGAAGGGATGGATTAAAGTGGAAGAGATGCAAATAGAAGGGAGAAGAAGCATTTTTGTGTATCGAAATGCTTATCAGAGGCTTGGTAAGACTTGTAGAAAAATATGACTTGTAGAAAAATGTGTATTACACTATTTTTCATATTATTTTCAATCCGAAACCCAGTGGTGTTTAATCAATCAATCAATCAATCAATCAATCAACCAACCAATATCTGGATACTCCGTGGACAGTGGAGTGGACATGAGCTCTTGGCATGTTAAAATACCTGTGGGCTAGATTGTTCTTGATTCAGATAATACTTGATACTGTGCATTTTTCATCACTGAAACTTCATACCTAGAGCCATTTTGCGCCACACAGTTATCGTTGTATGATTCTACTTTAATAGGAATATCCTACAGGATCCTAGGTTTATAGTTTGGGGAGGCACTAAAAGTCTTTGGCTGAGTACTCTAAATATCCTTTTCTAAATGGTAAATCCCAGGATTCCATCAATGGCAGTTAAAGGAGAATCACCCTGCTTCAACTCTGTAGTGTGAAAAGATCCCTGATTTCCTTACCAGCACTTTCTTTGGCCTCAAAGGCCCCTCCCTAAACTGCAAACCCCAGGATTCCATAGGATGTTGAAGGCAGAATAATAGTAGGGGTGGGCTAACCGAATCCGCGAATCCTTCACAAGGATTTGAGATTCGCGAATCTGAATTCCTGTGCTAAAACAGGCAAACCAAATCTTTCGAATCCACCAAACAGTTTGTTGGAATCCGGGACGCCTGAAAACCTGGAAGACCAGACACACAAGGGGAGATGGCAAGTAGGTGAATTTTTCCCTTGGAGTTTGCTAACAATTTCAGAAATTACATCTGAGGTTGAATTCTAAGATATTTAAATTGAACATTTAATATTTAATTTCAGCACTATTTTCTGTGCTGAAAATCAATGGCATGTACATATGCTGGGATCGGTGGGTCTGACACCTATCAGAAGTAGTGAGGCAGAGGGCAAGGTCACACAATCTCATCCGGTGATTGCCACAAGTAGGACAGTGTACCCCCTTCCACAAGACAGTGCCTGGTTGTAAGCCTATAGCTAGAATAGGATGAGAAGTGAAATGTCTGTCATGGTTTCTCATGAGCCACATGACAAACCATATGGCAGAAAGGAAAAATTGTTTTTAAAAATAGGTGTCTCTGTGGCCCACCAAAAGTCTGATCGGCTGGAAGGTACAATCTTCTTGAGATTTGAAGGACAGCTGAAAGGTTCCTTTGCATAACTCCCTTGCAAAGCTCTTTCATACACAATTCTGGGGTTTGTAGTTTTCCAAGGTATCACAGCCTTCTCTGCCAAAGTGTGCTGGTGCATCATCAAACTAAAAAGCCTAGGATGCCAGAAGGAGCTTTGCAAAGAAAATCCAGTTTTGATCTTGATTATCTCTATACTGTAGTATGTGGTCCTGTTTACACAGGCAGGAAAATGTGGGATTAATCCACATTTTCCTGCCTGTGTAGAAAGGGCCTTCATGTCATTTTCAGTCTGAGGAGATCCTGAGGCAAAACTATGACAATTGTCCTGGCCAGATTTCTTCAGAAGGAGATTTGCCTTTGCCTAGGCTTTTGCTAAGGCTGAGAGAGTGTGTCTTGCCCAAGATTATCCTTCTTTCCCTTGCTTTTTAAAGCCTTTTTTAAAAAAAAAGGATTCAAAAGATTCGAGATTTGTGAGATTCGTGGATTCTCAGAACCTTCCAGGGATTCGTATTTGGATTCAGATTCAGAAATTCTGGATTCATCCCATCCCTAAATAATAGCACTATAACAGTCTAGTGTGGAAATGGCCCTTGTGTATTAAGGTCCATTTTGTACTTATGCAAAGAAGAAGTTTTTTGTTGTCAGGGACCTAGCTTTATGTTTATTGTTAATGCTGACTATATTTGAAAACATAACTTTTCAGAGTATAATTCCCCAAATCCCTTGCCAGTTCTGCATGTTATAGTAAAAAAAAAAAGTAACATTTCCAAACTCTGCAATGACCATCTAGTTAATTGAAATACTGTGGCCTGGCACTCAATTTGGGCCCATATACCAAAAGGGCAGGATGCAGCTTAGCTTTCCTAAGACTTTGACCATTATGGGAGGGGCCGGATGGCTCCTCCCGAAACTGCAAGCCCCAGGATTCCATAGGATGGTGCAGGTGAAATCATAGCGCTATAACAATGTAGCGTGGAAATGGTCTTTGTCTGAAACTGAGATGCAACTGTGCATTGCCAGCCTAAGATTAGATGCTTATTTTAGTTGTTATATAATAAACCTTTACTGTTTTTATTTTCTACTTCTCCATCTGGATGTTTTAATTTGATGATTCTTAACCTTTTCTTTATCAGCCCCCCACCCCTGTAAATATAATTTGTTGCCAGGGAACCCCAAAGCTTAACTCAAGATTTAAATATTTAAATTTAGATTTAAATATTAAAAAATTTATTCAAATATTTATTTATTGATTGATTAAAGGCTTCTGGCAACTAGGATTCAAATCCCTACTTAGACACTGGGTGACCTTCGGCAAGTTACATTGTCTCAGCCTCAGAGGAAGAGAAAGGTAAACCTCCTCTCAACAAATCTTGCAAGGTAAAACGTATGTGATAGGTTCACTTTAGGGTTGGCATAACTCAGAAGTTATTTGAAGGCACTCAGCAACAAAGTGCTGCTGATAGGGGGAGGTTCTTTAGCCATCATGCCTCTCCCCTTTGCAAACTGACTTATTGCTATCTTAAGGTGAACCTATCATGAGGGTTTTCTTGGCATTCCTCTCTCCAGGCTTGCAAGGCTTGTGTTTAAAATGGATGTTTTTCCTTTTGGGTGAGCAAAGCACCCCCCTCCACTGCTGGATGCATGTCCTCTCTGCCATGGTGCTGCACATTCTGCTGCTTATTGGTCAGGTGGTTGCTTTGCTCCTACCCCTCCTTTCTCAAGACAGCAACCAGAAGTAGCTAGAACACCAGATCTCCACTATTCTCTGTCTGATGGGAAAGTACCAGTAAGTCCTTTACCTTTTTTTCCCTCTTCCCCCTGGGAACATTGAGACCAAAGGCAAAGGAATGGGATCACGAGGGGTGGGGGAGAGATTCGCAGTTTTTCCACTTTTGCAAGGGTTCTGTGCCCCAAACCCTCATGAATATGGAGGGGCCACTGTACACATGGACACACACACACACACACTGTTCTCCCCTTCATTACAGTTTGGTAGGGGCAGAGAGTCAGAGCCCTTTTGTGTTTTGGTAAGTTTGTGTTTAATGTTTCAGTTAGTTAGTGTTTGGTATTTTAGTTTAGTGCTTTAGTACTGTGTTTCAGGTTTAGTTTAATCTTAGGCCCTTTTCACACTTTACCTTTTAACTCTGCTGGGGTATGAGGCTCATGCAAGAAGCCTGGGCAGGTAGGCTCTCGCAAGCCTCCTGCTTCAGCTCCGCAGCTCCTTCCTGCTCGTGCAAGCGCCCCGCCCGCACCCTGCCCCTTCCTTCCGCAGTGCAGCCTGGGAGTTGGAGGCTGCACTGAGGAGAGGACGCACAACCGGCCCAGCTCCAGGGGCTCCGCACAGCAGGTAAGTGAGTGTGGGACCCCTGACCGGTGCCAAGCATGGGTCATTTTTGGCTAAAAGCTGAAAATAAAAAAAAAGTGTGTACGCTGCATGTGAGGCCCTTGAGCGCCATGTAAATGGGAGTGTGTCATGCAGACCACTCCTCACATTTACGCGATGCTCAAGGGGCCCTTTCGCTTGCAAACTGCTGTGAGAAAAGAGCCTTAGCTTTTTTCTGAATTAGATTGTTTGTGTTTAAATTAATTTATAAATAATTTTTAGAAAAGAGTCAGGATGCAAAACCATGAATATGCAGGTAAAATCAAAAGAAAAAGCACTGGAAAATCTTGATACTTCCAGAGACTTTTTTTCCCTTTTTGGACGAGCCTTTAGTTGCTCCATACCTAACAAATGCAGTATAGATTGAGTGAGCTGACAAGATGGGCAGAACAGCAGATCACTCCTTGAATCAGGTCTGGGAGGATGAAACAGAAGGGGAGCTGAAAACAGGAACAGGAAAATAAACTTGCCAGGGGAGAAAGTGACTTGGAAAGAGAGAACAGAAGATTTAATTAGAGCTAGGGAGGCCTCGACAGCAGTGGAGACACTGCAGGAGTCAGGAAATTGGTTCAGTGGAAGAATGAAGATCAAGAAAACCAGCAAATTACCAAGGAAGAGTACTGGCACATTGGATCAATGGCAAGTGCAGGATTTAATTCCAGCGATCATAAAAACCAATGTGGAAAACAGATGACGAAAGGCTATTGTCTTGGCAGTGTCCGCTTTCCTCCGAAGAAACAAATGTTAGTGGTCTGTTTGCTTTTGTCATTTCTCTCTCTGTTTCTCTCTTTCATCGAAAGGATTAGATTTGGGATGTAACATGCTTTGGTTCTGCCAGTGTCTGCAATTTTTCATTGTGCGCGCGCACGCACACACACACACACGTGCACATTTGCAGACAAATCTGGTTTGGATGATTGTGTGTTATTTTTCTGAATCTAGAAATGGCCAAGCAAAAGAAAAATCAATGCCTCCCTTCTGTGCCTTCTTTGTTCAGTAGGTATCCCAAGCTTTTAAAGCTCATTTTAACTTTTAGGTCTCAAAGGATAGACACGGCACTGAAATTTCATTAATGGGGAGGATATAATCAAATTTGTAAAATTTTTGTTTTCTTTCCTGAAGATACTAGAAGGCCACAAGTGGGTCTGTAGATGTTGTTGGACTGCATGTCCCAGAATCCTTCACTTTTGTCAATGCTTGGTAGGGCTACTGGGATTTGCAGTCCAACAGGAGGTGGTGAACTCCAGCCTGCCCGAGATTGCCTTACAAAGAGACCAAACTTTCTGTAGTTTTTTATTTGATGCTTGCAGTGGCAATGTGGTTGATCAAGTCATATTCCCAACAGAAAGTCCCTCATAGGGTGATGTGGAGGGAAATTTCATAGTATCGTAGAATCATAGAGTTGTTGAAAGAAACCACAAAGACCATCCAGTCCAACCCCCTGCCATGCAGGAATACACAATTGAAGCACTCCTTACACATGACCATCCAGCTTCTGTTTAAAAACCTATGAAGAAAAAGTCTCCACCACACTCAAAGACAGTGTATTCTACTGTCAAACTGCAGTTACTATCAGAAAGTTCTTCCTAATATTTAGGTGGAATCGCTTTTCCTGTAGATTGATTCCATTGCTTCATGTCCTAGTTTCTGGAGCAGCAGAAAACAAGCTTGCCCCATCTTTAACATGACATGCTTTCAAATATTCAAACATGGCTATCGAGTCACCTCTTAACCTCCTCTCCTCCAGGCTAAACATACCCAGCTCCCTAAACCACTCCTCAGAGGACATGATGTCCAGGCCTTCCAAACATTTTGATCACCCTCTTCTGGACACGTTTCAGCTTGTCGATATCCTTCTTGAATTGTTGTGCCCCAAACTGGACACTGTATTCCAGGTGAGGTTTGTTCAATTCACATTTTGTTCATGTCACATTTTACTTTTACACCAGAGGTAGGGAAAGTGCGCCCCATATACCTCACGTGGTCCCTCAAGGTCAGTTTTAGGCATTCATGGGCTCCCCAGCCTCTTTTTTCACCGATTTCCTATTTTATTTTTACATTTTTAAAAGCATAATTTGGCCACGTTTGGTTCCTTTTTAGCTCAGAAAGTCAACTAGAAGTGTTTTTATGGTTTTTTTAAAAGTTGAAGGCATGTGTGTGTTCTATCTATGTATATACATATACATATAAATATACATACAGAGAATGAGAGAAAAGAAGGAGGGTGGCTCACTCAATGGGTATGGATTTTTGAAGTCCTGCAGGGGGGCAATACCCCCACCAACCTCTCATGATTGCCGGTCCCCACTTTATACACCTGAACTAGTACACCAACAGAAACCCTGTTATCTTTTGAAAAGTTGCCCTTCTCTGAATTTTCTAATGCATATTTCCAGTCAAAAAGTACACACTGAAATGCATATGTGAATGAAGACAGCATTTTTTCAGAATGTTAAAAAAATATTGGAGAAACTGCTTGCATAAATTTAGTGCTATGGTAGGTAACATGGGATTCAAAAATGCATGTGTTAGGAGACATGGGTATAGTAATGCATACTTTCTGATCAACAACAGGAAGTGAATAGAAGTCATTTTCTGTTTACTTCTTTTTTTTTTTTTTAAAAGGGCCCCTTCTTGTCCTAAAATGGCAGGGGAAGGCAATTATGATATAAAAATGGCCCTCACACTCCCTAGAGCACATTGGGGATGGGAGGGGGCAAAAAAAAAAAGATGTACTCATTAGACCTAGATATACCATGTTATCTCTTGCATTTTTCCTTCTTAAGAAAAGAAGCCCTACTGGAGCAAAATAGACAAGATGGTCCGAAATCTTCAAAGTTGCCAAAGGTGTTGTAGGGTTTTTTTTTTTGTAATTACTCCCTATCTGGAAATGCTATGCTGTAAAAGTACAATAAAACTCCAATCTCATTTGTTCCACTTCATGTTCTTCTCATGCAACGTATGGGGAGTGGGAAGACTCTATAAAAAGCAGCGTCTGTGCCCGTGTTGAATGCTTGGAAGATGTCACATGGCCACTAATTCCACTGAATTAAAACAGTACTTTAACTATTCATGGTGCCATCAGTTTCCACCTGCTACATCATTATTTTGGGTCCTTTTTACTAAAGCAAATGAAGCAAAGACAAAGAAAACAGAGCTGTTAACTTTAGGAACTGAACTGGCTCTGGCAGCTAATAAGAGCACTGAAGTTTCAAATGATGTGCCAAACATCTTGGACAAATTTGAAATAGGTCTCTTTCACACATTCTTTCCCCCTTTCTTTATAAATCAATCATTCCAGCAAGTAATCATACTTCTACTTTTGCTCATTATAAACATTTGTGTTACCATGCCATATACCCCCACTCCATGATATGGTATAATTGGGAAATATCATTTAATTGGCATGATATATAAATTATATACTGCTGTGGATGAAAATCTATGCTGACAAAGAGGACTGGCTGAACACGTGTGAAAGTAGGTCAGATAGGACTGCAGGGCATGGCCTGTCATAATCAAGGAAGGTCTGGTGTCAATGAGCTTGCAAATATACCTTCAACAACTCATCTTTCAGGG
The DNA here is from genome assembly GCA_948474755.1 of Ctenosaura bakeri. Classification (NCBI taxonomy): domain Eukaryota; kingdom Metazoa; phylum Chordata; class Lepidosauria; order Squamata; family Iguanidae; genus Ctenosaura; species Ctenosaura bakeri. Next base: position 405,380 of record CAOLHI010000388.1, read on the forward strand.
AAAAAAGCACCTGAAACTACCTACTGATTGCCTTCAACCCAATTCTTCTTCGCACCAAGACCGTCTTTCATTTTCTCACTTGCTCAGTCATTAAAAGACTATCATAGTACCCATCAGTGCTTTGTCACCTAACCCTAAGGGCCTTTCTGCACTACACTGTTACAGTGCTATTATTCCACTTTCAATGTCCTGTGGAATTCAGGGGTTTGTAGTCTACTGAGGTCAAAGAGCTCTCTGGCTGAGAATTCTATATGCTCAGGATTCCATAGGTTGTTGAAGGTGAAATAAGAACACTATAACAGAGTAGTGTGGAAAGGCCCCTAAAGCCATTAGCTCATTCTGGACTGCATTGTTTGCTCTGCCCAGAGAGCCATTAACACTTTCCACCTTAGGGTGGAAACAGGGTGTTTAAATCCTGGCTCTGAGCCAGATAACTTGTTGTACTCTGGACTTAGGCCATCACTCTGCTGCTCTGATTTCCATTCTTGTACTACCCTCAGGTCCCTAGTCTGAGCCACGTCACTTCATCTCTTTTCTGTAGGATAGGTAAATATAATTCATTTCACCCTAATTTCTTGCTATCTAATTTTTCTCTCCGTTCCTTCAGTTAGCTTTGTGTGGTTGTAAGACCGCTTGGATCTTGTGTGCAATTGTGATATTCTCTCAATGAAACACACGCTTAAAATATGCTTTTAATCTCCAGCTGATGTCCCTGTGTTAGTCCCAGTATACATAGGTGTAAAAGATCCTGTACGGTTACCCCTCTCTTGCAGGCCTCCCCTTTGAGCTAATAATTCCCCACTGTTTCATGGAGGTGCTGAGTGAACTTCTGAGTCACCAACATTTTGGGGTAACATTTGTTTCACAGAAGTAATGTATGACAGAATCTCACTTCATTCCATTGAGTAACTTAATGGTGAGTCTTGTGTTTCATGTGAAGCTGTTACCTCACCTATATACTATGTCCTGAGGATCATAATTATTTTATCTCAAACACAGTGAGCCATAGAAATCTACTGGAAGGTCACATAGGCAGTGGAGCTATGGATATAGATCAAAGGGTAGCCCTGTTTTCTGTCACACATCCTAGGTGAATCTCAAAATGGTTATCACAGACAATTTGAATGGATTTTCAGCAATAATAGCGCCAACAGGAGACAAGAGGTCTCTGGGAACAAATAAACAGTTCAAACAGCCAGGAATCTGACACCTTGGAGGCAAGCATCCCCAGATGAGATAGCCATCTTGCAGGGAACTACAAGGATGTCTGGCTGTATTTTCTTTGAACTATAAAGCTGAGATCCATCTTCATAAAATGCAGCCATCTGGTCCCCAGGGCATGTTCAGCTTATAACTAGAACCCCTTTTTCTCCTTCATTGGAGAGTCCTCCCAGATTTGCAAACAATGTCTCTGCCAGTGGAAAGCTCCCCTAAGCCCTGCCCCCTGAGGCTGAGTTGGGCTTTTCACTTGTCTTTTCCCAGCCGAAGACTTCTGGATTGGTACAGTATTATTTATTTTATTTATTATTTATTTTTATCCCGCCTCTCCATATGGATCGAGGTGGCGAACAACTTACAAATAGCATGTATTTCGAAACATTTCTATATATGCCCCCAACAAGCTGGGTACTCATTTTACCGACCTGCGAAAGGATGGAAGGCTGAGTCAACCTTGGAGCTGGGCAGGATCGAACTCACAACCTTGTGGCTTGCAGTACTGGCATTTAACCACTGCGCCACCAAAACCTTTATCCCCTCTCTCTCTCTCTCTCTCTCTCTCTCTCTCTCTTAATTTTCACCTCTTTCTAAATTTCTGTATGCTTGTGGGGGTGAATGCAGCTGAGTGATTGTATGGATTTTAACATCTATTTCAATAAAATACTTACATTTGAACAGATAACCTGATTCTTTGTGATCCAACTCTGTAAACACTGGGCTCAAGATCCTTAATTACCCTGCCCTCTTTGCGTTGCTACAGCAGTGTCCATAGCTAATTTTCCCCACAAGTTATAATTTTGACAAGCATTGGGAATCCCCCTAAGGGACCCCCAGCAAACAGGGTAACAAAGCTACTTACTGAAAGATCAAGAATGCCCAGAACTGATAAACAAGGAAAGCAGGAAAAGATAGTGACAATGTGGACACCAATAAATCAGGCTTTGATCATGTTTCCTATTTGTGAGAGAATGGAGTAGACATTTTACATTTGCAAATGAGGGCAAGAGAGAAACTATTACTTTCATGGTTTGAAAGGAAGGCTCTGAAACATGTATGTCTTTGTTGTGTTGTTGTTTAGGAGCATGGAGGGATAACCAGAAATATCTATCCAGGAGTCAGTAAAAAAATTTAAAAAAAAAAACCTTTAAAAACAATAAAAATAATTCTGTTTAAAAGAGCAAGTTAAAAACAGTTTTAAAAACACATTTACAATGGAATAAGATAAAGAGAAAACACACCCCTTTAAGAGCGCCATTGCCCCTTTTTCCACCTTACCTGTTCCTGAAAGCATTGGGGATCCCGGCAGCAGCTCTTCCAGGAGGGGAGCATGATAGAAGGGCTCCCTTCCGCACTGGCTGCCTCCAGGATCCAGGAAGCACAATGGCCCCACCTCTTCCTGCCTCAGCACAGCCAGGTACTGTCCCAGGCAGTGTTGAGGCAGAAAGCACAGCCATTGTGCTTCCGGACCCTCAGCAGATCAGGTAAGTGTCAGATGAAAACGATCACGGGGCATTGACAGGGAAAACCCATCAATGATTTAATCCATGATTGTGTCACCTGGGGATGGGAGAAGGATGGGACCACGACGACATAGAATCATAGAATCATAGAAATGTAGAGTTGGAAGAGACCACAGGGGCCATCCAGTCCAACCCCTTGCCATGCAGGAACACCCTCAAAGCACTCCCGGCAGATGGCCATCCAGCCTCTGCTTAAAAACCTCCAAGGAAGGAGGCTCCACTACACTCTGAGGAAGCAGATTCCACTGCCGGACAGCCCTGACTGTCAGGAAGTTCTTCCTGAGGTTCAGGTGGAATCTCCTTTCCTGCAGCTTGAATCCATTGCTCCTTGACCTGGTCTCCGGAGCAGCAGAAAACAAGCCCTCTCCCTCCTCTACGTGGCATCCCTTCAAATATTTAAACATGGCTATCATGTCCCCTCTTAACCTTCTCTTCTGCAGACTAAACATACCCAGCTCTCTAAGTCTATCCTTATAGGGCATGGCTTCCAGGCCTCTCACCATTTTGGTCGACCTCCTCTGGACTTGCTCCAGCTTGTCAATATCCTTCTTGAATTGGGGTGCCCAGAACTGGACACAGTATTCAAGATGGGGTCTAACCAAAGCAGAGAAGAGTGGTACCAGTACCTCTCTCGACCTAGACACCATACTCCTATTGATGCAGCCAAGAATTGCATTGGCTTTCTTGGCTGCCGCATCACACTGCTGACTCATGTTCAGCTTGTGGTCTATGAAGACTCCTAGATCCCTTTCACACGTACTGCTATCCAGCCACGTGTCCCCCATCCTATATTTCTGTATTCCATTTTTTCTACCTAAGTGTAGGACCTTACACTTCTCTCTGTTGAATTTCATTTTGTTTGCCTTGGCCCAGCTCTCCAATCTATCCAGGTCATTTTGAATTTTGATCCTGTCCTCTGGCGTATTAGCAACCCCTCCCAATTTGGTATCATCTTCAAATTTGATGAGCATGCCCTCTATTCCTTCATCCAAGTCGTTGATAAAAATATTGAACAGCACTGGGCCCAGGACAGAACCCTGTGGCACCCTGCTAGTCACTTCTCTCCAGGATGAAAAGCAGCCATTCGTGATCACCCTTTGGGTTCGGTTGGTCAACCAATTACAAATCCAACTAACAGTAGCCCTGTCCAGCCCACATTTTACTAGCTTCTTTGCAAGAATGTCATGGGGAACTTTGTCGAAGGCCTTACTGAAATCGAGATATGCTACATCCACAGCATTCCCTTCATCTATCAAGCTAGTAACTCTATCATAAAAAGAGATAAGAGACATCAAGTGTAACTGTTGTCATGGCTCCGTCCTTCTCCTCTTCCTATGGTGGGACAACAACATCCTGAGAAAAGGACCATTGTTGCAACAAGTTAAACTCCAAAAGTCACCTAAATGGAAAGGTCTTTGACTGTTGGCAGGAAGACATCAGGAAATGAACCAACTGAAGGAAGATCCACAACTTCGGAGCAGCCACCAAGAAGGCTGTTTTCTTTATCTTTAACCAAATCTTCCTATGATGGTGGCAGGACCAAGAGAAAGCCCTCTCCTGCAGATTGTGAAACTCAGGCAGGCTCATCAAATGTTGTAGCTAGTGCTGAGAATTGCCAGAAAATAGTTTGGGACAACAGAACTGTTTCACTGTTTTTTAAAAAGAAGTAGAGGAGTCAGCATGGCATAGCAGTTTGAGTGTCTCAGCAGCTTACCTGGGTCCATGCGGTCATTGCAGCATTGTCCCAGCAGCGGCCAATGTTCCCCTCTGCACTGGCTCACTTGCTGCAGAAGGAATTGCAATGGCCCCATCTCTTCCTGCTGCAGTGTGGTTGGGTACCACCATTGTGCTTCCAGGGCCTCCACAGCTAAGGTAAGTGTGGGTGTGCAGTAGGATGGTGGTGCGATTGCTGGTCATTGATGGGGTAAACCTATCAATGATTTGCAGCACAATTGTGCTGCCTGTGAATGGGAGAAGGATGGAACTGTCATGATGCCATGTCGTCACAGTCCCATCCTTCTCCTGTCTCTATGGTGGGTTGGGAGAGTGGAGTGGAAAGGGCCTAGGACTCTTTGAGACCAGGGTCTGAATCCCTGCTCAATCATGCAAACCTACTGGGTAACCTTGGGCAAGTCATACTCTCTCAGCCTCAAAGGAAGAAAAAGACAAAAAACCCCTCTGAAAAAATCTTGCTGAGAAAACTCTGTGATATGCTTACCTTGAGGTCACTAGAAGCTGGAAACAACTTGAAGGCACACAACAACAACAGAGAGAAAAAATACCACATCCTCCAGCAATCTCCTAACCCATTTCCCCCTGGAGGAGCTTTTAATTTGAGATTCTTGATTCATAATTTTGGATCTTTACTGTCATTTAATCTAGTAGTTGGTTGGCCTTACTATGCTTCTCTGTTCATGATATGTACATCCAAGTGGACAATTTTGGCAGGTCCAGGAGCCAATTTTCTGCTTCTGGAAAGCTGAATGGACTGCCAAAAATTCCTTCCATGGGGGAAAGCACACACCCCAGGCGTGCCTCAAAGCCAATTTCTGATTTGGGAATATGGATTATTTGTTGATGTTAAAGAGAGCAGGGGTGGAGTTGCAACCTAATTAAAAATGAGTCAGGGGCAAACAGACTCTTGAAATTCCCCATCCTTTTTGTGGGTAAAGAAATTGAGGGAATCATTTCACCAAATTTCTTTGGAAAGAGAAGAAATTCTCTGGCAGTTTTTCAATGGTGGGGCTCACTATTATTACGAGCAATAGCAAATCCTCCCCCCTTTGTGTATGTGTGCTGTTAATAACAGCAATAGCAGTTGTGGTGGCAGTCCAGCCATTTTTCTGTATTCTTTACTATGTCCTGGCATTATGGGGTGGGGCTGGGCAGACATGCCATGTTTCATAGGAATTACTGTTAAGCTGTCTTTGTTTTTTTGGACTGTGTGTGGAGGTTTTAATTTTTTTTTATTTTAAAAAATTTTAATTTAAAAAAATCAGAAAGAAGCCCCGAAGAATGTCTTTTGAAAAAGCTGTGCTCCAAAGCTATATATAAAGCCACTTAGAAGTCCTCTGGTTGCTTGTTCTTCTGTAGCTGATATCAAGAGAAGAAAAAGGAAACTTTGGTGGTTATCTGAGTATTTTAGTGATTTACACAAGGGACACTGAATCTTGTTTCTTGATCATCTGCAGACTTCCTTTCTCTCCCTCATGTTTTAAAAATTAAGTGGACCATGACTCCATCGCTTGATTTCCCCTGTGCAAAGTAAATTCAGGCATTTCCCTACCTCTCAGAAATGCTGGGGTTAGAGTAACAGAGATGGGGAGATGAATAAACATATTGAAGCCTACAAGTGTTCAGCACTCGCCCTGAACTTAAATTGAACTTCAGTGTATTCTCTGTTTTGCTTTTTATTTTCTCTAAAGAAACTTGATCATTAGCTTCCTTTAATCCCATATTTTCAAGTCTGCCCTTCCTGCTCTGGGAGGACCAGAAGCATTAATCTCATAGGAAGGGATGAGCTCATGATATTTCCCAGCTCATTCTGAAGGTGGAAATGCAAAATGTCTCTGAGGGACTCTATTTATGTAATATTTCCTAGACATGTGGTAAGTTGGTGAGTTGGAATGCAGGTCAGATGATGGTAGGTTTAAGGATGCTCATTTGAAACTAGAAAAATATGTGCAACAGTTCCATAAAAGCATGCCCATGAACGCTGTTCAACTTCTCAGATGCCTCTCAATGCTGGCCCAAGATCCTTTGCTCTGTGAGCAATTTATGGCCTTCCTATGCCAAGTTGCATAGTAGCACCCAAAGAGAGGCAAATTATTTCAGAACCTGGACCAGAAAATGACAGAAGCCCCCTTCACTCTACTCTTTAGAGCAAAAGCACAGGGTCTTTTTGTACTACACTGTTAAAGTGCTATTGTTTTACTTTCAACATCCTGTGAAATTCTGGGGTTTGTAGTTTACTGAGGCCAAAGTGTTCTCTTGCTGAGAATTTTAAATGCCCCTCCCAAACTGCAAACCCCAGGATTCCATAGGATGTTGAAAGTGGAAAAACAGCACTATAGCAGTGTAGCGCAGAAATGCCCACAATAATAACAAATTGCAGATCTCAAATGCTTCTAGCAGCTGCCTTACTCCACCTCATGGTAGAACCAACCTTCTCCATTTTTGTGTATCTTCTATCCCCACTTTGAATCTCTACCCCACATGGAGTTAATTGAGTATAAACTACTTTTTTACTTTGAAATCAGTTTGCAGCAGTTGAAGTAAGCTGAGGACAAAGGGGGAAGGTGGGAGGAGGAGAGAGAAACTGGGACATTCTAAAAGCAGTTGAAAAAGTGGGAAGACAGAAGATTATCTGGGACCTTCCCTTGCAAATCAGGATAGTTGGAGGGTGATCTTTCCCATTATCAGCTTTCAGAAGTAGAAGGTGATTCCTTCATACCACCTTGAAATTTGTCTGTTTTTTGGAAACTAAGCAGGGTCAGGTCTCATTTGGAAACCACCATGTTATACCTGGGATCTCCAAGTAGAACTACAAAGGAGTCTTCTCTGCAACCCTGGCGAGCCACTGCCAGTCAGAGCTGACAATATAGAATTAAAGGGATCTATGGTCTGGCTCAGCTCCTTATATTCCTCTGTTGCTAACTACCTCCCCAGCAGCTGCTGCTGTCAAATATTGTGAAATATCAGCTGTCAAAAACAAGGAGCTGTTATATGATTGTTGTCAGATAGTACCGTTGTATTCTCTGGCTCACGAATGGCAACCTAAGTGGTCACAATGCTCATCTCAATGTCACTTGAGTATAATGACCCATAGATTTTCTCTGGCAAGGAGTTTCCATCCTTGCTTTAAAATGGGGGTGGGCAAAGTGTGGCTTGTTTGCCTGCTAGGATCAACCCTTCCCACAAAAAATCCAAAAACATTTATTGCCCTACATTGTCCTCTGAGGGCATGGGAGCATTTTCACCACGGTTTTGGGTTTCTGGGCCTTTCCTGGGCCTACAATAGCTGAGGAGCCCCAAAACATGGTGAAAATTCTTCCTTCACTCCCTGAAAGGTATGTGAGGGCAATTTTTTTTCAAGCCATGCTGGCCTCCAAGGCCTCTTGTGGGGCTAATGTGCTTCCCATGTGTCTGCTTATGCTTTCCATCCTTGAGGCCATTTCACAATTGTCTGGCTTGATTCACATAGTAATACCATCAGCTCAGGAAGCTGCTCTGATGCTCTTCCTCCAAGAGGTGGAAAGCGCATATGATGTCACAGTTAAGAACATTGAATGAAGATGTGGAGAAGCCAGTTTGGGTGCCCAGCAAGCCATGAAGTCCACTGGGTAAGCCAATCACTTCTCTCTCTCAGCCTGGCCTACTTCACAGGTTTGCTCTAATGATCAAAGGAAGAAAAAGAGATTCATGGATTCCACCATGGTTCATTGGAGAAAAAGTAGAATGTAAAGCTAGCCAATGCATAAATAATAACATAAGGAATTGCATGCATGCACAGAATGAGAGGTAAGATGAGGCTCACCCATTTTTTTCATCCAAGTGATTATAGGTGGCAATTATTCTCTCTATGCTTCCATTCATTCATTCATTCATTCATTCATTCATTCATTCTTCCAAGTGGAATCTAAGCTAGTTATATGCTTCCTATAATCAATGTAGTGGATGTAATTCTATGTAGTTCTATTTCTCAGAGGCGTCAGTCTGCTTACGAAGGCACAAGTCCCTTGCTGAACTCATATCCATTGTTTTAAAAGATGGAAAGTATATTAACACGGGAACAAGAACATTTAAAACTGGTAGCAACAGTTTAAAATAATGCAAACTGTAGCACATTGGTTACAATCCAATTAGGCCCCCATAGGCTTTAATAAAGAGCCATGTTGGAATAGGATTCCAGCAGACCAGGGTTTGAATTTCTGCTCAGTAGAAATCTCCAGGGTTTCTATAGTTTGACTGGGCAAGTCACACTTTCTCAGCCTATGAAGAAGACCATGGCAAATCTTGTAATACATTTTGCCAAGAAAACCCTAGAACAGGGATGACCTTAAGCTGGAGCTGACTTGAAGCATATAACAACAACAACAAATGAAAGCTGCATAGCAGAGAAATCTAAATACCTTATGAAACTACATCTTCCAGAATTCCATAGGATCAAGCTGTGGCAATTAAAGTGAAATCAAAAACCTATAATTGCATAGTGTAAAACACAGCTAAGTGTATGTGGTATAGTGGGAGGGTGAAAAAGTGGGTGAGAAAGAAATCTCCAAGTATTTATTACCATTTGTTTAAAATGAGACAAGTTCCTATTGCATTTTATAACCTATAATGTTAACTTGCCACACCATCATTCAGCAGGCGCATGGATTTCAGTGTGTCATGAGGAAGGAAAACCCTGCTTTGAGCATCTGCTGCTTTTCTGCATCTGGAGCGTTAGGCCTTATATATACTCTGTTGCCTACTTATTTCTGAAATAGCTCCATTTTGAGGCACTGGAGATGTGTGTGGAAGAGGGGGGTGGGAATCAAAGATTACCTGTCTCCCCCCTTTAGCTCTCTCATTTCCACAGCAGACAAATGACGCACACGGTATAATTATACAGAGGGAAGGTTATTTGATGTTTAATTTTGCCTCAACAAACATTACTTGCTTCCTAAGCAGCATTTTAGCCCTATCGGTATCTTTCTAATAGCTGGGTGGTTTTTTTTTTAATTACTGATAATTAGTATTTACATAGAGCCGTTAGCAAACAATTCCTGAAGTGCCCATAGTAATTACATATGTAAATAGTTATGAAAGAAAAATGTGTGTAGCGTAATGAAGCAACTAGGGGTGGAGTACTCCAGAAAAAAGACAGGTCAAATTTTAATGGCTCAGAGAGAAAAAAAATAGTGGAAAGATTAAAATGTATCCATGAGTTGTCAGGTTTGTTTGTCCGTTGGTTTGTCTTTTCGGGCAACTTGAAATTGCTCAAGGCAAGGTACAATATAGAAAGTCAGTTCCCACACTAGTTTAAACTAAAGAAAATATATACAAAAAACTATAGCTATCTGCTACATATCAGCAGTGATGAAGACTTGAGTGGATAGACTTGGACTCAAGTCGGACTTAAGTTGCTTCAGTGACTTGACTCAGACTCAACTCAGCCATAAATGATGCACTCTCGACTTGACTCGAGACTTGTATATTTTTAATGACTGACTTGATGCCCTGGGCTCAGTAACATAACACATTCATTCAGAAACCTAACAACTTTGAACAATGTCTCCATCTCTTTTTGCCTACTGGTCACACAACAATCTCTCTCAATCCCAAAGTATGGGTGCATTTCTCAGAGGGGTACAGCAAACAGGTTAGGCAATGGACTTGAGGCAGGCTTGAAGTCTGCCCAGCAGCCTATCCCTGCTGCATATTGGAGGAGGCTTCTAAAACGTTTCCAAAGAGCAGAAGACAAGACTTGCCCCCAGAGTGCAGGGTGCATTTCTCAGAAGGGAACAGCAAATGTGTTAGACAACAGGCTTAAGGAGGAAGGATCCTTCCTTCTAAAGCTTTTGAAGCTTTAGGAGGAAGGGTCCTTCCTTCTAAAGTTTTTGAAGCTTCAGTAACGGGGAGTAAGATAGGATCCTATTCCCCACTTCCAAAGCTGCAGATGGCAAAATTGCAAATGTGGAGAGCCGACTCTGCTTAAATTGTTAAAACTGAATTTATTTCACTCTATCCAATAATTCTGAAACTTTGGTTGGGGTATAAAGTTGGCTTCCAGACTTGAGACTTGACTTGAAAGTATCTTCAAAGACCTGAAGACTTGACTTGAGACTTAAATGTAGAGACTTGAGACTTGACTTGAGACTTGGAGTAAAAGACTTAAATACATCACTGCATATTGAGTAAAGGTGTTTTTATTCAGACAGACGTTTGATGTGTCATTATATATGGCCCATCTGATAGAATGTGCTGAGTATTGTGTTACTGATGAACATATGAGTTTTTAATTATATGTTGTTACCCTGTTTACTGGGGGTCCCAGGAGGGACACCTATATGCACTCTCAATTAACTAAGTTTGGGGAAATTAGCTAGAGCACAAGTTAGCAATGCGAGAGGCAGGGCAATGCAGTGGGATCTTTTACCCAGTGTCTACAGGGTCAGGCCAAGCCAAGGAGCACAACAAGTTTAAGAATAATTGAGATTTTTTTAAATACAGACAAACAGTGTATGCAACACACTCACACAAGTAACTACAGAAAATAAAGGTTGGAGTGGTATAGAGGGATTTTTGAGAGGGATTGTTGGATTGGGTGATACGACACCTGTCCTGAAGCCCGGAGAGGTTTGAAGATTGAGTTCGCTGGTGTGGAGTCTCAGTACGTGGGACTGAGGGGACAGCTTGCCAAACAAAGTGGCAGCAAGGATGGATGGAAGTCCGGAGCAATCCGAGGAAGGTTTTGGAATCAGGAGTTTTTATAGGGAAAAATGTAACTGCAGGCTATTCCGTACTTAGGGAAAACAATGAGTTTCGGGTGTGAGACAAAGCTTTGGAAAGGTCAAAATTTAGCATGATTGAGTTAAGTCCGAATTGACAAAGAGGCAGACAGTATGCAAATACTCAGTGCCTGGCAGTTGAGTATTCAGCTTACCAAGTTGCCTGCTCAGGGCAGGGAGTTCTTTGTAAGCAGTGTGCATACATAATAAGGGTGTTTGCAGAGAGGTGTCCTAAAGCGGTGATCTGGCTATTTCTGGCCTGCCTGTATTGTTTTGGGATATTGCAGTGTTTAGTGGCCGAGCCTAGTTCTGTGCTTGTCCAGGGGCCTCACTAACACGTGGAGAAGGGGGGTGGAAGAGAGCCAAATCATTGATATCAAAATGATATCTAGCACCCCCAAATCCAGGCTAGGAAATGCAGTAACAGTATTTTGATATTGTTTTAATTTTTTATAGTTTAATTATAGTTTAACTTTTGTATTCAATGGGTTTTAACTATGGCCATTTCCACACTGCATGGTGACGCATTGACGCTTGTCCACGAGTTGTATTACCACATGATGTCATCGTGAATCCCACTCCTGTCATGTCCCCAGCTGTCATGATTGCGCACAAAACCCAGTAATAGGGCCTTTTCACATGACAGTCGCGTCAGCTGGGACTGCGTAGAAAGTATGGATGTGCTATTAAGGCACTTCCTTCCTCAGTGCAGCACAGGAAGTGACCTGCTGCACTGCGGAAGGAAGGAGCATGTCTCTTGCACTGCCCTTCCATTGGCAGCCAGCTGTGCACAGAGGGAAGCATTTTGGACACTCTCCCATCCTGGCAAAGTCAGTGCCAGGATTGCGACGGGATGTCACGGGATGGAGATAATGTGTGGAAAGGGCCTATTTCTTTTTAATTGTTGCAAGCTGCTTGGAGTACTGACCTGGGAAAAAAGCAGGGTATAAATAAAGATGGATAATGATAAAGATAATGATAATAATAGTAGCAGTAGTAGCAGTAGCTATTTGTGTATTTAAGTACTTAGGCTGGAATCCTGTAACAGCTACTTAGTTAAGTATACTAAATTAAATAAACTCTCCTGGTTCAGTCCCTCAAACCTGATGCAAACGTCATGCACCCGTACTTCAATCCCTGGCAGAATGGACTGCCTTCTCTCCATGCAGTTGAGGCCTGATGAAGCAGGTTGGAGGATTAGTTACCACTGTGGTAGTAGTGTCAAAATCATGACCAAGTAGCTATAATGAATATGGATCAGTGACCTTGATTTTTTGTTACTCTTTTGTATTTGCAGTCACTACTTAACTATCTGATTCAGGATTCCAGCCTTATGCACCTTATACCTGAGCATCTCAAGATGGTGTGCAATGAAACCAGTTTAGAAGAATTTAAAATAATAACAATGGCTGCTGTTCTGTACAGTGGTCTACATTGTGTAACTTTATGCATACTTAGCTGCATAGCAGAGGTGCAACAGCATCCTCCTAGGGAATTATGAAGATGCATAGCAGGGCATTGGTAAGAGGGTCCTACTGATATGCATGCCACTTCTTAGCAAGTGTCCCAATGCACAGTAGTCCTGTCAGTCCTATTGCAAATGGGTCCCATTGGGCATTGGTCACTTTGTTTGCTCCCCTACATAGTAATGCCAGAGCAGCCCCTTGCTGCATATGGACGTCACGAAACTGCTCAGTTCTGTTTCTCATAGACATTAGCCCACTTATGATGGCAATAAGTCCCTTACTGAATTCCTGCCCATAGTTTTAAAAGAGTAAAAGTACAGTTGGCCCTCCACATTTGCGGGTTTGACTTTCGCAGATTTTATTATTTGCATGTTTGTCCAGTCCCTATCCCTACCCCCAGCTCAAAGACTTCTTTTGCAAGTGAACATTCCCTCTCAGCAACTCCTATCAGGCCATGCAGCTCTTTAAAAAACTCTGATCCTTCTTTGGAGGTTTTTAAGCAGAGGCTGGATGGCCATCTGTTGGGAATGCTTCAATGGATGTTCCTGCATAGTAGGGAGTTGGACTGGATGGCCTCTGGGGTCTCTTCCAACTCTATGATTCTATGATTCCTCCTCCTCCTCTACCAGCAGCTGCCAGGCTAGCTAAGGAGAGCTCATAGGCCAATTTCTCAGCACCACAAACCCTCTCTCAATGCCTGACACCCACCCAAAGAAGGAGATGGGTGTGAGAGAGGAAGTATAGGGTCACCATGCCAACCCATCCCATTTCCCTCCTTTCCCTGACCTGGTTCAGACCCTGGGTGCCCATTCTCCCCATCATGTCTTGACCCCCTTTCCACAGATACACATTTTGATATGTGTAATTTTTCTGCTTTTGCAAGGGTCCTATGCCACTAACCCTAGTGGTTGTGGAGGGTCAACTGTATATTATATTTGCCATTTGCCACTTAAAACAAGACATATAAAACCATTTTAACACCATTTAAGTTAATGCAAACCATAGCACTTTGGATAAGACCAACTAGGCCCTTTTGACTTGGCACTAGCATTGGCACCAATTGGGCTACACTCTGAAAGAAGTTCAGTATGAATTCTTATATTAGTTCTAATTAGAGTAGACCCATTGGATAATTAACATTTACCAATATATCAACTCACTGTTCAACAGTTGATTCCATGAGTCTGCTTTAGTTGGTAGTAATGAACAGGATTCCGGACTATGTATTCTAACTGTATGTGTACGTTGATTTTGTCGTAGTGTTGGTTGGACTGTAGGCAAACGAGTGGATATTTGGGATATAGAAATCAACTCGCATCTAGTCTGCATGAGTCCCATGTGTATTTAGTCATAAGTTCCTACTGCCTAGCTATACATCATTTTGGATTTAAACATAGGGTTGGTCAATCTCAGGCCTGGCTCTGAGTCTCCAGTTTTCAAGGATCACCTCCTGATAGGAGATAAGGGTAAAGATTTTCTGTTTTTGGTGACCTCAGCTCCAGGCAAAAGGAAAGGACAGTGTACAAATCTCCAGATTAGCTATTAAAGCAATAGCTTGATATAATTTGTAAGGCTTAATTGATTTTTTGCTACAACTTGCAACCACTCTTCAGAGGATCCATCTATTTACTTAGAGTCCTCTCTTCCTCCCAGTCATTGTAGTACTAGGGCTCACCCTCTGCACTACTTTGCATTCACCTTCTTGCTAGAAGCAAATAAAATAGATTAAATAATCCTACGTTATCTTCCTAAGTAAGTGAGAATGAATAATCCTCACTTTCTGCCTTGACCTGGAAACAGAGCCTTTAACTAAGATTTTTGTCTCAATTTTGAAACAGGAAAATATGTTTTCTTTATTTGTATTTGAATAACAAGGCATGAACAACCATGATTGGCGCTTAATGCATAATGCTTAATAACGTCATCAGGGACCATCCCTTGGTCTCAGGTATTTTTCACTCAAAAACCCAAGCTCTGGGACTGACAAACCTATTTAAATCTCATTCTGCATCTTAAAATATCATGCAAAAATAGTCAGCTTTGCATTCATCTTTCCCTAATTTACACTGGGCTGAGACCGCCTTAGAACCTTCAAAGAGGTGTGGAATTTAAATGATCATAGAATCACAGAATAGAAGAATTGGAAGAGACCACAAGGGCTATCGAGTCCAGCCCCCTGCCACGCAGGGATACACCATCAAAGCTGTGTGTTATTACTGTGTGCAAAGCTGCATATTAGTCCAGGAAGTACCTTATTAGGTAAATTCCCTTACACATGCATACTGAAATGAAAATCTCTAGTACCCTGAGTGGATTTTTTTGTGTTATGGATTCAGCATGCTAACAGATTTGAGCAGGACTCATCCTACCATGAAGCAGAAGGAGGTGATAGTCTCATGTGGCAGATATTGGGATGGCAGCCAGAAGCAAGAAAATGTTGTAGGTGGCTTAACTGTAACCCTCTAATCTAACTTGAGGTAGTAGAGGACTCTGGGACCACAATAATGCCTATACAATGCCCTCACTAATGTCTATACAATTTGCCTATACTCCATACTGCAGTGCCTATACTCCATACGGCAAGGGATACATTCCCAGACTTAATCCAGATGGTAAAAAATGTGGATAACGGGGGACAGTTGTGCTGGTCTTTGTGTGCCTCTTTGTCCTGAGGAAGGAGCATCTGTCTCTCCCTTGGTGGAAAGAAATGCAGGGGAGAACTGTGCCAGGCTACATGTGCCTTTCTCCACTGAGGAAGGAGTGCCCATCTCTTCCTCAGCAGAGATAAGGACAGGGTGAAGCCATGCCAGGCTTTGCGCACCTGTCTCCATTGAGGAAGAAGCATCCATCTCTTCCTTGGTGGAGAGAAGTGTGGGGGAGAGCTGTGCTGGGCTTTGCATTCCTTTCTCCACTGAAGAAGGAGCATCCATATCTTCCTCAATGGAGACAAGTGCAGGAAAGAGCTGTGCTGGGTTGCTCTTGCTCTCTCTGCCAAGGAACGGGTGTCCATCTCATTCCTAGACCAAGAGAGGCATTGGGGGGAGGAGCCATGCCAGGCTTTATGTGCCTCTCTCCACCAAGGAAGGAGAGTCCTCAGTGGAGGAGGCATAGAGGGAGCCATGCCAGGCTCCACGTGACTCGCTCTACTGAGGAAGGAAGGTCCATCTCTTCCACATGCAAGAGGGTCATGGGAAACCCAGATATCTCTTGCTGTATGCCTCTCTCAGCTGGCTGTGTAGAGCAAGGACCCCAGCCAGCAGCAGCAGCAGCAGCAACCAGGGTCCTGGAGTGGATTGCAGATAAGTGAAACTGGGGATACCAGTCACAATATTATGAGGGACCTACTTTATAAGATTTTTGTTCACAGATATGGAGCTCAATCTTGTTTTTTTGATTCAGGCAGCAGAAAGTCTTGACATGACCTAGGATTTGATTATTTATTTACTAGTGTTTTATCTCATCTTTCTCCCAAAAGTGGGAATGTAGGTAGCTTGCAATAACATTAACTTTTAACAGTTACAAAGAAATGCAAATAAATCACAATACCAAAACAAAACATGACATCCCTTTAAATATTTAAAGATGGGTATTATGTCATCTCTCAGTCTTCTCTTCTTCAAGATAAATACATCCAGCTTCCTAAATTGTTCCTCACAATGCTTGGTTTCCAGACCTTTGATCCTCTTGGTTGCCCTTCTATAGACACATTCCTTCTGGAGTTGTGGTGTTCAGAATTGGACACAGGACTCCAGGTGAGGTCTGACCAAAGCAAAATAGAGTGATGCTACTACTTCTCTTGATCTGAACACTATGTTCCTACTAAGGCAGCCTAGAATTGCATTGGGATTTTTTTTTTGGCAGATTATAATATACAGTAGACCCACATATAATGCAAAGGATCTGTTTTGGGACTCTTTGTGTTACATGATTTCCTTATATAATGTGGAAGCCTTTTTTTTCTTAACCAAAATTAATGATACCATGAGCAGAGCAAGTATTGCAAGCAGGGAGGCCAGCAGCAGATACTGCAAGCAGCGTGAGGTAGCACCAGCCAGTAACACCAGATACTGTGAGCAGAGCAAATAGCATGAGCAGGGAGGCCAGCAGCAGATACCGTGAGCAGCATGAGGTAACACCAGCCAGGTTCAGATCCTGTCATATGAACAGGGAAATAGTATCTGTTTTAACATAGGCAGTAGATGAAAGAAAAGCAGAGATTGTGAACAGTACAACGTATTCATTGCTAATTGCTGTTTGCAACCATGTATCAATCACCAATTTCTGTTTGCAACTTGTATCTGATTATGGGTTTTAAAGGCACCAAGGTGCCAAATATTGAGAATTGAAAGATTTTTAGTAATATGTCTTCCAATCAGCAGAGTATTCTGTAATGTACAGGCAGAAGTTGAACAAATTACCAGTCCCACTGTATCATCTCCACCCCAAATACACTCTTAGTTTAGCTCGAAATAAATGCAAACAGTTTGGTTAAAAATATGTAAAAAGGATTTACTCACATAATCTTGTGCATAGTTTACACAGGTTCAATTCTTGAAGAAAGTAAGATGAAATAAGAACTCACATGCTTACAGGAAAGCATGCTTGGCAGAGAATCAGAAATCACATGCTTGCAGGGAAGCCAAAGAATGAAAAAAGGGAAGAGGAACAGAACATGCAAGGGGAAGTGGGTGTTGACCAAACAACAGGAAGTTTACTCTAGGCAGTCCCTTCTGTGCCTACGATAGACATGCAAACTAACTAGCCAGTTAATTAAAGCATTCAAAAGTTGCCACTCCCAGCACCAAAGAGGGGATCTGTCAATAGTTGATATCCAGGAGCATCCAGTGTAAAGGGGGGAAGATCAGAAGGATGGAATGTGAAATTAACAGGAAGGTGTTATGAGAACAGACAGGGCCAAGATAAGAGGACAAGAGTATCCAAGTTCTCAAGATGAAAGTTATGCAAACATTTGGGAAACTATGGTTCTGGTGGGGTGATGTGACATTTATCACTTTCACCAATCATTGCCATGTGCCTGAATTTGTATCTCAAGGTATAAAACCTGTTGCCATCCAACACACATCAGTCTTGGCAGCTTTTGGAAAGTTGCTGTGTCTCTTGCTAATTCCAGATAAATGCTCCTGCTGAACCTCTGAGTATTTTCTGTGAGAACAAGATAGCCTTGGCTGCATTCTATCAAATTCTGGGGTTTATAGTTTGGTAAGACACTATTGCTCTCTGGCTGAGAAGTCTAATTGCCCCTCTCTAAACTGTAAATCCCAGGGTTCCAAAGGGTGTTGCTATGGCAGTTCAAGTGAAACCATAGTACTATAATTGCATACAGGAAGCCCCCACCTATTGATGTCTCATTATCTGACAACTTGCTTTTTTTTAATACTTCCAAATTAAGGACATGTTCCATTAATTCAATGGGGGTTCCACTCTTTAATCAGTTCATCTTGCCTACGAAGGCTTGCTTGGAACTAGATGCTGCCTGCAAAATGAGCTGAGAAGGGGGGGAAAAGGTGTTAAGCCACCTGAGCGATGTTGCAAGCAGCGCACATGCAGTCAATTCCAAGTGAGTTTCTATAGGTCCTTCATGTTCCCTACGGTACAGTAGGTGGGTTCTGCTTTTCAACCCATTCCATCTTCTGACAGTGCTCCAGTTCCTAACCTGTCAGATAAGTAGAGAAAGCCTGTATAGTGTGAAAGGACCCCTGGGCAACCTCCTGTGGAAGAATATGACCTTTCGCATACCCCGGACCCAAACTGCATGGTCGTTTCTGTTCCAATCTATCTCTTCTTCCTGCCTCCTAGCCTAAGTTGTGGGAAAGTTTAAAATAAGATGCCCAGTGTTCCCCATTTCAGAAAACCCCATTTGGAAATCTGAACCAGAAGAGATGAATAAAGGCGTAGATGATTAGGGGAGAGGAAGATAAAATGTTTGTAATTCTTGCCCTGGTTCGTATGGTACAGCCCTCAGATAGATCACATTGCATATTCCATTAGTATAAATTATTAAAATGAAATGGTCTTTTACATGTAAGCATCAGCAGACCTCTCCGAAATTAGTCCTTTCATTTCATGATGAGGTAATAAACCTTTACATTTCAGGAAGAGAGAGAAGTGGGGAGCTTTATTCACCTGTACCGCTGAATTCAGGAGAATTTCAAGAGCTGGCAATAACTCTCCCTCCCTCCCTCCCTCCCTCTCTCTCTCTCTCTCTCTCTCTCTCTCTCTCTCTCTCTCAGCATTCATATTCATCAGGGCTGTTGGCATGCAAGATGGCAGATAGCTATCTAATGCTTTCTTTCTCAAGAAATCCTGTTTACAATATCACAAGCAGATAGCATCAGGATGAGTCGCTGGCTAGAACCCTAATCTTCTCTCCAGAGGAATAAGAGATCCAGTAGCACTGAGGAGACTTGGGCAGCAGGGAGAGAGGGGAGAGATTACAGCATAACTTTACACTGATGTGGAGGTGCCCTCCAACAAAATTTGTCAGCTTTCTGACTGGTGCTTGTCACATTGATAGCAGAAGCCGGTTAATCCAAGAGACGTGCCAGCCTCCTTTAAGCCTGGATCACAGTTTGGCTAATCCCCTTCTGGCATGAGATGGGCAAGCCCATCTTATGCACTTTAAGGCTAATGTCGCCTGGCTGGTAAAGCGTATCCCCCTCCTGGCTCTCCAAATTAAAGCTTTGAGGGCCTGTGACACTTCTAAAAGGACTAAAGCCCAGAGAGAAGATGGGGGAAAGCTGAACTGGTGCAAGGGTTCCTGTTGTTATCCAGAAGTCTGGCTTTGATAGTGAGTTTTTATCAGCCGAGGCTGTAACTTTAGGTGAAGTGTTTCCTGGGATTTCAGAGCATAGCATTATAATTTGCATTTGGTACACAGCGTGATTTCTCTGCAAGTTCCTATTACTCACATCGGATCTTGTTAGAGATGAGAACAGCAAGGAATGGATTAAAAGAAGTACAACAGAGATTTGGAACCCCTTAAGAAGCCAGGCATTATTCAGACAGTTACTTTAAGCCTCTGTGTTTCTAATTTTTGCTGTGCCCAGTTTATGTATTTATTTCAGGAAAAAGAACTTAAAATTTAAGGGCTCATCAATCAAATAACAGCATTTATTACTTACCCTCTTCCACAATTCCAATTAGCTATCAAAACAAGGCAGTGAGGGCTAGGGAACCTAGAAAGATCACCAAGCTAGTGAATCCCTAAATGTGTTACCCTAAAACATGGGTGACTCAGGATCCACTCATGATGCCAGTACTTCTGTTCAAAGATGGGGAATGATTAGTTCAAAATTAGGAGGCCTGGGGTGGGGTGGGGGGCAACCTAGCAAGATCTTTCCACCAATGTTTACTGCGTCTTTCTAGTGAAGGACCAACCCAAGATTCAAAAGTAAGCTAAAATGTATTTTATTTAGAGAATTAACAATCACACACAAGACATAAGAACTCACACAATCACACAAGACAAGGAAAAGGGGAGGAAAGCTGTTGATAGTGAGGTTTCAAGGGTGATGAGATTGATATTTATCAATCTAGGGAGCAACAAAGAAACAGCAATGTGGATTAGACTAAGGACAGTACTCATTCAGGAACTGGAGCAACAGCATGGCCACCAGCAAGCCAAGTACTGCATCTTGCTGCTCAAAACTGGGGTTTTTTATACCCAATTTCTACCTGGAGGGCATGGGTATGAATGACTCTTCAGCCGACTAAACAGCAAAGTTTGCAAAGTGGACAATGAGGTTTGGACTGTGCTAATATCTTAGCGTTAGGTGACAAAGAGTTAATGGATGTCGTGCTAGCTCTGTAATGGTTGGACAGGTGTGGCGACAGTGGAGAAATTATCAGGTCAGTAGGAAGAAGGTTTGAAACAATCACTAGTTTGGTGGGAACTTCCCTGTGGTTATTGTCCTAAAGCAGAGTGGTTACAGCTTAGCTTAAGCTTATTGTCTCTGGATTTACCTGGTGATATCCTGACTATGACCTTGTAACAAATGCTTGCACGTACAATTGTTCTGAAAGCAGAACAATGAAGGAGGTAGTGATCTTCCTCAGGACAGAAAACTATCACACTAGTTTGCAGGTAGCACAGCGGAAAAGGCCTTGATTCTTATGTACATATGCCAGACTAGGCAGTAGGTGTAACATAGCTTACAAGCAGCCCCTGCTCAACTGTTCAGGCTACCCCAGATTGCCAGATCTCAGGGTCTGGACCTTGGTCTCCAGTTTCCATGGGCCATCTTCAAGTAGGAGACAAGAGTGCAAATTCTCCAGGTTTTATTTTTGGTTTTTTTTTTGCAGGGGAGGGGCTCAGCTCCAGCCAAGAGCAAAAGACTGTGTGCAGCTCTCCAACTAGAGCAGCAGCTTGTTGCAATCTGAAAGGCTTCACTGATATCTTGATGCAACTTGCAAAGGCTTTCAAGGAGAATCTATGTATTTACTTAGTTAGCTTCCTCCTTCCCACCCTATTGTTGTGATGCCAAGAGGTATCTCTATTCTGCCCTGTACCCATTTTCTGTTTCAATTAACAAACAGGAAAATTCTCTCTCTTTGCACATCTAGCCCCAAAAGTCCCCAATTTTGTTCCTATTCTTTCTGATTTTGTACTGGGTTAAAATAAACTGACCAGGGCATCTGATATAAAAAAAATATCTGATTGTACCAAGAGCTGACAGAAAATATTCTGGGATAAACAAAACATGTATGGATTTCCAAAATAAAGAACTGAAAGAAAATCTGGGAGTTTGAGATCTATTTAATCAATTTAGATATTGTCTCTCTCGCACACTGTGGGTGGGTGTTTGAGTGACAAGCTTTGAGCATCTATTGTTGGTATTTAATGCATAACATTTAATTACATCATTGGAACCATCCCAGGTTCTCAAGTTTTGGCCCAGAGACCTCAGAGCTGGTATAGTTCTGAAGTGGCAACCCAAGTCCAGGGATGTATTTCAATTTGCTCCAAAGCCTCTGCTCTGGAGACTGTTAAAGTCTCAGTGAAGTTTCTGAGGCCCAAGTACTAACTGCGAAAGCAGTCCTGGAGACTGTGCTGCTACCAGGTTGTACACCCCTACACTCTGATATGGTTTAATTGACAGAAGATAATTTAATTGGCAAAATATATTAATTAGCATTGATATAAAAGTGCCCTGCTATGGCTATTATCCAGCCATGTTATCTAGCTGGGTTGGATAAGAGGAGAAGACTGGATGAACATATGCATTGTGAGTTAGGTAAGAAAACACCTTTAGGCGTAGCCAGGTCATAGTCAGGAAATTACCAGGAAACTCCAGAGATAATGTGCTTGCAGTTAGCATTAACAACTCAACCTTTGAACAATAGTGTCTGGGAGACTATCTTAACTGATTATCTTAACTCCTTTTCTTCCGACCAAGCACAGTTTTCCTTTGTCCAAAAACCTGTTTGACAAGCACAGAACTATCAGGATGACCATTAGCCCTTTGTCACTTAACGCTAAGACCATTAGATCATTCTGGACCTTGTTGTCCACTCTGCAAACTTCATTGTTTACTTGGCTGGACAGCCATTCACACCTTTGCCCTCCAGGCAGAAATCAGATATATAAACTCCTAGTCTTGGCCAGTCAACTTGCAGTACACTGATTGCTGGTCTGCTGCTTCAATTCCTGACTGTGTACTGCCGTTAGACACAAGTTTAAGCCACTTCTCTACTTCGCTGCTTTTTGAGACCAGTAAATATCACCCACTTTACCCTGAAATCTCCAGATCTAAAACTTTCCCTCCCTTTTCCTTCAGATAGCCTTGTGTGATTACTTAACTACATGGATCTTGTGTGAGAGATTAATTCCCCTAATAAAACACAATTAAGCTTACTTTTGGATCTCTGGCTGGTTCTTCCCTAGAGAAGTACTGGTAAACATTGATGTAAAAGATCTTGTTAGGTTGCCCTCCTCTCACAGGCCCCTAATTTGAACTAACAGTTCTCCGCCTTTTCATGGAGCTCTGTCATTGCTGGTAGACCCTTGAGCCACCTACAGTTTGGGTAACAGTGCTAGGGTCAAAAAGCTAGTTTCATCTGCCTTGTACGAAAAAAGATGAAGTGTGCACAACTTCTGAGATCAAGTGATGACTGTAGGAAAGCTGGCACATGGGTCTGCACTCAAGTTTCCTCCTCTTATCTCATTTGGAAAAGGCAAGGAAAGAGAAAGACAGGATCACAGCTGTAATACCAGTTGGAAGTTCTGGTCAGCACCATGGGCTAGGAAGGCTGTGCTATTGTGGTGCACAGTCACACTCCTAACACCAGAGGCATGGTCATGCCTTCTGATATTGTCCAGCCTGTGTAGAGTCAGAGGGATCCAGCATGGCACTCAAAAATGGTTCCTTGCCACTAAGATGAAAAGAGATGATATTTACCTAAGAAAGAGGGGAGATATATGTGGAAAGAAATTACATCCTGCTCTTAGACCCAAGCAATTGTTAGATATGCTAGAATCATAAAATCACAGAGCTGGAAGAGACCACAAGAGCCATCCAGTCCAACACCTTGCTATACAGGAAGTCACAATCAAAACACTCCCAACAGATGGCCATCTAGTTTCTGTTTAAAAACTTCCAAAGAAGGAGACACCACCACACTCTCTGGCAGCATATTCCACTGTCAAAATAATCTTACCATCACGAAGTTCTCCCTAATGTTTAGGTGGAATCTGTTTTCCCTATAATTTGAATCCTTTGCTCCATGTCCTAGTCTCTGGGACAGTAGAAAACAAGCTTTCCCCATCTTCAATATGAGATTCTCTCAAATATTTAAACATGCCTATCATATTATCTCTTAACCTTCTTTTGTCCAAGTTAAAAATATCTAGCTCCGTAAGCCACTCCTAATAGACTATGGTTTCCAGACCTTTTACCATTTTGGTTACCCTTCTCTGGACATGTTCCAACCTGTCAATATCCTTCTTGAATAGTGGTTCCCAGAACCAGACAGAGTATTCTGGGCACCACAGTTCAAGGAAGATATTGATATGGAAAGATATACAGTTGGCGCTCCACATTCACTAGGGTTAGGGGCACAGGACCTTCCAAAAGTGGAAAAATTGCAAATATCAAAGTGGGTGGGGAGGTGGGAAGGGGGCCAAAGCACGGTGTAGGGAGTAGGCAGTCAGGGTCCAAACCAGGTGACAGAAAGAAGAGGGAAAGGGGGTGGGTCGGCCTGGTGACTCTATACTTCCTCTCTCTTGCACATTTACTTCTTTAGGTGTGTGGGGGGCATCAGAGAGGGTTTCTGGTGCTCAGAAATTGAGTTGCAATCCATTCTTGGCTGGGCAGGCAGCTGCTGGTAGACAAGGATGTGAACCAGAGGCAGGTTTTTAAAGGGCTGAAAAGCCTGATTGGAGCTGCTGAGAGGGAAGGTTCCCTCAGAAAAGAGGCACCTGAGGTGGTAGAAACAGGGTTTGAAGAAACTTGCAAATAATTAAATCTATGAGAGTGAAACCTGCAAATGTGACATGATGATGATGATGATTGATGATGATGACGATGACGATGAAAGACCCATACATATTTCTACAATCTGCATGTGCACACACACCTGTGGATCCAAATTCAGGATGGCGCAATCTGTCTGTTACTTTCTGTAACTTTTGCATATTTTTTAGGCACAGATTTTCCCCCTTCCATATCTACGTAAGTTTGCACTTTTTAAAGAAAAACGTCTGCATGGAAATTCATGTCCGTTTTTGTTGGCCATTTTCCTTTATATTCTCATAAGTTACTTTTCCCTAACATATACCTTTTTGTATGCGCTTTTCCTGAATGTACACATTTTAACATATATTTTAAAATCAGAAGGTAGCACTGTGAACATCTGGAGAAGTGCAAAAGCTGAAGGATAATTGCATTCCGATTAGCATATTACTTCACAAAGTGTGAATTAGGGTCAGTTGGCATTAAAATGCGAACCGAATGAATTTTGCCTGCATCCCTAATCCACATCACCGTCATCGCACAAAACAATTTGCTTGACTTTATGCAGAGGGGAGATGAATTTCATCAGACTATAAATCCTGAATGTTGAATAAGATTCGTCTGGTGACCTTCTGAGTAATGCACCCCTCACTGAAGAACAGGCACCAAATGATGCAATACTGAGAACAATAATGATGCATTAGTGAGATCATCTCTGATGATGGAATGTGCACAAGATGGAAAAGAGCAAATTATGGGCAATGAACCAGTTGTTCTGCTCATAGTCAGAATTAGCCCTGCCAAAAAAGGAAGAGGGAAGAAAGGAGAAGGACAGTCCAAAGTGTGTTTTTCCATCTTTATACCCATGTCAATCGATTCAAGCATTTTTAGCTGAGCAAGCACCTGTCTTGCAACCCATTAATTAAATTTAAATACATTTGCATATTATCAAAACCCCAGTGTAGATTAATGTAAGGCTATAGAAGGAGCTTGGAATAAATGCAAACAGTATAGCAAACAGAAACAGCCACTCACAGTACCAAAGAATGGCTGTCTTGGATATTTTCTTTTTCAGTCCATGCTACAATATTGTTGCTTGTTGTTGTCATTTCTTTTCACATTGGCTTAGACTTATGGTGACACTACAAATGAGACTCCAAATCTCTCTAATTAAAAACCCTTCTCTGTTCTTACAGGGTCAGGGCTGTGGCTTCCTTGATTGAGTCAATCCATGTGTAATGTAGTCTTTCTCTTTCCCTACTGCTTTCCACTTTATTGAGCATTACTTTCCTTTCCAGTGGTCACTTCCTGTCATAATATGTCCAAAATAAGATAGCCTCAGTTTAGTCATGATTGATTTGTCTTGGATTGATTTGCCTTCAGACCTATTTATTTGGTTGGTTATTTATTTATTTGCTTACTTACTTACTCACTTTTTATATTATTGAGATTATTCTTATTTTTCTGTCTGTGATATCCTTAGCACTTTCCCCTAGCACCACTTTCCAAGGAGCTTCAGTTTAGTCATTTTGGTTTCCAGCAAGAAATCAAAGGCTTCATTTGCTTTGAAAGTCCATGATATCCATAGAATTTTCCTTCAACACTACATTTCAAGTTACAATGAGCCCTCTATTTTTGTGGGGGTTGTGGCACAAGACCTCTGTGAAAGTGGAGAAAACAGGAATAAAAACAAAATGAAATAAAAATAATGAATGGTATTTTTCTTATCTGATAACACTTCTTTAGGAATCTCTAGGTCCTCCACTACAAATCTATGGTCAATTTCTGGCAGAAGTTGATCATAGATTCATGCTGGATGACTAAGCAATGCATGGAGAAGTGTTCCCTCTAGGAATATCTACGTCCTACAATGCAACTCTGTGGTCCACTTCTGGCAGAGGTATACTACAGAATCATGCCATAGGACATAGAGACTCCTAGAAAGAACATATTTTTTCTGTGGTAGAGACACATAGAGTAGTTTTTTCCCCCTTTTTTAAAAAAGCAATTAATTAATTAATTAAAAATAACCTGCAAATAATCAAATCCACAAGTGCTGACCCTGTGAATGTGGAGAGCCAATTGTAGTTGATTAGTTTTGCCTCTCACTTCTCCTCACTGTCCAGCTTTTGCAACCATACTGAGGCCCTTTCCACACCTTACTTTGTTCCGGCGCCAGGGTGCGGGGATCATGCGAGCAGCCACTGCCAAGAGGCTCTCCCTTCCCTGCTGCTTCAGCTGCACACGAGCTGCCTGCTCGCGTGAGAGCCCCGCCTCTTCCTTCCACAGTGCAGCCTGGGAACTTCCCAGGCTACAATGGGGCAGAAAGTTTGACCGGCCTGGCTCCAGAAGCTCCGCACGACAGGTAAGTGCATGCAGGGCCCGGGAGCAATGCGCAATCGCACACCATTTTCGGCTACAAGCTGAAAATGAAAAGGTGTATGATTGGCCCTTGGAGCGTCGCACAATTGTGAGTGTGTCGTGCAGATCATTCCTCGCAATTGCGCAATGCTCCAGGCCTCCATGCGAAAAGGGCCATAGCAATTGGAAATACTGGACAGAGACCATCCTGACTATGGTATATATGCTGCAACACATTGAATTATAATACCCTCCAAAACAATCAGGTACGCCCATAAAGTGAATGTATAAGTGGGATATGAAAATCTCTCTGTCTCCAATTTTACCTTCATTTTCTTCCTGGTCTTCTTTCTTTCATCAGGTTGTGACACAACTTAGTTTTTTTCTTTTTTTCATTAAAATCTATACACATTTTGTATCATTCTGCCTTACCTGTTTAACTTAGTAAGCTGAACATAATTGTATGTGAAACAGGATTGGACTTGTAAGAAGGAGGTGTGAAAACTGGAGGAAGGAACATCAACAATCTGATATGCAGATGATGCCATATTACTAGCAGAAAATAGCAGACTTGGAACAATTGCTAAAGAAAGTCAAGCCAGAAAGTCCAAAGGCAGGTTTACAGTTCAATATTAAGAAAACAAAAATAATGACCACAGATGATTTACATAACCTTAAAGCAGATGACTGTAGTCAAGAAATCAGAAGATGACTAGGGCCCTTTCCTCACCATACTTCAATTGCGAGATGTTCCAACGTCATCGTGGGATTGTCAATGGTGGATTGGGCCCGATATGCAGGTTCTTTTCTTCTGCTGGCTCCTGGACATTCGTGGGAGGGCACTAGATTGCACCTGGTGCGTGTTCTTCAGCTCAGCATCCTAGGCCATTTCTAGATCTGGCTGTGTCCCTGCCCAACTGCCCTGATTGGTCCCTTCCCTTCCCCTTCCCCTTCCCCTTCCCCTTCCTCTTTTTCTGGCACATGTGCTAACATTAGCATGATAAATGGTGGCAATCTATTGATAGATGGTGACAGCAGGTGATATTGTGCTAACGTGCTAATGGTGGCACCAACTTAAAAAAAAAAGGAATTTGGCTGGACCCTGGAGCTGATGTCGTCATGGGGATCAGAGGTGACGTCACCCCTGGGAGGCCTTCCTGGTGGACATATCCTCATGTGTTTGCCAGTGCATCGAGGGCAGCAGCTGACCTGCTACTGGGTGGAGCTTCCCCTGAGAGTTGCTGAGGGAGAGGCAGGCAGAGACTGGCCAAACCCTGCCCACTCCTGGCTCATTTACAGGAGGACACTAGATGGAGGCTCCGCATGGGCTCAGCTCTTGCGATTGCTGTAGGAAAGGCCAGTTATTTTCGAGTTGTCCCCAAAAATGAAAAACAGAGGGATTAGCCTGCAGCTGGGATAGACCTAATTGGCAACAACATCATACGGTAAAATGGCTTCTCAAGCAGAAGCAGAGGGTTACTGATATGGATTTGAGATGCCATGCGAAAAGGGCCCTAGGACTTGGAAGGGCAGCTTTAATGGAACTAGACATGATCCTGAAGTATAAAGATATATAATTGAATACGAAAATTAGGATTATCCAAGCTATTGGATTTCTGATTTCTATGTATGGTTGTGAAAGCTGGACAGTGAAAAAAGCCGATAAGAAGAAAATCAATTCATATGAAATGTGATGCTAGAAAAAAGTTCTATTAAAAAGACAAATGAATGGGTCCTAGAGCAAACTAAACATGAACTCTCCCTAGAAGCGAAGATGACTAAACTGAAGCTGTCATACTTTGTCCATATCATGAGAAGACCTGACTCACTGCAAAAGACAATAATACTTGGTAAAGTAGAAAGCAGTAGGAAAAAAAGAAAGACCACATTACAGATGGATAGATTCAATCAAAGAAGACATATCCCTGAATCTGCAGGACCTGAACAGGGAGCTTGACAATAGGATGACCTGGAAGTCTCTCCACCATAAGTTGAAACTGATTTGATGGTAGTTAAAAACATCATTCCAGTCTGATTTCAAGGTGCTTGTGATGAGTCTGAGGTCTAAAAGGCTTGACACCTCAGTTCTTGAAGGAACAGCTCTCTTTGAGGTCCGCTGGATGGTCCCTCCTTCCTTTGTGGTCCCACCAATGGAATCAATGCATATGGTAGAATGTGGATGGGAGCTTCCTCTGCTGTGCCACCCTAATTGTGGAGTGCCCTCTTCTAAGAGGTCCAATTGGCATTGAAGATGGCTTTATTCTGATGATTTTACACAGTTGGTACATGATTGTGGTTTTAAACTGTTGTACCTTGTTTTAAATTGTAGTATGGTTTAATATGCTTTTAGGTGGTTGAAATTATCTTTCACTTTCTAAATTCTTTTATTTAGAAATTTAAGAATTTAGATTTTTTTTTTTAAGAATTTAGAATTGGACACCACCCTAAGATCTTCTGATACAGTCAGAGAAACAAATATTTTAATAAAATAAAAAGAATAAAATTATTTTTCCCTCATTAAAATGAATGGAAATGACATGGAATAGATTTGATGGCAGGGAAAAGAGTATATCCTTGAAAACAGATCTGCCCATCTCTGCCAGCTGCCATTGCCTGGTTCATAGGTTGCTGCCCAAGACAGGTGCCTTTGCTGTGTGTATAGATTGTCTCAACATTCAAATAACACACCATTTGGACTTACAGTGAAATAAGAAGTAAGATCCCAAAGCAGATCTGCAAAGTAGGTCCTGTACATTCGGTGGTTGCATTCCATATGCTCTCTGCATAAGTTCATCTTCTTCTACTTTAAGAAAGTATGCATTATCATTCTGAGATTACAAGTCCCTGATTAATACTATAAATATTGATCTGGAAGGAAGCTGATAAAAATGAAGCATTGCGGTGAGCATGACAGAAAGGTTTCACTGTGTGAACATATTGACTGATGTGCTTCCTAGATGCAAATTGCTGATTTTTGTTGGAAGGTTTGGTAACCGTATCTTTGAGGCATAACAAATCAATCTGATATATAAAAGGTTGTTTTCAGATTTCAGAATGAGGAAAGTGTATGCATGAGTTTGGAGAAATTATTCTGCTAAACAAACAACCATTGTGTACAACTGTAATGATTCTTTCTTTCTTTCTTTCTTTCTTTCTTTCTTTCTTTCTTTCTTTCTTTCTTTCTTTCTTTCTTTCTTTCTGAATTATGTTTTGGGCAAAACTATACTCCAGACTTCAGTCCTTTGAAGCCTGGATAGAGAGGGAGGAGAAATGTATTCACTTTGCATTTTAATGTGAGCCCACCTAATTTGCACTTCACAAACCAACGTGCAAACCCAAACACCATTATTCATTGGTATTCACACTTCTCCAACTCCTGTGATCCAACTCTCTGGTTAAAAAAATTGGGTACAAAAATGCATATATGAGGGGGAATTGCTCACTGCTATAAATGCATTAGTGAAGAACAACAGACAAAGTGTGTTATATCAGAGAAAAGTGCTTCCAAAAAGATACATACTAGGCACACTAATGAGGTTTCTCTGACTAATGACTGGGGCTGGCCTCATCATTAGGAAAGAGCAAAGCTATTGCTTCAGGTGGCAAATTCTGAGGCGCATCAGTGACAGCAAGAGCCAGTGGAATGTGGTAATCTGAATGTGGAACAAAAAAACCAGTGTTTGTATCCCCACTTGGCCATGGAAACAAATTGGGTGACCTTGGGTTAATCACACTTTCTCAGCCTTAGAGGAGGGCAATGGCAAACCCACACTGAAGAAGTTTTGCCATGAAAATCCTGTGATAGCTTCTCACCTTAGGGTCACCATAAGTCACAAATGACTTGAAGGCACACTACAACAGAAGTGACAGCTCCCCCATCATGTTGCTGTTATTGTGCAGCTTCAAGTTGTTTACAACTTATGATGCCCCTAAGGTGAACCTATCACAGGGTTTTCTGAAGCTGAGAGTGTGTGATGCACTCAAGATCACCCAGCGGGGTGTCCATGGCAGGGAATCATACCCTGGTCTCCAGGGTCATAGTCCAATACTCAAATTACCACTATACTGGCTTTCAGGCCCTGCAATTTGTAGAGATGGTCTGTCCTGCATGCCCTGTATGCAATGAATGTGCTACTCTTGGGCACAGTGAAAGAAGCTGCCTTACAACCATAAAATTTATCTGCCAGTCCAGTCAGGTTCCAAAAGTGGAATGGGGCAAGGAATGCCATCTTCTCAGGCAGCAAAAACTCTCAGGTCTGGCTTGCTGATGACATTATACTTTTTCATGAGGACTAATAAAATGGGATGAAACTTTGCCCTGACCTTCTGAAACAGGAACACTTCTACCATTCCTGTCTCCTAAGAGAGAGACTGAGCATTCTTTGCCTCATGCTAGTGTTACTGCGGTCCAGGCCTACCCGGAGATAGCACTTGATATCGTTTTGATATCAAACTATTTGGCTTTCCTCTGCCACCCCACTCCACATGTTTGTGAGGCCTCCGGACAAGCACGTAAACAGGCACAGCCGACAATTGCTGGACATTCCATTCTCCACTTAGGCAGGTCGGACAGAGCCAGTTTATCGCTTCAGACACCTCTCCAGCAAACATCCTTTTGCTTATGCGCGATACTAACAAAGGCGCCCTGCCCCGAGCAGGTAGCCTTACAAAGCTGTACTAAGCGCTCCGCATTTGCGTACTGGCTACACTATTGTTAAATCGGCGCTAAGCCAATCATGCTAAACTCTGACCTTTCCAAAGCTTTGTCCCTAAATTGCATTATTCTCACCGAGTAAAGTATGGCCTGCAGTCACAATTCACCCTATAAAAGCCCCTGATTCCGAGATCTTCCTCGGACCACTTGGATCGCTCCTGAGTTCCATCTCGCCTTGCTGCCACTCTGTGTCTGGCGAGCCGTCCCCTCAGTCCCACGTACTGAGACTCCATATCCACGAACTCTATCTTCATATCTCTCCAGGACTATGAGACAGGTGTCGTATCACCCATTTCCCTCCAAAAATCCCTATTTCCAGTTCTTTAGTTAGCCGTGCGACTGTGTTGTCTTTGATATTTGTCTGCATTTAATAAAATATCATTTTTGCTGCTTTAAACTGTCTGACTGCTTGATTGACCTGACCCCGTAGACGCTGGGTTGCAAGATCCTGCTAAGTTACCCTGCCTCTCGCTAGCTTTAGTGAGTGCTCCAGCTAATTTTCCCCAAGTCATTGTTGTTGTTGTTTGGTTATTTGGGCACCCTCTCGGGACCCCCAGAGATCAGGGTAACACTAGTCAGTCTGTACAGAGCTCTTTTGAGTTTACCATTTTAGTCACCTTGGGCTCCCAAGGTTGTAAACAACAGTATTGCCTCATACAGAAATCAATATTCCCCTTAGGAATAGCTTAAGCTTTAGACTTTCAGGAAATTTATATGACAGGAGAATAAACATCTGGCTCTATAGTTAATTATATATTTATTATGCAAAAGAATTAGCTTATATGAACACACTCCTTGTGGAGGTTCATTATGTTATGTAGACATTTCCAGTTTAGGTACATTCTTCTTCACAGTCATTACATAGTCTACACACATTCTCTTCTTATAAGGAGCATTTCTCATATTTATAAGGTACATGATACTTATAATACATTTCATCACTGATTACACTGCAGCATATGTAGGGAATCTAGCTTTTTGAAAAATACTGTTCATACGCTTTTCAGCTTAGTTCTGCATTGGCATGCATTCATATTTTTGCTTTAAATAGTGTTCAGAGAGTATTTCTAACTTTTGTCTATAAGTCAGCATTTCAATCAGAGTAATTGTAAATCTCAGCCAATGATCTTTGTCTCAGCATAGCAAACAGTGCAGACGGCAGCATATATCTTCTGTTTGGATCAGCTGCCTGAGAAGGCTAACTGATCCCTAACTGCTCCCGTCTGACAGTTTTTATAGCTGTTGTTGCTTTCGCTTATCTGGTTTTCCTCCAATTATGGTTTGGGATCACTCCTACTCATAGAAATCTAAGTCTTTTCCAAACCTTACCTTTGTGCTGGTGGCATCCAGTGACAATGGCAGCAGACAATGACTGCACCAGCTGCTTCCAGGATCCAGGAAGTGTGATGGCCACACCTCTTCTTGCTGCAGCACAGCTGGATACTGTGCCAGGCTGCACTGAAGCAGGAAGTGCAGCCATTCTGCTTCCAGGGCCTATGCAGAGAAGGTAAGTGCGGGTCCACACAGGAGTGCAGTGTGATCATAGGGAAAATCCATCAATGATTTGCGGTGTGATCATGCTGCCTGGGTATAGGAGAAGGATGGGACAGGGATGACATCGTGCATAAGTATCTTCCCAGCCCAGTCCTTCTCCTGTCCCCATGGCAGATTGGATGCGTAAAATGGAAAGGGCCCTGGTTTGAGAGGTTCAAACCAGGGTTTCCTGACCATGCTTCCTGCCACACTCATATGGTATTTCCCATCTCTTGGACAATTTATGTTCAAGAAACCAATACTGAGTATCCTTTCCCAGCTTTGGGACTTCACAGATCTCGCCTCTTGGACAGGCTAGCTCTATGCCACTTTTTCCCTATCTGGCTCAGAGAACTTATGGGAAAGGGCTCACATTAATGGCACTGGCTTGTTTCTCAGGTAAAACTGTCCCTCTACATTGGTGGGTTTCACTTTCACAGATTGGATTGTTTGCAAGTTTCCAACTACTGCCCCTCCTGGTGCTTCCCTTCCAGAGGAACCTTCCTTCTCAACAGCTCCAATCAGGCCATGCAGCCATTTAAAAAGCCACCTCTGGTCTTCTTCCACCTCCATCAGTCACTGCCTGGACAGCTAAGGATGACTCACAGTCCAATTTCTCAGCACCACAAACCCTCTCCAGATGCCCCCCACACCCAAGGAAGGAGATGGGCAAAACAGAGGAAATATGGGCCTACCTTCCCAACCCATCCCTTTTCCCTCTTCTTTCCCTGACCTACTTTGAACCTTTGGCACCTGCTCTGTCCACTTTCCCTCAGCCTCCTTCCTACACACACACACACACACACACTTTGATATTTGCATTTTTCCCCACTTTTGTGGGGGTCCTGTGCCCCTAGCCCTAAGAAATACAGAAGGATAACTGTATTCTTTAGCAAAACAATTTTTCTCTTATATGGACATGCACTTTTAATTGTTTTAATTTCTAAAATGCAGACACAAAATGGCAAGTTATTATTGTCACTGAGACGTCATAACGGATTTCAGTCTAGATTCAGTTGTCAGTCCTAATTACAGTAGAACCATTGAATTCATGGAATGATAAATCTTTGGGCCTTTCCACTCTACACTGTTACAGTGCTATTATTCCACTTTCAACATCCTATGGAATCCAGGGGTTTGCAGTTTAGGGAGGGGCATTTAGAATTCTCAGCCAGAGAGCTCTTTGGACTCAGTAAACTACAAACCTCAGAATTCCATAAGATGTTAAAAGTGGAATAATAGCACTATAACAGTGTGGGGCAGAAAGGCCCATAGAGTCAACCTTTTATTGATCTAGCTACTTTGTAGGAACATCCATAGAACTTACCTCAAGAACTATAACTATTTTTCTTAAGAATTCTCAAAGAATTCTCCTTGAGTGGAAAATTCTCTCAGTAAAATACAGTTCCCAAGATTTTTTGCAAAACTCCATGACAAGGTAGTTTTTCAAGTTTTTTCTTTAAATGACATCAAGTGATTGATAAACCCTTAAAAAAAGCTGAGGGATTTTCTTAGGCTCAAATTATATGTCTCCGGGCAACTACATTGCAGACTCATGTTAGTAATGGACAGGGCTCAACCAACAGTTTGTGGGTCAGAGACCTCAAGAGGGCAGAGTCACCTCCACTGTGAGTTTGTTGCACCCTGAGAAACTTGGGTAGACTCCATTCACACACACACACACAAAACAAAACACATGATTCATCTGTACGCATTAACTCAGAGATCTTAGCCTAAAGTTCCCAACCCATCAGTGGGTCCATGAATGGGCTTGGGAGATCCATGAACCAGGTTCAAAACTGGATTTGTTTTCTTTGAGTTTTCTTCCCTGTTACTTTGAAAATTGTGTTATTTCTGGGGAGAGGATCCATGGGCTTTCATCAGATTTTCAAGGGGCCCTTGACCCCCCCACCAAGGAGTTAAGAGCCATTGCACTAACTCATCCTATTGACTCAATCCATTCACACACTGGTGAGTGAATAGAATCTACAAGAATTTCAAAGCGGTGGTTCAGCCCAAAGCCAGTTTCCCTGGACTCTCACCATTCCCAAACTCTTCCCCTCCCTTTAGGGTTTAGGGGAGTGTGAGGGGAGGCACAAATGGGGTGAAGCCTCCTCAGGCTAGATAGGGAGACATAGTGGACATTCCCCATCCTTGCTTCAAAAGGTCCAGCTGGGAGTGTGGGCAGCTGCCAACGGGATAGACCCCAGATGAAACACAGGGTCATAAATGGAGTGGATTATAAATAACTGTGGCAGGGAAAGGGCCATTTAGACGAATGTAATTGAGTAAAAATGGCCTCAAACTCATTCTGATCTAGTTTTATGTGCACAGTGAGCATATCTGACTTTCCTCAGCCACAGGAAATTTAAAAGCAGTTGTGGCTTCTGACCATTTCATTCAGTCTTGCAGGAGTTGGAACCCAATCAAGGAGGCTAGCTGACCTTAAGGGAACAAAGAAACTTCACTAAGCACAAAGAGGAAGATTATCTATTTAAATAACAATGGCGAGTGACAAAGAGAGACACTGACAGGACTACAAGTTGATTAAGATGGAGCTTTTCATTAATGGGCATATAGCAACTCTAATTGTTACAGAAACTATATTCAGCAGTTTTCCATCATTCTAATTCCATTTCAAGTGAGTTTAATCTAATTTACCCAATGACTAATTCTTGGCTTTGAATGAATTAGTGGATAAGCTACTCTCCTGCCCCCTTTTCAAAGGGACATGTGACCTCTCCATGTTGTCGCAAGAGAAACAGTTTTCAGAAGCTCTTTTATAAGTCACCTTTCCCCACAATTTTCATTCTAATTTTTTTTTTTTTAGAAAAGGCTATTTTTCTTCCCAGTTTTCTAAGGCCATTGTAGATAGAGTTAGCATTTGGGTTTAACCATAAGAGACTTAAGTCCTTTCTGCACCAAGCCTCGATATCACTTCATCCCAGCAGGATCCCAGCAGTGCCATTGCTTGGATGGGATCAGGGCCTGAATGCTCCCCACGACATCCAGCCGGCTGCCAGTGGATGGGTAGCATTAGAGATACTTGTCTTCCTTCCACAGTACAACATGAACGGTGAGTCCAGTGTGATTGTATGCACTAGTAAACTGCTGTAATGTTGAACTCAACATGTGTGTTCTGTGTCAGACAAAATGCCGAACAAATACAAGGGTTGGAACAGTCAGTTGTTGTTGCTATTGTAAAACAGCTGGGAATTAGAAATTTTTACTGATCTGTTTTACATTACTTAGGCCCTTTCCACACTTTACCTTCTTCTGGTGCTGGGATGCGGGGATCGCACGAGCAGCCTCCGGTGAGAGGTTCTCGCATCCGGGGTCCTTCGGCTTTGCACGAGCTGCCTGCTAGTGTAAGAACCCCACCTCTTCCTTCCACAGCGCAGCCTGGGAGTTTCCCAGCCTGCGCTGGGGCAGGAAGTGTGACCGGCGTGGCTCCAGAGGCTCTGCACACCAGGTAAGTGCATGTGGGACCTGGGACCTGGTGTGATCATGGGTCACTGATAGGGAAAACCTGGCAATGATTTACTCAGTGATTGTGGGGACGGGAGGAGGACGGGACTGCAATGACATCGCGTGTAACCATCATCACGGCCCCATCCTTCTCCTGTCCCCATTGCAGGATCACAATGTCTTGTGAAAAGGGCAAGGTGGTTACAGGTTTTACACCGTTCTATAAAAATTTAGACATACAAAGCTGTGATTGGGGAGGATCATAAATCTCACATCATCACACCATTCTAGATGTTTCCCAGGCCCACAGTTGTTTACACATCTTTCATCCTTGAGGCTGGAACATGTTCCTGCCTTCTTATCTTTGAGAATTTCCTGTTCTCACAGCACCTTTTGATACTTTTCTTTCCTCCCTCTCATCTACTCCCCCTTGACCAGATACATTGTATCAGTGAGCAATAAAGCAATTAAACATTTGATACCCTAAGATGCACAAACAAGCTTGAAATAGATGCATAGCTGCAATCAACAATTGGCAATTGATGCTTTGTAGTACTCTAGCTGATTCTAGCAACGTGTAAGCTAGGTGCCTGATCTATTATAATACACATCCTAATACAGATTCAGCAAATACTTATGACATGAGCATACTTATGACATGACATGACATCATCCTGACAATGATCTGCACAAGAAACTCTACTGGGGGGGGGGTTCAGACACTGAACAGATCGAATTTACTAACTGATCTCAGATATCAAGCTCTTTGCCATCCTGATGTCTATGAATTTATTCTTTCCATTTACTTTTGTGTTCTTTTACCATATTCAATAAAGAATAAACTTTTCTGGGGGAAAAAAGGTAAATGTATTTAGTTCCATGCTCCATTTAGTCATAGTTCCGTGCCTTGAGCAGTCTGTTAGTTACTATTATAATCACTTAAAAAAACAAACAAACCACACACACAATTATTTCCATTTTCATGAGAAGCTAAAAGCCACATTCTTTTCTATTGTCTTTCTTGCTGTTGCTAAAACTGGCACAACCACTTTCAGGACCTGACTGATTTGACACCAACTCTCACATCTACTTGATTTTAAATAATTTCAAGCTCTGGTTGAAAGAGAGTCCTTCATGTGATCAGAAGGCGTGTGCAATTGGGGCTCCTCCAAAAATAGATATGCCCATGAATATTCAGCTGAATGCATGCCGATCTCCCTCCCTCAATTCCTAGAGTGTGGAACCAGGGGTAAATGGCAGGGGTTAACATCAGCCCCACACCCTATTTCACTCATTCTCTGGACACACAGAGCCTAATTTCTGAAAGACGCTCTTTACCCCTTCAAAAACATAAATGGAAACCCATCTGAGAGTCCTTTGTGACCTCAAAGGCCCATTAGACACTTTTGCTGGAAGGATACTGGTAGCTAAAGAGACTTTTCCTTGAGTGTATCATTTTGAAAATGACTGCAAGTATTTACCTTGTTTCATTTCTTCAGGCTCACTTAAGTACAACACCAGAGGATGGTGAAAGCCTCTTTCAAGATTTCTATTAAAGTCCAAACTTCGGGAGGAAGTAATGACTGCATTCCAGTATACCACTGGCTTCTTATTTCACTGCAAAACACTCCCATTGGCTCTAATGATAGCGCAAGGAACATCATTAGCCATAACTGGGCATCTCACAACTCTGTGTTCCCTACCTTACTGTACCTTTGCAGGATCCTAACAGTTGCTAGCCAGTGCAGCAGGGACATAGCTGAAAGACAACCAAAAAAGGTGAAACAGCTCATTTATTTATTATTTCATGTCTTCAGTCCATTGCTAAAACATATTACAGGGGACCGGAGGCCTTCACTTTTGCAGCCTGATCTCCATTCTCATGTTTCCCTTCTCTTATTGTGGTTGGAACATGGCAGCTGCTGCCCCACCCAAGTGGAGATGCAATTCTTCACTAATTTCAGTCTTCCTTTTAAAACTATGCAATTTTCAAAGGATATTTTTAGATGGGACTTATCCTATGCAAAATTTGCATGTGATATTTTTGTACAGAAAACAGCATTTTAATATACAGTATGTTTTCCATATTAGTGGAGGACTCATTCTCAGACTTACTGTGGATAATGTGAAATGTGCTATTTTTTTTCAGTGATATGAATGATGAGCCAAGTATGCAACTTGAAGAGGAAGCTCTGAAACATGACAAAACTTTAGAATAATGAGATTTATTCCTTCCTTCCTTCCTTCCTTCCTTCCTTCCTTCCTTCCTTCCTTCCTTCCTTCCTTCTTTCATTCAGCTGGGGCTCTTAGAGCATCATCAGAGGGTCCCCCAGGCTTTGAAGGGGCTCAAGATGGTGGAGAAGGACCAGGATGGAGTTCACAAACTTATTTCTCAGGCCCAGAGAGATCTGGACAGGATTTGTGGGCAGGTGGCAGTTGCAAACAAGAAACATTAAATTGATTTTAAGTTTAAAAATAAAGTTCTTACAATCTGAGATTGTAAAGCATTAAAAACATAAACACTCAGTCCCGGTCCAGCCAAACCAGCTCTCCAGTCAGCTAACCCCACACCTCTGTGGGGAAGAAAGGAAATCAGGGACTCAGACCCCCAAACTCTCCCCTACAGAAGCAGACCCCACACAACTTTCTCTCTCAGGCCTAAGAAGCAAGACCCTGAAAAGACCAAGCCTTTCTTTTCCAAGCTGAGTACCCACAGGCAGGTGGGGCAGGGAACAGAGCTGCTCCATGCAATAAGGGAATGAAAGCCAGGTGAAAATGAGAGAGTAAGGCCCCACTGAAAGTCCCCTCACCCCTGCCACCACCCTTCCCTCAACTGGTGGCTCAACTTTGGCCTGTTTCTGGCTTTTCTTGGTCCTCTGGTAAGCTGAAGGACACCTTCTACTGCAGTGGTGCAAGGATGGCCAAGGAGGCAGCCAGATCCATGTCTGATTTTTCTCCGCATTGCCAGTGCTAAGTGAAGACTCATCTCAGGAGTCCATCTTGTGGGGCTGGTGAGCAAGTGTGTTTACAATTGCACTGCAATTTCATTTTTTTACAGCAATTCTAAACAACATTTTTATTCTGGAGTAAATCCCATTCAACTTACAGTGGGATCACTGCCCACTAAATATATTTAAGATTGCCTCAAAATGTAATTAAAAATGTTCTCCTAGCAGATCTAAGCAACATTCAGGGAGAGGTTCCATTGAACTTAAAAGGGGCTATCTGCTTACTACTATATTTCCTTTTATTACTTCAATTTATGTTTCAATTTATGTTTAATTTCAATTAAATTCGAAGTAATATTTTCAGACCACATTTCAATGTGGGTAAGTGAAATTGTGTATACTGGTACAGATATGGCAGACATATCGTATTTTCTATTTCTTACATATTATTTATTGTGCAAAAATGTTCTTTCCAAGTCAATAATGTTATAGTTGGGGACTTATCCTATGAAAAATTTGCACAAAATTTTCTGCACAGAAAACATTATTTTCTCTGAAGAAAATAATGTTTCCTCAGAGACTGTGCTATTTCCTGCACAGAAGATCCTGTTTTCTGTGTACACACACACACACACACACACAAAATGTGCAATTTTTACACAGAAACTGCACAAATCTTTGAAGAATCTTTGTAGGCTGTAATGATTCTTGTCAGTTCAGGATTCCCAGCACTTGAGAAAGATATTTTTCTAACTTTTTATAAAATTATTTTAAAATGTTCTTTCCATCCCTGTGGCCAGGGTGCATGTAATTTTAAGTAAAGTAGGGAATGACTTGCAGGGATCAAAAGACCTGGGCCCTTTCCACATGGCATTTGCCATGTGAAAGGGCACCTGGAACATCGTGCATGTGTGAGGAGCGATCTGCACAACACACTCACAACTGCGTGACGCTCCAGGGGCCAGCAGGCACCAATCACACGCCTTTTCATTTTCGCCTGGAAGCTGAAAATGGTGCACGATTGCACATTGCTCCCAGGCCCTGTGCGCACTTACCTGGTGTGCAGAGCCTCCGGAGCCATGCCGGTCATGCTTCCTGCCCCAGTGCAGCCTGGGAAACTCCCAGGCTGCACTGCAGAAGGAAGAGGCGGGGCTCTCACGCGAGCAGGCAGCTCATGCAGAGCTGAAGCAGCAAGGATGCAAGACCCTCTCTCTGGAGGCTGCTCATGAGATCCCTGCACCCCAGCGTCAGAAAAAGGTAAGGTGAGGAAAGGGCCCTGGAGAAGAGGTTGTTTTGGGAATCAGGATGTGGAAGTCACAAATTCTTCTCCAATCTCACCATATATAAAATGCAGCTTACAAAATATTAAAACCAATGTAGATTAAAATACATACAGAAAACCTCAGTAAATTGTATAAAGTTTATATTAATGCAATCAAACAACCTAGGGAATTAAAACCATTCATAAACCTATTAAAAATAGAAAATAAAATTCTGCAAGACAACACACTCTTAAAAAGCACATTGCAGTTAATTCTTAAAAGTCTGTTGGAATAGAAAAGATTTCACTTCCCATTGAGAGGACGGCAAAGAGACTCCTTAGGAAAGGAATCCCAAACTCTGGGAGCAGCCACCAAGAAGGCCTTTTCCTGTGTTCTCCCCAGATGTATCTGTAAGGTTGGTGGGTCAGAGAGAAGGGCTTCCTTAGAAAATCTCAAAACACAGAAGATCTCAAAATGCAGGCTCATAGGTAAGAATACACTCCGTCACATAACCTGGAGCTGAGTCCTGTAAGGCTTTATGTATCATAGCCAAGACTTTTCAACTGTCCTCAGAAACAGATTGGCAGCCAGTGGAGCTGATGCAAAAAAAAGAGTTGCATGCTCCTTGTTGCCAGCCCCATTTAACAATCTGGCTGCAGTTCTTTGGGCTAACTAAAATTTCTGAGCACTTTTCAAAAGCATCCCTGTAGAGCTCATTAGAGTAATCCAAAGAGGAAGAAATAGACACATCAACATTTGTTTAACATTTGTTTCACCTCCCTGTATCTTTGTTTGATGTACTCACATCTTTTGTTTCTTTTTACCTGTTGAGGTCAGGTATCCTCCTTCAAGAAATTGATCTCTTTATTCCATTTGACTGGGAAGGGAACATCCATGGGGTTCCAATCCTAATGATGGCTACTTGCATAACTCCACATGAGAGCCAGCTTTTAGGGGGTTTTGTAACCAAGTACAGGTCCCCTACTTTTGTCTATCATTTCTCCTATTACAAGATGGATTTTCTGAGGCAATAAATATAGGTTTTCTTTTCCTTCACAAAAGCATCCTGTCTCTACCACAAGCTCCCTAGCTCTACTGCAATCTGCTTAATTTGTTGTTCTGTGGGTTGAAGATGTTGCAGACTGACTGCAACTCTAAGGTGAACCTATCGTGGGGTTTTTCGGGGCTAAGAATGTGTGATGTGCGCAAGGTCACCCAATAGGTTTCCATGGCTGAATGGAGAATTGAACCCTTGGCCCTTTTCGCATGGCATTTTCGATGTGAAAGGGCCCCTTGAGCATCGCACAAATGTGAGGAGCGGTCCACATGATGCATTCACATTTGCGCGATGCTCCAGGGCCTGACAGGGACTGCTCACTCACTTTTTTCATTTTTGGCTTTAAGCCAAAAATGGTGCACAGTTCTGCATTGCTCC
The DNA here is from genome assembly GCA_948474755.1 of Ctenosaura bakeri. Classification (NCBI taxonomy): domain Eukaryota; kingdom Metazoa; phylum Chordata; class Lepidosauria; order Squamata; family Iguanidae; genus Ctenosaura; species Ctenosaura bakeri. The sequence goes on from CAOLHI010000388.1 coordinate 447,268, forward strand.
GGTGCCCTGCGTGCACTTACCTTGCATGTGGAGCATCGGGAGCTGGGCCAGTCGCGCTTCCTCTCTCAGTGCAGCCTGGGAAGGTCCCAGGCTGCACTACAAAATGAAGAAGCAGGGCTCTTACGTGAGCAGGAAGCTCGTGAGGAGCTGAAGAAACCTGGATGCGAGGGCCTCTCACAAGAGGCTGCTCCTGTGAGCACCACACCCCAGCGCCGAGAAAAGGTGAGTTGTACAAAAGGCCCTGGTCTCCAGGTTCCTAGTCTAATGCTTAAATCACTGTACTGTGCTGGCTCTCACTCTGGCCATTTCTACATCCTATGGAATCCTGGGCTTTGCAGTTTAGGGAGGGGCATTTAGAATTCTCAGCCAGAGAGCTCTTTGGCCTCAGTAAACTACAAATCCCAGAATTCCACAGGATGTTGAAAGTGGAATAATAGCACTATAACAGCATAGTGCAGAAATGGCCTCTGCTTAATACAGCTATCAAATATTCCTAATAAGGAGAAAACTGATAAAGAATTTCTCAATCATTACTTGCGAAAATCCCTTTTAATGAATTGGCAAAGATTTAAGAGAAAATATTACAAACAAATTCCCCTATGGATATCCACCCATGATGCTTTTTTTGGATCACGACGAGAGCCTCTGGAGAAGATAATAAGATATAAAGATTTACTAGTCAAGACAGCCAACTCTGGAATCAGAATAAAAACTAGAGAAGAAATAGAAAATGAAGGTTTCAAATGCGGCTGGTTCCTATATAGGCAGCTTCAAGAAAGATTCAAGATAGATATGAAGTTGGAAGGTTATGACTTGAATAAAGAAGATAAAATATTTGAAAAAATTATTTTTTCAGAGCAAAACCATATGACCTCCAAAATGTATCAACTTTTGTTGGAAAGAGAACTCGAATCAGAACAAATTAAAACATCTATGATTACCTGGGCACAGAACATTGGCCATGAAATACAGTTGGAGCATTGGGAAAAGAGTTGGCGGGACACTCAGAAATTTACTGTTGCCCAAAATTTGAAGGAAAATTACCTTCAGATGTTTCATAGATGGCATCTAGACCCAGTTAGAATAAATAAAATATACAAAACAAAAGACATAAAATGTTGGAAGTGTGATCACGAAAATGGTACGTTTTATCATGTTTGGTGGACGTGTGACAAGGTGAAAAAGTACTGGAAAGAAATTCAAACATTGATTTCGAAGGCCTTAAAAATTAACATCCCATTACTACCAGAAATTTTTCTATTAAATATCCTACAGAAGATAGATACAGAGAAAAGAAAGAAATTTTGGAGAATATTATTATACATGATAACAGCAGCTAGACTTCTTTATGCCAGCAAATGGAAAAATGCACACACTCCTCTAATCTGTGAATGGAAAATAAAAGTGATGGAATATCGAGAAATGGACAGATTAGTAATGAAACTTCAGGATAGAAATCAAGCTATCAATGAACAAGAGTGGAAGCAAGTAGAGGAATTTTTGCTCCCAAAATAAGATAAATTTAACAAAAGTGATTTTGTTATGGCACGGACGTTTGATGATTACAAAAATGACATGAGACAATACTTTAAGAGGCGAGGAAGCTGTTAATTATTAATAGAAATTAAAGAGAAACCTGATTTTATGCATTTAGATTAGATTTACCTTGGAGTAAGTAAGGAAGTGATAAGAAGAAAGAGGAGGGCGAGAGGGAAATATACAGATCTTAAATAAATTTGATTATGAAAATGGGCAATAGGAGCAGAGGTCTGTATATTAATATGTGCTTACTTTTTTATGGAAAAATATGCTTGGAAAAAAAAATGCAAACATGGTAATCGATTATGGAAATGAATGTTTTATTTTTCTTAATTTAATAAAATTATAAAAAAAAATACAGCTATCAAATATTCCTACAATAATCAGGGTATGTATCACTGTTGGTGATATGGGATGAACCAGAAATTCCTTTAAGCACCATCATAATAATAAAAAGAATGCTCAAGTGAGCTGTTACACAGGCTCTTTTGAGCATTGCAGTTATTTTGGGTATTGCAGCTTACAAAATATTAAAATCAGTGCAGATTAAAATACCTGCCAAAGCCCTTAGTAAAATGTATAAAGGTTATATTAAAATGCAATTGAACAACTGGAGGAATTTAAACCATTCATAAATGCTAGGGATGGGACGAATCCAGAATTTCCCGAATCCAAATCCGGATCCGAATCCCTGGAAGGTTCTGGAAATCCATGAATCTCACAAATCTTGAATCTTTTGAATCCTTTTTTAAAAAAGAATTTAAAAAGCAAGGGAAAGAAGGATAATCTTGGGCAAGACACACTGTCTCAGCCTTAGCAAAAGCCTAAGCAAAGGCAAACCTCCTTCTGAAGAAATCTGGCCAGGACAATTGTCATAGTTTTGCCTCAGGATCTCCCCAGATTGAAAATGGCATGAAGGCCGTTTCTACACAGGCAGGAAAATGTGGATTAATCCCACATTTACCTGCCTGTGTAAACAGGGCCACCTATTACAGTACAGAGATAATCCAGGTCAAAACTAGATTTTCTTTGCATAGTTCCTTATGGCATTCTAGGGTTTGTAGTTTGATGACGCACTAGCACACTTTGGCAGAGAAGGCTGTGACCCCTTGTAAAACTACAAACCCAGAATTGTGATTGAAAGAGCTTTGCAAGGGAGTGATCCAAAGAGATGTTCAGCTGTCCTTGAAATCTCAAGAAGACTGCACCTTCCAGTCAAGTCTCAAGTCCTGCAACAAGGAAGGCACTTAAAACACACAAACAGCCTCTAGTCCAATCTCAGTTCTGCACCCTGCAGTCTCAAGAGCCAAGTCTCAAGTCCGGCAACAAAGAAAGCACTTACACACACACACACACACGCCTCTAGTCAATTGTCTACCCTCAAGTCCTGCAAGGGACACTCAAGTCAAATCTCTAGGCCTGTCTCAACAATTTCCAATCCCTACCTTCCAGTCTCAAATAAAAAAATAATACAGATTAATGCATGCTCAATAAATGATTCTGGAGGCAGCTACTGTTCACCTTGTTTGTTGTAGGCAACACACACACACTCCTCTTATAGAATCAGCTAGAGTAGAATCCCATTCTTTCCCAGCTCAGGTTTCTTGGCGTTCATTGTTTACCACAGACATGCTGCTGCAACACAAGACCAAAAGTCTATGTTTCTCTAGCAATCCTTTGCTACCTTTCCAATGGCAATGCTGCTTATAAACTTGCAGCTAGACAGAGGAAAAAGAGGAACAGGGGTTGAGAAGCATAAAAATACTTTCTAAGAGGCAGCTTCAAAATGGATTAACTGAAGTATTCATGTATTTAAGACACAGAAACTCAGGCCTTTTGCACACCTTACCTTTTTCCAGTGCTGGGGTGCAGGGATAGTGCGAGAGGTTCTCGCGTCCCTGCTGCTTCAGCTCTGCACGAGCTGCCTGCTCACGTGAGAGCCCCACCTCTTCCTTCTGCAGTGCAGCCTGGGAGTTTCCCAGGTTGTGCTGGGGCAGAAAGTGTGACGGGCGCAGCTCCAGAGGCTCTGCACACTAGGTAAGTGTGCACGGGGCCCGGGAGCAATGTGCGATCACGCACCATTTTTGGCTTCTAGCTGAAAATGAAAAGGTGCTCAGTAGGCACCTGCCAGCCCCTGGAGCATTGCGCAATTGTGAGTGCATTGTGCAATTGCTCCTCACAAACGCGTGATGCTCCAGGTGCCCTTTCACAAGGCAAATGCTGTGCGGAAAGGGCCTAATAGAGGAAGTGGCATCATGACAATCTTAGTCCCAGAATTGACCAAAGAAAGCTGGTGAAGGGGGAAAGTATGTCTGGCATGGCTTGCATGGAACCCCTGAACCCCTTTTTGCAGTCTTTGGAACCCCCTGGAACATTCCCACAAGCTTCTAGACCCCCCCACAAACTCATTTTTGCTCCCCTGTTCCTCACCCCCCAACCCCTATCACAAAATTACCTTGCAGAGAAAGGCAACAGCAAGGAGAGGCAGCACTAGGGGCACAGGCAGCAGGAGAGAGAAATGGTGGCCTCCAGGGCGTGTGAGGCTTTATGCCGGTCTGCCGGCCAATCACTCAAGCCCACGTTGGGTGGGGAAACACATGAGGAGCGGGATCCCATTCTGGTCCTGTGTTTTCAGGCGTCCTGGTCTCTCAAGTTTTCAGGTGTCCTGGTCTCCCAGGTTTTCAGGTGTCCCAAACTGTTTGAGTGGCAGATTTGAAAGATTCCGTTTGCCTATTTTGACACAGGGATTTGGATTCCTGAATCTCGAATCCCTGCCAAAGATTCGAGGACTTGAGGATTCAAGGATTTGGTTGGCCCATCCCTAATAAAAGCATTAAAAGCAAAAGCTAATACACAAAGCTGTTTCCCACAATGGCCCATCATATGCCATTGGGAATCCTGTAAGCAGGACAGGAGAGTGGTAATCTCTTCCACTCTTTCCCAGGATGGGTATTTAGAAGTCTTCTGGAGGTGGCACATAACCATCATGGCTAACTGCCATATATATTCATGTATGAATTGACCTCATATCTAAGTTGAGGGTTGGGGCGCCAACATTATGTATTTTGGTATAGCCTGTGGATAAGTTGAAGGTCATTCTATGGAGAGAAGAAAACACTAGTGCCATCTTGGAGAGCTAGCCACTTGTTACCATTGCTGCCATTTTCCCACCAAGGCATTCAAAAAGGCTTTTCACAACTCTACTCAGAGAAGGGATGGTTCTTTTTTGAGTTAAAGTTTAGGTCTCATATGAACTCTTACCCAAAAAAGGAACCACCCCTCCTCTGAGTGGCTAAAAATGAGAGCTTAGTCCATCCCAGGACAATCTAAAAGAAGCACCACCCCCCTCTACTCTCTTGGTGCCCATTTGAGACGAAGCACCAAAGAGCCACTCCTGCTGCCGTTTTCCTGCCCAGGCATTCAAAAAGGCTAGAAGTAGCACTACAGTGGAGAAAGTAGAGAAGGTAGGAGCTTCCTTTAGGTTCTCCTGGAATGAACTAAGCTCTCACCTTTCACTACTCCACTCAGAGAAGGGGATGGTTCCTTTTTTTTTATAAGAGTTAAGGTACAGTACTTACATTGACTTGTCAATAAGGTCACCCAGGATTTTGGGGCTGATTTTTTAACTAAAATTTCTAGACTTATACACCAGTACATACAATAAGCACCATGATAGTTGTATCTTCCATCTTGCTAAATATCCTTACCATTTCAATAGGAGAGGTGCCTCCATGATATTATAGACCCTATCCACACTTTACCTTTTCCTGAAGTTGTCCGGTAGGGATCCCAGTAGCTGCTCTGTTGGGAGGGGAGTGCCGTGGGAGCACTCCCTTCCGCACCAGTTGGCTCCCTGTGGAAGGGAGTGTGATGGTGATGGCCACGCCTCTTCCTTCCTCAGTTCAGCTGGGTACTTTCCCTGGCTGCAGTGAGGCAGGGAGCACAGCCATTGTGCTTCTGTAGCTTCCACAGGATGGTGGCACGACCGCATGTCATTGACAGGGAAAAGCCATTAATGATTTAATCCACAATCGCACCACCTGGGGACAGGAAAAGGATGGGACTCTGACAATGCTATGCAGAAACATCATTGTGGTCCCATCCTTCTTCCACACCCATTGCAGGATGGGAGGGTGGTACGGAAAGGGCCATAGTCTTGGCAACCTGGAGTCAACATGGGATTCATTGCCCTATAGAATTTGTGAGGTTTTCTGTTCTGGGCATGAAGAGTATCCTAGATCCAGCTGCTTGGTCCATTTTATCCTGAGAGTTCCTGTATGTGGGAACAAGTTCTGTACCTCTTTATCTAGGAATCTTCCATATTGGCATTTTCATATAATAAATGACACTGCTTCAACCTTAACAAACGCCTGGCCCCTGAAAGCTTGTGATGACATTCTTTGAAAGTGAGCCTTGTAGCTGCAAATATCAATTCACTTCCAATAATTATGAATCAGGAGCTGTCTCCTTGGTGTATGTCGAACATTCATATACATGTGATTTAATTTACGGAAAGCTTTAAGAAAGTCAATACCTAACAGGCAGAAGAACATAAAGGTTGCCTTCCAGGAGGCCTCCATTTCATTAAGAGTCTGCTAGATAAGATTGACATTTTTAAAACTCCTGGCAATACCCTAGCAGTAATTTCTCACATTACAGCTTGTCATACAGAAAGCTGACTCTCCATCACAATTTTTGCTACCCCGCCCACCAATACCATCAGTGCCACAGCCGTGGGTTATTTACTGCATTGCCATGTGATCTGAGGAAGGTGTGGGAGAGATTAGATAGGTTTTCATATGAGACAGAAAGTGAGGAATGTGAGAGACACCGTGAGGCCCATCAACTTTAATGGTTGTGTTTGTCTTTTTAAAGGATGAGACAAAAGTTGGAATAGATACATCTTCCAGTGGCTATAAAGAAGCTTGTGTGAAAACATGTCTGAGAAATATCACCAGTTCTTGTCTGAGGTGTCACTTCCTCAGATGTTTTCTGAGAAATAAACTCCTCAAATTTTAGTCACTACAATTTTTAGGCAGGGATAGACAATCATCCTTCTACCTGGAAAGAGGATACAACACAAAACTGTTGGAATAAAAATGGCCACAAGAGAGTCAGTGTTTAAACTTCTGAGTGCTGGGATACAACTCTGAAGACCAGAATTTGAATCCACCCTTAGCCATGGGAAACTTCTCAGCTACCTTGGTCAAGTCTCTCTTTCCCTCCGTTTCAGATTGTGATCAGTTTTGATGACCTTAGGGTCATCATAAATAGGAAACAACGAGAAGACACACACAACAGCAATCCTTCCCTAATGTCAGTAAACTCCATGACAGGTTCATCTTCGGGTTGCCATAAGTCGGAAAGGACTTGAAGGCACACACCAACAAATATGGCCACAACTTTATTAGCAAACAGGAATTTGATGCAATGCGTCAAATATGATCTGTGGAAACTCCATTCTGCTTGGGCCTGGTTGAGCTGAACCTCATTGGGGTAATAACTTCCTGGTTCAGACCCATGAAGGATGTTCTTACAATTCATTGTCTGTTTCTCAAGAAGAAAAAAATGGGAGCAGACCCCCCCCCAGTGGTTCTGGTTAGCACTCTGAAAAAGAGGTTCAAGCCTGAGGCAAGGAATTGCCTCACTTTATCCGTCAACCTGGCAGGCAGTGGGAGGTATGCAGACAAGGTTCTTTCACCTTTCAGTGTCTCAGGGAATATCTCATAGATACGTACTAGCTGAATGCCTGCATCCTGCCAGCTGAGACAGCAAAATGCAAAGAACCACAAATAGGGACCAAAAAATTCTACACAGCATGAAATAGATGGGAAAAAATGTCCATGTGCTAATGGTCATAGGAAAGAAAAGTCCTATTCAGACCAAATAGGCAACCAGCAGCATCCCATGCTGCAGAGAGAGTGGGTAGAGGTCAGCTCAATGGGAAACAGGCCTGCTCAGCCTAAAAAGGGGGAGACTGGATTGGCATACCACCAGCGGCAGAGTTTGGAGTGCATAGAGGGGGTGGGGGGGCGTAGTCATGGTGTGCAGAAGCGTGGCCATGGTGCATGGGGGGTGGTTGCAGCATGTGGGAGCACGTACAGGGCATGCGGGGGCATGGTTATGAGCCAGGGTACCCAAAAAACATTGTCCCCCAGGGCTAACTGCCCCTATTGCCCCCCCTGTCCCTATGCGACTGCACACCACGAAATGTCTTCAACATTCCTTATTGAGTTTCCAGCCAGTTAGAGGGCAAAAGCATTCCTGGCTAAGTGCTGGAGAAGTGCAAATCCCTTCTCCTTACACTTGGAGGCCTCCTTCAGTGAAATTAACTGGGCTTCATTCTAAGCTTTTTTCCCTACTCGACAAGAAGCCAAAGGGCAAATACTGAGGTGATGTCTCTCTCTGATCCACCCAGCACCTTGATCATATAGTGCATTATCAAAAGTGATAAAGACAGCTGCACAGGGACATTGCTTGAAGATATCTTGACATAATGAACCAAATCAGAATTGAGGAAATGTATGTAATGGGGAAAGACACCACAAATTCTGGTGATGGAAGGTAGTACTCTCTAGGTTTCAGTGACCCCCGAGGCCACGGTGCAAAACTGGATGTAGTTGACCATGCCCACAGCAACACAGTTGAATCCAGAACAGCTAGACCTCTTTTCCCCTCTAAGAAATTTTAGCTATACACATCTTCATACATCCCTTCTCCTTGGTCATGGACGAAGCTTTCCTGAAGTGGGTCCCAATAATATATCCTTACCCTTGCATTAATACTATGAAGACAGAAAGGTAACAGCAATCATTTTAGTTTTCTATGTATTTTTCATGTATTTGTTTTGAGATATACACTTATTTCTGATTAACATCAGAAACTGACAACTGCATAAATGTGCAATTTGTATTGCACATTTTATTTTCAGACTGCACGAAAAGTGTCCGGTTGTATATTAGAATAATTCCCAAGATTAATTTCTCTCAACCTGATGGCCACAAAATGGAAGACAGTGTAATATGCTGCTTCAGAGTGTGGTGGAGCCTCCTCCTCTGGAGTTTTTTAAATAAGAGGTTGGATGGCCATCTGTTGGGAATGCTTTGATTGTGTATTCCTGCATGGCAGGGGTCTGTTGAGGTCTGTTCAACCTCTATGTGTTACTATGTTTCAGGCCTACCCGGTGATAGCACTAGATATCGTTTTTGATATCAAATCCATTTGGCCTCCCTCTGCCACCCCGCTCCACGTGTTTGCGAGGCCTCCAGACAAGCACGTAAACAGGCGCGGCTGTTAAGTGTTGGACATTCCATTCTCCACCTAAGCAGGCAGAACAGAGCCACTCCGTTGCTTCAGGGACCTCCCTGCAAACACTTCTTGCTTAAGCCCGACTCTAAACAAAGACACCCGACCTCGAGCCGATAGTCTGACAATGCCAAGCTATTTGCATACTGGCTATACCATTGTTAAACCTGCGCTAAGCCGATCGTGTTAAACTTGACCTTTCCCAAAGCTTTGTCCCGCTCCAAACTTGCATTGTTCTCACTGAGTATGGCATGGCCTGAAGGCACAATTTACCCTATAAAAACTCCCCGATTCCGAGAGCATCTCGGATCACTCGCCCCAGTGGGATCGCTTGCCCCATTGGATTGCTCTGGACTTCTACCCCGCCTTGCTGTCGTTTTGTCTGACGAGCTCCCCTCAGCGACTGCGCTGAGCTTTCTTCCCTAACATCCTCCAGTTTCTTCAGGACTATGAGAAAAGGTGTCGTATCACCCATTTCCCCCCAAAATTCTCATTTTTAATTCCTTAATTAGCTGCGTGTTTGTGGTGTCTTTACTGTTTGTTTGTCTTTTAATAAAAACATCATTTTTGTTATTTTACAAAATAACTGACTGCTTAACTGATCTGACCCCGGGGACATTGGGTTACAAGATCCCTGCTAAGTTACCCTGCTTCTTGCTAGCTTAAGAGAGTGCTCCAGTTAATTCCCCCAACTTGTGCTTGTGTTTGGTTATTTGGGTGCCCCTCCTGGGACCCCCAGAGAACAGGGTAATACATGATTCAATGAAATGTGTCAGACTGCAATCTTCTTTGACCTCAGCATGGACAATTGTTAGCGATGACAGGAGTTATAGGCCGGCCCCTCCCGAAACTGCAAACCCCAGGATTCCATAGGATGTTGAAAGTGGAATCATAGCGCTACAACAGGCTAGTGCGGAAATAGCCATAGTCCAAAGCTTCAGGAAGGTATCAGTCGGATAATGCCTGGTGTCAAAAGTCCAAAACCGGATGGACTGATGGTCTCATTCAATATAAGGCAGGTTCCTAAAAAGCTAAGTCAAAAATTATATTCAGTCCAGCTTTATTGCAGTGGGGGAGGAGAGTTGTTTTGTTTTATAAAAACTGCCTTATCAGGTTTTAAAAAGTAACAGTGGATGAATGACCAGGATTTTCCCTTTCTTTACTTAAAAAAACAATAAATAAATAAATCTCTTTGCAGCTGCTCATACAAGAAAGATGCAGTTCCTTGACAAGAATTCTTTTGCATTAAAATAGACAATCTAAAATCTGCATTTTAAACACATTGACTAGAATCCTGAAGCTGCAGAACATTTTTGTCCAATGCAAAACAGCCACGATCAATTGAAGGCTGCAGAAGTGGAGTTGCGCATTTGGTGCCATCATGCACTGCTAGGCACCTTGCAAAAGGATTCCTTTTCACCACCCCCTTCCCAAAACTGGAGATCATTTTTTAAAAGTTCACTCCAAATAACCCAAAAGAACCCTCAAACGTTTCTGTGGGTTGCTGCTGTCCAGTTCTCTGCATTTGGGGAATGGGAGTTGTCCCATTTCAGCCCTGAACTGTTTTTTTTTTTCCCCCCAAACAGAAAGTAACCATACAGTCACATCCTGTTTGGAAATAAGGACTATGTGGTCCGGAAGATAGGAAGGTGTAGAAAGTCTCCCAGACACAACTAAATGGCCCATAGTACTCCTGATGCCATGGGGAGCTTGCTTTTTGGAGGGAGAATAAGTAATTTTTACCCACTCCCATTTGGGGGTGGATTTAAATAGAAGGGGTGTAGCCTTCCAAGAGTCCAATGCAGTCATTTCTATTCCCAACAGTTGCCTACTGCATCTTACCAAATGAAATCATTGAACACCATTAGCCATGGTGTCTAAATAGAACTTGCATTTCACTGGGTTTTGAGTATCTGATGCTGCAGCAAAGCACCTAAGAATCAGCTGAAATTCAAACCCACTTCTCCATATTGTTTCATCCACTTATGAAAATAGTGGTGATGGAGATTTTGAGTCTATGTTGCTGCTTACTTACTTTAGTCTATAAGGTAGCCATTTTTCCTTGCTTTTAAAACATTTTTTTTTTTTAAAATCCACCTATTTCACAAGAGCAGAAGATTTCCTTTGTAGTTTTTTTACCAGCTGCCCTTCCTGCTTTGGGGACTGTAACTCTCCTCCTTCTCCTCCTCCTCCTCCATTTAATTTATAATTCTCCTTTTACTCATAAGAGCTCAGGGCAACTAGCTATACAAAAACACAGTTAAATTCAGAAATTCCAAGTGTCTAAAATCAAAAAAGGAGCCACCATTGCGTAGTGGTTGGAGTATTGGACTAGGATTTTGGGAGACCAGATTTCAAATCCCCTCTTAGCGGTGGAAAGCCGATGGGGAATCTTGGGTTAGTCACACTCTCTCAGCTGCAGAAGAAGGCAATGACAAATCTCTTTTGGAGAAATCTTGCTAAAGTTCACCTTAGGGTTGTCATAGGTCAGAAAGGACACGAAGGCACAAAACGAGAACAAAACCAAAACTGGCATATGTCTGAAATAATTACAAATGCCTCCTAAAACACTGAAATGAATGGAAGCAATACAAACAAGCAGCAGTAAGGGACAGGTCAAAACATAGTTTGCTCCTCAAAAGCTTGTACCGATGGAAGTGTTTTTAATGACCGTCTCAGTGATGAGAGTGTGGTAGATCATTCCCAAGGCATTTAAGAAAGCATGGCTGTGGTATTGCTGCCACTCACATTGTTTGGCCTGCCTTGTCCCATTTTCCACTACCAGTTCTCAGGTGTTGCAGAGGCAACTGTGTTACCCTGAAATTGGGGGTCCCACGAGGGGTGCCCGGCTCTGCCAATTAAAATACCAAAGATGAGGAAATTAGAACTCAGAGCACTGGTTTTGTTAGCGAGAGGCAGGGTAACGTAGCGAGATCTTTTACCCTATGTATACAGCATCAGGTTAGAGAGTGGCTAGACAAGGTTTTAAAATAATGAACACTTCTTTATTAACAGGAACACACAGAAGACAAACACAAACTAACTAACTGGAAAAGAAAAGAGTTGTAAGGGAGGGCAATACAACCTGTTCCATAGTCCTGGGGAGAGGTTGGAGGTTCGGGGAAGAAAGCTCAGCGTGGGGCACTGAGGGGAGTCCTTTAAACACACCAACGACAGGGTGGGATGGCAGTCGAAGGTGATCCGAGGATCGGTTAGAAATGAAGGGTTTTTATAGGGAAGATCGTGCCTTTCGGCTATGGCAGTCCCAAAGGAGAACAAAAGAGGTTTCGGTGCTGGACAAAAGGATTTGGTGAGGTCAGGTTTAGCGTGACGGGATTTGCATGTAGAAACAATACCTTTGGCTGAGACGTTGATGGCCCAACCCACAAGAGTGATTTGACTGAGAGTCATGTGGCTATTGAGGAGTCTGTGGCGGGAAGTTCCCTAAAGCTTCGGGAGAGTTTTGGGTTGCTGGCTACAAAGAGAAATGGAATGTAAACCATTAACGGCCGCTCTCTGTCCGTGCTTATCCGGAGAACTTTGCGAACACGTCAGATGAGGTAATCGCAACCAGTCCAGCTAAGGCCAAATTAAATGATATCAAAAGGATATCTGGGGGTCCTCACCAGGGGTGCCATAGCGGAAATAACAACTGGTCATGAGATGGATGGGTGGAGACTGGGAGTGTTTTTGATAGAAAGGTGACCATCGAGATTACAGGTGGACCTGGGGTTTGGAAAACAAAACAAATAAGCATCTAGCCCCCAAAGCTCTCCACTCCAAACGCAAAACATACAGGAATGCACACTCAGGAGTTCACTTGAGGCAATGACATCATCTAGAATATTTCACATGTACATGTCCTGTTAGTTTGCCCTTTAAATTCGGAGTGGTAGGGCTTCTTTTTGATTCTATTAAGAAACAAGATGGATGTCAAGGTGATTTAAACTGGCAACGAATGAGTTCTTTCAGGCCACCAATTTTAACTAGGCTTACCATTGATTAAATTTCACATATTTCCTGTGGCATGGTGCAAATTTCACCACTAAACAATGATAATATATTACAACACAGAACTCTATTTTCACAATTTTACCCAGAGGCTGTGACTGAAGCAGTGTAACATAATTTTCCAAGTGCAGAGTTAGGCACTGATTGTCTTACGTGACTGTTGTGTTGAGTAACAGCACTGCACAATGGAATGTACAACTGAATGTACAGCACTGGGCAAAAATGGCCATCTACTTCTGTAGGGAAATTAATACCATTTTGAATCTTCTACAGACCACTTGGAAGCTTTTTCCAAAATGCATCTTGGGATGATCTTTCTTTCTTTCTTTCTTTCAACAGCTTCCATTTTCTTACAATTTCCATTTTGGTGGCAAAACTTAGACCCTTTCCGCAACTCACCCATTTTCAGCGCTGGTGTGTGGTGCTCGCGTGAGCAGTCTCTGGAGAGAGACTCTCGCATCTGAGGTCCTTCGGCTCTGCATGAGCTTCCTGCTCACGTGAAAGCCCCACCTCTTCCTTTTTGCAGTGCAGCCTGGGACCTTCCCAGGCTGCTCTGAGACAGGAAGCGTGACTGGCCTGGTTCCTGAGGCTCCGCGTGCAAGGTAAGTGTGCGCAGGGGCCTGGAGTGATGCGCGACCACGCAGCATTTTTGGCTTCAAGCCAAAATGAAAAAATGCATGCGTGGTCCTTGTCAGGCCCTGGAGTGTCATGCAAATGTGAGTGCGTTATGTGGACCACTCCTCACATTTGTGTGATGCTCAAGGGGCCCTTTTGCATTGGAAATGCCATGCGAAAAGGGCCTTAGAATCAGAGCTGGAAGAGACCACAAGGGCCATCCAGTCCAACTCTATTCTGCCACACAGAAATACATGACCTTTGAGGTCTCTCCCCAAACTGCAAATCCCAGGATTTCATAGGATGTTGAAAGTGGAATAATAACACTATAACAGTGTAGTGCAGAAACTGCTACAATCAAAGCACTCTCCACAGATGGCCTTCCAGCCTCTGTTTAATAACCTCCAAAAAAAGGAGATGCCACCCCACTCTGAGGCATATTCTACTGTCAAACTGTTCTTAACATTAGGAAGTTCTTCCTAATGTTCTTCCTAACTTATAGATCCATGCATTTTCAATATGTCAGGGCAGCTGGTAAGGCAGGCTAATCTGTTTTTCCCTTTTCTGTTTTGCTCTTCACACATGCACAGTAGGTGATTCTGACAGCACTTGTTTACCTTGCCTGTTGTGTGTAAGCACATAGAGCTACAGCAGGATCACCTAGCGCTATCATTCCACTTTCAGCCTCCTGTGGGATTCTGAGGTTTGTAGTTTCCTGAGGCCAAAAGCTCTCTGGCTGAGAATTCTCAAAGGCCCCTCCCTAAACTGCAGACCCCAGAATTCCATAGGATGTTAAAAATGGAATAATCACACTATAACAGTGTAGTGCAGAAAGGCCCCTAGAGTAGAATCCCCATCTTTCCCAGGTCAAGCTTATTGCATTGTTTTCTATAGACACGCTGCTGCAACCCAACATGACAGTTTGTCTTTCTCCAGCCCTTCTTCACCATTCTTCCAATGCCAATGCTGAAAAAAACTTCCACTTAGACAGAAAACAAGAAAACAGATGATGATTGTCTGGGTTTCCATAAAAAACACTGCTGCCCAACTTACCAAGCAGCGATTTTGCAGCTCAGGATGGCAGCAAGCTGGCATGGCCTCCATGTGTTTCCTCAGTTGCATGGAAGCCTCTTCCACCTTCCTGATGAGCTATGCAGCCCACGCAGCCTCAGATGGGCTCTTATCCAGCAGCCAATGAATTTTAACCTCTGCTTTAACCTCATTGGCTGCTCCTTTCCCAGGCCAGAGTTGGCTGCAGTTTTCCCTCTGGTCTGAGTATTTAAGGAGGTCCTCCACAGGCAAGAGCTCACTTCGTCTTCAGACATTGCCCCACTCACTCTCCCTTTGTGTAATAGCTTGTCTTGTTTTGTTTTCATTGTCACAACTTGTGGGTGGTTGGCATGGGCCTTGAATCTATGATGCTGTTACCGATGCCTTAGGGCAGAGTATATTATGGTTTTCCTCTTTTGGATGCAAAGGGGCGGTGACCATTGTGCACAGCAGGGGAAGGTGCATGCTTTCCCTGAACTAAGAGGTGACTGGCTGGATCCCTTGCTGATCACCACAGAAGTTCTGGCAGTGGGGCTAGAGAGTTGTGGCTCACTGGTCAACAGGTGGGGTTGGCCAATGTCTAGATCCAGACCCATGCACATGCCAAGCCTGTAACTAAATAAAGTTGTGGCCAGTTTCTTACCAAAACTCTGTGAGTGTCTGTGTTTCTTCAGCGACAGATCTCATCCTTAAACATGCAAAGACTTTGGCCATTTCTGCACTTCACTGTTACAAGTGCTCTTATTGTACTTTCAACATCCTGTGGAATCTTGGGGTTTGTAGTTTAGGGAAGGGCATTTAGAATTCTCAGCCAGAGGGCACTTTAGCCTCAGTATACTATAAACCCCAGCATTCTATAGGATGCTGAAAGTGACATAATAGCACTATAACAATGTAGTGCAGAAATGGCCTTTGCAAAAGCAAGTTCCTTTGTCAGAGGCTTTGTTAACTGAGGTATGTCTGTATTCAGTTAAATAATGCATACCCTGCTTTTCCAATGATTTTCTTTTCCAGAGCTTCCAGTATGGAGACACACGTGTGTGCAAACACAACCCATAATCATAAAATTCCATATAAGGATCACATAAAATATTAAAAGCATACAGTAGCTTTAAAAAATAGTGAGGGTGAGGGGAGAGCAAACAATAAATGCAGCAGTCATAAAACAGCTTCCAGAATAAAGATAAATAAATCATACCAAAGATCTTTTCTCTCTCCCTTTCCTTTCCTCCTTACATATTTCTGCATGGAAGCCTCTTTCTGAGTAGTTACATTCCTAAATATTGCATCTTCTTTGACTCAAGGGCTGTTAAGTATCATCTATTTGTGTAAATATCTTGGTGAGATCCTTTGGTGCCAATGTAATTGATGACAGTATGAGTATTTGTGTTAGTACTCATGACAACCAGTGTTGTGTAGTGGTTTGCATGTTGGACATAGACATTTGGAGATGAAGGCTGGAATTCCTGCTTGGCCTCAGAAACCCACTGGATGACCTTGGGCAAGTCACATTCTCTCAGCCTCAAAGGACTGCAAAGAGAACTCCCTCCTGAATAGATCTTGCCAAGAAAACCCAATAGGGTCTCCATTAGTTGGAAATGACTTGAAGGTACACAACAACATTTTGTAGTAGTTTTCTTAGTCTTCTTTGCTCTTCAGTTGAAACTGATGCATGGAATTACACCTAATAGGTTTTCTGAATCAAAGCCAACATGAGTGGAGAGACTGAGCTTAGATTGTCTTTCAATTAATATTCTAGATTTTTTTTTTTCATTTTGAAAACAAAAGCCTAATTGCTAATGGGATGGGATAGAATCATGTGGGGTTGGTGCCTTGCAAGAATTGAAAATAAAAATGTTATTTGATTATCTCGTTTGCCAACAATCAGTGTCAACAGCCTCCTAGACCTTGTCAGAAGCTCTTTCGCAAATGCAAATGTACCCTTTTATCTTCTCTTGCCCTTTTATTAAAACAACTGTAGAGACGTCGCTGATAAACAAGACAATTAAATGGAAATGATGTCATCTCCTGGCATTCATTCACCTTAATGAGCCCGGTTGGTCTCCCAGTGTAAATAGGAATGGCTAGAAAGCAGCAATATTCAAAATGGTATAAGCAGACAGTAACAAAAGAAGGAACTAGTGTGTAGGAATGTTGTACCATAACATCCTGAACAACTGACCTCAGCCTTTCTTCAGTTGTGAAGCGGTAAATGTTTTTATTGTCTATTGACCAAGAACATGTTGTGTACACATTACATCTGTTTTAAGAGAACTGCTCTATTAGCTCTCAAACTATTTTCGAAGTTGTGATGTTGACATATACAGCCCTAAATATCTGAGGACCCCTGAATGTCTCATGTCCACTTGAGCCCAGAGATCCTCAACAGAGGACTTATTGGTTGTTCTGCATCCAGTGAAAAATCATCACATGTCACTGTGAAGTCAGGTTTTCTCATCAGTGACCCATAGCCCTCAAGAAACTCTTTCAAGTGGTCCGAGAGGTGAAAATTGTGTTTAGTTTTAAATGCACAACCAAACTCCTACATCATAGAATCATAGAACCATAGAACCATAGAAATGTAGAGTTGGAAGAGACCACAGGGGCCATCCAGTTCAACCCCCTGCCATGCAGGAACACCCTCAAAGTACTCCCGACAGATGGCCATCTAGCCTCTGCTTAAAAACCTCCAAGGAAGGAGAATCCACTACACTCTGGGGCAGCAGATTCCACTGCCGGACAGCCCTGACTGTCAGGAAGTTCTTCCTGAGGTTCAGGTGGAATCTCCTTTCCTGCAGCTTGAATCCATTGCTCCTTGTCCTGGTCTCTGGAGCAGCAGAAAACAAGCCCTCTCCTTCCTCTACATGGCATCCCTTCAAATATTTAAACATGGCTATCATGTCCCCTCTCAACCTTCTCTTCTGCAGACTAAACATACCCAGCTCTCTAAGTCTATCCTCATAGGGCATGGCTTCCAGACCTCTCACCATTTTGGTCGCCCTCCTCTGGACTTGCTCCAGCTTATCAATATCCTTCTTGAATTGGGGTGTCCAGAACTGGACACAGTATTCAAGATGGGGTCTAACCAAAGCAGAGTTGAGTGGTACCAGTACCTCCCTCGATCTAGACACCATACTCCTATTGATGCAGCCGAGAATTGCATTGGCTTTCTTGGCTGCCGCATCACACTGCTGACTCATGTTCAGCCTGTGGTCTATGAAGACTCCTAGATCCATTTCACACATACTGCTGTCCAGCCACGTGTCCCCCATTCTATATTTCTGTATTCCATTTTTTCTACCTAAGTGTAGGACCTTACACTTCTATCTGTTGAATGTCATTTTGTTCACCTTGGCCCAGCTCTCCAATCTATCCAGGTCATTTTGAATTTTGATCCTGTCCTCTGGCTTATTAGCAACCCCTCCCAATTTGTTGTCATCTGCAGATTTGATGAGCATGCCCTCTACTCCTTCATCCAAGTCGCTGATAAAAATATTGAACAGCACTGGGCCCAGGACAGAACCCTGTGGCACCCCGCTAGTCACTTCTCTCCAGGATGAAAAGCAGCCATTCGTGATCACCCTTTGGGTTCGGTCGGTTAACCAATTACAAATCCAACTAACAGTAGTTGTTCAAGGGAATGGAGCATAACTTTACACTCATGGAATTACATGAAAAATTTGCATTAATGCACTGCAATACTGCCCAACCAAATGTGCAAACAAGTGTGAAATGCATGGTTTCAATCCAGAAAGCGCATCTGCATGAACAACAGGATTGCGTATGCAACTGTCCTTCTGCCCTCTTCAACTGAGTAAACGTTTTTACACTGTACAAAAGTGTTGACTGCTTCTTTAGGGGTACATACATACAAGTAAGTCACTAATATGCTTATTTACGTAGGTCTTCCACAGGTGAATACTTACTGCTTTGCTTCTAAGAGGATAGTTTTTTGTTGTTTTTTTGTTGTTTTTTTTTAAAGGTAACTCTTTTTACTTTCAGCCTCATCACAGATGTTAGAAATAGTTATCTGTCTGTGCATAGACCTTTAGACTTGCCTTCTTTCCACTGTTATATTGTATGTATTTAAAATGCCTGGGAGAATAAAAATTGGAGTTATCTGGAGTCCAGAAGCAAGATATTATGGCAAAGGCGAAGTTCCTGTGGGACCAGAGAATGCAGGTGGGTTGGTACAGAAGGAGCTGTTCTCTCCCCCAAAAGGGAGCCATCTTAAAAAGTAGAAGTCCACTCTTTTTCTCACATAGATGGGACAATGCAGCAAATGGAAGTAATGCACAAGTTCTTCAGGATGTGAGGAAATGTGGAGAGGCAGGATAAAATATTATTATTATTATTATTATTATTATTATTATTATTATTATTATTATTATTATATGGATTAAATAAAAGTCCAAAATTATACTGCGTGAAAGTGCTACAAGGAACTGCTCCCCATAATGTCTGTTATGTTCTATAACAAACTAACCAGAACCTACCTAAATTATCTAAAACTTGGTTATGAAGCCTTTCATTCCAATTTGCCTGGAATGGCATTGCTGTTGTCAGCCACAACTTTAGAGAGTAGTGTTAGTTCTTTAAACTTTTGTGTTTGGGTTTTGTCTGCTGCTTGGGAAATTCTTTGGAGCTGTGAAAACCTTCAGTCTGGAGGCCTCCAACACATCCTTTGGGTGGGTCAAGAGGAGAGGAGACATTGGCAGATTCTAGCAGCTATGTGGATGCTTAGATCTTACATAAGAACAAAAGGAGAGCCCTGCTGTATCAGAACAAAGACCCAAACAGTTCAACACTCTTTTTACAACTGGCCAACTGGTTGCCTGAGGGAAGCCTGGCAAAAGGTCATGAGGGCAATTGCACCCTCCATCTCACATTCCCCAGTGATGACCATAATCTGCATGAATATACCAACTCCCCTCTTAAGTATTTACTTGTAAAGCATTTTCAAGAAATTAGCTTTATTCATCAAGCATGATATCATCATATTTGTCTTCTGGGTTTCCTTCTCAATGACAATAGTTTCTTGATAACACTTCGAGCCACTGAGAAATAAGCCGTCTCCTTTCCACATAGCTTTCATCAGCTTAAATACTATTTCTTGGGTCCCTTTCACACTGCACAAGGATAGTGCTATGATTCCACTTTAATTGTCATAGTCCCATCCTATGGAACCCTGTGATTTACAGATAAGAGAAGGGGGCATTTAGAATTTTTAACCAGAGAGCTCTAGTGCCCCACCAAACTACAAATCTGTAGATTCCATTGAATATTGGTCTTTCCACACTAGACTGTTATAGTGCTATCATTTAGCTTTCAACATCCTATGGAATCCTGGAGTTCACAGTTTAGGGAGGGGCCTTGTCTAGTGTGGAAATGGCCCTAGGCATGGAAGTTGAAGTGGCACCATACAGCTATAATTGTGTAGTGGGAAAAGGCCCACCAGAGAGTGAAGGAATGTTGGGAGAGTGGAACAAAATAGTGGGAAGCACCAATTTTATAAGTAGTGCAGTCACACTTCATTGCGTAACAGTGAATTTTATAAGTAATGCAAATTCACTGTATAATGCTTGCCAACAAAAAGCAACGTGAGTGGTCCATCTTATCCTCATTGTCTCTTTTCTGTCCTCTGTTTGCTGAGGTGGATTGGCCCCTGTATCGCTGCCATAAAAGGAGATGTTCCATTCAAGGGATATTTCTTAGCTTTGGAATAAGTATCATTGAAACTCAAACACCCCCCTTGGGCATTGTTATCTCCTTAACACATTCCCACATGTGCCTTCAGTCTATTTTTATATGGAAATCAGGGACTCACTTCTCACCTTTCTGGTTTCTGCAAATGACATTACTCCATAAAACATCCTGTTCTAAGCATGTTTGACACAATATTCCCCCTATGTCAAGAGAGATCCTACTATTAAGGCTCCACAAAGAGACAACCGATCCCTTCTGCTGGAAATCGAGATTGGAAGGGAGGAAATATATTTAAAGACTGCTATTTCCATCTACAAACAAAACATGTTGCTTAAAACATTTGAGGGGAAATGTTATTAAGAATGGCTATGATATTTAGAATTCATTTGGTTTTATAAAAATAGATTTCCTTCCCTCCAACCCCTGAAAAAACTAAACAGTGGTATCTTGCTTGTTATTAGTCACAGGGAGACATTAGAGGAATGCAGTTATTAAAAAGGGAGCCCTTATTCAATGTGTGTGTACCATTCACGAGCAGCAGCAGGCTGTACTTGACTTGGTGAGTTGGGCATTATGACTATTTGTTAACAGTGATGGTTTAAGTCACACTCATGCAGCCTCAGGGAAAGACAATTGCAAACTTCCTATGAGGAGATCTTGCCAAGAAAATCCTGTGATAGGTTCATCTTAGATGAGTATAGTCCTTCCTGCACATTTGTGGGTGTGACCTTCTCAAATTTGATTATTTGTGAGGCACCTGTGCCTCCCCTCCCCTCTCTTCCTCCCATTCCCTTGAATTTTTCCAGTGCAGAGAAAGAAGGCAAGCATCCCGCAGGCAAAAGGCAAGGGAATATGGGGGAGAGGCATGCACGTGCTTTCTTTGTGCCCTCTGGAGCTCCCCCTCCTATCCCCTTGCCCCTGCCCCCGGTGCTAAGAACTCAAGCTGAGGCAAAAGGAAAGGGAATGGGGGGGGGAAGGCAGCACTTGCTTTCCTTCTGCCCTCTGGAGCTCCTCCTTCTTGCCTCTGGCCGTGGCACAAAGAAGGAAGGCTCATGCACCAGGGCAAAAGGTAAGGGAATTGGAGCAGGGAGCCCTAGAAGGGAATGGGAGGGTGATCATGGGGTGGGAGTTATTCAGAATTTTTCCACTTTTGTAAGGGTTCTACACCCTGAACCCTTGCGAATGTGGTGGGGCCACTGTGCTTCCCAACCTTTTTGCACTTGTGTACCCCTTGGCAACCCATTTCCATAAATTGTATATCCCTTCTGCCACCATATCCTTTTTTTGAGGGGACAAAAAATCCCATAGGGTGTCAGGCCAGCCACCTGGGACTCTCCATTCAATTGTGCCCCATTACCTACCTAGATGCTCTCTGTGGTCTCAGGATCTGCTTTGCCCTGGATCCTGTTTGATTTGGCCAAAGGCATGGGGAGGAATGATTGTTGCTGTGCATCCCTCCCTCAGACACATTTGAGATGGAACTGAAGGGCTCCACCAGGCATGCTTTCTCCTCATGGAGATGTACACAAGGAAGAGGGAGAGAAGAGTGTGTGCATGCAGGGCTTGAAAAGCCAGCAAGTGTGGGTGGGCTTTGGCCACAGCAACTTGCTATATGCATGCATGTGTGAGAATTTTTTAAAAAAATTTGTGGGCCAATGGCAACCAAAAATTTGGCTTGTGTGTCACTCTTCTCTTTATGATTCCCATCCATCCCCATCTAGAACAGAAATATGCACATCATGGGCAATCAAGTACCAAATTGAATTGTTACTTCGGCCCAGGCCTACCCGGTGATACTACTAGATATTGTTTTTGATATCAAATCCATTTGGCCTTCCTCTGCCACCCCGCTCCACATGTTTGTGAGGCCTCCGTACAAGCACGTAAACAGGCACGGCCAGTAATTGTTGGACATTCCATTCTCCACCTAGGCAGGCAGAACAAAGCCACTCCGTTGCTTCAGGGACCTCCCTGCAAACACTTTCTTGCTTAAGTGCGACACTAACAAAGGCGCCCGGCTCTGAGCCGACAGTCTTGCAAAGCCAAGCTAAGCACCTTGCATTTGCATACTGGCTACACTATTGTTGACTCTGTGCTAAGCCGATCATGTTAAACTTGACCTTTTCCAAAGCTTTGTCCCACTCCAAACTCACATTGTTCTCACTGAGTATGGCATGGTCTGCAGTCACAATTCACTCTATATAAACTTCCCGATTCTGAGACCACCTCGGACCGCTTGGATCGCTCCAGACTTCTATCCAGGCTTGCTGCCGCTTTGCCCGACGAGCTCCCCTCGGCAAACCACGCTGAGTTTCTTCCCTACCATCTTCAGCTTCTTCAGGACTAGGAGAAAGGTGTCGTATCACCCATTTCCCCCGAAAATCCTTATTTCTAATTCTTCCATTAGCTGTGTGGTTGTGATGTCTTTACTGTTTGTTTGTCTTTTAATAAAACATCATTCTTGCTATTTTAAAACCTGTCTGATTGCTTGACTGACCTGACCCTGTAGACATTGGGTTACAAGATCCCTGCTAAGTCACCCTGCCTCTAGCTAACTTAAGAGAGTGCTCCAGCTAATTTCCCCAGAATTGTGTTTATGTTTTGGTTATTTGGGCGCCCCTCCCGGGACCAGGGTAACAGAATTGTGATGTCATCTAAGATTATAAATTTAACAGCACATCTTTTGACATTTCCCAGACTCACAGTTGTTTACCTGCCTTTCATTATTGGCCAGGAAGCTCCCTAGTCTCCCGAGTTCCCAAAACATTAGCTCTCCAATCACAGCTTTGTGTTCCATTTGTATAAGACCTGTAACCGTCATGTATACCTCTGTCTCAGCAACTTCTGAAGAAGTGTGCTGTGTTGCTTACTTTGTTACAAATAAACACAGCTGTCTTCCTCAGAGTGAAGTTTGTGGATTGCAAATTATCCAAGACATGACACCAATGGACATTGATACCAAGGCACAATGGGATGGATGCACAATGGCCACTGGTGCACACTCCTGCTGGTGTCCCATTACACCTCTTAGAAATTCACTAACGGGGTTTCTTAATAGTTTTTCTACCTAGCTAAGTATACTTAATGTTATATAAGGGAGACCATGAGATAAAATTCCAGCCCTTATGTGCTATGTCTTCTGTCAGCCACATGCTCTGGAAGGTTAACCTCAGCTATTAATGTAACAGAAACTTAAGGAAAGGATATGAATGAAGGGAATGGATTCATTAAGTGTTACAATTGTTCACACGAATGGGTTAGTTCTTTTCAATTCACAAATCATTAAAGAAATGTCTTAAGCCTCTTCTATTGACTCTACTAACACCCCAGTCTCTGTTCATTACCTATCCACAGGTATGCACAACCTGAATAGGGCTTTAAAAGAGGCAGAAGGTGTAGGCTTCCTGACCTTGGACCTTTCTGCACCTTACAGTTTTCCAGCGTTGTCCCAGCATCATCCTGGCAGTGCCATTGCTGGGATGGGAGCATGTCCCGAATGCTCCCCTCTGCACCTAGCCAGCTGCCGGTGGATGGTAACACTCAGGACACACTCCTTCCTCCTGCAGTGCAGCCGGCCTCTTTTGGCACTGCACTGAGGAAGGAAGCACCTTGATAGTGCTTCCATCCTTTTTGCACAGCCCCAGCCAATGCAATGGTCATGTGAATGGGGCCTATTACAAGATTCTTTCTGGTAATAGTATAATACGCCATCGCGACAGCTGGGGACGAGACAGGAGTGGGACTGCAATAATGTTGAGCGGTTAAACGTGTCTCAGACTGACTTCAACACATCCCCATGCCAGTTGGAGCCACAGTGCAAAAAGGGCCCTCCTTTCTGCCTGGCCCCCCATGTGGAACTTTGCCTCCTTAAGGTCATAAGTGTAGCTCCTCATAGGTGTTGTCACCAACGGATAGAGGAATACTTGAAGATTTTATCAGATTCAATGAGAAAAGAGCCAATGTGGTGTAGTGGTCTGAGCACTGGACAATGACCCTGGAGAGCAGGGTTCAATTCCCAGTTTGCCTATGGAAGCCCACTGGGTGACCTTGAGCATGTCATACATTCTCAGTCCCAGAAAACCCCATGATACAACAACAGCCACAACAAGAAAGGCTGTCTTAGAACATCGAGACAGCATGAAGACAACCAGCTACAAAACATTTTTCGTTTCAGAATATTTTTGTAAAAATTCAATGGTGTGAAAAACGCATATCTTTGGTTCTGAAGAAAGTAGTCTATTTTGTAGAAGAGGCACTCCTTTCTGTTAAAAAAATATCTTAAGTGTGCAAATTATTTTTTTTTGTAAGGAATTCCAAACGATGAAAAACTGTGAACCTCACAGATACATGAGCTGCTCTTACTGCTCTCTATTCTCCCTTGCCATTCATAACTAGCTTTATGCAGTTATTTGCCACTGCTGTTGCCAGCAAAGAGTGGTTTCTATCACACTTGCTTGGTAAGACATGGAAAGAAGGTTTTTAATAGCATGGGGGGGTAAGTGCACACGTGTCTGGCCCCATCTCCAGAACTAGCATCGTATATAACCCTCAAAAACAAAAAGTTTGTGTAATGATTGTCCCATGCTACACAATCAAAGTGCTGTAATATAATTTTAACTGTGATGGCTACATTCTGGGAATCCTAGGATTTGTAGCTTTGTGAGGTATTAGAATTCTGTTCCAGAGAGCTCTAATCCTTCACCAAACTACAAATTCCAGGATTCCATAGAATGCAGCCATGCAAGTTAAGGTGGTATCAGAGTGCTATGATTGTATAGGGTGAAAGAGACCTCAGCCACATGTTGTTGATTAAGCAAATACACAGGTTATTGCAGAGTAGCAATAAGAAAACTGCAACTGGTTCTCTTTCACACAACAGTTACAGCACTATCGTCCACTTGGTTTGTACTGTGGTGAGGCACTAGAGACTCTCCGTTTGAGAATTCTAAACTCCTTTCCTTAAACTGCAGATTCCAGGATTCTGTAGGACAGAACCATGGCAGTTCAAATGGAATCGGAATGTTGTAACCATGTGTGTGAAACAGCCCCATAAGCCACTGAAACTGAGGTTTAGCATTGTTGGAGATTTGTGAACTCTTTTTTTTAACACAGTCTTGCAACATCCTATTTCATACCTAAGTTGTTACTCTGGATTTATACTAGTCTAGGGCACAAGGAAAATCATACAGGCAGGCATATATGTGTTTTGCAAGAATCAGAAGAAGGGTTGTACCACATAGTAGAAAATGAAAAAGAAACCAGATGCCAATTCATAAAGAATATATTGCACTGAAAGATTGCTTTGGAATTTTCCAAAATATTTCCAGATGGGAAAGTGAAAAGATGTGGAAAAAAACTATATAAGGGACAATTGATTCTCTTGAAAAAAAGGCACATATGTTAAAAATATTATTAAGAATTTAGGGGGATATCTAAACCAGGTTTTAAAATTATTTTTGTGGGTGGAACTCAATCCTAACACCCCTCCCCCCATGATTCCTTTAAAAACATAACTGGAAACAATCTCAGCAGTGGCGATTTCACATATGCACAACTTGCACATCCCCAAGGAAATTTCAGAGGTTTGGAGTTAAGAGTTAGCAGCAGTTTCCTTCCAACCTCTGAGCTGCTTCAACATTTTACAGCAGGTACATTTTCTTCTCAGTGGGTGAATGATGTGATAAACCAGAGGCAAAGTTTTGAAAAACTGCAAACACTTACACTTTACTGCATATGTAACCATAACAATTTAAAGTACTAATTTTCTACCTCATATAATATGTGTAAGTATGCCTTAGCTACACTCACAGGGAACATAATTTAGAAGAGGCTCTATCTTCCTTACCTCAAGCAGAGAATTTTCTGTCACACGCTTAACCAAAAGCCTGCTGTCTAAGGATTCCAGGTGCTTATCTTTTGGTAGGTTCTCTCTGCCCGCTTCTCACAAGGAACTTTTTCAGGAAATGTTTATTATGTTCTTTAACACTTTCATAGCAGGTTTATCCACAAAAAAAGATCCATTGCCTCCTGCCTTCACAATGGAAGGTTCCAGTTCTCCCCCATTCCTTCCTTCTTTTCTTCCTTTTTATTTGTTTAATTTATATCCCCTCTTTCTCCCAAAAGAGTAAGCCCCCACCTTCTGATGACCCATTATCTGACAACTTGGTCTTTCAAAACTTCCAAACAGAGGTGTATCTAGGGTGGGGCAAGTAGGGTATATGCCCTGGGTGCCAATGCCAAGGGAGTGCAAAAAAGTTGTGCCAGAAGATTTAGCAGCAGAGTAGGAGGAAGAGGAAAGGCTCTGGAAGTATGGGCACAACTTTCATGTTTGCTGAAGGTGCTGTTTACATTAGATAAGCCACTGCTTCCAAATTAAGGACAAATTCCACTAATTCAATTGGGGTTCTACTCTTTCATTAGTTCTTCTTGCCTGCAGAGGTTCACTTGAGACTGTTCATGAGTTGACTCATGTGCATCTTGCAAAATGAGTAGAGAGGGGAAAGCAAGGTGCCAAGTTAGCTGAGAGACTTTTCAAGCAGTGCATGTGCAGTTATGAACCTCCATAAGTCGTTCGTGCTCTCTACAGTACAGTTCATGGGTTCTGCTTTTTAACCAATTCCATTTTCTGACAGTGTTCTGGTCCTTAACTTGTCAGATAAGTGTAGGAAGCCTCTTTTGGATCCTCAGGCAGCTGATGACATA
This sequence comes from Ctenosaura bakeri, assembly GCA_948474755.1. Classification (NCBI taxonomy): domain Eukaryota; kingdom Metazoa; phylum Chordata; class Lepidosauria; order Squamata; family Iguanidae; genus Ctenosaura; species Ctenosaura bakeri. The sequence continues at coordinate 474,196 of CAOLHI010000388.1, forward strand.
GGTTAAAACACAATATAGCTAAAATAATTTATAGTGCACAAGTCTGAATAAACAAGTAAGCAATGCAATTGAAAATTGCATTGCACTCATTTAAAATTATTTTTAAAATCATGTAAAACAGAATGAAGATAAACATGCAGCCTTACCATAAAAAGATCCTTCTGCAGAGAAGGGACCAACCAAACCTCAAAAGAGGGGGAATTGCACAGCCTGCAAGCTACATTAAGAATATGTTCTCTCATGTCCTCAACAAATGTGCCTGTGATGGTAGTAGTGTTACCCTGTATCTCGGGGGCTCCCGGGAGGGACACCCAAATATAACACAAATGGGGAAATTAACTAGAGCACACTTGCTGGCTAACGAGAGGCAGGACAACGTTAGCGGGGATCTTTCACCCTATGTATACAGCGTCAGGTTAGTGAGCCAGGCAGTTTCAGAGTAAACCAATTAATGTTTTATTAAAAAACAACATATAAGACAACAGACACACTGCTAACTTAGAAATAGGAAAAGGAGAGAAAAAGGAGAGCTTAGGGATGGGCAATATGACACCTGATCATGTAGTCCTGGAAAGAAGGAGAAAAAGGGAGCTCAGCGAGGTTTGCTGAGGGAACTTGCCACACCAACCGACAGCAAGGCGGGATGAAACTCAGAAGCAGTTCTCTGAACTCTCAGAACTAGGGGTTTATATAGCAGAAATTGTGTCTGTGGGCCATGCCATAAACGTTGAGAACAAAGCAAGTTTTGGACTGGACAAAGGCTCGGAAAAGGGTCAAAACTGCCGCTATCGGATTAGCGCGGGTAGATCAATAGTGTGGTCAATGTGCAAATTGGTGAGCACTTAACATGGCCTTGTTAGTCATTGGCGCAAATCTGGCATCATTGTGAAGCAAAATGAATCTGCAAGCCAGGTCCTGGAGCAACAACCAAGGCTTTTGAAACGCCCGCCTGAGAAGGGAAGTTGGAAATCCCTGCCATTAACGGCTGCTCCTTGTGTACATGCCTTTCTGGGGACCCTTGCAACACATGAGCCAGGGTGCCAGGAAAAGGTCAAATTATTTGATATCAAAAGGGATATCTAGTGCTATCAACGTCCAGGTCTGAACCACAGTAACAGTAGGACTGAGATAAAGCTCCCTCCTAAGGATCTTAAAACTTGAGTAAGGTCATATAAGGGTATGGTCTTTCAGGTAGTCCACTCCATGGTTGATGAATGGGTTTCTAGAGCGAATCAAGCCTAGACTATCAATCAAAGCCAAAATGACTAAACAGAGGGTATTATACCTTGGACATATGATGAAATTACATGACTCATTAGAAAAGATAAGAATGCTTGGTAAAGTGGAAGGCAGTAGGAATGCAGAAGCCCTCATTACAGATGAATTGATTCAAACAGAGAAGCCAGAGTCCTAAGTTTATTAGTCCTGAGCAGTGGTGCTGATGATTGGGGTTCACAGAGATCTCTCACCTACATGTTCACCATAAGTTGAAGCTGACTTGACAACAAATGGCAGTACAAAATATACAACCCATACTATTTGAGTTCCACATTCTAGCAGATCCAGATTTTTTCATCAATTGCATTTTTCTCATTCTTATATCTCTTCAGAGAAAGAAGACCACTTTTCAGAAAAGAAAAAGAAATCTAGAGTCCTCAGCATTTTGTGCAAAAAAAGAAAATGTACAGCTGATATTCTGGATTGGAAGCAACATCTTTCCTTTCACTCTGCCAAGATCCACCTTTTAGATGCTATAGCATTCCCCATCATCAGTGAGTTTCAATATGCTGGTTTGTACAGTGTAGTGGAGCACTAAAAATTATCAAGCCATTTTTTTTTAAATATCTGTCTTCCTATATGAGAGCCAGCTTGGTGTAATGTTTGAGTGTTGAACACTGGAAGTCAAGAGTCTGTATCCCTGCTTAGCAATGGAAACCTCCATCTGAACAAATTCTGCCCAGACAACCCCATGATAGGTTCTCCTTAGGGTTGCTGTATGTCAGAAATGACTTGGAGCCACACAACAACTACAACAACAACATATTCCTACATCTCTGAATTGTGCATGTCTGTGCACTTTATTAGGACAATATAAATCAGACATTTTGCATGTGTTTGTTAATTGAGGGGATTTGCTGGTTTCCCTCCTTGAAACTAATTCCGTTTTCATGCACAATTAATATAAAGGTCCAGGTTATTTGACGATATTCATATATGAAGATTCTCATGTTTTAAGGTCTTCTGCAGAGGTCCTTTTCTCTGCTCTACCACCTGCACAGCTTCATTTGGTGGTAACACAAGAGAGGGCCTTCTTGGTGATGCCAGTCTAGCTTCTCCAGGAGGGAAGTTCCAGAACCTGGGAGAAGCTAGACTGGCATCTTCCTTACTTTCTTTCTGTAAGCCACTTTGAATCCCAACTGGGGAAAAAGGCAGGAATCATTGTTATCATCAATGTTATTGCCATCGTCATCGTCATTGTCATCATCGAGTTCTGACTGTTTAACTAGAAAAAAATGTTCCAATTGAGTTGCTAGGTTAAATTTTATGTTTTCTGTGTCCTAGATCTTCCTATATGGATTATGGAGGAATGTAAGGGAACAGATAAATTAGAGGGAAATTTTTCAGAACTCAAATTAGTTGTCCATATTGCAAATGGGGTGTTTGTCTGTGTGTCTCTGACTAGACTGTAGAATTGGCTGTAAAAAAATTCCATAACATTTCCCCAGTGAAATCAGATGGATACAGTATGTGTATGATTGCATTTGCTGTAATTAAGTCTGCAAACCTTCACAATCCAAAGACAATCTACTCTGCTGGAACTGCTGAACTGATGAGATTCTTAGAACCAGCCAAGTTTATTTAGCAGAGGACTTCAAAAATGAAGCAAACTAATGACTTCCAAAGAACGGCATGTATGTAATAAACAGCTCCAAATAAGCCATAATCAGACAGTTTTTAGCACAGCTGTTCATTACACATCCAGGGATATTTAGCATTTCATGTATTTGGGAAATTTGTAAGGGTAGTTACACCATATTTATGCAATACCACAGCCACAAATAATTCATGCTTCTGATGCTCTGTGGGATGAATTCAGAGTGCATTGTTGTTTTTAACCTGACCATTTATACCACAAGCAGTATGATTCATATTAGAAAGCAGACTAAAAAAATGCTTAATTTTGAGTTCATTTTTGTACTTTATAAACTAATGTAGCTCTATTTCAGGGGTCCACTTGGGAGGAAGAAGCTGTTCTTGCAGCAAAGGGTAAGTAGACATTGTCCTTTTCCCTATGCTCAGCATGAACATCTTTGGATGCTCATACACATGAAGGAATGAACTGTTCAACCTTACTCTTTGTCTCAAGGGAAGGACCCTAGCTCCATGATAGATCACATCATGCAGATCCTGAGCTTGGAAAAATTATTTTTCAATGACTTCCTCCAGAATCCCCAGCAAGAAAGTCTGTTGGCTATGCTGGTTGGAGGATTCTGGAATTGTAGTCTCCTAAAGTAAGTTTCCAAGTTCAGAGATGAAAGGGTTAGAGTTAGGGGAATTTTCCCAGGTAAGACTTGGCAAGTAGGATGGGGAAACCTTGGAGAAATGCTACTTGCCACTGTTGACAATACTGAGCTAGACAGATCAATGCTCTAACCAGTATGAGTATAAAGAAGTGTTACTCTAAGCAATGTGGGACATTGGGATCCACTCACAAAGCCTGCATTTCCTTACGATCTAGAGGAATTATAGCTAGAGGAGGTCTGCGAGAGAAGGGTAACGGCAAGATCTTTTCACCCATGTATACCGGTACTAACTATAGTGAGGACTCTAGCTAAAGTTAAATAAAATATTGAACTTATTAAAGTGTCTTATTTCTCATGTGTTTGTCAATTCAAATAAAATATTTTGTTAAGTTTAACTACACTTCTTTCTACAGTTAGTACTGGTATATATAGGTGAAAAGATCCTGCCATTACTATCCTCTCACAGGACTCCCCTGAGCTGTAATTTCCCCAAATTCTAAGGAGATGCTGGCATTACACGTGGATCCCAGTGTCCCCTACCTCTTAGGGCAACAGAAGCTTCCTAACTGTGGAATTTAAAAAAAACATATAAAAAGACACTTCTAAATTTGTATCTACACTCCCCTATTACAACAGTTTGATGCTGTTTTAAACATCATTACTCCATTCCATGGAATCTCTGGATTTTTAGTTTGATGAGAAATTTAGAACTGTCTCTCTTAGAGAGCTCTGAGTCCATACCCTCTAATTGTGGGATTAGGACTTTTTACTTCTTTAGCAAAGAATTCTGAGTCTCTCACCAAATAGCATATCCCAGATTGCCACAGGATGGAACCAGACACTCTGGGTGGGGGGCAGATTTCTATAACTGTGCTGAGTAGATATAGTCCTGTATCTGCACTGTGCATTTATATCAGTTTCATATCACTTAATGGTCATGGCTACATCCTAAAGAATCCAGGAACTAGCAGTCTGGTGAGGGACTAATAATTCTTCATTAGAAACCTGTAGTCCACTGCTCATAACTGTAATTCCCAAGGTACCATGAGTGCCACTGTACACTGTAGAATTCAGATTATTTCATTCGGCCCTTCTCTATCAGTTAACTTGGGGGAAATGTGAAACATTTTCCAGAATTTCTTAGACTGGAGTCATTAAAATGGCATGAAACCAAATTAATTGTGTAGTGAAGCTAATCTTCTTTGAAATTTTGTTTCAGGTAAAATGCAGAAATGCTTGCAGAGTGCACTAGAAAATTTCAGCTTACAATACACAAGCAGATGCATCCTGAAATTTCTTGAATAGTGAATACAGAACTCTTCAAATTTGCTTGGAAATGTTGCCTTTGGTGGAATAAGGTGGCATCACTAATGTTGCTATGGCCATGCAAAGGATCATCTGTCCTAAAATGTTCCATGATGTGTGGAAGAAAGAAACCAACGCAATGCTATATTTTTTCCAAGAGGTTGGTATGGTGGTAGTTCAATTTGACTTCTCAAATGACCTTGTTTCTCAAGCCTCTGTAGGCACCCCTAATTCATAAAGGCAACTTAATAAACCTCCCAGACCTGAAATGAACATTTTGATGACACTATGAATACAGTGTATGCTAAAGATCCCCTATTCCATTTTAAAATAACCATAAACAGATACGCTTTAATGGTCGAATGCCTTTACCTTAAAAGATTCCAATTTAGTTCCTTAGAGCTATAATAATAAAAACTGCTGACATTCCGATTTTATTTCTTAGAGTAAAAACAACTCATCTTGTAAAAACAACCCCTTCTCTCAATATCCATGGCATGGTGTAATGAAGTTAGATCACACCATTAAAATGCTTTGCTTTGCTTCTAATTGTGAGAGACTGATTAAGTACTGGAGAAGCTGAAGAATTTGGCAACCGATCAAGGCAGAACAAAACTGTCTGAGTATCGGCTTGGAAAAGTCATTACAAGCAAATTTCATTTAGGATTCCTAAATTTCATTTAGGGCCTGGCCTGGAATCTTGGATCCTCTTCTGAAGGTGTCAGGGTGAAGGGGAGGAATCTCAGGACAAGAGTGTTACCTTCAAAATCGTGTATTTTCTTCATTTGTTAGACATGATTTTTTTTTTTTTTTTTGCTGTTGTTTGAATGACACAGTCTTGTGGTTAATGTATCATGCATAATGACATCACCAAATGCTGTGGCTTGTGGCATCATCTGACTATCACCACCCCTAACATGGCCAAAAGGTCATTCCTAGTTCATAGGTTTTGGTACTGAAATCTGGAACAGTTCTGGCCTGAAAATCCTAATGTCATTGCTAACAACATTTTGCAACTAGGATAAAAATAGGACGAAGCTTGACCACTTTTTCCGGATAGTGGATATTCATCTGATCACTCTGCCATTACTTTTGGTTTTTGCAAGCATTTCTTTTGCTCAACAATTTGTGTGGTCAAACTCTGTGGCGAATAATTTAGAAAAGTAAGTTGTTGCTTAAGGGACCTATAATAGGAGTAAGTATACACCACAACAGTGTTTTGGATCTTGAGCATATAGCAGACTGTGAAGGGGTGACTTGCCAAATGGCAGCTAGTGGTTTCCACGTCAATAGCACAGTGAATCTTTTAGTTCAAACTTTGAAAGCGGTATCTGATGCTGAACTTTACCCTCCAAATATGCTCAGCACCTTGGACATCTCCTTTCAATCTGGAGGAAACAAGGAAGCCACCAGCCAAAAGTTTGTATCTTTTTAAAAAGATGTCAGTGCAGAAATCTACACCTAAATCATTTTGATAGATAGCCATCAACCTCTGTTTAAAAACTTCCAGTGAAAGAGAACCCAGTTCCATCTGAGGTGGTCTATTCCACTGTCAAATAGCTCTTGATGTCAGGAAGGTCCTAACGTTTCATCAAAATCTCCTTTTGTTTTATTGTTTGTGAATCTGTGGCATATGGATCTTATTTTCTGAAGCACCAAAAGAGAAGCATGAGCCATAATCCATGTGACAATGTTCTAGATATTTGAAGGTGGCTATTACATCATTTGAGAAGCAGTGTTGTGTAGTGGTTTGAGTGTTGGATGATTCTGTGCTCAGCCATGGAAACTCACTGGGTGACCTTGGGTGCATCACACACTCTAGCCCTTTTCACATGGGATTAAAAAAACGGTGTAGATCGACCTCCACGGAGGTCGTCTACACCGTTACACGAATTGGGGTGGATTACTCGTGAGTAAATCCGCACGTCAATCCGTGGTCGGGCGCCCGCAAGTTGTGCCGCTGCGTGCTTTTGAAAAACCACATTTTATGTGGATTTTCAAAGGCACAGGGCATCCAGCCCCGTCCAGCCCCGTCGCAGCGCCCGTATGGATTTACGGACGCGCGAAAGGGCGTCGCTGCAGATTGGGCAGGGTGTGGGATTTCCGGCTGGCGAGCTTCTCCGATTGGCGGAGAGGCTCCGCCAGTCAAAATCCGCCATTTTGAGCACTGCCGGGTGCTGAGGATGCCGCGGGACGCTGCTGCGTGTAGAGCAGCGAAATGCACTGCTCCACGCGGCGATGGAACAAGGTAAGCCCCGTTTTGGTGTGGCTTGCCCCGTTCCGCTGCCTGCGTGTGAAAAGGGCCTCTCAGTCCCAGAAAGCCCCATGATAGATTTGCCTTAGGACTGCCATAACTTGGAAATGACTTGAAAGCATGCAACAGCAACAACTGTGTACTTCCCAATCTTTCCTTCCCTGCGCTAAACATACCCATTTCCCTCAATTGTTCCTCGGGGAACTTGAGTTTCCAGTTCCTTTACCATCTTAGTTGCCCCCCCCTTTTTTGGATAAATCTCAGCTTATCAATATTCTTACTAGACTGTGGTGCCCAGAACTGGACACAGTACTCCAGGTGAAGTCTGACCAAAACAGAAGAGAGTGCTGTTGTTACCTCCTTTGATTTGGATGCTATGCTTCTCTTGATGCAACCCAGAACTGCATTAGCTTTTTTGCTGCCAGATCACACTATTGACTCATCTTTAACTTCAAGACCTGCATATTCTTTTCATACTTTCTTTGTACATTTTTTCCCTGTTGAAATTCATTTTGTTAATTTGGAGCCAGGTCTTAAATACGTTGAGGTCATCTTCAATCCTAGTTTCATCTTCTGAAACATTGCTACCTTTCCTAGTTCAGTACTATCTGCCTATTTGATGAGCATCTCCTCTCATAATTCATAAAGATATTGAAAAACGCCAGGGTCAGAACATAACCTCATAGCCACTTTCTAGTTGATGTCTTCCACTACAGTCTTCCAGTAGGTGTTTGGAACATACACGTGAATTTACAATCCTAATTAATCAGATTTTGCCATTTGCTGAGTTGAGACTACTTTTGCACTTTGAATCAAATTTGCAGCACTTGAAATAAGCTAAGGACAAAGGGGGAAAGTGAGAGGAGGACAAGACAGAAACTGGGACCTTTTAAAAACAGTTTAAAAAGTGGGATGACAGAGGATTAATCTGGACTGTCCTTGCCAAATCAGGACAGTTGGAGGGTATAAGACTATCATTATGGCACAAGGTCTTCTTGTTGTGCTCTCTTCTACAGCAAGGGGAAAGATACCTTTGCCGCGAACAGAATTTTGCATGCCCTGTTCAGTCAGCGCTGACAAACAAGTGCAATAATGGGTTGAATCCTATCGTTCTTCCAGACTAGAGTAGAAGCACTTAGGGCCTTTCCGGACTATGCTGTTACAGTCCTATTATTGCACTTTAAACATCCTGTGGAATTCTGAGGTTTGTAGTTTGCTGAGGCCAAAGAGCTCTCTGGCTGAGAATTCTAAATGCCCCTCCCTAAACTGCAAACGCCAGGATTCCATAGGACATTGAAAGTGGAATAATAGCACTATGACAGTGTAGTGAGGAAATGGCTTAAATCAGTTGGAATTACCTATGTGTTGATTCATTTTTCAGCAATTGATTCAGCAAGCCTACTTAAATTGGGATTAAGCAACAGGACTTCAGCCTAGTATGTAGAAAAATCAGGGGTGGGGGTGGGGTCAAAATAAGACTATTGCCCCAAAGTAAGAATGGTGCTATTCCAAATGAAATTTTCCTTCTGTCTCCAAATTTCTCACATCGCAAGAACTTAGAATTCCAGTTCTAGGTGTGAACAATGTTCAATGTATTGCTTTCTGCAAGTCTAGAAAATTGGAGACTAAAAGAAAATGTTATGGGTGACAAAAATAATTTTTTTGAAGGGGGGAGAATACTCTAATTTTGTCCCCACTGTAGTTACACCCCTGATTCCAGCCAATCTGTTATCACTACTTTATTAAAAAAAGATATCGCCCCCCCCCACCGCCCAGCATGAGTTCTGCACTGGAACACTCTTGGATCAGGTCATTGTCTTTTGCTTGGTGATAAAGGAAGTAATAGAAACTGCATTGGCACTGAATAGAAATGACATTTTTTAGATTTTGCAGGCACATCTGATTAAGGGGGGAAAAAAAGAAATGGAATGGGCTGCGAGGAAGAACATAACTGAATGTTGGAGAAAGGATCTCCTCTGATTTTGTTATCTCTAATAAATAGCATGTATTTTAGCCCACATCTAAAAAGGCAGTACCAAACATGCTGCCTTTCCCTGACTATTATCGTCATTTTGCTGCCTATTACAGTAAAGTGCTGGCCCTCTGTTCCAAGCACAGCTCTTACAGAGGGGAAAAAACTGATTTTCTTTTTAGTTCTTTGTTCCTTCCTTTCTTTTCCTTATTTCTTTTTTACACTGAAGTAATGGAATTCAATCTCAGAGTATTTCAGAACAACCGGCGTGGGATTATTTCAGTGTCTGCAAAGGGCCCTTTCTAATAGAGTTCATTAAATCTTTGGTTTTGTATGCTTTCTGCTTTCATTTTGCACATTCACTCACATTGTAGTGCTTAAATATCCATCCCTTTAATGAGTAAGCCTTTGGAAAGAAATCTATGAATCTGTGAATTTCCAAGTCCATTTTCTGTTTCAGTGCTGCATCGACCAAGGGCTACATCCAAGAATATTTCTGTAGGCGAGTTTTTTCTGCCCTTCCTGATTGTTTTTCTACCCAAATGGATAAGTATGATGGCTGGAATTCACTTGGGGGCTTACATCTCTGTAAGTGGACTTATGTTTGCAAGAAATAGGATGGGGCAGGTCTGTAATTTCCATATTGAACAAAGGGCAGCCATTACACAACTGTGTAGGAGAGCCAGCAGAGTGACTGATGCACAATGGGTCTGATGCACATCATATGGATGTACAATGGGACTAATGTGCAGTCTACATTGAGACATTGGTTAGAGAGTGCCAATGCACATTGGTAGAATTTGATGTCCTTTGGAATACTCTTGCTGGTCTCCTGATTTGCAATGTACTGGAAGGATTTTTCAGTGAATCTGCTGCATAACTGAGTATAGTGAGCCCCCTACTTTTGTGGGGGTTAGGGGTGCAAGATTCTCATGAAAGTGGGAAAAATGCAAATAACAATAACAATCATGAATACTCTTTTTTTTTAACCTGAGAACAATTACCTTGGAATCTCTCTGTTATCCAGCATGATTCAGTGGTCAGTTTTTGAGAAAGTGGACCACAGAGTCATGCTGGAAGACCTAGCAACGCCTAGAGAAGTGTTCTCCCTCAGAACCTTTAGGTCCTCCGGCATGACTCTATGGTCCACTTCCAGCGGAAGGGAACCATAAGCTCACACTGGAGGATCTAAAGATTCCTGGAGAGAACATATTTTTCCTTTGGTGGGCAAACAGGGTAAGACTTTTTTAAAATAAAGAAAATAAAGAAAATAAAACAAGCCATGAATAATCAAATCCACAAGTACTGAACCAGCAAAAGTGGAGGGTCTACTGTATGAGTAAAGTCACATGACAAAGACCGTGATAAAGAATTCCAGCCAATATATAGGTAGGTAGACAGACAAGTAGATGACTCCCTGCCCCTCTTTCATAGTTCCATTCCCAATTGACCAAATGAGATATTTGTGGATCTGGGATGGCTTTGAGTAAAATTCAAGATTAGACACAGGAGTGTAGCTGGAAGGGGACAGAGTGAGGGCATGCCCTGCCCATAAGAACTCTATTTTCCCAAATGAAATTTCCTTCAGTCCTCTAATTTCTAGCATTGCAGAGAAAGATGCTGAAAATCATTCCCATCTAGAACTTTTCCATTTGCTGTTTTTGCATTCCCTTGCTCACTTTGCCTGCCCTTTTTCTTAATACAGTTGCCTAAACTGTATTTCTAGATTCTCAAGTGAAGCTTGAATCACTGCATTGCTAAAAAATTGGGTACTGACTGAAAATTTCGTTGGCAGGGAGAGATTTCTTATTTGAGGGAATCAGTGCCCTCATTTTCTCCATCCTGTAGCTTCACCCTGTTTGGAATTTAGAATTGTAAATCTTTGTTTTTCTTGCTGTTTGCATACTCGATATTTTCAAAAGAATTCTCCCTGCTGCATGACATATTTTTTGTGTGGCTTTCTAGTTCTTTTTCTTTTATCTTCTTTCTTTCTTTCCTTGCTTCTTTCTTTCTTTTTTGCTTTTCAGAACTCCCCACGGTCATTTTTTTTGTTCCTAACTTTTTTTTTAATGGAAATTTAGTTTAACTATATTTTAACTTTTGTATCAAGAGTTTTTTTAAATTGTATTCTGCCGTTAAAACATTGTATACCGCCTTTGATCTTGTGGTGGGAGAAAGACAGGATAAGAAATAAATATATAAAGTTATTAATGGGGAAGAACACACAAGATGCAGCAGTTCACGTTTTCCTGTGTTTATTGGGAAAAATAAGACTCTGCCCCCTAATTTCCTCCCCTCTTCCACTGCAGAGTACAAGCTAGTTTTTAGCACACTGTTAGCAGTATCGGTTATATGTTTTGTGAGCTACCTTGATTCTCAGGGCTGATTAAAATGAAGGAGATGTATATAACAACTATAATAATTACGTCAGTCATCTCAAAGTAAAGACAGCATTTTTCATTAAAACAAATCCAAAGCTAAGTCTTATCTGTCAGCAGAGCTTTACATACAGATTTGACTTGTTACAGCAGTTCAACACAAAGCCTGTTGTGTTTTTTTTTCCAAGACAGAAGGGGAAAAAAAATGCTACTTCCAAAGATGAGGATGCCAAGGAAGAGATTAAGAGATATCCAAGAGAAAACAAAAGTCATGATGAATAAGAGAGGAATGATTAAAACTTGTACATATGTGGTTGATGAGTTGAAAATACAGCAAGGTTAATGAGTTATTAAGTCTTGGAAGCCCAACTGATGCAGATGGTCAAATCCATAAGGAGATGAAAGGAAGAACAGAGAAGTCATGTGATCTTTCTCCACCTTTTCTTTCTTTCTTGTTTTTGGAACAGAAAAGTGGAAGGTGTTCATGCAAGTGCTGGGATAATTATCTTTATACGAAGTTTTATCATTTTTTTAAATATAGGAAAACACATATTTAGTGCATAAAGAACAAAGGAATAAAGAACATGGACTGTTTGGAATTCTAATGCTTAATTCCAATTAGAGTAAATCCACTGATTGAGTTGGTGAATGGAGAATCAGTATATAGGCAAATCTCATTAAATAAATGATCCCTAATTGAGACTAACAGCAGGATTCACCCCATTAGTTCGTCTATTGTTTAGCAGGTTAAATTTTAATCATTGTAAAAATATGGAATTGCAAGATTCTTACTCTTCTTTTGGGAACCCAATATTTAGCTTGATGCCTTGCTTGGCATTTCATATAATGGCATACTTGTGCTTAGATGAGAAGTGTAATCATGGGGCCATCCAGATATTGGACTGCAAGCCCCAGCATCACTGGCCAGCATACCCAATGATGAGGAAGGCTGGGAGTTGTAATCCAACAATATTTATAGGGCTTCATGGTTATTGCCCCCCACTTAAACTGATTTAGAACCAATTCACTTTGGCCTGGGCCACAAAGGCAAGTTAACATTCAGAAATCAGAATGGTTCAGCCTTTCCATCTTTGGAAATTTTTAAAAGGTTTTACTCTCTTTTTCAGGACCAGATGAGAGTTGCAGGCATAATAGCCCCATACAAGGGAATAGCACCTGCCCAATGAGCAATGTTTAGGTTCCAGAGATTTTTGTGCTGTGCATCATATATTTAAAAAAATAAAACTCCCAATAATTACCTACTTCTTGGCAAAATGGAAATCAAAGCAACTTGCTGGTTTACACTTCTCAGGAAATCAAGGCTGTCAATTTTGAGATGAGAGCATTTTTCTGCAAGAGAAGATTTTGTGGTTTGGAAAGAAATTTTTAAGAAGACAAGGGCCATTTCTTCACAAGCCTGTTATAGTGCTATTATTCCACTTTCAACATCCTATGGAATCCTGGAGTCTGCAGTTTAGAAAGGGGCCTCAAAGGGAAGGGGCCTAAACTGCAAAGCCCAGGATTCCATAGGATGTTGAAAGTGGAATAACAGCACTATAACAGGCTAGTGGGGATATGGCCATGGTTATCCTCCTAGGCTCCTTATCTACTATGGTTCTGAAAATGCCAGATAGCATAGGGGTTTCCATATGTAACCAAACTAAAGTGTTTCAGAAGCACAGATCCAATGGCTTACATAGGAAGGAAGGGCTAAGATGTGTGTATGTGTCGGGGGGCTGGGGGAGAAGAGCCACTTCTTCCTTCTTGCAGTGTTTTGGGAGCAATTTGTTAAAAAGAAACAAACATCACAATGGCGTTCCTCATTCAGGAAGCTCCAAAGTTTCAGAAGGGCAGGCGCAAAAACTAGGGACCAGCTTAGACTTCAAATATAGTAGAACAAATAACTGTTGGAGGATTGGCCATTTGTGGTCTCAGTTTTGCCCCATTCCAAAGCACTAGGATTGGTTCCCATTATAAAACCTGTGCTAGGACTAGAAGGTACACATAAAAGACTGCTGTTGTAAGAATCAAATATAATCTGTCCTGCGTCAGTTTCATTAAGTGCTCTCATCCACCATCATCTGTGGATGGTTCTTTGTGGATTTTCTTTTTATGATAGTGGATTTGTGATGGAAAATAATACACAAACTATTTTTCTATAAGGTGTAATAATACCAAGCCTCTTATATACCTTTGCATCCTTGTCATCATTATCCACTATTTTCTTTCTCTTTCTTTCTTTCTTTCTTTTTCACAAAAGATGACATTTATTTCTTTACGAATATACAGAGCTGGAGGTTTAATTCTCATTCTCCTGAACAGTCTTTGTTCCACGCAGTCTTCCACTATGCTGGGCTGCAATGAGATCAACTTTGCAACCAGTTGGAGTATCTCTGTTAATGGTTGAAGGCTTACCAATGTGTTTGGTGGTTTCTACCACCAAAGGGATGTTCAACAGGATTCATGGCTGCACCACAAATACGTGGCCAGCAGTTTCAGTACCCACGGTTTTCAAAAGTAATGTATTATTTTTCACAGGAACATAAAAATATATATCCATAAAATTCAATTTCAAATTTCAAATTTCAATTTCAACCGAACTGATTGACACAAGGCAATCCAGTATCACAAGGATGTTACTCCTTCAGCACAGGCTGAATCCGGTACCATCTGATTCCAAATTTCACTGCCATTCCTATAATAGATGTTGACAGTAAATAACACAGAAAGTGGTACATAGCACAGGGGCATTCCAGCCCATTCCATCCCACCCAGGCAATGGAAGAACTGGGTCCCAAACAGATTCTACCCCGACTATATTTCCACTGAGCATCAATTTCAAATCCTTATTGCTGGACCTATGGGGAGCCTTTGGACTGGGGTTTATCCTGCTAGGAGAGGCCAGTGGAAAATGGGATCCCAAAGATTATACAGTACACAAGCAAACAAAGAAAACCAGAGTGTAGAAGTGTGACCTATTTCCCACCTAATAACTGTGAAGGCAGTACATGCAGGTTAGCAATAGAGAAAAGAATAACTTCACCAGTGGGTTTTTAGCCTTCATAACTTTCTCCAACCTTAAGCTACAAAGTGAATGCAAAACATATCCAACAAGGTAATTAATACAAGTTAAATTTTTTGTGCCACTGGACAGCTGTTAACATTTTGCCATGATGCTAACAAGAACTCTAAAACCCAGGACTGTACATTTATAACTCCAGTTTATATGCTAGCAGGGAGCTCTATGAATGTCACTATCCTCCCTCTCAAATAGCTATTGAGGTCATTAGGCAGAATGCTGTATCAGCTACTTAGGCCATTTCCGCACTACACTGTTATAGTGCTACTATTCCACTTTTAACATCCTGTGGAATTCTGGGGTTCGTAGTTTACTGAAGCCAATGAGCTCTCTGGCTGAGAATTCTAAATGCCCCTCCCTCAACTGCAAAGCCTAGGATTCCATAGGATGTTGAAAGTGGAATAATAGTACTGTAAGAGTGTAGTGCGGAAATGGCCCTTTTTAAGTATACTTAACTTATTAACCTCTCTGGGTCTGATCTCCCTAAACCTGACAGAAGCATCATTCACCCATGTTCCAATCACTGACAAAATGGACCTCTTTCTCTCCATGCAACTGATGGACAGTAAAGTAGGTTGTGGGGGAAGGGGACTTACAATTATAGACATGAAACAGCTACAACTAAGTAAATCTAGAAAACTATTCTGTATTCACAACTGCAATTTTGTCATGATTGCAACACTATTGCTACAACTATAACTCCACCCCCCCCCCCGCAACCTACCTTATGAGGCATCAGCTGTATGAGAAAGATATCTATTCTACTGGTGACTGGAACATGGAGATGAATGACATTTCCATCATAGAATCCTAGAGTTGGAAGGGACCCCAGGAGCCATCCAGTCCAACCCCCTGCTATGCAGGAACACACATCAAAGCATTCCCAACAGATGGCCATCCAGCCTCTACTTAAAAACCTTCAAAGAAGGAGACTCCACCACACTCCGAGGCAGCATATTCCACTGCCAGACAGCTCTGACCATCAGGAAGTTCCACCTGAGGTTCAGGTGGAATCTCCTTTCCTGCAGTCTGAATCCATTGCTCCTTGTCCTAGTCTCTGGAACAGCGGAAAACAAGCCCGCTCCCTCCTTGACATGATATCCTTTCAAATATTTAAACATGACTATCATGTCCCCTCTTAACCTTCTCTTCTGCAGACTAAACATACCCAGCTCCCTAAGGTGTTTTTCATAGGGCATGGTTTCCAGACCCTTCACCATTTTGGTTGCCCTCCTCTGGATACACTCCAGTTTGTTGATATCCTTCTTGAATTGAGGTGCCCAGAACTGAACACAGTATTCCAAATGAGGCCTAACCAATGCAGAATAGAGTGGTACCATTACCTCCCTCGATCTAGGCAACATATTCCTATTGATGCAACCAAAAATTGTGTTGGCTTTCTTGGCTGCCACAGGGGCTATCCAGTCCAACCCCCTGCTATGCAGGAACCCACATCAAAACACTCCAAACAGATGGCCATCCAGCCTCTGCTTAAAAACCTTCAAAGAAGGAGAATCCACCACACTCCAAGACAACGTATTCCACTGCCAAATAGCTCTGACCGTCAGGATGTTCTTCCTGAGGTTCAGGTGGAATCTCCTTTCCTGCAGCTTGAATCCATTGCTTCCTGTCCTAGTCTCTGGAGCAGCAGAAAACAAGTCCGCTCTCTCCTCAACATGACATCCCTTCAAATACTTAAATATGGCTATCATGTCCCCTCTTAACTTTTCTTCTGTAAATGAAACATCCCCAGCTCCCTAAGTCACTCCTCACAGGGCATGGCTTCCAGATCCTTCACCATTTTGGTTGCCCTCCTCTGGACATGCTCCAGTTTGTCAATATCCTTCTTGATTCCAAATGAGGCCTAACCAATGCAGAATAGAGTGGTACTATTACTTCCCTTGATCTAGACACCATACTCCTATTGATGCAACCAAGAATCACATTGGCTCTCTTGGCTGCTGCATCATACTCTGACTCATGTTCAGCTACCAAGACTCCTAGATCCCTTTCACACCTACTGTTATCTAGCCACATGTCCCTTATTTATGCCTTCCATTTTTTCTGCCTAAGTGCAGGACTTTACATTTCTCTCTGTTGAAATTCATTTTGTTAGCTTTGGTTCAGCATTCCAATCTGTCAAGGTTATTCTGTCCTCCGGTGTATTAGCAACCCCTCCCTATCTTGTGTTATCTGCAGATTTGATCAGCATGCCCTCTGCTCCTTCATCCAAGTCGTTGATGAAGATGTTGAATAGCAGTGGCCCAGGACAGAACCCTGTGGCACCCCACTAGTCACTTCTCTCCGGGATGAAAAGCAGCCATTGGTGATCACCCTTTGGGTTCGGTTGGTCAACCAATTACAGATCCACCTAACAGCAGCCCTGTCCAGCCCGCATTTTAATAGGTTCTTTGCAAGAATGTCATGGGGAACTTTGTCAAAGGCCTTACTGTTATAGTGCTATTATTCTATTTTCAACATCCTGTGGCATTCTGGGGTTTGTAGTTTACTGAGGGCAAAAAGGTCTCTAACTGAGACTTCTAAGTGCCCCTCCCTAAACTGCAAACCCCTATACACTATACACTACACTACATACACTATAGTGTAGTGTAGTGTACAGTGTAGTGTGGTGTATAGTGTGGTGTAGTACCGTGTAGTGTGGAAATGGCCTTGGTGAGGCAGGGGGTGGAAGCAGCATTCCTATCTCATTATCTGCCCCTTGCCCAAACTGGAAAAAGAAGGACAACCCTCTCTCCATTGCCATCTTCTTTTTGGCACAAGTAATGTTCAGTAGCAACGTGAGGGAGACTGAAGAATGCGGCCTACCCATCATATTGGGTGCTTGAGGTGGAGCGGAGCGGTGGCAACCATTTTTAAATAAGGGCTTACTGCATAAACCTCACCTCACAAGGCTTGCAGAGAGATTGTGGAGGCTCACAAGGCTTATACCGTAAGTGCCTATTAAAAATGGCTGTTGCTTCACGAGCCCAAAATGGTAGGGAGCCCAGAGTTCATCACACCATTGTCGTCATCGTGTTTTCAGTATCAATCTGTGGATAAGTCAACCCAGGTTTTTGGGGGTGATTTTTTTGTCAATACTTTTTGACTTACACATGAGTGTATAGATTGTTTAATATAAAGACATCACTTTCATTTCTGTTTGACTTTTGACAGCATCTACTTTGATCTTTTCTCTGTTAGACCTGCCTCTCTATCTCACACATCTGAATAATGCTGTTATCCAGCATAGAGTATATGCTTCACATATTCCGAATACCCTAAAGCTGGGCGTGTTCCCAGAACTAGATTGTTTAGGAAACAGTATAGTAAATTATCAGAAATAACATAACAGAATCCAAATCTGATCTGGCAAGTTGCCGGAGAGCGAATGGAGGATGGTTTTGAATAACTAATTTTGATTCCTCTTCCCACCTTCTTATTAAGAAACATTTTTTTTTAAAAAAAAATGAAAATCCAGACAAATAAATTTAAATCATGCAAACCCACACTGGTATTCTTTAAGTTACCATATTACTGAAGTATTATTAATATACCAGAGACCATCAAAGTAGTATGCAGTTTTAATTAGATTTGGCAATTACTTTTCATCAATGAATGTTTTCCCAATGCAGAGGTATCATTATTGCTTTGAGCAACCTGCTCAGAAGGTTTCAAATCGTTTTACATTCACAGTTAAGCCTCTGCTTCATTGAGAGTTGGAGCATCAGGGTGAGGTGGGAGAGAACTCACGCAGCTCAGCTAAAAAACATGTTGCTTCAAAGTTTCACTTCCAAAATGGTTTCTTTTGCCCCTCAATTCCTGCCTCTGCTAAGCCAGTCATTTTGACGAATTTGCAGAAGGGCTTTTTGTAACTGGTAGTTCTGGTTTCCACATCAGTGGGCAGTGAATCCACTCTGGGTTTTGATCTGGACTTTAAATTGGATAGTTAAAGTGCCGAAATGTTCCTTGAAATAGGTTCAGAAACTCGGATGGCTTGAGTCACATAGGCACGGTGAGCAATGGGGGTGGTTTGCCCCAGGTGGCAATGTTTTTGGGGAGTCCTGCCCATAGCCCCACCCCTTTGTCCCTGGCCCTGCCCCCCATAGCAGCCCCACCCCATGCATAGTGTCCCCCCGTAAACCCCCCTCCTGCCCCCCCACTCCAAGTTCTACCATTGGATGGCACCTTTAAAGTTTGAATTAAGCCCCCACAGCAGATCACCACTCAGTTAGCAGGGAAGCAACCAACTGCTATCTACTATTACATAACTCTGAGAACATTCTCCAAACACAAGGGCCATTTCTGTACGAGGCAAAGGAATTGCTCCGTGCCAGTACTTACCGGATCTTCTGGGCATGGACCAACACGGACTGTCTCTTAAGCCCTTCCACAGGGCTCCTTGTCTCATCCAAGGTGAATTGGAGCAGTGCAAGGTCTTAGATCCACACTGCTCCAGCTTCCAAAATGGCAGCTTCCGGTTGTTCGTGGGTCCCAACCAACTGATGAAGCTCACCATGCCTAAAGCCCACCCTCCGCAAATCACAAGCTTGCATTGGTGCAAGCCTGCGAATCTGCACACGGGAGCAGGAATGCAATCGGGCGCTCCGAAAAATTAAAGAACGGTTTTTTACTGTTCTTTAAAAAGCATGCAGGAGGATCAGTTGGGGGCGTTTCGGAGCAGACTGAGGTGTGGATCTCAGGTAAGTAGTCCAGACCTAGTCCACTCCAAGGTGCAGACAACCTCTGTGAGAGGACGCACTGTGCCATTTTAAGTCCCCCATGCGGAAATGGTCTTACAGGGTAGGCCAGATACGCTGCAACATTAAAATATAATTCCCTGAAAACAGGAAATGAGAACCTCTGGGAAGTACAATAGTTGTCATTGTCTTTGGTACAATTATTTTCTATTTGTTAGGAGGTATTTTATTTTATTTTATTTTTGTTTTAATGTGAAGCTACCTTCAAAACTAGAACGCTCCATTGGTAATGTACAATGGTTTCCTGATAGTGCAATTCTACAAACTCATTTCCAACAGAGAGTTGAGGATAGGGATGTATGAGAAATTGAAATCACAGAGTTCCTTTTAAGGATTTAGTCAATTCTACATATCCCAGACTGAATATAGAATTGGGTGCTGTGTGTGACCAGAAACCTACACATTTCCAGACTTACAATGCATCTCTGAAAGGAGAAAATTCACTCAACATCAGACACATATTTTATTTTTTATTTTTTTATACCCCATCTCTCTCCCTGTATAGGATACAAAGCAGATTGTTTTTGTTTTTTGTTGTTGTGCACCTTCAAGGGATTTCTGACTTATGGAGACCTAAGGCAAACCTATCACAGGGTTTTCTGGGCTGAGAGTGTGCGATGCGCTCATGATCATCCAGTGGGTTTCCATAGTCAAGTGGGAAATCGAACTCTGGTCTCCAGGGGTTGTAGCTCAGTGCTTAAATTACTACACCATGCTAGATCTCTCAAAGCAGCTTACAATAATTTAAAACAAAAATGAAGCTAAAAATTGTGTTTTGCAAAAGTTAAAAACCAAAGAAAAAGAACAATTCTATTTTAAAAAGCACATATTTATTTAAAAAATGTTTAGAGCACATTAAAATAATTGAAAAAGATAAACACACAGGTCCCAGCTTTCAAATGTTTTCCTGGCACATGGTTGAAGAATGGAAGGCCTACCTAAATATAAAAGTATTTGCTTGCAGGTATAAAGAGAGCAGGGTTGGGTAGAGTCAACCAGAACTCCCATGGAAGGGAATTGCACAGCCTGAGTGCAACCACTGAGAAGGCTCTGTCCTGTGTTCTCATCAAACATGTTTATGATGGTAATGGGACTGAGAGAAAACCTGTCCCAGAAGAGCGTAAATTCTCAGGTTATTTCATAAGGGGGATGGATTGGATGTATACATTCAATATGTGAAAACAAAATGTGAGTGTGTGCTCATTGATGCATCCACTTGAAAAAAAGTAAAACAAAAGGTTCTTTTATGAGTATAAAAAGGTTATTTTATGATTTTATCTTTAATCAGCATTGGCTGGCATGGACCTGGACCTAGAGGTGCAGAGAAGGAGAATGGATTGAGGTGAGGCTCACAGAATCATAGATTTGTAGAGTTGGAAGAGACTACAAAGGCCATAGAGCCCAATCCCCCACCATGCAGAAATACATAATCAAAGCATGCCCAACATATGGCCATGCAATCTCTGTTTAAAAACCTCCAAAGAAGGAGACTGCACAACGCTTCAAGGCAGCATGTTCCACTGTCAAACTGCCCTTACTATCAGACAGTTGTTCCTAATGTTTGAATGAATTCTCTTTTCCTAAAGTTTGAAGCCATTGCTCCATATCCTAATCTCTGAAGCAGCAGAAAACAGGCTTACTCCATCCTCCATACGACATTCCTTCAAATCCCTTCACAGTTGCACTTCCCCCTACCTTGACACAAACAAGCAATATTTACAGTTGGATAAACCACACAGAAACATGCGTAACATAGAACATAATGAATATATTACGTCCCATTTTGAGCCAGGGATAATTTAACGTGTAACAACACTAGGCAGAACTTTATGTCAGATTTGTGTAATTATTTTTACAACTTTCTTTGGGGAAGAGAATACTTGGCCACCAGATCCAGTATACATGCATGACATCAACTTTACGAACATCTATATATAGAATCTCCTTCAACTTTAGTGGACCATCGCAAGGGCATAATGTAATTAAAAGGACACTTTACTGAAGTTACTAAAGAGGGTCAGTCAGTATATTTGAGCAGAAAGAACCTTAACAGTCTAATTTATTTTTCATTAGTTCTCCCTCATGTTTGCCTGTTTGCCCGTCTCCTCACGGAAAGGATACAGTCTCTTCTAATTTTATATAGTCACATTTGTAGTCAGTTTTGGTTTCACATGCGGAGAAGAACTGTGGTTCAGGTTGTAAAAGCACTGAAGGAAGGAAGCCTTCTGTGAGCTTGGTTGTTATAAAGTCCTTGAGGGGTTTTAAAAATTAATAACTTCTTCACATCTGAGGTAGAACAAAACAGTAAATGGCATTATAAAGCTTAACTCATCTTCCCTCCCTCTCTCCTTACAGTGGCAAAGTTATCTGCTATCGTTGTTGCATTTGGGATGGGGATGTAAAAACAAATGAATTTGTCCAGAGCTTGGAAAGTAACTTTATAAAAACGCAACTGGTTACAGTTATGCTTTCCAGTATCAATAAAATGAGTTATCATTATAGTTACCAGAAGCCCCCATCTTTTGACCCTACTGTTATCTGATGACTCACTCTTTTGACGCTTCTGGATTAAGGATAATGTTACTGCGGTTACCTGACCCAAGCCCGAGGTCTACAATTTCATATTGGTTATGGTTAATATTTCCACGTGGCACTCCATAAGATGAACTCCATGTGTCTGAGCGGGTCACGGAAAGCCTGTGTAGGCAGGCATGGCCGCACAGGCTTAATTATGCAAGATAGCTCTAGGCCAGTAAACAACAATCTGTTGCACAGCCGGTAGTGCCCTCCAGACACAGCAGACCATTAGGTAAATGCAAGGGCTCTCAGCCCTGAACCGCTTGCTTGACGGGATTAGCGCGTCCGTCTATACAATCACTAAATGCTTGTTACCCTGTTTACTGGGGGTCCCAGGAGGGACACCTATATGCGCTCTCAATTAACTAAGTTTGGGGAAATTAGCTAGAGCACAAGTTAGCAATGCGAGAGGCAGGGCAACGCAGCGGAATCTTTTACCCAATGTCTACGGGGTCAGGCCAAGCCAAGGAGCACACTGAGTTAAGAATAATTGAGATTTTATTAAATACAGACACTCAATGTATGCAGCACACAATCATACAAGTACCTAAGGAAAATAAAGGTTGGAGTGGTATAGAGGGCTTTTTGAGAGGGATAGTAGATTTGGGTGATACGACACCTGTCCTGAAGCCTGGATAGTCTGCAGATTAGTTCGTTGGTATGGAGTCTCAGTACTTGAGACTGAGGGGACAGCTCGCCAAACAAAGTGGCAGCAAGGCTGGATGGAAGTCCGGAGCAATCCTAGTGGTCCAAGGATGGTCTCAGAATCAGGGGTTTTTATAGCGAGAAATGTAACTGCAGGCTATTCCGTACTTGGGGAAAACAATGAGTTTCGGGAGCGAGACAAAACTTTGGAAAGGTCAAAATTTAGCATGATTGAGTTAGGTCCGAATTGACAAACAGGTAGACAGTATGCAAATACTCAGTGCTTGGCAGTTGAATATTCAGCTTACCAAGTTGCCTGCTCGGGCCAGGGAGTCCTTTGTAAACAGCGTGCATACATAATGAGGGTGTTTGCAGTGAGGTCTCCTAAAGCGGCGATCTGGGTATTTCTGGCCTGCCTGTATTGTCTTGGGATGTTGCAGCGTTTGATGGCCGAGCCTAGTTCTGTGCTTGTCCGGGGGCCTCACAAACATGTGGAGAGGGGTGGTGGGAGGGAGCCAAATTATTGATATCAAAATGATATCTTTATGCTATCTCCAAGGAGGCCTAACCTGCAGTTAACACACTCCTTATCTGCATACTGTTCTAACAATTGGCAGTGCTGGCCAAATCTCATCAATTCTGATTTCAACTTTTCAGAGGCTTTGCCTCCACTAAAATCCCTATTGTTCTCTTTGGGAGAGGGCTAACCTCCAGGTACAATCTTCCTTATAAAAACCCCAAGTTTGACCTTCTTGTCGGAACACTTGTGCTTTGTATCCTGAACTGCTGCCGCTCTGTTTGGTGAGCCTCCCCTCAGCCTCCACGTGCTGGGAAACCACGAACCCAAGCCTCAAACTCTATTTCTCATCTCCTGGACTGCAGGATCAGGTGGAGTATCACCCCAGAAATCCGCTTAAAACCCCTATCCTCACTTTCTATTTCTATAGTTCTTGTATGAGTGCGTGAGTGCGTATGTCTGTGTGTGCTGAATTGAGGCATTATAATAAAATCTGTTAAATTGAACAACCGTGCCTAGTTCATGCCACAGCCTGACCCCGTAGACATAGGGTTAAAGACCTCACTACGTTGCCCTGCCTCTCGTAGTGCTAGCTTGTGCTCTTGGCTAATTCCCAATCTTTGTAATATTTGGAGCACATTTAGGTGTCCCTCACGGGACCCCAGAAATCAGGGTAACAATAAGTTCCCTTAATTTGATGGTGGTTCTATTCTTTCATCAGTCTTCTTGTCTACAGAAGCTCACTGGGAACACCTCACACACACATCCTGCTTGCAAAGCAAGCTAGGCAAGCGGCACACATACAGTCAGTCCAAAGTGAGCCTGAGTAAGTCCTTCACACTCCCTACAATACAGTACGTGGGTTCCCCTTTTCAACCAGTTCTGTTTTCTGATATTAGCCAGTCAATTCTGCTCTGGTCTTAACCTGTCAGATAAGTGAGGGAAGCCTTTATAATTTTAAGAAGTAGTCCTTTATTTTCATTTCTGTTAAAATCAGAGGGAATCTCCACCATTTCATTATTTAAAAACAATAACAGAATGCTGCAAATGGCTAGTCTGTGGCACAAAACATAGGCCATTTCTGCTGAGGTTTATAGTTTACTGAGACCCAAGAGCATTCTGGCTGAGAATTCTAAATGCCCCTCCCTAAACTGCAAACCCCAGGATTCCATAGGATGTTGAAAGTAGAATAATAGCACTATAACAGTGTAGGGCCAAAATGGCCATAGTCTCCTTCCAACCGTCTCCTTGTTGCCTGAACACCCACAACAGCGCATATGGCAGCAGCATCAGGTAAAACACCAAGTCATCTCTTGAAGTATGTGATATTGGTCCTCCACCATTTAGTGGGGCTGCGTCCTTGCAACAATCAGAGTAACAGTCCAGCTAGACTTCCAATCAGTGAAGATATCATTCGCTGGGTTACAATGGTAATCTACCTTTTCTACCAGAAAAATAATGTAATCACAAGCAACTACTTAGCTGTTAACTAATTAATTCCAAAATCTGGATTAGGCAGGGTCAAAACAATACCAATAGCATGTGTATTTCTATACCGCTTATCAGCTAAGTGCTATCTAACTGGTTTACAATGTGTTAGCTAATTGCCCCCAACAAGCTGTGTACTCATTTTACCAACTTGCAGAAGGATGGAAGGCTGAGTCAACCTGGAGCTCTGCAGGATCGAACTCGCAAGGTTGTGACTGCAGTACCAGCATTTAACCACTGCAGCACCTTTACTAGACAATCAGTTCTGTAAGTGCTTTAGAAACACAGGACGCTTCTGTTTCTTTGATTGTTCTCATGGTTATTCGGTACTATGGCAATGCTGTTTTACCTGTGTAGTGTTTCTATTCCATGCAAGTGAGATTCAGCTATGATCTCTTCCTAAGAGGCAAAAGACATCTTTACTATGTTGCTGGACAGAAATGCACCACCTGTTATGCAAAGGGATAGGTAAGTTTCACTCATTTTAAAAATATGAATCTATCAAAATTTCCAAGCTTCCTCAAATGGGATGGAAAGAATTTGTTTTAAAAAAATAAAATCAAACCTGACAGATTTGTCCATCCACGCAGAGGACTTTGAGTGTTCTTGAAAGGCTGAGTTTCATAATCAGTTCAGTTATGGTTGGCCCTCTACATTTGCTAGAGCTAAGGGCACAGCACCCCCACAAAAGTGGAAAAAATTGCAAATATTAAAGTGTGTGTGAGTATGTGTGAAGGAACTGAGGAATGGAGAGGGGAGAACAGGCACTCAGGGTCCATACCAGCTCAGGGAAAGGAGTGGGAAGGAGGGTGAGTCAGCACAGTGGACCTATACTTCCTTTCTCATACCCATCTCCTTCCTTGGGTTTAGGGGGGTATAGGGAGAGGGCTTGGGGTGCTGAGAAAAATTGGGCTGTGATCCATCCTTAGCTGGCCAGGCAGGGGCTGGTAGAGAAGCAGGAGGACCAGAGGTGGATTTTTAAAGGGCTGCATGGCATGATCGGAGCCACCATGAGGGAAGATTCCTCCAGAAAAGAATTTCTTGAAGTGATGTGTGTGTGTGGGGGTAAAGGTTGGAGAAACTTGTGAAAGTTAAACCCGCAGATGTGGAGGGCTGACTGTATTTAGTGCTAAATGTTTTGCCACCTCCTTTCCCCTCCTTGAAAGGGTTCTTATCTTTAACACCTATATTGCCACTTGTTCCTGTCTGTCCTGGGACTAAGGCCTTTTCCACATGACACTCTTATACCTTGATTATTCCACTTTCAACTCCTAGGGAATCCTGGGGTTTGCAGGATTTGCAAACCCCAGGATTCCCTAGGAGGTTGAAAGTGGAATAATCATGCTATAAGAGTGTCGTGCGGAAAAGGCCATAGGATGGCGGGAATCCTGTGCTTTTCCCATGCATATAAAAGTTCCACTTGCAAATGTTTGAACATCTTTGTCAAAGGAACAATATTCAGTTTGAGGTTGCAGTTAGTGCTCAAAATGAGGGGACCTCCAAAATTGTGTCCATAGAAAGAGTATAATAGAGAAGCACTTTATATAGATAAATCCTCCTTCTCTGCTTGTGGTTTGCACAACATTGTGCTGAATAGACAGTAAAGACCAAAAACAGGGGCCTCTTTTCTCTCACAAAGACAACCAAACAAACAACAGGGGTGAAACTTCAGGGTCATAAACAGAAGTATTAATGTTTCTCCTAGGTCTCAGATCTTGTCTCTGCATTTTCAACAGAGTAGGTGGTAGGTCGACTTTTCTATTCCATTATCGTCAACTGTTGGCACCTTGAAAGAACTTTTGCTGTTTTGTAATCTTGTTTTCTTTTGTTTTCCACACTTTTTCTTCTGTAGGAAGCTGGTCATACTTGTGGGCAGAACTTTTATCTCCCTAGGCCTTACTCTTCATAGTGGCTCCTCATCTTTGGATATTTTCACTCAGTTCCTTTCCTAATGGTATCAGGAAAGAAACAGTTCTGCCTCCACACCTTCCTTTAGAGAACTTTTCCTACAGAGGTTAAAAGAGAGGAGAATGCCCTTAAATCTCCTTTCATGCATTTATCTAAGCAACTGGATAACATCACTGTCTAAACTGTGACTCCCTGATAGATATATGAAATTCATTAATGATTCCATTTGTGTGCTTTAGACAAGAATACTACTTTTTGTTGGCCCAATAGAGGCATCACTATATTGTAGATTTCAGATTAGAATGATTCATTTAAAAAAAGAAAAACAATAGAGATTTCATTAAACATTAAAGTAGCTCCCTTTAATTCAGAGGGATCTATAGACGAAAAAAGTACTTATATGTTGATAGGCTGATTCAGACTTTATTGTTCCATATTGAACTTTATAGAAGAAAGGAGCAGAGTCCTATCTATCTCTGATGTTCCTAGACATTTCAGATGGCATTAATCTGTGCTATGTGGATGGACGTGGCGGTATAAGCTTTATTTTTAAAAAAAAACCCCAAAATTTGGAATGTACTTTGCTGTAACTTTCTCTCCCAGAGATTAATTGAGCACCCTGTTCTACTTCAGGCGGAAGCAAGCTGTGGAGCTGTGTTACCCTGATTACTGGGGGTCCCGTGAAGGACACCTAAATGCGCTCTCAATTACACAAGTTGGGGAAATTAGCCAAGAGCACAAGTTGGCAATGCAAGAGGCAGGGCAACACAGCGGAATCTTTTACCCAATGTCTACGGGGTCAGGCCAAGCCAAGGAGCACTCCAAGTTATAAGAATAATTGAGATCTTTATTAAATACAGACACACGGTGTATGCAACACATGGACTCAGATAACTATAGAAAATAAAGGTTGAAGTGGGACAGAGGGATTTTTCAGAGGGATTGTTGAATTGGGTGATACGACACCTGTCCTGAAGCCCGGATAGATCACTGCGAAGGTCCGAAGTTGCGCAGTCTCAGCCAATATGACTGAGGGGAAGCAGTCTCAGCCAATATGACTGAAGGGAAGCAGAGCGGCGGCAAGGCAGGATGGAACTCAGGAGCGATCTGAGGAAGGTCTTGGAATTAGGGGTTTTTATAGGGAGAAATGTAACTGCAGGTTATTCCGTACTTGGGGAAAACAATGAATTTCGGGCGCAGAACAAAGCTTTGGAAAGGTCAAAATTTAACACGATTGAGTTAGGTCCAAATTGACAAAGAGGTAGACAGTATGCAAATGCTCAGTGCTTGGCAGTTGAGTATTCAGCTTGCCAGGTTGCCTGCTCAGGGCAGGGAGTCTTTTGGAAACAGCGTGCATACATAATGAGGGTGTTTGCAGAGAGGTCTCCTAAAGAGGTGATCTGGCTATTTCTGACCTGGCTATATTGTCTTGGGATATTGCAGCGTTTAGTGGCCGAACCTAGTTCTGTGCTTGTCCGGGGGCCTCACAAACACTTGGAGAGGGTTGGTGGAAGAGAGCCAAATCATTGATATCAAAATGATATCTATGTCACCTTTAAGTGCGGTCCAGCCATGGCAGTAACAGCTGGGCAGGTCACATAATGTCATTTCAGTATATTATTATTATTATTATTATTATTATTATTATTATTATTATTATTACTACTACTACTACTACTGCTACTACTACTACTACTACATTGATATCCTGTTTTTCCTGCAGTTTGGGAACTTAGATTGAATCTGCCACTCTGTTGGCCCCTTATCTCAACTCCCAAAACCATACAAACAAGCCAACAGTCCATTCGTATTGAAACAACTACCCCTGAACATTAGAGCATTTTAGCAACTGCATACAAAGGGGAAAAAAGGCCTAACAGAAGAGGATACCATCTTCTTTAAGATGATATCATCTAAGAAACTTCCCCTTTGCCTCCTGTCATTGAAATTAGTTCCTATCTGAAGCACAAACATGATTCTTTTCTCTGTTGGCAAGTGCAAGATATTTTTTTTAAAAAATGGAAAAAAAAAAAAGAGACAACACTTCAGAAATGTGATTTGGCAGCTTTCGCTAACTGTTCCGTGCCAAACCTGAAAGGAAAGTTATTGCCCAAAGCAGTCTCTTGAATTATATTTTGTTTCTTTTTCAAATTTCTCAGCTGCCTATCTAGCTCGTTAAATTGCCGTCTGTTGCCTCTCCTTCCCTTCGCACCCCTGCTCCCGCCCTCCACAAATTAAAGTTTTGGGAACTGCTGGGAGGTGTTTTACTTATAAAGCCACTCAGCTTTTTATCCTTGCTTCTCAAATGGAAGCCAGCATGTGGGTGGCACCGAAAGAGATTCCCTCAGTCAGACCCTACCAAAGTTTGATCTGCTTCTGCAATTTAATGTGCAAAGCTCAAATGGGGGTGGAGTGCAGATTCCAGTATTTTTGCCTGTGGTGAAATAAACCCATCTTGTTTTTGTTTTCTTCTACTTCTGCTGTTTCATTAATAAGCTGGGATTACATCTCCCCCTTTCTTAATTAGGCATATATATATGATTCTTTGTCTTTCTCTCCCCCCTCCCGCTTCGTCTTTCTTTTTACAAGCTTGATTTAATCTTCTTGGAAGAAAACCTGGCAATTTTCCTCCGGTAGAAATCTGGCATTGAGGTGACTTGGTATTATTTGAGCATTAAACTTTTCTAAGGTTCTGGGTAAAAAATCATACAAAATTAGGAGGATCCATTATTGATTTTATAAGATCTCATTTTTACTTTCTTTCTATTTTGACACCTGAGGGTCCAAATGTCCTTCCTTCCTTACGACTACCATTTCTTCCCTCCTAATTGCTGAAAAGTAAGAGAAGTGTGTTGTAGAAGTGGTAGATCTAAGGAAGAGGAATTGATTAGACAATGGCCCTATTCTGGTGCGACTTTCGCACACATGAATGTGAGGTTGCACAAAGTATCATGTCCTATTATTATCAATGGATGCTATGGGTGTGTGCTCGTGCTGCCACTGGCACATGCACATTGTGTCCATTGACTACCATGGGATGCAACACTTTTTTTGTTTTACATGGGGGTTCCCGGAATGGAACCCCTGCATATACAGCAGATGCACTGTTCTTCCATCTTTGGGTGGGAATACCCTCTGCAAAAAGTAGATTTTGATCACCTATCTTTGCGTCCCTTTATTGGGGCTACAGCAAAGATGTATAATTTCCATCTTTTGAACATCTGCAGGATCTAGAGGTTCCTGAATGTAAAGACTGCCCATCTGCTTGTCTGGACCTTGGTTATCTCACACCTGGATTATTTTAACTATTTACTGGCAGGGTTGCCTTCCTGCTCCCTTCTACCTCTAGTTTTAAATCAGAACAATGCTGTCTGGGTTGCTTTAAATCTCTTTAAATATTCACCTGTTTCTTCTTCCCATAGATTGCTTCATTGGCTACCAGTTCAGGCCAAAGCCTGTTTCAAACTTTTGGTTCTGCTATTTAAGACTTTGTGTTCTAATCTCCTTCAGTACCTTACCGCTTGGTTAGTATGGTATGCTCCATCCAGGAATTTAAGATCTACAGCCAAAGGATTATTATTTATCTCACCAATGCATACAGCTAACTCAAGACTGCAAGCCTTTCAAGATCTGGCTCTGCATTGTGGAACGGTCTTCTTTTGGACTTCTGGTTGGCTGGAGGAGGATCTCACTTGTTTATGAAAACAATAAAGGGTCTTCAGCCCTTTATGAAGACCTTCCTCTTTGATTCACCATATTAAGCCACTGAGTTGTGTTTAAGGAGATGGGTAGTGACTGGTGGAGTATTGGGGATTTAATTCCATGTATTGCCTTTGTCCCTGACTGTATATATGTTCTGCTCTTTGGTGAAAAGGGTGCTATAAATAAAAGTCAATGGTGGTGGTGATGGTGGAGATGATGATGATGATAATATTTTGAATAGATCTATTTCTTGACAAAGGTTTAAGAAGGACCCCCCCCCAAAAAAGGCACTATATTAAGGAATCATAGAGTTCAGAGGAACCCTCCCTCTTCAAGAATCCACAGCTAAAACATTCCTGACCAAATCACTGTCCTAATCCTATTTCAAAACCTCCAAAGAAAGAGAGCCCATCACATTCTGAGCCAGGTGATTCCTCTGTTAAACAGCTTTTGCCATCTTGTTCTGTGGAGCAGTGGGAAACAAGTTTTTTCTGTCTTCTACATGACAGCCTTTCAGTCCAAAGTTGACTATTATTCTTGCTGTTGTGTGCCTTCAAGTTGTTTCCAATTTATGGTGACCTTAAGGAAAACTTATCATGGGGTGATATGCATGCGATATGCCCAAAGCTAGCCAATGGGTTTCCATGGCTGAGTGGGGAATTGAACCCTGGTATCCCGGGTTATAGTCCAGCCCTCAAATTACTATACCATACTGACTCTCATCACTACTCTACCATCTCACAATTTTTTCTTTTCCAGGCTGAACATACCCAGCTCTGTGTAAAGTTGAAGGCTTTCACAGCTGGAATCTATCGGGGCAGTGGCTGCTGCATGGTGCCCTGGCACAAGTTTGCTATTCTAACCCAAATGGTCAAGAGTGCCTGTGAGGTACACCAGAAAATCTCCTTTACGCTACTACCATCTTTGTCCTTCCTTCTGGGCAGCCCAGAGTACATGCATGAACACTGGCAGATCTTTATACTCTACTAGCTTTATAAAGGACTTTGTGCTGTAGAACAGCAGCCTATCATGGAGGTAAAACACAGGGATTGGCACTGATGTCTTCCCACCACTGTGTCATTCCACGTTTGATTTAGGATCAGAACCCACTGATAACCTCATATATGAGATCAGGTGGTTGCTTTTCAAGCCAGGAACTCATCGAGAGCTTGGGGAAAACTAAGGTAGAGAAGAAAAAGAGTAGAATTCCAAGTACATGCATGAGTTAAAAGGACTGCAATGGAAGTAAAGAGCTAATCCTGAATATCTAGGTCTTTGGCACTGTGATACTGGTGTTTCTCTGTTATCCAGGTAACAGTGCTTAAGGGAGATAGTTCTCCCTTCAGGCATATCAAGGGTTAATGAACTGCTAGGGTTAAGGAGAGAAAGGTGAGAACTAGGGATGGGACAAATCCAGAATTTTCCGAATTTGAATCCGGATCCGAATCCTTGGAAGGTTCTGGGAATCCACGAATCTCATAAATCTTGAATCTTTCGAATCCTTTTTTTAAAAAGGATTTATAAAGCAAGGGAAAGAAGGATAATCTTGGGCAAGACATGCTCTCTCATCCTTAGCAAAAACCTTGGCAAAGGCAAACCTCTCTCTGAAGAAATCTGGCCAGGACAATTGTCCTAGTTTTGCCTCAGGATCTCCCCAGACTGAAAATGTCATGAAGGCCCTTTGTACACAGGCAGGAAAATGTGGATTAATCCCACATTTTCCTGCCTGTGTAAACAGGGCCACATACTACAGTACAGAGATAATCCAGGTCAAAACTGGCTTTTCTTTGCATAGTTCCTTCTGGCATCCTGGGGTTTGTAGTTTAATGATGCACTAGTACACTTTGGCAGAGAAGGCTGCGACCCCTTGTAAAACTACAAACCCCAGAATTGTGTCTGAAAGAGGTTTGCAAGTAAGCTATGCAAAGGAATGTTTTAGCTGTCCTTGAAATCTCAAGCCAGTCAAGTGCTGAACTTAAATATGAAATGTTCAGTTTAAATATCTTAGAATACAACCCTAGATGTAATTTGTGATATTGTTAGCAAAGGCCATTATTACTCCAAGGTAAAAATCCACCTACTTACCATCTCCCTTTATGCGTCTAGTCTCGCAAGTTTTCAGACTTCCTCTCCATGCTTGGAAAACCAGTGCAGGAATCTGGCTGGTAGTAATGGGGAAGAATTTTGCTTTGTTCAGTACCCAAATTGGCAAATTTCTTCAAGGCAAGGCAGACTGAATTCTCCATCCCTGTTCAGTGCCATGTAGAAGGCAAGTCCTCTCTGTCTTGTTGTTAACTGCCATCAGGTCAGTTTTGACTCCATGAATGAGACACTTCTTTGCCTTTATTTATTTGCAAGTGAATTAAATAATAGTACACAAATGCCCTGTCTGTCTGGTGTCTTCTTGGTCAAAAGAATCCATGCATGTGTTCAGATACTACTGAGTCAAACCACTCATACAGTGGATTGTAGCACAAAGCAATATGACATTTTCAGTGCTTGCACAATTTAAGACCTCATTCCACAATCATCACTGGTAGCTTCTACACGAGCCTGCTGCATGTGCAATGGCAAGCAGTGCTGCACCCCAGAGTGCTCTTTCAATGGGCTTTCCATCTCTGATAGTGTTCAGGTGGATCTTGGCCCCACATAGCACTGCTCCTTCTCCCAAGTTGTAACCAGTGGATGAAGTTAGGAGTATGTAACAGTAAACTTCTGGCTTCAAGAAACATAATGTACTTCAACAAAGGGAGTCAGTGTTAGTGGCCACTGAACAAAACAGACAAATCTGGCTCCTGTTGGTGTCATATGCAGATGTAAATCCACCTGCGTATATCCTTTTTTGGTCATTGCAGAGAGTGATATTCTCTTCCAATCTCCACAAGATCAAAGCCCCTCCCCTGATTTATCATTGATATATACAGCACCTCATAACCATATTGGAGTGGTAGAAATGGGGAGGAGGTTGCAGAAACACTTGGCTATGCCCCCATAGCCAGGCACAGAATTAGAATATCATCAGACCATCATCAGATCATCATCATTGTCTAGGTCAAGGGAAGTGATAGTACCACTCTATTCTGTTTTGGTTAGACCTCCCCTGGAATACTGTATCCAGTTCTGGGCACCACAGTTCAGGAACAAAATTGACAAGCTGGAATATGTCCAGAGTAAGGCAACCAAAATGGTAGAAGCCATGCCATATGAGGAAACCATGCCATATGAGGACTGGCTTAGGGAGCAGAGGAGAAGAGAAGAGAAGAGAAGAGAAGAGAAGAGAAGAGAAGAGAAGAGAAGAGAAGAGAAGAGAAGAGAAGGTTGAGAGGCAACATGATAGCTGTGCTTAAATATTTGAAGAGATGTCATATGGAAGATGAAGCAAATTTGTTTCCTGTTGCTTCAGAGACTACAACATGGAGCAATGGCTTCAAACCTCAGGAAAAGAGATTCCATCCAAACATTAGGAAGAACTTCCTGATGGTAAGAACAGTTTGACAGTGGACTACACTGTCTTGACGTGTGGTGGAGTCTCCTTCTTTGGAGGTTTTTAAACAGAGATTGGACGGCCATCTGTTGTGCACGCTTTGATGGTGTATTCCTGCATGGCAGGGAGTTGGACCCTATGGCCCTTGTGATCTCTTCCAGCTCTACAAGTCTATGACTCTATGAGCCTCACCTCAATCCAGTCCCTTTCTTTGCACCTCCAGGTCCAGGTCCATGCCAGCCAAAGCTGATTTTTTTTAAAAAATCATAAAAGAACCTGCTTATAATTTTGTTTTACTTTTTTTCAAGTGGGCACATACTCCCATTTTGTTTTAATAGATTGAATGTACAACTCAATCCATCCCTCATATGAAATGGCCTGAGAATTTAAGATCTTCATGGCAAATTGGACTCTATGGCCCTTGCGATCTCTTCCAACTCTATGATTCTGTGGAAATCTGCAGAAGATCTTGGAAACTGACATCCCCAGTATGAGTACCAGGAAATAAGGACCATTACCATTGTTTAATAACTAGGCCAAACAACTTTTTTTTCTTAGCTAGTTGATCATCCAATTTTATTTTCTTTGCTAAATGAAGCTAGACTTCTATTTCTATCTGGAAGAAACAGAAACTTCAGGTAGGCAATCTAGACCAGGTAAGTGGGTTAGAGAGAGAAGTATAAATGTTGGGAATACATTAAGGATTGCCTGGCATAACATGCGGCCCTGTGAATGCATCCTCTTCTGGGCCTCTAGAGGGTTGCTACAGAATGGAAAAGAATTACTAGATCTCCAACTGGTACAATATAAACAAGCCTTACGAGAGGCAACAGCATGGCTGTGACTCTAACCAACTAGCAATATGGCCTGAAACACAGACCTTGATGTGCAAAGAAATAGCTGCAGGTAAAGAAGACAGAGAGGTCAGGGTTTTAAGCTGTTTGGAAGCAAATCTGACTACATATCTTCAATGCAGGAGGTAGCAATCACCTGGCTAGCGAGCGGCCTGGAGCAGGCAAGAAAATTGGATAATAAACAGAGCATGATAATGTATCAGATTGCTAAGCAGTGGTTGCAATCTCCTGGTTGGAAGATATTGTCTGACATAGCTTTATGGGCTCGAAAAATGATACCTGCCTCCCTGAGTAAGTAAACAGGAAAGGTCAGCACTTTCTCATATAGCTCCTGGCAACCTTGAATTATGTCTGTCTGGCCTCTGAATATGGGCTGCATTTCCAGCCCATACATTAATGAATGTGTTTTTGATATTTCTAATAACCTGGTGCTGGCCATTAAAATCAGTGTTCTCCAACTGTGTCCCCTGAAGCCATGAGGTACCTCAAAAGTTCAGCATAAAAAAGACAAAGCTCTCAAAAATGCAGTTTGTACACCATATGCTTTGTGTTTTGAAATGCACAGCTATAGGAGTGTGTTTGGCATGCTCTAAGACAGTGATACCAGTGTTTTGAAGTAACCAATTGCAAATAACTACTTATAATTAATTCATTTTCCCCAGTGAAAAATATAACATAACAGGCTTCCCCTACTTATCTGACAGATTAGGGACTAGAGCATTGTTAGAAAACAGAATTGGTTGAATAGCAGAAACCATATACTGTAATGTGGGGAGCATGAAGGACTTACATTGACTGACTTAGGACCAGCTGCATGCATGCTGCCTGCAAAGTCTCTCAGCTGGCTTAGCATCCTTTTCCCCCTCTCTCAGCTTGTTTTGCAAGCAGCAACCATGTCTGAACGGTTCGAAGTAAGCTTCAGCAGGGAAGAAGAACTGGTAAAATGATACAACCACTGTCAAATTAATGGAACTTGTCTTTAATTTGGAAGTGTCAGAAGAGCAAGTTGTCAGATAACGGGGTGTCAAAAGGTGGGGGCTTCCTGAATTTTTGCCACTACCATTGTCATTCAACCAATATATATATAGCATTTATTTCTATACTGCTTATCAGCTAAGTGTTATCTAAGCGGTTTACAATGTATTTTAGCAAGTTGCCTCCAACAAGCTGGGTACTCATTTTACCGACCTGCGGAAGGATGGAAGGCTGAGTCAACCTTGGAGCCTGGCAGGATCAAACTCACAAGCTTGTGGTTGCAGTACTAGTATTTAAGCACTGCGCGACCAGGGTTAACCAAAAACGGGTAACTATAACTTTTATAACTTTTACTCATGGACAGCCTTAATAGATGGTGGAGAAGGAATATCCCATGGTTCAAATCTTGCCTATACTGTGCCTTCCATTGCTGCCTTGTGCTTGATTGTGAATGTTGAGGCAATGAGAAAGTGCACATGAGAGAATGTTTTTGCATTGTGGGTTAGTCACTTACTGCATTCATTTGTTTTCGTTTTTTTAAAAAAAGGCCTAACTAAGGCCCTTTTCGCACGTAGGTCATTAGTGCAATGAGGGAGAGCCCTCGCGCTATTGTAAACTTTGCAAAAAAGCCCCTTGCACTCCGCACACAGCAGGGCATTTGTGAGAGAGCACCATTCCCTGCCTGGTGCCTCTTCCGCATGTCGGTGTCGTGGGCCACGCCCAGGTCCCTCCCTGTCCCCGCCCCACCGGCCCTGATTGGGCGGTGGGTTTTCTTTTTTTTTCTTTTTTTCAGCCTATCGTGCTAACGTTAGCACGATAGATCCTGCCAACAGGCCATCGCAGCAGCCCCAAGGGCAGACCAGTAGCAGAGCTACGGTGCTAATGCGCTAACGTGCTAACGATAGCACCAGTTTTTTTTAAAAAAAATAGTCAGCCAGACCCCAGGGGCTGCTGTCGTCTCAAGTGTGGCGACGCAACCCTGGGGTGGGCTCTTGCGGCAACATGTCGGGCAGTGTTCCCTGCTACCATGGGGGCAGCGGCGTCCCCGCTGCTGGGCGGGGCTTCCTCTGGGAGTTGCTGTGTGACGGACAGGCAGCTTGGACTGCCCGCACCCCGCCCACTCCCGGCTCCTTCGCGTAAGAGGGCTCCGCAGGCCCGCGGGTTGCGCGAGCGATACGTAAAGGAGGTCATTTTCGCTTCCAGGCGAAAATGAAAAACGCGACTCCAGCACTACTCACGATCGCGAGAGCCCCGGGTCGGCGGGAACGTCATGCGGTACGGCGGCTCGTGAAGAGGGGAGGGAGCGTGTTTAATACGCTTTCAAACTGCCATGCGAAAAGGGCCTAGATAAAATAGAGAAGTTATAAGTAACTTTTAAAGACCTAAAACCTATTGATACTCTCAACTAGGGTAAACTCATTGAATTATTAAAGTTTAGACACATGTAGATTCTCCACTTAACAATTAATTCAAAGTGGCTATCAGCCCCATAATTATAACTGGGATGGCAGATACCAAAAAGTACTTCTTGAGCATTGGAACAACCGTGACTAAGCAGTTTGTGGAAGCAACTTTTCACACTGTAGTATTTATAGATTGACAATCATGGGCCTATTTATTTAAAGTGATATCAGGCCCAACAGACGTGGCAGGTAATTATTTGGGGCAGCAGGATAAGAGTCAGTGGCCAGAGGAGCCATCGAAGGTTTCAGGGGTTATGGAAAGATAATTATTAAACAGATCTGATCACAAAAGTTAGCTGTAACCTCCCTTCACAGCTGATGATTCTGGAAGGTATTCTCCAATTGTTGAAGGATTATCCTGCAGTGTTATAGTCCAATCTTAACTGAAAGATGAACCAGTTGTAGGGCTAGGATTACACTCACGCTAGGGATGGGCCAACCAAATGCTCAGAGCCTTGAATCCTCAGCAAGGATTCAAGATTCATGAATCTGAATCCCCGTGCAAAAACAGGCAAACCGAATCTTTCAAATTCACCAACCAAAAATTAGTTTTTTTTAAAAAAGTTCTGTTTTAAAAGTTTTTAAAAGTTTAGTTTTTTAAAAAAGTTGCTTTTTAAACCCTTTTTAAAAAATGGATTCAAAAGATTCGAGATCTGTGAGATTCATTGATTCCCAGAACCTTCCAGGGATTCAGATCCGGATCCAGATTCGGAAGCATCTGGATTTGTCCCATCCCTATCACAAGCCTTTGCTACCAGGATCCAGTAACCTGTGGAAAGACCCCCAACCATCACCATTTTAAATGCATGCTTGTACGCTACTGCTAAGCAATCGGCAATGTTTTAGTTATATGGCAGCAAAGTGTGCTAGATAGCCTTTGCAGTCCCTTCCAACTCTATGATTATTTTCATACTAGACTGTTACAGTGCTATTACCCCACTTTCAATATCCTATGGAACCCTGGGGTTTGCCAGAGGGCCCCTCCCATAACTGCAAACCCCAGGATTCCATAGGAGGTTGAGAGTGGGATAATAGCACTATAACAGTCTAGTGTGGAAATGACCTATGATTGTATAATTATAACCCAAGATGCAATTGGTCAAGTAACAATAATATGATGTGACTTTTTCTTTGGTAAGCATTTAACTTCCTCATGCTCCATTCATTTTAATGGAAAGGGAAGCTCTTTGTCTACCATCTTGTGGCATCATTTGGCTCCCCTCTGCAAAGGGGAGCTGATAAGCCTTTGTGCTTGGATGAGTTTCACGTATGCATCATAGCACACATGCTGATTCGGAGCATGCGATATCAGCCCATAATCCTCATTTAGCCAACAGCAGCAACTGGTGACTCCAGTATCAGTGAGAATGGTGAATGGTTTTAAGTTGTACCTTTAAAAAGCCATCCAAGGTGCAAGACCCATTTGGGGAGATGGGATTTATACCTTGGATAACCTGTTCAAAGATCAGTGTAAAACCTGGATCGGATTTACAAACCCATTCACGTTAGAGTCCTCAGCTGTTCTGTCAGTCCATGAGAACAGCTTCAGTGCATCTGTTTCTAAACAGTAGAGTTCTTACATGCAGCTGCAACAGAATGATTTGGGATGGGCAAAGTGTTGCAATTACCTGAGGGTTGCTTTGAATGCTACTTGTATTTTTTTTTTTATGGTCTCCAGTTTCTCCTGATTACCAGAGGTAATAGACTTTTATGCTACGATGCAACTGTTGAACATTTTAATTGGAATGCCATGTCAAATTTTTAAATTAAAAATCAAATACTCAAAGCACCAGTGCATTTTTGATTACTGAGATTAAAACCTAATTGAATTCTCTCGCACAAGCAAAAAAGCAAAAAGAAAAAAAAAGTCATCTGGAAATTTAATTAGAGCAATGTTAAAAGCAGTTCATTTTCTTAAGGAAAAAAAGGCTATACACTTTACGGAGGAAAAGAATGAAATTCAGAATGGTAACATTTACTGTATATTCTTTTCCCCCCTAGCCTGCCCCCCTCCCTCCCTGCCCCCTCCCCTATATATTCATATTCTACTATTCTACTATTCTACAATGGAGTATGGAGCTATCAAGTATGGTGGCACAGAATGAAAGAACTCAGATCTTGCTTTCCAAATGATTGCATAATAAAAGGTCTAGGTTTTGCCTGAGTGAAAACTGTCTTACCCTTTGATCAATACTGAATTATTCATGGCGAGTTTTTGGCAAACGTCCATGAACTTACACATGTCAAAGAGCGAGAACCAAAAATAGCAGACGCAGATGCACAAAAAAAAAGAAGAGTCCTGAAACAACGTGATCTGCAGAATTAGAAATGTATTTCAGTCACTAGGAATTATCTTAGTATTTTGGAACTACTCAGCATCAGGGCAGGCAGAAAGTAGGTTGGGATCTACTGATGAGTATTTGGGGTTTTTTGCCTCCTAATTATTTGTCAAATACAATAACTGAAAGGTTACTTTTTCAGCCCCCACCCTAACATTGATTTGTAAAACAAAACAAACAAAACAATGCTCAGAGGGAAAATAGTTTTTTTGGTTTGAAAAATCTGCTTTGCCTAATTCTATTGTGTGGAAACAAACTTTTGTCTCATTAATAAACCAATTAAGAAATTTATTCCTTAATTACAAGGCTACAAATGGGAACCATCAACAAAATTTTTAAGTCTGGACTTGTCTTCTTTGGCATTCTGACTTGCCAGCTATGGATTTTTCCAGGATACTCCATTCCATTCCTCCCTCCCGAAATTTTCTATGAGCATACAGTCAGCCTTCCATATCTGCAGATTTTGTATCCACAGATTCAACTAACCACAGTTTGAAAATATTCACTCCCCCTGAAATCTCAGGCTCGCAGCCTTGGTGTTCTCCTGGACTCAAATCTGAGCCTGGATGCCCAGGTCTCAGCAGTGTCCAGGACTGCTTTTGCACAGTTAAAACTTGTGTGCCAGCTGCGCCCGTTTCTTAAGATGTC
This sequence comes from Ctenosaura bakeri, assembly GCA_948474755.1. Classification (NCBI taxonomy): domain Eukaryota; kingdom Metazoa; phylum Chordata; class Lepidosauria; order Squamata; family Iguanidae; genus Ctenosaura; species Ctenosaura bakeri. The sequence goes on from CAOLHI010000388.1 coordinate 514,065, forward strand.
AGATCTGGCTTCAGTGACACATGCCTTGATTACATCTTGGTTGGGCCACTGTAACACTCTCTGTGTGGGGCTGCCTTTGGAAACTGTTCAGAAATGTCAGTGGGTTCAAACTGCAGCAACCAGAATACTGACCAAGGTCAGTTACAGGGAGCATATAGCTCCCTTGCTAAAACAGCTCCACTGGCTACCTGTTTGTTTCTGGGTACAATTCAAAGTGCTGGTTGTCATGTATAAAGCCCTATATGGCTTAGGTCCAGGCTATTTGAAAGACTGTGTCTCCCTGTACAAACCTCCCAGAACCCTAAGATCTGCTGGGAAAGGCTTTCTCTTGGTCACGCCACCATCCCAGGCTAGCCTGGTGAGGACAAGAGAGAGAGCCTTCTCAGTGAGTGCTCCCAACCTGTGAAATGCTCTTCCGTGAGAGGCTAGGTTGACCCCCTGTCTGCTCATCTTTCACCAGCAGACCAAAACATTTCTTTTTAAGCAGGCTTTTATGTGAGACGGGGAGCTTTATTTATTAACTTGTTTTGAAAACTGAATATGGTTTTAGATTTTTATAATTTTATATGGTTTTAATGTTTTTAACTGTTCTAAATATTTTTGTATTTTAATTTATTGTTGGAAGCCACGTTGGGTCCCACCCTGAGAGAAAGACGGCATACAACTATAATAGATAGATAGACATAGGTGATTTCCGCACGGGGCGAGGGAATTGCCCGGTGACGCTACTTACTGGACTTCTTGGCTCCTCGGTCTGGTCCACACTGCTCCAGAGCAATGCATGCTCATCGATACGCACTGCTCCAGTGTCCCAAATGGCAGCTTCTGGTTGGTCGAGGGTCAAGCCTGCAAATCTGCATAAGGGAGCAGGCTCGCACTGGCGCACTCTGTGCTTTTGAAAGACCTGTTTTTAGCCAGTTCAGGGAAGGGAGAGAGAAAGGGGGGGTCAACACGGTGGCCCTATGCTTTGTTACTGCGGTCCAGGCCTACCCGGAGATAGCACTTGATGTCTCTCTGATATCAAACAATTCGGCTTTCCTCTGCCACCCCATTCCACGTATTTGCGAGGCCTCCGGACAAGCACGTAAACAGGCACGGCCGATAATTGCTAGACATTCCATTCTCCACCCAGGCAGGCCGGACAGAGCTGGTTCGTTGCTTCAGGGACCTCTCCGGCAAACACCTCATTACATATGCGCGATACTAACAAAGGCTCCCTGCCCCAAGCAGGTAACCTGACAAAGTTGCACTAAGCGCTCTGTATTTTCATACTGGCTATATTATTGTTAATTTGGCTCTAAGACAATCATGCTAAAGCCTGACCTTTCCAAGGCTTTGTCCCGCTTCTAAAATGTATTGTTCTCATCGAGTAAGGTATGTCCCACAGTCATAATTCACCCTATAAAAACCCCTGATTCCGAGACCTTCCTCAGATCACTCTGGACTTCCATCCCGCCTTGCTGCCGCTTTGCCTGGTGAGCCTTCCCCTCAGTTCCGGTAACTGAGACTGCTCAACCTCGGATCACTCTGATTGCTCTGCTGCGCCGAGCTTCTTCATTGCACCCCAACTCCGCTCTCAAGGTCCAGGACTACGAGACAGGTGTCGTATCACCCATTTCCTTCTAAAAATCCCTATTTCCGATTCTTTAGTTAGCCGTGTGACTGTGGTGTCTTTAATATTTGTCTGTAACTGTTTGACTGCTTGACTGACCTGACCCTGTAGATGCTGGGTTGCAAGATCCTGCTAAGTTACCCTGCCTTTCGCTAGCATTAGTGAGTGCTCCAGCTAATTTTCCCCAAAGTTGTGTTGTTGTTTGGTTATTTAGGTGTCTCTCCCAGGACTCCCAGAAATCAGGGTAACAGCTTCCTCTCTCTCTCCCGTCTCCTTCCTTGGGTGTGAGGGGGCATAGGGAGGGAGTTTCTGGTGCTGAGAAATCAGGCTGTGATCTGCCTTTAGCTGGCCAGGAAGCAGCTGGTGGTGCAGGAGAAGGACCGCGGGTGGGTTTTTAAGGGCTGCACAACCTGATTGGAGCCACTGAGAGTTAAGGTTCCCCTGGAAAAAATGTGCCTGAGGGGAGCAGGGGTTGGAAAAACTCTCAAAGAATCAAAACCATGAAAGTTAAATCTGCAAATGTGGAGAGCCAACTTTCTTCGTGACCTTGTTAAATACTTTCTGCATTAGCTTGGCACTTTGAGATTGTTAGGAAGTTTAAGGCTGGGGGCCATTAAGTTAGAAATGACCTGAAGGCACACACCACCAACACCAACAAACAACACAGGCATAAGACAGCAGCAGAATTCTAGCCAGCATGTCCTGAACAAAGACAACTTGGACAGTCCCAGAGTTCAAACGCTTGATTGAGCTGCAGTTTGAAAACAACGAATGTATTCCATCTGAATAAATATAGAGGAGTGTGGAAACATACCTGGAATGCAGTGGAAACATAGCTGAGCCAATTCTAGAAATGGCTCAAAAACAGCTGGCGTTCCCTCCCCCTAATTCCACATCCTGCTTGCCTCAATTAATTCAAGGAAACATCTTTGTTCCACCTCTAAGCAGATGCTCCCACAGGGGGCTGAATTATTTCAGGGGTTAGAATGAAGAGCATCCAGCTAGCTGACCCAGAGGTGGTACACACACATGCGTGCGTGCATGCGCACACATACACATGGATGCATCTTATGAAGTAGCTTTCAGTCTACTAAAGCTTATGCTATCATCTTCTATGTCTCAGTTAGACTCAAAGGTGCTATTAAAATCTTTTCACATACTGATCCTGACTAATACATATCTCTGAATTCTACCACATAAGTGTGTGTAACTATTGGACCCAGGTGAACATACAGGTATGAACATAGTTATGGAATGGCCTGCCGGAGGAGACCCGGCACATTACCAGTCTTGACTGCTTTAAAAAAGCAGTCAAGACCGCTCTCTTCCGACAGGCCTTCCCAGATTAGTGTTCCACCGCCTCTCATCATTGTCTTCTGTGTTAATCTTGTTTTTAATTTGTTTTAATTAACTAATATGTTTTAGGGGGGTAGAAGGGTTGGAGGGTGGGGAGGATAGGGTGCGTTTTAATGTTTTAATGTTTTTATATATTTTTGTAATGCCGCCTCGATCCATTGGGAGAGGCGGGATAGAAATAAATTTTATTATTATTATTATTATTATTATTATTATTATTATTATTATTATTATTATTATTTCACCAGGACTAAAAGGCACGCAGAAAGCCAAGGTGGTGTTTTGAATTTTGGACTGTGACACTGGAGACCAGGGTTCAATTCCCTGCCCAGTCATGGAAACCCACTGGGTGACCTTGGTCATGTCACATACTCTCAGCCCCAAAAAACACCATTATAAGTTCATCTTAAGGATGCCATAGGTTGGAAATGACTTGAAGGGACACAACAACATCAAAAAGGCATGCACTATTTTTGACCTTACAGGCTCTAGGACTGGAATGTGAGCAGGATCACTCTTTCTCATGTGAATGTGTTAAGTCTCAAAGAACAGGTCTGGTGACTCTCATCCAGATTTTTGTTATGGAGAGACAATCTTCTTTCCCTTCCTCTTCCTCTTCATTGGTTTCACTGTCTATTGGGTGTTATTGACAGACAAATAGTTATGCACCATCGGAGAATGTGTGATTGTATGTGTAACCATTACACCCATGGAACTCCACTTGTGCAGGTGGCAACTGCATATGGTCACTGTTCAAAGGCCAAACACTTAGGTGTGCATATGCAAAGATTCCAGGGGCACTGATCCACTCAGTTCCTGGGCTAGCTCAGGACTGAAGGTCTATTAAAATGAAATGTAGTCATACATGCACCAAAACAATCATTTGTTGATTACATGAAGCTATTAATCAGGATCATGTCCCTCAGTTAATTGAGACAGTCCTTTGTCAAAGTGGCTGTTCGATGGGGCACCACAATGAACAAAATGCGGCCTCCATGGACTGGTTTTCTGGGCTGAAGTATGGCCAAATTTCCATCCCTTCAGAGAAAACTGATCATCTGAGTTTTACTGACCTTTAAAAACCACCTTCTCCCTTGTTCTAGAAAGTGTTGACACTTTCTCAGGCAGAGGGGGAGAAGATCAACCTACCCTAGAGCTTTCCAAACTTTTCACGTTGGTGACACACTTTTTAGACATGCCTCATTTCGTGACACAGTAATTCAGTTTTACTAGCAAACTGGAGGTTAAACTAAGCCCTTATAAGAGATCCGGGTACGTATATTAATTGCAATAACGAAATGTATGGGGATACAACATATCTCATGAAAACCTTTCATTTTTATATTTAAAAATATTTGATTTATTATAACCTATAACATACGTTTCCAAGGCTCGGATGGGAGGCTGATTCTCAGTCCAGGGAGATGACACACTTACACCCCTCCGGAGACACACTAATATGCTGGGACACATCTTTTGGAAAACTCTAGCCTACCCTAATCAACAAAAGAAAAGTTTTCCAGGCTTTCTAACATGGAAACATTTTTATCTATCCCTTCAGCTTAAGCTGATTTTGCATAGCCTTCTACAAAACAATGCAGATTTTGAAAACCACTCATCATCATCATCATCATTTTTTCAGCAGGAGGCCTACTTGATTAATTAGGTAATGCACAGGTACTATGTAATACATCCCTTTAGTATATAACATATGTCATATAAGGTGGATGTGAGAGCAACTTATACACTTTGACTATTCTTTGGGAAATTCTAAAGCCCCACAACATAAAAACAGAATGCCAGGCAACTCTGTCTAACTTCTGCTTTTCAATGGGAAGAAGTCCCAACACACACATACTTATGATTTTAATTTCCAGCTCCTTCTAAGTGACATCGAGAACTGACAAGAGTATAATGAAATATTGGTCTCATATAGTTTATACTGCAACACGTGCAATCCCTAACTGATCATTGCTTAATTAAAATTTGTTACTGTGACTCCAGCCTTATTGTGCATAATGACACCCTGCATACATTATCAGCGATTTGCCACTTTGATAAATAAACATTACATGCACGTGGAGGGGTTTTGTCATCAAGCATGAAGTAAACCCTGTGATTAAAGGGGAAAAAAAATGAGAAAGAAAAAAAGAAAGAAAAAAGAAGCGCAAAAAATCTTTTAATTACAAAAGTCATTAAAATCAATCTCAAACAATAATAAAAAAGCTTTGCATTTCTAATGCTAAAGCGATAAAAGTGATCAATGAACGACAGCTAAACAAACCCAAATGCATTCATTGAAATTGTGAAGACGGGTGGTGGAGGGGAAGAAAGCAGTTTAATTGATCAGACTAGTATATTATAGACTAGAAGGAGAATGAAGGAGCAGAACAAAAATGGAGAGGGCTCTGAATAGGAAAGTTTAGAAATGTTGGAATAATGGAGAGATGTGTAGTTTGGGAACATGTCTCCCCAGCGGCATACGGATGGGGGAGCAAGGGGGGCCCCAGGGGCCCTGGGTGGCATTTTGGGGGGTGCTGCTGCTCCTTGCCTGCCCCTCTGCATGCCATCAGCCTGCCTATGTGTGCTGTTGCCCCACCCACATGCACCATAGCACCGCCCACATGTGCTATAGCCCCACCCACACACCGCTGCCCCTGACTCTACCTCACTTGCATCAAGTTACACCACTTTGTCTCCCTTGAGAGTGAATTTCATAGAGACCACTGCTTTCTCATGCTATCTGCTGTGGGGGATGGACAAGGTGTTTTTCCATCCCTAGTGTGCTTTGGTAGTTGTTCTGGTGGTGCTATGTCTTCAAGTTGTTTCCAACTTACGATGACCCTAAGGAGAACCTATCACAGGGTTTTCTGGGGCTGAGAGTATGCAGCATGCTGAACTTCACCCAATGGGTTTCCATGGCTGAGAGGGGAATCAAACCCTGATCTCCAGGGTTGTAGTCCAGTGCTCAAACCACTACACTACACTGGCTCTCACACACCACGCTGGTCTTTTCTCATATATGTTCCCATTGGCTACAACTATTCATTTCTTTCCAGGAAAAACTCTGTGGACCAGGAGCCAATGGTTCATGGACCAACACCAGTCCATGGACCACCACTTTGAATAGCACTGGTACAGAGGACAGCATGTTGGACTTGAGAGCCGGTGTGGTTTAGAGGCTTATGTCATGCCCTGTCTTGGATACTGTGGCAGTGAGGAGGAGGATTCTGACTCCGAGACAGAGGCTTCCCCAGAGGCTGAAGTGTCCCCAGAAGCTGGTCCAGAGGGAGATAATACACAACAACAACAAGGGTCTGAGCCAGGGGAACAAATAGAGGAAGATATAGCTGACACACCTACCTTGCAGCAGAGATGCCATGAAAGGGAGGGCTTGAGTCCCTTGGCTCGTTTAAGTAGTAAGTGAGTCCTAATGAGGGAACATCTGTGGTGACAGCAACTATAGATAAAAGAGGGCTTCAGCTGGCCTTTCCTCCCAGGGTCAGCAACTGATCTCTTTGGCTCTGAAATCCTGTACTGTGCTCTTGGATCTGGTTGTCTTGGAACTCTGCCTATTTGGACTACGGTTTGGATTTGCCTCTTTGGATTTGTTTGCTCTAGGCTTCCTTTCTGTTTGGACATTCTTTGACTCTCACCTTGTAAGTAGGAGCTGTGCTGCTTGAGATTTACTGCCTACTTGCCGTGGACATGGCAGCTTAACTGTTGGACAAGAACTCTGAGAAACCAAGGTTCAAATCCCTACTCAGCCATGGAAACCCACTGAGAGACCTTGGGCAAGCCACATTTTCTCAGCCTCAGAGAAAGGCAATGGAAAACCATCTCTGAACAAATTTTGCCAAGAAAACACCATGATATGGTCGCCATAAGTCAGAAACAACGTTAAGATGCAGAAGAACAGCATCAGCAGTAGCAACAATGTAGGTCCTAACAAGCTGAAAATAGACTTGTGCTCTGCAACAAAGCTCACCTTGACCTGCCAAGGCTATACTTTCAGCCTAAATCACAAGATTTTTTTTTAGGACAGCACAAGCCCTTTCTGCAGGACGTCGTTGTCCTGCATTGGGGTGGGAGAAGGACAGGACCCAGACAATGTTTAGGAGCCCTGGTGGTGCAGTGGTTAAATGCTGGTACTGCAGCCACAAGATTGTGAGTTTGATCCTGCAGGGCTCCAGGTTGACTCAGCCTTCCATCCTTCTGTAGACTGGTAAAATGAGTACCCAGTTTGTTGGGGGCAATTAGCTTACAACATTGTAAACCACTTAGGGAGTGCTTTGCACTGATAAGCGGTATAGAAATATAACTGCTACTGCTATTTATGCATGATGTTGTCACCATCCCATCTTTCTCCCTTCCCTAGGCAGCACAATCATGCCACAAATCATTGACAAGTTTTACCCATCAGCCACCAGTGATTGTACAGCCCTCTCTTCATGTGCTTGCACTTACCTTAGGTGCAGGGGTCCTAGAAGTGCAATCACTGCACTTCCTGGCCCAGCACAGCCTGGGACAGTACCCAGTTGTGCTGTGATAGGAAGAGGTAGCAGCATCACACTTCCTCCATTCGCAAAGGCAGCCAGTGCAAAGGGGAGCACTCTGTCATGCTCCCCTCCTGGAAAAAGCTCTACCAAGACCCCTGTGGGACATCACCAGGCTCCAGTAAGCTGTAGAAAGGGCCATAATTTTAGCCCTCTGAGCTCTGTGAAGGAAGGTCCAAGGTCCTTATTTTCTGGATAGAAGAGTCAGTCACCAAAACTCAGGGTCCTATCTCCCCGTACCACATTTAGGACTGTTCTCATACTGCAGTCATTTCTGGCTCAAGGTCTGTAGTGCTGCAACGGCATTCCTATAGTGGCCGGAGCTGAAACAGCAGCTGTTCAGCATAGCCAGCACCATGTGACTTGAAAAACCAAAAGGAACATGGATGGTTTAATATAACCATTACTCTGAGCTGTTTTTCTCTGAAAGTATTTTTATCATCATTATTATACGTCAACAACCTTTTCAAAATTGGTTTAAATTAATGCTTTCAATATGATTGTTTTTAACATTGGCACTAACCATCGTTTTAACAGTATTTTCTTTTAATTCATATTGTAAGCCACCTTGAATCGCATATTGGTAGAAAAGTGGAGTTTAAATAAATGAATAGAAACAAATACATAAATAAAATAACAGAGCTACAACAGTTTGATACCACTTTAGCCATCATGGCTCCATCCTATGGAATCGTGACACAGAAATACAAAAGTTAATAGAAAAAGATTCACATGCTACTTGTTGGCATGCTTTTAACAATCTAATTCAATTGGATTGAAGGGGGGACATTCTAACTACATTAACGAGTTAATTTTAAATTGGTGTTTACATTTACATTACTTTGCTACACTAAATGCCAGAATACAGGTGAAAATATCTACCTGTTATTTTATTCTTTCTCCCCTTACCCTTGCTTTGAGGTTTGGAGAGAAGAGAACTGCTCCAAGAATTTTTGAGAACTCAATTTCTCTCTATCCCTTTCTTTGGTTTCTCTTAGTCACTTTTTTATAACATGATCTCCTTATCCTCCCACTTTCTTTAGTTTAAATATTCCTCTTGGGGATCCTGTTACCCTAAGAGGTGGTAGATGTTGGATCTACCTGCAATGCCAGCATCTCCTTAGAATTTTGGGGGAATTATAGCTCAAAGGAGGCCTGAGAGAGGAGGGTAATGGCAGGATCTTTTCATCTATGTATACCAGTACTAACTGGAGAGAAGACTCCAATTAAAATTAAACAAAGTATTTTATTTGAATTGACAAACACATGAGAGACCAGACATTCTTAAGAATGATACAAGGCTGTTGGAAAGTGAGGCAAGAAAGATTGGGTAGAGAGAGATTGGGTGGAAAGTTGATAGTTACCAGTCCTGAAGAGGTGTACCTCATGATGGATGGCCCCAATTTTCTTACAGCAGAAGGGAGATGTCCATTGAATAACAACAGATCTTATCTGGAGAAAGAGAATCTTTTGATGTCCGTGGATCCACAGGTTAGCTGGATGGAAATGTAGATATTTAGGTCCAAAGGACTGAAGCCCCTCTTGGTGTAGGTTGGACTAAGTAGCCTCAGTCACGTATCCAGAGGAAAACCTCAGAAAAGGCACATATACATTTCAAATGGGCTGACTGCAACTTTGACACCTTGAGAGACTATGTGTCTCTTGATTGAAGTTAGCGATCACAAATCGCGGGAACTACAGAGCTAAGGTCCATCTGCATAATCCAGTTTCTATCCTTTCCTAGGAACAGAGTCTACCCCCCTCCAGGGATGTTTTACCCTATAATTGGGCTCCATTTTTGAGCTTTGATTGTATTGGTCTTTGTCTCTTTTTCTTTCTGGGCCCCATTTGTACGTTTGTTCATTTTGTCTCTTTGTTTAACGAGCTGTCCCGTGTTTTCCCGAAACAGCAGCTTTCAGGATCAGATACAGTATAGTTGCTATATTCTCTCAATTTCTCTCTTTCTTAGGACTCTCAAGCTCTGTAGCCCTTATGTGCTTGGGAGAGTGAATGCTTAGTGTGTGCGTGTGAGTATTTTTGCCAATTTTACCAAATAGAAGACCATTTAAAAGGACACTTGACTTCTCTCTCTTTCTCATGCAGTCTGACCCCGTAGACATAGGATAAAAAGATCTTGCTGCATTGCCTTGCCTTCAGTTTTGCCAAGTGGTGCTCTGCTAATTTACCCAACTTTAGTAAAATTTAAGTGTCCCCCAGGGGACCCTCAAAAGACAGGGTAACACAAGGAGGTCACAGCAGTGGGACCCAGACAGTGTCTGAGGGTAGCATGGAGGAGCAGCAGTCTGGGGCACTACATACTACAATTGGCTGGTTGAAGCTACGGTTTTTATCCTCTATTTCACACCCTGAAGAAGTGTGTCGACAAATGTCAGTGCCAGGCGGTGGTCAGGCAGAGGCAGGGGAGCTGGTTAGAGTTGCAGGGCTTTAATGCAGTCTTAACAGAAATAAACACAGGCTGTTAAAATACATAAAGCAGGTTACTTCACTAAGGTGAACAGGAGGTTGTAGGCCCCATGGAGGTCCAGCTTGCTGAAGATCGTCGCGTGCCGCAGGCGCTCCAGCAACTCCGGAATCAGGGGGAGCGGGGAGCGGTTGCGGATAGTGATCCGGTTAAGGGCGCGGTAATCATTGCAGAGCCGGAGTTCCCCCGACTTCTTGCAGACGAACAGCACCAGCGCCCCCGCCGGTGACGTCGATGGCTGCACAAAGCCCCGGTGCAGGTTCTTTTCCAGGAAGTCCCTCAGGGCTGCCAGCTCGGGTTCCGAAAGCATGTAGATGCGACCAGCCGGAATGGGCGCCCCCGGGACCAAGTCGATGGGGCAGTCATAAACCCGGTGGGGAGGTAGGCGATTGGCCTCCTTCTGGTCAAACACGTCCGCATATTCCTGGTACTTGGGTGGCAGCTTGACGGAAGTTGCAGGACCAGGGGCCTCCAGGGTAGCCAGCAGCTTCTCAGGCCAGCAGTGCTCCTGGCAGTACTCGGAGGTGAAGAGCACCTCGCGCCGCGACCATGAGATTCGGGGGTCATGGCACGAGAGCCATGGCATACCCAGCACCAGCGGGAAGTGGGGGACTGCCGTGACCAGGAAGCGGGTCCGCTCATAATGGCCCTGGATTTCCAGACCCACCTCCACCGTCCGGTGGGTGATGGGGCCCGACCTCAGCAATCGTCCATCGATGGTCTCCACCGGGCGAGGCTCGGGTAGGGGCTCCAATGGTATCCGGTGATCCTGGGCAAACTGGAGGTCCAGGAAGTTGTTGGACACCCCGGAGTCAAGCATAGCCCCCACGGGTATCGGTGCTGCCCCGCCGAGGCATACCGTGGCGGCCACCAGGAGCGGATCTCGTTGCCTCTCGTGTGGGTCTGCAGTGTCCCCGCTGCCGGGCTCCCCCAGGCCTCGCAGGCCTTCTAGGCCTGGGGGTTGGCTTTTCCCGCCGTGCCGGTAGCTGGTGTCTTGGCCGTGCACACGCGAGCGAAGTGTCCCCCCAGCCCGCAGTAGAGGCACAGGCCAGCCCGCCACCGCCGCCCCTTCTCCTCGGCGGTCAGCCAGGGCCGTGCCCTCCCCTCCAAGCTGCATAGGCTCCTCTGGGCTCGAGGAAGCCGGGATGGCACAGGAACTGGTCCGGCTGGGCAGACCCTTTGTCTCTCGCGGAGCGGGCGCCCAGGTGCGCGCACTTGAGGTTCCGGCGCGGCGGGCCTGCCGGCGGGCTTCCAGGCGCCCGTCAATGAGGAGGGCCTGCTGGATAAGCTGCTCAAGGGTCGCGGGCGGGGAGCTGCAGGCCAGTTCATCCAGAATTTATGCCGAGAGGCTGGCCTTGAATTGACCCTGAAGAGCCGAGTCATTGTAGGCCACGTCCTGGGCCAAGAGCCAGAAGGAGGTGGTGTAGTCTCGCACCGAGCCCCTCCCCTGCTGCAGCTGGCGGAGCTGGCGGCTCGCGGTCTCAGACCGGACGGGATCCCCCCATACGGCCTGGAAAGCCTGCAGGAACGCAGCCATGCTGTCCAAGACTACACTGTTCTCCCGAAGCAGGGACGTAGCCCACTTGGCAGGCATACCGGCCAACAGGTTAATCATGAATGCCACCTGGGCGCGCTCATCCAGGAAGTCTCGGGCCCGGACTTGGATGTACAGCCGGCAGTTAGCAATGAAGGTCTCCAGCTCTGTAGGCTCCCCCGAAAAACGCTGCGGTACAGCCATAGGGACCTTGGAAGCAGGCTGGGGCCGGATTGCCTGTAGCTGCCCCATCTGGAACTGCAGCATTTGCAGAGCATGAGAAAGCTGGTCCACTTGAGTGCGCAGCCCTTGGTTCTCTTGGGCCTGAGCAGCCAGCTGGGCCTGAGCAGCCAGCTGGGCCGCGTTCTCCCCATCCATGCTGCCTGACTGGGACGGAGCAACAATCTGTCAGTGCCAGGCGGTGGTCAGGCAGAGACAGGGGAGCTGGTTAGAGTTGCAGCGCTTTAATGCAGTCTTAACAGAAATAAACACAGGCTGTTAAAATACATAAAGCAGGTTACTTCACTAAGGCGAATAGGAGGACTGGTTTCAGGCGAGGGCAGGAACAAGGCACAGACAGCAGGACCACAGTTGACCAATAGTTGTTGCTCCGTGCCTTCTACAGCCCGGCGCCTGCCTCAAATAGCCCTCCAAGCCAGGCGCCGACCAATCAGGCATGGCCATGTGGCTGAGGGCCGACCAATCAGGCGTGACCATGTGGCTGAGGGCTCGCAGCTGGGCTGTGCCTCACAGCTGCGAGCTCTCTGCCCGTTGCCTCCTCTGGATCGGGACCGCAGGCAGACTCCCAGGCCTCCCGCGGATCGGGTCCACAAGTGGGTGGAGCCCCGGGAGCAGGCCCGGGGCCTGCAGCCTCTAGGTAGGTGGCTCTAGGCCCGGCAGCCTCTCCCACAGCCGCCAGGCCCGAGCCGTCGGCCGCGTCGGCCTCCAGACAAGGCCCCTCAGCGGCAGCGGCCTCAGGGGCAGCGACAGGCCCAGCCAGGCCCATGCCCCTGACAACAAAGTTGTAATGGCTTTCCCATGGGACTGAAAAAAGGGGTCCAGAATGAGCTGATTGCTTAACTCTAGAGTGACAAAACATTGATGGGACTGATGACAATCTCTTAATGTTGAGTCAGGGAGGGTTTGTAGAGAAGATTTCTGTAAGATAAGATCAAGGGATGGTCTCTGATTGCTCACCAATCTGATCAGTTCATCTTTCATTGTATTCAAAATTGCCAAGAGCTGGAAGCAGTGAAGGGATTAGCACAAACCCATCAGCCTTGGGTTTTCCACATAATCTCATCTGAACTTTCATGACCCTGAACATGTTTCTGGTCAGCATGACGCCAAGCACATTCTCCAGCCAGCATGACCACAATCACATTCTTCAGTCATTAATAAGTTCAATTTATGAACATTGCATATCTCATAGGAGGCGTGGTAGGGTTTGGTAACAATACTAATGAAAATTTCAAGTTTAAGAGATTGAAAATTCAATTTTCTGGGACAGATAAGATGTGCTGTCTGGTATGGAACACAGGAGAACCATCTGAATGGGACAAACACCACTGTCTTCCAAGCTGCCCTTGCTATTGGTGATGTAAATCTTGTAATTTCCCAGCCCTGAGAAATTAAAAAAAATTGAGTAGTCTTTCAAAAATCCAAGAGAAACAGACTTTAAGTTAAAAACAAAAACTGGGAAATGTAAAATGTGTTGGCTCATTAGCTCTTTAGCACTTTGTCTCATTCAATTAATTAAAATCTTAATTAATAACTTAATTCTGGAGAAATGTTTATGCTGAAATTCCTACTTAAGTCAATCATTTTAATAAAAAAAACCCCGAACCCCCCCACCCCACTATTTAATTAAGTTGCCCCTTTTCATTAATTAAAAACTGATTTTGATTAGCCCATCATATCACTGTTCTGGGATTTGCACTTTCATAAGTTACTGGGAATTCTGTTAGAAAATTCTGGCAGACTCCTGAACTACAGCAATGGAGTTCTCTAGCGCAGAATTCTAGGTACCTCAATTGATGTTATTTGCCATCAAGTCAGCATTGACTTATGGTGACCCTATGAATGAGGAACCCCCAAGAGCCCCAGTTACCAACAGCCCTGTTCACGTTCTGCAAGCTGATGGTTTGCTCAGACTTCCTTTACTGAATCAACTCAGGCCCTTTCCGCACCAGGCAATTAGAACAGGGCAGTGCGTCCTCTCACGGAGGTCATCTGCACCTTGGAGCGGATTAGGAGTGGACTACTTACCGGAGATCCGCACCTCAGTCCACTCCAAAACGACCCCAAGTGGTCCTCCAGCATGTTTTCTAAAGACCGCAAAATACAGGTCTTTATTTTCCTGGAACGCGCCATTGCATTCCTGCTCCCTTGTGCAGATTTGCAGGCTCACACCAAAGCGAGCCTGCAATCCGTGGAGGGCGGGCTTTAGGTGTGACGAGTTTCAGCGGCTGGTCAGCACCCACGACCAACTGGAAGCCACCATTTTGGAAGCTGGAAGCTGCCATTTTGGAAGCTGGAAGCTGCCATTTGGAAGCTGGAAGCTGCCATTTTGGAAGCTGGAGCAGTGTGGATTTACAGACCTCGCACCGCTCTGATTCGCCCTGGACCAAGAAGGAGCCCTGTGGAAGGGCTTCAAGGACAGTCTGCATTGCTTCGGACCCCAGAAGAAGCAGTAAGTAAGGGCACGGAGCGATTCCCTCACCCCGTGCAGAAAGGGCCTCAGTCCAAATCTATCTGTAAACCTAACTATTTCACCAAACTGCAAATCCCAGAATGCCATAGGATTGAACGGTGACAACCTGGCATCCAGCTGCTATAATTCTGCACTGTAGATCTTTTTGTCAGTCACATTGATAACTGCTTTGGTTGGTGATTTTAGTCTCTGCAGCTCATTTTTTAAAGCAGTTAAGACTAGACTTCTGGTGCTTTGCCTGACCTGCTACATGACTTCTAACATATTGTTTCATGTCTTTCCAATGTGTCAGTTTCCCAGCCATCTTCTACTTCTGAGTTATTTGACCCTCACTTACCTTTGCCCATGAACCATGGAATGGGGGAGCGGTGAGGGGTGTGTGAACTCCTGCAATGATCAGTCATCAAGGATCAGAACCAAGATGACTTCTGTGTAGTTGAGCCCCTGAAGGAACTACCAGTTAGAAGTATCTCAGTTTATAGCCATTCTTGCATTTGTTTAATAAGGTTTTAGATATGATCCCCCTTTCTTGATATGTACATTTTATACTTTAAATCAGGATGGGCAACTGTAGAAGACTAGGGGGCTACCTTGGTCTCCTAGGAGACCTTGGAGGGCTGCACCTCCATACACACACCCCATACCCACATCTTTTTTAAAAAGTTTTTTTCTACCAAATACCATGGGGGCATTTTTACTACATTTTTGGACTTTCTGGAGTCATTTTAGGGTCAGGAGATGCCTTGTATAGAAGTCACTTCCTGTTTCAAAAAGGGTTTCTCCAAGGTATAAATTGACCCACTGAGCCCACAAAGTGTGATGGGAATGCCCAAATGCCGGCTCAAGGCTGTCTTGGGGAAAAATATTTTTTGAAAAATTTTGCAAAATGTTGACCCCCCCCCCGGGAGTGCGATAGGCCTCTAAATGTGACAGAATTGCTCTCTACATCCCCACAGTTTGTTTTGGAGCCTTTTGGATCAAAAGCATTTTCTTACCCAAAAGGGGGCTGGGGATAAAAGATTTCATTTATTATTTTGTCATTATCTTCTTGTTAATCACATTGATAACCACTTTGGTTGGTGATATTATCATTCTTTACTGTATTTTGTGATTTCATTTATCTGTTTATTCATTGAATTTATATCCTACTTTTCTCCCAGGATGAGGTCTAAGTTAGCTTCTGGATTAAATTAAAATCAAAAGTTTCAAAGAGAATTAAATACCCATATATTAAAACCACAATTTAAACAGTTAAAATGATTTTAACATGTGATTACAATTAACAGATGAAAAATAAAATAAAATTCAACATGCCACCTCAGGTACACTACCGTTGTACAATTTACAACTCAAAGGACTGCCTGAATAAAAATGTCTGCACCAGCTGTTTTTAATGTTTTGTAAAAGCATATACTGTATTTGCTGGTGTATAAGACTCACTTTTCCCCAAAAAAAGTATAAATTTATACTTGCCAGTGTATAAATGGGGTCCATCTCATACATGGGTGTGTGTGTGTGTATGTGTGTGCATATGTACACACACACACACACACACACACGTACATACACACACATGGCAAATATAGTATGCAAGTATGCAAAATTCATAATGATCTGCCTGCCTGTCTTGAATACATCCCTTAAATGCAGTTCTTTATCAGCATCAGATCCCAGTTGCAGCTTGCCCCCAAGCCAGGCCTCAGGGCTCACAGGGAGACAAGTGACATGCATGATGAATCTGAGTTAATCTTTTAATCTACAACCATCCCTGCTTTTCCAGAAGTGGTGGGAGAAGTCCTACACTGGAAAGCTGACTGAGAAGGGAAGTAAGGGAGAAAGGGGATGCTGCAACAGAGAGTACCAAGACCACATCAATATGTTTTCCTCTGCTGAAAGGGACAATCACTGTTTTTATAAGGACACATCAATAGCCATTGAACCAAGGGTGGACAAAATGGCATCCTGAGGCCACACGCCACCAGATTCCCCAGACCAACCTTTTCCTGCTCAAAATATTTGTTGTTTCCAGGTGCAACAAGTTACTTCTTCAGTTGGTTTCAAGGCTTCCTTGTCCCGTTTAGCATAAAAATTAAAAAGCAATGAGGACTGGCAACACCCAATGAAAGCAATATAAAGAAGGGCCTTTATTGCACAACAGTGCCATCCCAGCATGGGGACCCGTTGCTGCCGGTCAGCAACATGTGCCATCACATGACATCATTGCGGTCCTGCTCTGGTTGCATCTCCAGCCATTGTGAACGTGCCATATACCATTACTGGGAAAAAAATCTGGTAATGGCCTCCCTTTGAGCAACAATTGTGTCACTAGAGGACATGTGGGAAGGGCAGAAGCACTATCAAGTGCTTCCTTCCTAACTGCAGTGCAGGAAGAGGCCAGCTGCACTGTGGAAGGAAGAAGCATGTCCCAAACACTACCATTTCACTGGCAGCTGGCTTGGTGCGGATAGGAGCATTTGGTTCCTGCTCCCATCCCAGCAATGGCACTGCCGGAATGATGCCAGGATGATGCAGGATTGCAGCATAATGCAGTAAGGGCCAAAGTCTCAGGGTGTTGCGAAAGATGATTTTATTTTTTCAATGAGCCCTACATATTTCAGCTTGATAATATTTAATGGCCTTCTTCAGGGACTAATAGAAGATAAAAAGAAGAATAGGACAATACATAAACGAAAATTATAACAGGAGACACGTTACAATTTGCTCTAGGATGTGTATATACAGATATCTTACTTAAAAACACATGTGAAATACCTCACTTTAAAAACCATTTATTAACCCAGCTAAATTCATACAATCACAAAATATAACAAGAATGTTTTCTGAACTTATGCCTGGCAACTGATAGTTTGAAGAGAAGAAGGCAGAATATTACAATGCACCCTTTTCTAGTGTGACTGCAAGGTCACTTAAATCATATCTCACATTATAGTCAATGTGCACCACAGGTGAAAACCTGCATGGACACAAATGTTGCATCCACTGACTATAATGGGGCATGACACTTGCATTATTTGTTTTACATGGGGGTTCCTGGAATGGAACCTCCACATATATGAAGGGCATACTGTATACTGATTCATTTTTTTTCAACATGTACCAAGGCCATTCATATTATAACAATTCTACACCAGATGGAAAGTTAGCGGATATGTGAAAATTCAAGTTGTAAAGCAGATGGATGTGTACTCTATGTCTGCATGTAGACCTTGGGGAGCTAAGGTGCTAAGTTTCAATATCCAATGCATTTCTTTTTTAAAGCAGGGTTCTCTCATTATGCGGAAAAAGTTTCTCAAGCACCCAAAAAAATGCAGATCTTTATTTCAGAACACATCGACAGGCACACCCCAGGATTCTATCATCAGCAACAGGCCCAAGAGGCCATCACCCATGTGGACGTTGTTCCTAGTGTAAGTAAACATTTAACAGAGTGTGTAAATTATAGTGGAAAAAAAAATACACCCTGAAACAATTTTCACCTTGTAGCACTCCATATGTAGTTTATGTCATAAGGTGTCCTTACAGTAAATTATACATAGGAAAAATATCCAGATCCTTAAAAATCTGTGTAGGGACACACCTTAGTAACATTAGGAACAGAAGATCAGGTTCCTCTTTGGTTGACCATTTTCCAGAAAACAATTGTTACCCCAAAACATGGGTGACTCAGGGGTCCACTCACAATACCAGTACCTCCATGTGACAGTGGGAATTAATTAGCTCAATTAGGAGGCCTGCAAGAGAGGGGAAAACCTAACGAGATCTTCCACCAATGTTTATGGGGTCCTTACAGGAACGAACAAGCCAGATTCAAAAGTAAATGTGTTTTATTGAAGGGAATTCACTAATGCATGCACGCAAGATACAAACAGTCATACATTCACACAAGATCCAAAGGATAAAGGAAGGAAAAATTATGGATAGTGAGGCTGAGGGTTTTGGGTTATGACTACGAGTCCAGAAGAGTAGTGAAGAAGCAGTGGAGTGGCTTAGACTTGTGTCTAAGGGCAGACCAAATTAAGATTCAGAGCACATAGTGGTGCCCAGCATTTCAGGCACTGCATTGAACTGCTCAAAACCGAGGGCTTATATACTCAAAATCTGCCTGGGAGGCATGGACATGATTCTCCTGGCTTAGTAGATAATGGAGGTTGCAACATGGGGTCTGGATAGACTTAATAGTCTTTTTGTTACATGGCAAGGAGTTAATGGCTGTCATAATAGCCCTGTAACTCTGGACAGGTGTGAGGAGAATGGATGAAATGCCCATATATTAGGAATGGAGTCTGAAACAATCAGTGTTTTGGTGGGAACTTCTCTTTGCTATTGTGTGATATCAGAGACATTACAACTTCATCTTAAGCCTATTATCTCTGTAGTTGTCTGGTATAATCTGCCTGACAAGGACCTTGGCTACTCCTAGAGGGGATCTTTTGACCTACTTTGCAAGACACATGTTCAACCAGTGTTTTTTCCTCTGCCTGGCTTGACCTTTCAGTCACCTCAGGATCCATTTAATATTAATGCCAATTAATATATTTTGCCAATTAAAACATATTTCACAAATGAAACCATACCAAATCTGGTGTGTGTGTGTGGGGGGGGGCTGGTAACATGATCTGTCTTTTAAAGAGCTGCATTTTTGAGTGCTTGAGAAACTTATTTCCCATAAGGAGAATGGGAGCAATAACCCATTGTTCATCCAACGGCTGTGTTTTCAGGACTGTTCTATTCCTCATCCACATACTGATATGGATTTTCTTTGTTTCATCAAAGTTGTTTCCAAGTTGCAGTCGTTTCTTTTCATTTTATGGCTCTCCTCAGCTGAGTTCTTTGTTGATTTTAACATCACAGCAGTTGAAAAGATGATGTTTTCAAAGTTGATAATTATTATATCACCACAGCTTGTTGCTCTCTCTCTCTCTCTCCTGCTTTTTTTTTTTTTTTTTGGAAAGCAACAACAACAAACCATTTTAAATATTTCTGTCTTTCACATGAGCTATCTGAACATGAAAATTAGCTGCTTGGTTAGAAATCCATTGTGGTGTCTTTCAATTTAAATGATGTTCACAGTGCCACATTCTGGTGATGGGTGAGTCAAGAGATAAAAGGGTTCAACCAAAATACCAGCATATTTTAGTTTAAAGCTCCTACTATTTGTAACTGAGCCTTTGGGAATGGGGAATATACCATTAAAAAGTTGGAAAACAACCATGAGAAAGGGAACATGGCCACCTGTGAAACCTCTAAAGGCTGGATGGGGAGCCTCTTGGAGGTCTGAGCTTGGGTATCTGTACCCCTGCTTTAATTAGTGGTGAGAATGTGTTCAAACAATGTTTGCAATGTAAAACATAGACGCAAACAAAATAGTCAATACAGTGATGGATAGTCATCCCATTTGTTAAAAAAAGTGCAAACAATCATAGAATCATAGAGCTGGAAGGGGACCCATCGGCCATCAAGTCCAACTCCCTGCTCAAGGCAGAATCTCTAACTAGAGCATCTCTGGCAAATACCTGTCCAGGCTTTTTTTGGAAGATGTCTAGAGAAGGAGAAACAATCTCAGCTCTAGGTAATTGGTTCCATTGTTGAACAGCTCTTACTGTCAGAAAGTTCCTTTTAATGTTCAATCAAAGGCCATTTTCGAACTAGAGTGTGAAAGGACTATTATTCCATTTTCAACATTCTATGGAATCCTGGGGTTTGCAGGCTCGCCCCTCCCTAAACTGCAAACCCCAGGATTCCATAGGATGTTGAAAATAGAATAATAGCGCTATCACACTCTAGTGCAGAAATGCCCAAAATCTAGCTTCCTGTTAACTTAAAACCATTAGACCTGATCATATCCTCTGGGACATTCCCAATTGCTGAAGGCTACTTGCTTCAAAGGTAACGTTGGGATTTTTTTTTCTATATGAAAACCACAAGATGATGGCACATTTTTTACCTTGTAACAGAAATCCCGATATGGCAGGGACAGAGATTAATCTTGACATCCCACTTTTTCAACCTCCCAATTTTTCTCTCCATCCTCTTTCCCTCAGGTTACTTCAATTGTTGCAAAAGTAGCTTGTATTCAATTAATGCAGTCAGAGAGAGGAGAGGAGGGGGTGGAGTTTTGCCCATCTCAGTAGGCTCAGGCAAAAGCAAATTGATTGCTGCAACTTCTCTTAGCATCTGTGCTATTCCTCATTAATATTTTTTTCCATCCTTAACCATACTCTGATTTTTCTTAGCCACACGTGTCCCAGTTTTCATCTCTAAAATGTTGGAGAGGGTGCAATGTAGGTGCTACAGAACAGACTGTGTGGCACAGTGCTGTATTTTGAGATGAATGAAAGGCCAAGGAGATCAGGAAGCACAACTGGTGGGCTGCTGTTGCTGCCCCATAGCACTTGCTTTCCAAGGTGGGTGCCTCACTTTATCTTATGGTGGGACCAGGTGTGACACATGGCATGCGAGGTGCTATTGATCGGGTCCCTGCCAATCCACACAGAGACACAAACTGTCTTCAAGCATCAGAACAATCAAATTGCTTCTCTCATGTATGCAGCAGCCTTTAAAAAAAATCAGAATGTAGGTAAAAACTATAGGTGCTTTTTTTTTTTTTTTTGGACATGATATATTTGCAAAGCAGCTGTATAGTTCAGGCTCAACTGACCTACTCTCCATTTCATACTTGTGTAGATGATTCCTACATTTTTCTGTCTGCTTCTGAGGCATTTCTAAGACACTAGTTTCTAAGACAGTCACAGACTACAATATACATTTTTCTCTCAACCATCTGACAAGGTAAAGAGACCTTATCTTTAGCTGGTGGAAGAAAAAGACAGATGGAGCCAAGGTCACTTCAATGGAGCCACTAGGGATTGAGGAGAGAGATGGGAAGGTCAGAATTTCTTGACACTGTAGGGTAAATTGGATTGGCATAACTGAATATTCTTTCTTTTGGTGGCACTAGAACTTTCTGGAGTGCAATGACAAAGGAGAAAGAATATTGTAGTTAGAATACAGTCCTTCTCACACAGGGTTTGCTTTGGTCAGATCTCACCTGGAATATTGTGTTCAGTTCTGGGCATCAGAGTTCAGGAAGGATATTGACAAGCTGGAATGTGTCTGAAGGAGGGCAACCAAAATGACAGAAGGCCTGGAAACCATGCCCTGTGAAGAGAGGCTTAGGGAGCTGGGTGTGTTTAGCCTGGAGAAGAGAAGGTTAAGAGGGAGGCATAATAGCTATGTTTAAATATATGAAGGGATGTCATATGGAGCAAGCCTATTTTCTGCTGCTCCAGAGACTAGGACATGGAGAAATGGCTCCAAACTTCAGAAGAAGAGAATCCATCTAAAAATTAGGAAGAACTTCCTGATGGTAAGAGCAGTTTGACAGTGGAATATACTGCCTCGCAGTGTGGTGGAGTCTCTTTCTTTGGAGGTTTTAAATAGAGGCTGGATAGCCCTCTGTCAAGAATGCTTTGATGGTATATTCCAGCATAGCAGGAGGATGGATCGATAAGCTTTGTGATCTCTTCCAACTCTCTTCCAATGATTCTAGGGATGTTAATCCTGGTTAGATTTATCCTGCATAGTTCATGAGAAAAAATGGATTTTCCCTCCGTTCTATAAGTGGCAAGATCTAAAGTGACTTTTTCCCCTTTGAAGAAATTTTGGGCACTCTATAAGTTGTTTGTGCGTTTAGTACAATATGTGGTACTGGGAAAATGTGAGAGCTACTGCCTTGCTGGCTGTATTTTGTATACTCTTCATCTTGGGGTCATGCTATAGAAAAATCCCAACATTAACTTCTAAGCAAGCAGCTGATTCTTGCCTTCAGCAATAGGGAATTTTACACAAATTAGGGAAAGCACAACAGAAACAAAGAAGCAAATAGTTGGCGGAGATCCTGCATTTGGTGGTGGTGGTGTAGCTATGGAAGCACAGCTTATGTCTTGTAGTTAGATCATCCTCTCATTTTGTTGAAAGTGAGAGAAGCAATGATGGAAGGAGTGGAAGAAAGGGCATTGGGCATGCTTCGCCTAGTGAAGAAGATCACAGAATCATAGGCCCTTTTCGCATGGCATTTGCCATGTGAAAGAGGGCCTGGAGCCTCACGCAATTGCGAGGAGCGATCTGCATGACATCCTCGCAATCGCGCAAGGCTCCAGGGGTCTGCAGGCAATGATTGCGCACCTTTGCATTTTTGGCTTTCAGCCAAAAATGCTGTGCTATCGCGCATTGCTCCCAGGCTCTGTGCGCACTTACCTGGCATGCAGACCCTCAGGAGCTGGGTCAGTTGTGCTTCATGTCTCAGTGCAGCCTGGGAAGGCCCCAGGCTGCACTGCAGAAGGAAGAGGTGGGGCTCTTGTCCGAACAGGAAGCTCGTGCGGAGCTGAAGAAGCAGGGAAGTGAGACCCTCTCACAAGAGGCTGCTCGTGTGATCACTGCACCCCAGCACCGAGAAAAAGTAGGATGCAGAAAGAGTCATAGTATTGGAAGGTGCCCTAAGGGTGATCAGGTCCAACCCCCAATTCAGTGCAGGATCTCCAGCTAGAACATCACTAGCAGGTAGCTGTCAAGTCTATTTTTGATGACATCCGGAGAAGGAGACCGCTTTCTAGACAATTGGTTCCATTGCAAAACTGAAAGCTATGAAAGTACCTCTGTGTCTTACAGCTATGTCTCCCAGTACTACTCTCCTCAAACCTACCTTTGAAACCACATAGGCCCCCAGAAGACAGCCATTTCAGAGTTATCAGAGATGAGGATTAGTAATTATGCATCCAGTCCCTTTCCTGTAGCTGGGCACAGTGTGGTGTGTAGCTGCAAAGATCCCTTGCTCTTTTTTTTACAATTAAGGAGAAGGTCAGTCCCAGAAGGTTAGGTGATGAACAGGCCATGACATCTATTAATGCAATAGAGGTGCAGAATCTATGAAGTGACTACCCACCTCAACAAAATAACGGATCTCAAGATATTCAACCTAAGTGAAATAACATGGTGTCTAATGGATATGCCATCCAGTCCCCTGCAATGTAAGCATTCCCCAAACTACGCATGGCCCAGAGTTGTTTCTTAGCATCCCTAGTGTTCCCACTCTGCATTGTGAAGGATGCATCTCTGAGACACTTTGCACAGCACAACTGTGGAGGGAAGCAAAACATGTTATGCCAGCCGTGCTGAAAGAGGTCAAATTCTACAAAGTGCTTCCATTGTCTTTGCATTTGCATGCAGTTATTCATTGCAGGTGCATAAAAAAAATAAACATTGAAGAAATAAAGCAATAAAAATAGCTTCTCCTCTCCTTCACATTAAGAGCACAAGGAGTAAAACGTAATGCAAAAAAACATAAACCGGGTTGCTATGTAATTAACTCAAAATTTAATGAGCAGTAAAAACACAATTAAGCTGTTGTAATGCATTCAACCTGTATTTCTCTTTTATCCATTTAAAGGGGCTCTATAGGTGTGCAGTTGGCATAACAAATAAGCCATAAATTAGGCCTATTATGTCTCTGCACGTAGTAGCAGAAGGGAGAGAGAAGACATGAAGTGGATATAACTCAGATACAACTTCATTTGGGCAAAAAGGATTGCCAGTTGCCCAGGAAGGGGTGTCTGAGGAATCCACTTTTAGTCCAATGTTTGAGTAGGCTTGTCACATTCCTGTCTCTTTCAACAAGTGCAAATATAGCATACTACAGATTCTAGGATTTGAGATGACCATGGATGTTAAAGTAGTGTCAAAGTGCAATAATCATGCTGTAAGACAGAGACTTCCATGATTCCTGGGCTGTGTCGATGTAATCGCTTTCCAGAATCTTCAAACTGATAAAGAAATCTGGATGCTTCATTTGAGGGGAGGGGAAAGGGCATCCACTTTTGAAAAACACCCATAGGAAAATGTCCCATAGGAAAATATGCACATTTCAAATACATGCAAAATATTGCTTTAAATAAGCTTTTATAGCCAAAATGAAAAGCAGAGAAGAAAACTGCAAGAACTGGATTGTTGATATGAATCAAAATAACGCCTTGTGTTTGGGGACTTTGTATCTAATATCTGATTGTGTATTTGCTCTGCGAGTTCAAGGACAGCCAAACGGTTCCCAGGTTCATTTTTACTCTCTGGCCAGTTACTGGCTACAAAGGTGCACCCAAGAGCTGTCTGTCTGCCCTTGGGTACTCTGAAAGGAAGAATTTGCCCTGAAACATTGGCAGATATCTGTACTTCCCATGTGGTCCGATGGGATTTTGGCCAAAGTGTGCCAAATTTCAGACAAATAGGTTGCAGAAGTTTTTGCACTGCATACCTTTCTAGGGATGCAGATCTTCATACATTTCATTCTCACAGGAAAGAACAAATAATTTTACCGTTTGTCTCCTTTGTTACTGCAGTTTAGGCCTCCTTGGAGATATCCCCAGATATTATTTTGATATCATAATTTGGCTTTCTTCCACCACCTCTCTCCACGTATTTGTGAGGCCCCCGGACAAGCACAGAACTAGGCTCAGCCACTAATTGCTGAACATTCCATTCTCCACCCAGGCAGGCCAGAATTAGCCAGATCCTTGCTTTAGGGGACCTCTCTGCAAACACCCTCATTATGTACGCACGCTGTTTACAAAGGACTCCTTGCCCCGAGCAGGCACCCTGGCAATCTGAATACTCAACTGCCAAGCACTCTGCATTTGCATACTGGCTAACTCTTTGTTGATTCAGACTTAACTCAATCATGCTAAATTGTGACCTTTCAAAAGCTTTGTTCCACGCCCGAAATGCATTGTTTTCCCCAAGTGTGGCATAGTTACATTTCTCCCTATAAAAACCCCTGATTCTGAGACCTTCCTTGGATCGCTCCCAGACCGCCTTGCTGCTGCTTTGCTTGGTGAGCTTTCCCTCAGCTCCACGTACTGAGATACATTGAACCCCAGCATCGCTCTCTATCTTCTTTCCAGGCTTCAGGAACAGGTTTTGTATCACCAGAATCAACTATCCCTCTGAAAATCCCTCTATCTTACTCACACCTTTACTTCCTTAGTTATCTGTGTGCGTGTGTTGCTTACATTGTGTGCCTGTATGTAATAAAGATCATTCATTATTTCCAACACGGTTTGCTTCTTGACTTGGCCTGACCCTGTAAACATTGGGTTACAAGATCCTGCTGCTTTACCCTGCCTCTTGTAGTGCCAACCAGTGCTCTTGATTAATTTCCCCCATCTTGTGTAATTGTAAGGTTATTTAGGTGTCCTTTCCGGGACCCCCAGTAAACAGAGTAACACCTTGCTGTGAGAAAGTCATTGAATGTTGTCCTGTTTTGAGAGATGAGAGATAATGATGGTTGGCGAGGTAGGAGAAAGTAGGAAAAGAGGAAGACCACATTATAGGTGAACGGATTTAATCAAGGAAGCCAAGGCTACTCTGAGTTTTCAAGGGCTGAGCAGGCTATCTGGCAACAGGATGGCTTGGTGGTCTTATAATAATGGCAGTTAGCAACAACAAATGCATTCTTCAGGGATGATTATCTGAAAAAAATGTTCCTCTTTTGCATAGAAAATACCATTTTCTGTGCTGAGAAATATTATTTCTCCCCAGAAAACAAGTTTCCTGTATGGAAAACAGCATTTTGTACACAGAAGTCAGAAGACCTCTTGCTCCAGTTGCTCCCTCACCTGGTTCTTCCCTGCTATTGCTTCTCACAGAGTTTAAGTTACTTAAATAGATTAATAAATCAATAAAGTGGACCTTACTCAACCCAGTGTCTTGTGTCTGGCCTCTTTATTCCCATTGTGCATTAGAAAGCTGGTTCCAGAACTGCAGGTTGCATCGGTGCGAGGAGGAACAAAATTGGTGGGGTCCAAGGGGAAGGAGACTTGAGTTAAGGCTGTGACTCATAGCGCCACTACATTAAGTGTGAGGCAACAGAGCCAGAGGGTTTGTTAGTCTCTGCCCACCCCTTCTGGTCACTTCTGGGCAACATAGGAATCTTCTCCCCTTTTCAACAGGTTTCATCTACTCTATACTGCATCTTGGGGAACTGACAGCTGATTCAATATGAATCTATAAATAGATGATCCCTTGGCAGATACTGAGGGGAGAAAAGTAAGACTATGATGAACATCTATGGCACACATTTGGTGAAGAGATGGCCTCTGGATCTGCCTCTTTGGGTCATGGGACCATGAGGATGTGGAAGGAGACTACCCTTAGGGTTAGCCTGGGGCCTGTGCCCTCATTTTAAGTCACAGAACTTGCGAGAGAGATTCCTTGAGTTTGCCTTCCATTTCAGGGCTGGTGGGGAAGCAACACAGCTATTGGCTTCTCCTTGGGGCTCCAGTGCTTGCCCAAGGGAAAGCTCAGGATGGGGTCTGGGAAGACTCCCCTGCCTCAGTTGTTTTCCCATCAGGTTGCTCCCTCCTATTGCATCTTGCAGAGTTTAAATTAGTTAAATAGGTTAATAGATCAATAAAGTGGCCTTTCTTCAATACAATCTCTTGTGTCTGGTCTCTTTATTCTCACTGTGGACTAACAAATGTTATTTTCTGTGCAGAAAGTATCATTTTGCAGAAATATTATTTTTTAGACAGAAAATACTGTTTTCTTCACTGGAAATCTGTTTTCCATGCAGAAATGACATTTTCTGTGCAGAAAAAAAAGCATCCTCACCTATCTAGGATCCACCTAGGATTCTCTTCATCAGGGTTTCCCAGCACTCAAGAAACCCATTTTTTCCCCAACCATTTTATAATTTTTTTTAATAATCTTTCTATCCCTCTGTAAAAGCAAACTTCCAATAACCTCTTTACATGGTAAAACTGGATAGAGCATGAAAGGCCAGTTGATCATTATAAAAGGATCAGGATTGCCAGAGTTCATAGGAATAGCTTTAGGGAGCTTTGAGCAAGAGGAGTCTTTGCTGTTTGTGGGTTCCTAGGAAGAAGAAAAACAGGAGAAGAGAAAGAGGAGGAGGAGGAGGAGGAGGAGGAGGAGGTTGCGGCAGTTTTATTTTCCTACATATTTGCTAAAAATAACAATGTCACTGTAGCGAAGAAATCTTCAAAAACATTTATGTGAAGATAGTCTTCAGTTTTGAGGAGTGATTTGGTTTGCTCTACCTTGCTGCCTGACAACCAGTAGTGGTTTGTATTGCAGCATGAGAGACCAGGATTTGATTCCTCATATAGCCATGGAAACCTGTTGGGTGACCTTCAGGGCTTCACATTCTCAGCTCAGAAAACCCATGATAGGTTCACCTTAGGGTCCCCATAACCTGGAAACATCTTGAAGGCCCACATTAACAACCTTGCCGCCTATTAAATTGGTTGCATTTCCCTGGGGAGGGAGGAAGGATTGAGTTTGTTCCTTTTCATAGAAGTGATTGTTCTATAGAAAATCTTCTATAGAACAGGATGAGTTAGGCTGGGCTCCTGTAAAAAGACTTTTTAAAAGGAACTTCTTTGTCAGAAGATTTGACCATTTCCACACTACACTGTTATAGTGCTATTTTTCCACTTTCAACATCATTTGGAATCCTGGTGTTTGTAGTTTACTGAGGCCCCAAAATTCTCTGGCTTAGAATTCTAAATGCCTCACCCTAAACTTCAAACCCCAGGTTTCCATAGGATGTTGAAAGTGGAATAATAGCACTATAACAGTGTACTACAGAAACAGTCTTTGTTAACTGAGGGGTGTATATGTTTATATCCTATGCCAAACCATCTTGAAGCAGTGTATCGGTGAAGGAATTTAGATCAATAAAATAATATACGACTTAGAACAATACAATAATTTAAGTAGGATAAAAACATATTAAACTGGTTAAGAAGTTAAAACAGCTTAAAAAGTTAATCGAAGGAATCATTCGTGTATGTTGCCATTTTTGTACCCAAGTTAACAAAGGGTAAATTGTCCCTCTGTAGGACTCAGCCTCAAAGAAATTAATTTCAAGCTAGGGTAAAAATGATGCAAAACAGTGTAGGATTTGGATGTTTGTGTTGGACGAATATCCAATATAGTAGACTTTATCTGATTAGGTGTGAACAGAATTGTCAGTGAAGCAGAAAACAGGACACAACTGATAAAACACTGGAGCAAAAGATAACACAGGAGTTGTCGAGTCTGCCAGATCATTTCATATGAATTCATTTCAGTTTGGAAGAAACCATTAATGTGGCAAACCAGCAGCGGCCCTGCAAAGTCAGACAAAAAGCCTACTCCTTCTTCAAAAATACAAACTTTAAATATTTGGGAAGCCTGGTAGTTTTAATGGTTTTCTTTGTTATTCTGGGTGGAAATGAGGCTATCAAACATTTCCTATTATTTGAGAATTATTTATGAATGGCTACTTATACATGGTAAAGGTCATGACATTGCAAGCAAGCAGTCATAAGACATGCTATCCAGCAGACTATTTTATAAATCCAAAGAAATGGCATAGCTAGTACTTGAATTCCTTTATTTGGTATCATGTGATAGAAGGGAAAAGGTTTGTCCAACAGCTGACCATTACAGGATTACTGAAGGGGACTGGAAATTTTATTTAGACCACTGGTTCTCAATCTTTGTCCTTCCTGATGTTTTGGACTTCCATTCTCAAAAGCTTTGAGAATTAGCCATGGTGGCTGGTGTTTCTGGGAACGGTAGTCCAAAACGTCTGAAGGCCCAAAGGTCAAGAATCACTGATCTACACACACACACACACACACACACACACACACATTACCCCCAAATGTGGGTGACTCAGGGGTTCACCTGCAATGCCAATGCATCCATGAAACAGTGGGGAATATTAACTCAAAGAGGAGGCCTGCAAGAGGGGGATAAGCTTACACCTTTGTATATCAGTACTAACGCAGGGAAAAACCAACCAGAGATTCAAAAGCAAGCTTATTTGTTTTATTTGGGGGAATTAACAATCACACACACACAAGATCCAAGCAGGCTCACAATCACACAGGGCTAATGGAAGGAAAAGGGAGGAAAAGTTTGAATAGTGAGATTTTAAGGCAAAGTAGGTGATATTTACCAATCCGGCAGAAAAGAAACAGAGCAATGTGGCTTAGACTAGAAGTCCAAGGGTGGTATAAGTTGGAAATTGGAGTGGCAGAGTGATGGTCTGGATGGCAAAAGCACTGCAAGTTATCTGGCACAAAGCCAGAGTTTAAATACTCTTTTTCTGCCCTGAGGGGGAAGATGTAAATGGGTCTCTGGCAGAGTAGACAATGGAGTCTGCAGAGTGGACAATGGGGTCTGGAATGAGCTAATGGCCTTGCCATTGGGTGAACTGTGGTAGGTCCTTAATGGTGGGACAAGTGGGGGGACAAAAGAAAGAGTTTCAATGGACAAAGGGAGAAGATCAAACACAATCAGCTTTTCCATGGAAGCAGATTCGGGAACTATTGTTTCTAAAGGTTGAGTTGAGGAAGAAAAGTGGGGGGGCTGAAGCAACCTTCTATAAAAGATCCTGTGCACATCTCCTCATTTTCACTCATAAGTGTGGGTGTTTTCATCTGAATTGAGTGATGACTGAGTGGGATCGTTGATGCAGTGGGCTAGCCAGTTCTGAAACAGGATAGCAGGGAGTTGTGGGGTCAAATGAGAAGAGTGGGAGCTGCTGCAAGAAATTGAAAGATGGAGCAAGGGATCACTGTTGGTAATATAAACCACCAATCAATTTAGATGAAAGGTATGTTACTATGGTTCAGACATACCCGGTGATAGCCCTAGATATCTCTTGATATCAAACTTATTTGGCCTTCACTTGACCTTTCTCTGCCACCCTGCTCCACGTGTTTGCAAGGGCCACCGGACAAGCATGTAAACAGGCGCAGCCGGTAATGGTTGGGCATTCCAATCCCCACTCAGGCAGGCAGATTAAGGCCACCCCGTTGCTTCAGGGACCTCTCTGCAGACACCACCTTGCTTAAAGCGCGACTTTACACAAAGACTCTCGGCCTCGAGCCGGCACTGTCTCAATGCTAAGCCATTTGCATACTGACTACACTATTATTAAATCTGTGCTAAGCTCCAAACTTGCATTGTTCTCACTGAATATGGCATGGCCTATAGGCACAATTCACCCTATAAAAACTCCCCGATTCCAAGCACACCTCGGATCGCTCTGGACTTCCATGCCGCCTTGCTGTCATTTGGTCTGACGAGCTCCCCTCAGCGAACCGCGCTGAGCTTTCTTCCCCGCAATCCTCTGCTTCCCTCCAGGACTACGAGATAAGGTGTCGTATTACCCATTTCCCCAAAAAACTCTAATTTCTAATTTCTAGTTAGCCGTATGCTTGTGGTGTCTTTTCTGTTGTTTGTCCTTTAATAAAGATATCATTTTTACTCTTTTAAACTGTCTGACTACTCTTCTGACCTGATGCTGTATACATAGGGTTGCAAGATCCCTGCTAAGTTACCCTGCCTCTTGTTAGCTTAAGAGAGTGCTCGAGTTAATTTCTCCATCTTGTGTCTTTGCTTGGTTATTTGGGCGTCCCTCCCAGGACCCCCCAGAATACAGGGTAACAGGTATGTGCACTTCATGGAAATGAGGAGGAAGGCTCAGGGGCTTTTCTAGAGGGATCGCTTCAACCTCGCTTTTTGCTATCAATTCCTCGTTTTTGCCTCCCCCCCTCCTAAGCCCCTCTCAGTCTTTGAGCCTTTCGCAGATCCCTCCAAGGGCATCCTGGACCCCTGAGGGTCAGCAGACCCCAGGTTAAGAATCACTGGCATACAGGCGAACAGGTGATCATAAGAAATTCTTGTTGGATCAGAGCAAAACCCTATTTAGTTCATGATTTTGTCCATTCACCCCAATCGGGGGGGGGAATTTAACAGGATATGCCCTCAAATGATCTTGAAACCCATCTGCTGTTGCTGCATCTTGGAGCTTCTAATATTAAACACAACTAACTCATCCTAAGAACACCAAAGAAGTTAGAGCAGTTAGAGCAGCATTGTGAAACAACAAGAATTCACAAACACCTCATGGTTGAATATTCTTTCCATTCCTAGTATGGACACCTTGCTCTGTCTACACCAGTGGACTTAAAGGATGGAGATCCAGTGAAGTATCAGCTCCTCTGCATGCCTTTCAGTGGCTTCTGCTGAAGACATTGGAAGTTGCAAAATGCTGTTTGGGACTCCAGCCTCTTGCCACCATGTGTTGCTTTGGAATAGCTGATGAAATAAACACGTCCTTCACTTTGAATGAAAAAAAAAGGGAGTTGGCTGTAGTCCACATTACCACTCACTTTGGAGCGATCCAATTATTGTAATAGAACTACTTTGTGAAGAACAGCCATAATACCCAGGGAAACAATTGTTGTGATTATTATTCTTCTGAGCTGCATTTCTTATTTCAATTGCTGCTGGCTTAGCATCGTAGGCTGATTCTGCAAGAGACACTGAAATTGTTCTTTTGTGTTTCCTACATCTGCACAATGCCTTCACGCTGGCTCTCATTACTTATGTTGAAATGTTAATGTCTTTGTTGCCTTAGAGATGCCATCCCCTCCATTTTCTAGTGTGGGAGTGCCCATGCAACAGGCGAGACTAATACTTATAATCTAATAAGGATAATAACTAAGGACCTGCAGACCCAAAATTGAGCAGGTTACTTTAGATCAGTGTGTGTCTATTCAGCCTGGTTTTTACATACTTTGTGTGGTTCCCCCCTTTTCTTTCCCCTTGGCTTCTCCTTAACTAAACTCTCATCATCTCTTATTGGAACTGGCAAGCTAGACTTTTTAAAGTGTGTCAGTAAATAAAGGGCCTGGCTCATTTTTCCTTCTAAGGGCTGGTCCAGGACATTTTGCTGCCTGTAATGAAGACACTCCACACTCTGTACCTTGTATCAAAGTTCACTGGAATGCTAGTTGAATCTTCTTTCAACTGTGACTGTGGGGTCAGTGTCCTCCACTGCATCTGATTTAGTGGGGCTCAAGGTCATCACCTCCTGTACTTTGTTCCTACCTCCCAGTGTCAGCTAATTTAGGCAAGTATCTCACTTTGGCTAGTGGTAGAGCCACTGTTCTCTCCCAATATTTAGAGAGAGTTGGAGCTGCAAAGGATACCAACAGCCATCTAGCTCCATGTCTTGATGGAAACATTGTCCAATGACCTGGAGGAAGCCACCAACTAAAGCAGCCCTGACAGAATCCCATCAACCTCTGTTGGAAAGCCTGAAAGGATGGAGAGTTCCATCACTTCTAGAGGGTAGTCCATTCCACTGTCCAACAGTTTTTATTATAAGGACACTTCCTAATGTTCTGCCAGAATCTCTTTTCTTGTAACTTCACTTGATTGGTTCAAAGCCTGTCCTCTGGAACAGCAGAAAACTAGATTGTACCATCTCCCATATGACAGCCTTTGCATAGTATAAAGATCACTGTCCTACCACTTCTTCATCTTTTCTTAATTTACTCTTAATTGGAGGGCTTGGTTTCTATCATCTTTGCCATCTTCCTCTTTCACTATCGTTGAAATCCTTCTCTGAACACATCCCATCTTCTTACTGTCCTTCTAAGGCCATTTCTGTATTACACTGTTATAGTGCTATTATTCCACTTTCAACATCCTGTGGAATTCTGGAGTTTGTAGTTTACTGAGGTCAAAGAGCTCTCTGACTGAGAATTTTAAATGTCCTTCCCAAAACTGCAAACCCCAGGATTCCATAGGAGGTTGAGGGTAGAATAATAACACTATAACAGTGTAGTGAAGAAATGGTCTTAAACTATGGTTCCCAGAACTGAACAGTGTTCCAGGTGAGGTCTGACCACAGAAGAACAGAGTGGTATTATCACTTTCATTGATCTGGACAGTACACTTCTGTTGATGAAGCCTGGGATTGCATTAGACCCCATTGCTGATAAATGTTTACCTTGTGGTCTATTAATATCCCTCTTTCACATGCACTTCTGCCATGCCAAGTATTACCCACCTTGCATTTCTCTATCTGGTTTTTCCTGCCTTACTGTAGAATGCTACATTTATCCCCGCTGAAATCTATTTCATTTGTTTTGACCCAGTTCTCTAAGCTGTTAAGGCCATCTTGAATTTTGAGAGATTTCCCTCAGCTGTCTCTATTTCTGCTTGGCTTGGTGGCCATCTGATTGGCCAATGCTGAAGATCTCAAGCACACCTAACCTCATTTTAGGACAAGCTAGCTCTTTTGTGTAGATTTCTTAAAACAAATGAACAGTAGTCATACTGTTCTGAGGAAAGATATCTGAAATGGGATCGTCTATTTAGTATGGCTGAATAACGTTTGAGCATTTCCAGTGCTCCAAAGATTGCATGAAAAAGCCTGGAGGCAGCTTCTAGGCTTAATTCCAGAGCTCCGGGATTGAGATATATAATATGTCAGTAGGGCAAAAACCAATAAATCTATCACTTGTTTACTCATGATGTCTAAAGTATTGACACAAGTTATAACCAGAAAGATTAACAGCTGTCCCCCAAACAATTTAATATTGAGAACTGAGCTGCATGCAGGCTAGAAGGGAATGAGATTGCCTGTCTGCTTATAAGAAACTTTGCTTTAAATAATAGAATTCTACTCATGGCTGCAAGAAGAAGTGAAGTAATGTTTGAGCTTCTTTTTCACTCTGAGAGATAGGAAAAGACAAACCACACAAGCACCACTTCTGGTTTCTGTTTAATGTCTGCCATAAGAAGGACAGCAACATACTGCAAAACAAGAAAAGTAAACCATATTCCAACATCTGCATGGTACCATGGCCTTTTCCTCAGCAATACCTTTTCACGGAGCTGGGGTGGGGGGATTGCACGAGCAACCTCCAGAGAGATGCTCTTGGGTCTTGGTTCCTTCAGCTCTGCAGCTGCCACCTGCTCGCGTGAGAGCCCCGTCTCTTCCTTCCACAGTGCAGCCTGGGAGTTTCCCAGACTGTGCTGGGGCAGGAAGTGCAAGTGCCATGGCTCTGGAGCTTCACGTGCACAGCAAGTGAGCGCAGGGTCCTGAAGCGATGTACAATTGGCACCATTTTCAGGTCAAAGCCTAAAATGAAAAAGTGCACAAGCGGTGCCTGCCAGACTCTGGAGCGTTGTGCAATTGTGAGAGCGTCGGGTGGACTGCTCCTCATATTTGTGTGACGCTTAAAGGGCCCTTTCACATGGTGAATGCCATGTGAAAAGGGCCCATGTCTTCTCTCTTTATAACGCTTACCCTACATATTCATCTAGGAACCAAGATACAAACATGCTAGAAAATGAACCAGTGGATTCAACCTACAAGAAAGGAGATACGCCTAAACAGTGGAATGAACTTTTTTTTTTAAAAAAAATTAAGAGTTGTTTGACAGTGGAATAGATTACCTCAGAAGATGGGGGGTGGGCTTCATCTTTAGAGGTCTTTCAACAGAGGTCAAATGGACATCTTTCAGGAGTGGTTTCGTTCTGTATTCCCCCATGGCAGTGGATAGAATAAGGTGGCCCCTGTTGTCCCTTCCAACTCTAAGATCCTATGATTCTAATTGGACTTAGATCTCCCAATAGTAACGTCTCCAAACTCTGATCAGGCTTATGCTCCTGAGGCTGCATGTAAGCACCCTACCCATGAGTAACCTGTGCAATGGGCATGGGCATCCATCAGAATCGACAGCCAGAATTTGTTCCCAGTTGCAGATCAGCAAGACTGGGGCCATTTCCACACTACACTCTTATAGCGTGATTATTCCACTTTCAACATCCTATGGAATCCTGGGGTTTGCAGTTTCGGGAGGGGCCGGCTGCCTCCTCCCGAAACTGCAAATCCCGGGATTCCGTAGGATGTTGAAAGTGGAATAATCACACTATAAGAGTGTAGTGCGGAAATGGCTGTAGATGGACATCTGTCTGCAAATCTTGAGGTGAAACTCTCAGACACAGAGCACTGATATTAGTGTACGGAAGCCTGTTCTGGATGGAAGAGTGAATTCAGCCTTCACACTTGTTCAGCGTGCCTGGCTCAGATAGATAATGGTAAGAATCATTGTAATCAAGCAAGAAAAAATGGTCATCAATAATTACTGTGATGATATATTCCTAGTAGTAAGGTTTTCTGTTTTCTATTTGTGATTGTTATGATCCTCATTCCCCACCCCCACAAAAGTGGTTAACAGAGAATAACATGTAGATTATATGAGGAGCAAGGGAATCGTTTGCTAATAAACTTCTGCCTGCTATCTGGCCGGATTCACTGCTAATTAAAAAGGGGCTGACTGGTGAGGGGCAATATGTAGGTATTGCTGCCACAGCTGATGGTAGTATCAAAATTGGAAAGCAAAAGGCTTTAAAATATGTGCTATTGGCAAATGAATTTAAAAACCTATATACTGAAACTGCAGTCAGCACTGTCCCCAAAGTAATATCAGAATATGGATTGGTTCAGTATCCAAGAATATTAGATCATTTCTTACAGGAAAAAAATGATAATACCCTAGAAACAGTTTATTGAATGCAATGCAAAACAGCACTTATCCTTGAAGCAGTAAGAATTATTGGACAGAGATGAAGACAGGAGGCTGCCTTAGCCAGATCTTGACCTATCTGACTCAGTACAGGCAGGGGAGTAGCAGCACCATTATGGGAGCCTTCCCCCACTCCCAGACATGACCTCAGAGACAATTCCCATATACAGGGAGCTATGTTGATCCTTATCAGCAAACCAGATCTGGAAATTTCCATCCTTTTTCAGTAGCAGGCCTTTTATAACCTTAATGGATCTTCATTGCCCCATTCAGCCCAAGCCGTCTCCCAATTCATTTACATTATAACAACAGTAACTCAGTACAATATATTTCTAAAGGAAAAAAAAATCCTTTTAAAGAGCCTCATGGAGGGGGGACCATGCGTATGCTGATTAAGCATTAATTTCAAAGGGAGAGGGCCACCACCAAAAAGCATTTTTTTCTATGTATCTCTTTTTTCAAAATTTATTTTAAGGACATCTTTAGGCATTATTCCAGTATTTACCAGTCTAACGGGTTGTAATGACAATAGGCCTCTGAATTCAGTCTTAAACAAAGGCCATTTCCACACTACACTGTTATAGTGCTATTATTCCACTTTCAACATCCTGTGGAATCCTGGGGTTTGAAGTTTAGGGGAAGGGCATTTAGAATTCTCAGCCTCAGGAAACTAACAACCCCAGAATAGCACTATAACAGCATAGTGGGAAAATGATATTTCACATGTTCCCTCCTCTCACCACCTGATTTTCTCTCCATCTCTCTTCTTATCTCCTAACCAACAGCTGATCTATGGCACTTTTAAAATAGCCCAGTGACTATAGCTGTATACTATTCTAATCCGTCCCACCTGGATTTCCTGCTTACATTCAGGATGGTTAATGTCTCCTGTGGATGACTTCAGCTATGTCTACCTACCGCTTGTAAATGCTATGTGTATGTAGGGGAGTGGAACTACCAAAATCTCCAGATAGTAAGGCCATGCTGGCTTGTGAATTTGTGAAACAGATAGCCTGGACTCCCAGAAAGACAAATGAATGGGTTCTAGAGCAAATCAAACCTGACTTTCCCTGGAAGCCAAGATGATTAAACTAAGGCTGCCGTACCTTGCCCAAAAGGTGAGGGGCCTGGAAACCATGCCCTATGGGGATAGACTTAGAGAGCTGGGGATGTTTAGTCTGCAGAAGAGAAGGTTAAGAGGGGACATGATAGTCATGTTTAAATATTTGAAGAGATGCCACGTAGAAGAAGGAGAGGGCTTGTTTTCTGCTGCTCCAGAGACCAGGACAAGGAGCAATGGATTCAAGCTGCAGGAAAGGAGGTTCCACCTGAACCTCAGGAAGAACTTCCTGACAGTCAGGGCTGTCCAGCAGTGGAATCTGCTGCCTTGGAGTGTAGTGGAGTCTCCTTCCTTGGAGGTTTTTAAGCAGAGGCTTGATGGCTATCTGTCGGGGGTGCTTTGAGGGTGTTCCTGCATGGCAGGGGTTGGACTGGATGGCCCCTGGGGTCTCTTCCAACTCTACATTTCTATGATTCTATGATTCTATGATATCATGAGAAGCCATGACTCAATAGAAAAGACAATAATGCTCGGTAAGATGGAAGGCAGTAAGAAAAAAGGAAGACCATATTACAGATGGATTGACTCAATCAATCACTTCCCTGAATCTGCAAAACCTGAGCAGAGCTTGGAGTCTCTAATTCATAAGATCGCCATAACTCAAAGTTGACTTGATGGCTGTTAACAACAACAACCCCCCCAAATAATTTTTTCTAAGTCTAAAGGCTGCCCCTTAATGATGCTACAGTGGCTGAATGAGGGAAACATCCCCTGCTAAGATATATTGCCTCTGAATGCAGAACAATGATGTAAATGCCGCACTTAGCACCCAGAACCCTCATAATTGTTCCCCGCTTACATTCTCACATACAATACTCTCAGGCCACAAAGCTGGCTGCAAGGTGAACATTCTCATAATCACTTTTTCTCTCACGGCAAGACAATTGTTTCAGTATATATATATAAAAACTTACAGGCACCTACATTGTTTGAAGGGAAAGCACCAGAAACAACATTTCATTTTTAGGAGGCAAGAATGTCTGTGAAAAGCTATTTTCTGCCTTTTCACAATTTTTTTCCGACTTCAAAGAAAATTCCTATACTCTTTTTGGTTGAGCTATTGTGAAGTGGCAGTTAGAATGCTGGACTGGGCCATTGGAGATCCAGGTTTTAATCTCCACAGAGCCATAAAACTCACCAGCTGAGATTGGTGGACTCCCTTAACTTTCTCTCAGGTTTCACAGCACAGCCACAAAAACAAATTAGAAGGTGGGCATGGCTTTCCTCTTCCTAGAGTACACTGCAGGAAAGAGAAGATAGAAATATAATTC
Organism: Ctenosaura bakeri; assembly: GCA_948474755.1. Taxonomy (NCBI): domain Eukaryota; kingdom Metazoa; phylum Chordata; class Lepidosauria; order Squamata; family Iguanidae; genus Ctenosaura; species Ctenosaura bakeri. Next base: position 552,185 of record CAOLHI010000388.1, read on the forward strand.
ATCAACTAAATGACACCTGTTAATCATGCAATCCTATACATGCCTGTCATAAGTAAGAGTCTGAGCCCACTGTGCCTTTGTTATTGTTGTGCTTCTTGAAGTCATTTTTGACTTAGAGTGACCCTAAGGTGAACCTATTGCAAGGTTTCCCTGGCAAGATTTGTTTGGAGGGAGTTTGCCGTTGACTTCCTGTGGGACTGATTGTGTGTTACTTGCCCAAAGTCCCCCAGTGGGTTTTCATGGCTGAGCAGGGATTTGAACCCTGGCGTCCCAGCGTCCCAGTCCAAACTCAAGCCATTTCCACACTACAGTGTTATAATGCTATCGTTCCACTTTCAAAACGCCATGGAATTCTGGGCTTTGTGGTTTACTGAGGCCAAAGAGCTCTCTGGTTGAGAATTCTAAGTGCATTTTCCTAAACTGCAAACCCCAGGATTCCATAGGATGTTGGAAGTTAAATAATAGCACTATAACAGTGTAGTGCAGAAAGGCCTTTAAACTAGACTTTAGACTAGGCTAGACTAGACTAGTCATGCTGGCCAGGGGTAGCAATGTGCCTTATTCCCTGGAATTTTTGGGAGATGTTGAACTGAAGAAGCACATTCTCCTCCTTTCTCAGTTTACCATAGTGGTGGGCAAATTGTAGTCTGTGGGCTGCATGTGGCCCCCTGCACTCCATTTTTGTGGCCCTGAAGCCTTCTACCCATTCTCCAAAGCCCTCAAATGTCTTTTTTTTTTAAATTGCAATTTTCAGGAAAGGTTTTTTCTCCAAAACTCACACAGAAAACCCCTCATACACTTAAAAACACGCAACTCATCCCCACAAACACTTCAGAAATCCATACTAGCTTAAATATCTCTGTTTTGTTCTTCTGACACTCTCAAAATGGCAACAGGATGAGATGTGCCTTCACTTCCTGTCACCACATTGAGAAGTGCTGCAGAGGAAATACCTTCATTTTCGTTTGCATTAGTTCTCCAAATGTGACAGGAAGGGTCTGAAATCTTATACTGAGAAGAAGGGGTGTTGCATAGGTGTTGTACAACATTATCTTGTTAGTGAATTCTGGCTTTGAGCAGCCTAATGTGCAACCAAGGTACATGCAGATCTATACTCACCATGTGCCTCTCTGTGCACCTGAATGTGCATTCCATGTGCAAACCATGCACAATGCACATACACATCCATCTGCAATGGTGCACATGCACAACTCTGCTTCTGCAAACTTGAACTGAATGCATTCACTCTACATTGGACAAAAAATGTCCAACTTCTTCTTTAGAAGAATGTACACACCAACAGAGTTCCAGCCACTACATCTCAATTTTATTTTATTATATTTATATTTATTTATTTTGCAAAAACCCAGCTGTAGCAAGGTTACTCTGGTGTTATCATGTCCTACACCCCCTCCCATCCTACAGGATGTGCTATTTTCATAACTGGACATATTTATGGATGAAAAGCATGATTGAGGGTACACTGACTGGAAAGCATGTTGCCAGCTCAAGCTGACATAAGACATGTTCAGGGCATAAGTTCAGGGAGGATTAGGCAGGAAAACCCAACACTAATAAGTTTATGCTACCCCTTTCAACACTCCAAACTCTTTGCAATTCTGAATACAATGAAAGACAAACTGCCCAGATTAGTGAGCAATCAGAACCCATCCCTTGATCCTGCCCTACAGAGATCTTCCCAATACCCTACAGTTCCCCAAATATTAAGAGATTGTCATGGTTCCCATCAATGTTTTGTCACTCCGGAGTTAAGGAACTCAGCCTATTTCTGACTGCGTTGTCAATTCCATGGGCAAGCCATTACAGCTTTGTCTACATACCCCATTCATGGTATGAAATAGGGTACCCCTAGCCACTTGTAGTATGTTGGGCATATTATGCTGCATGTGGTACCACAGACTGACATTCCTCTGTGCTACCTTCAGACACTGCCTGAGTCACTCTGCTATGACCTCCTCTTCAAGACTGGTAATTAACACTTTCTACCCAATCTTTACCCTTTCCAACTCATCTCAATCTATCCAACCTTTCACTCTTCAGTTTCCAACAGCCTTGCATGGTTCTTGAAAGTGTGTGCTTTCTTGTGTGTTTGTGAATCCAAATAAAATACTTTGCTTAACTTTAAACTGGAGCCCTCTCTACAGTTAGTACCGGTATTCACAGGTGAAAAGATCCTGCTGTTGCCCTCCTCTCGCAGGCCTCCTTTGAGCTATGATTCCTCTAAATTCTAAGAAGATGCTGGCATTGCAGGAGGACCCCAACATCCCCATCTCTTAGGGTAACACTGGGGTAAGCAACAAGTGCATCCTCCTGTGTTGCATAGGAGATGTCAGGATATTATTTATCCTATTGTGCATTTTTTCTTGTCTGATAGCTTCCCCATGGCTTTTTGTTTTGTTTTGTTTTCATCTGAAGGGCACCTTGCTTGGGAATAGCCTCTGTGTGCAAAGCTGAAAAGCAAAGTGCAAGCAAACAAGCATTATGCTTAAATAGATACCTCTGAAAACCTTGACTTGTAAATAAATCCTCGGTGCCAAGTATATTGGACTTCTTGGCATCAGGTGGCAATTATACATTTCCATTATCCCCAGGTTTGCTGGATGTTTGTCAGGAAGGGAAAAGCCTTTTGTCCATTCACGTCTGTGATATTTAGTAAGTCAATATTTATTCTGGTGGTGTTCTACAACAAAGGCGATTGCTTATTGAGACAGAATATAGGAAGCTCTTGTTAGAGAGAGATGTGTCAAAAACCTTTCCATTGCTCAGCATGAATGGTCAAGGACAGAACAGGGATGGAGTGTGTGTCTGTCTGTGTGTATAAATTTGTATTGTTTGTATTTGATTGTAAAATTACCAAATTTCACGCTTGCAAACAATATACAAATCAAAATGCATTTATCTTTTGTTATCCTTGTCTCGCCCCCTCCATTCTGAAAACAAACCCCCCCAGGAAATACCATTATTGGAAAATGGCTCCATGACATTTGATCTGAGCGTTTGTGCCTCCTTTCCTACAGAGTCCTAAAGTACATTTATCATTTTTTAGAAAAGATGGGTGAAAACAGTCATATACAGAAGAAATTCTGAAAAGCCTCTATCCACGGATGCTCCTGTACGTTATATTGAAATGCTAGCCTTACCAGCTATGTGACACCCCATATCCAGCCAATTCATTGTTATTACCATACACTGAATGTCAGATGAAACCATAATGCTGGCAAATTGAAAGTAAAATGTTAGGCAAGATTCAAATGACTCAGTAACTGCTGAAAAGTAAAGCCATTTGTTTCATGGTAGAATGAAAAAAGAGAAGGAGCTATGCTATCACAGGGCAGATAAATCAACCTCCTGCACTATTGTGACTTCCAGGTTAAGCTGGGTAGGACAGGGCCAACCCTAGCATTTGGCAAAACAAGGTCAGCAACTCTGGAATATTTGGGGTGTTTTAAAGGGATAGCAGATACTAGATTATTTACCTTGTCATTATTACATTTACTGCCATGAATGGACCAGAATATTAAGAAAACAAAAATAATGACCAGAAATGACCTATATAACTTTAGAGTGGGTGAAAAAACTGAAATAAACATTTGTTGTTGTTGTTGTTGTTGTTGTTGTTGTTGTTGTTGTTGTGTGTCTTCATTTCTGACAAACCCTGACCCAGGGTCATAGTCCACAAGACCAAGTTGGTTCTCAAAGATTTTTTTTTCATAGAATCATAGAAATGTAGAGTTGGAAGAGACCACAGGGGCCATCCAATCCAACCCCTTGCCATGCAGGAACATCCTCAAAGCACTCCCGACAGATGCCCATCCAGCCTCTGCTTAAAAACCTCCAAAGACGGAGACTCCACTCCACTCCAAGGCAGCACATTCCACTGCCGGACAGCCCTGACTGTCAGGAAGTTCTTCCTGAGGTTCAGGTGGAATCTCCTTTCCTGCAGCTTGAATCCCACTCCCTCCTCTGCATGGCATCCCTTCAAATATTTAAACATGGCTATCGTGTCCCTTCTTAACCTTCTCTTCTGCAGACTAAACATACCGAGCTCTCTAAGTCTATCCTCATAGGGCATGGCTTCCAGGACCCCTCACCATTTTGGTCGCCCTCCTCTGGACTTGCTCCAGCTTGACCATGTCCTTCTTGAATTGGGGTGCCCAGAACTGGACACAGTATTCAAGATGAGGTCTAACATAAGCAGAGTATAGTGGTACCAGTACCTCCCTCTATCTAGACACCATACTCCTATTGATGCAACTGAGAATTGCATTGGCTTTCTTGGCTGCCGTATCACACTACTGACTCATGTTCAGCTTGTGGTCTATGAAGACTCCTAGATCCCTTTCACACGTACTGCTATCCAGCCACGTGTCCCCCATTCTATATTTCTGTATTCCACTTTTTCTACCTAAGTGTAGGACCTTACACTTCTCTCTGTTGAATTTCATTTTGTTCGCCTTGGCCCAGCTCTCCAATCTATCCAGGTCATTTTGAATTTTGATCCTGTACTCTGGCATATTAGCAACCCCTCCCAATTTGGTGTCAACTGCAAATTTGATGAGCACGCCCTCTATTCCTTCATCCAAGTCATTGATGAAGATATTGAACAGCACTGGACCCAAGACAGAACTCTGTGGCACCCCGCTAGTCATTTCTCTCCAGGATGAAAAGCAGCCATTCGTGATCACCCTTTGGGTTCGGTCAGTCAACCAGTTACAGATCCACCTGACAGTAGCCCTGTCCAGCCCACATTTTACTAGCTTCTTTGCAAGAATGTCATGGGGAACTTTGTCAAAGGCCTCACTGAAAATCGAGATATGCTACATCTACAGCATTCCCTTCATCTATCAAGCTAGTAACTCTAGCTCGATAGATGAATAGAGGAATAGATGATAAATTTTTTTGGTACCTGTCATTAATCACAATGGAAACAAAAGTTAAGAAATCATAAGGAGGCAAAAACTTGAAAGACAGTCATGAATGATGATATCATGAAGTGCAAAAATGCATTATTAAATGCCAAAGTCAGAATCATTGATACCATAGTATTACCTGTTTCTGTGTATGGGTGTGAGTGCTGGGCAATGAAGAAAACTTACAGGAAGAACATAAACCCATTTGAAATGTGATGGAGAAGAGTTCTATGGATACTGTGGACTGCTGAAAAGGCAAATAAATGGGTCCCAGAGCAAATCAAGCCTAAAGTCTCCCTAGAAACCAAGATAATTAAACAGAGACTGTTGTACTTTGGCCATATCATGAGAAGACATGACATGAAAAGACATCAAGGTGAAGATTGTAAGCATAGCAAATTAAATGAAGGTGTTTAACAGAATAATCAGTAGACAACTAGACAAATCTTATACATTAGAATATAGGCATTGTCATTTTGTTATTGTATTATATGTGTTCTATAAATTATTAATTTGGCTATTGTATTATTACTATTATTACGATAGTTGTTGGTGTTATAGTTTAGTTAAAAATTGTTATTATTTAAACTGATTATTAATTTGATAAAAAAGGATTAGCAGGAATGAAGAAAAGGAAAGAAGGAAGATAAGGAAATTATACTAGACTAATATATGAATAATCTTAATTGTATACGTTTTATTGGTCTATTTGTTTCAAGTTGAATGTGAATTTAATCTTCTTCTCTCGTTTTCATATATATTGTACTTATAATTCTTCTGTTAATTAAAAAAAAAAGACAGTAACGTTTGGCAAAGTAGAAGGCAGTAGGAAACTATGAAGAGCACAATATGGATGGATAGACTCAATCAAGGAAGCCATAGCCCTGAGCTTGCAAGACCTGTGCAGAACTGTTGCTAATGGGGCCACTTGGAGGTTTCTCATCCATAGGGTTGCCATAAGCTGAAGTTGACTTCTTGACAGTTAACAGCAACTACAACATAGAAGGCAGTGAGAAAAGAGGAAGACCACATAAGTGGTGGATTGATTCAATCCAGGAACCCATTGCCCTAAGTTTGGAAGACCTGAGCAGGGCAGATGATGACCGATGCTCATGGAGCTCTCTCATTCATAGGGCTACCATAAGCCAAAGCTCTTTGTGGCAAATTACAACAATAAGTGGGGAGTTGTACTTATAGGATTTTCTAATCTATGAAATAAGTTATCTGACTTTGGTTATTGTGTCCCTTGACCTGGAGTTGACTGGAAAGGAAACTGTGTTACCCCAAAATGTGGGTGACTCAGAGATCCACCTGTGATGCCAGTGCCTCTGTGAAATAGTGGGGAATATTAGCTCAAAAGGGAAGGCCTGTGAGAAGGGAGTAACCTAACGAGATCTTAACACTTGTTTATACCAATAGTAGTGCAGGCATGCCAGTTGAAGATTCAGAGAACATCTTTTAAAATGATTTATTGGAGAACTTAATCACTCACACACAAGATTCAAGCAGTTTCACAATCACGCAAGGCTAAATGAAGGGAAAGGGAAGAAATTTGGATGGTGAGAATTAAGGGTAAAGTGGGCAATATTTACCAATCCAGCAGAGAAAAAATGCTGCCAAGTAGCTTAGACTTCGAGTCCAAGGACACTACCCAGACAGAAATTGGAGTGGCAGAGTGATGACTAGCAACCAGCTACTTTGTGAATTGGCTAGTTCAGAACTGGGGTTTGAATACCCTATTTCTCCCTGGAGGATGAAGTTGTTAATGCCTCTCTGGCAGACCAAACAATGAGGTCCGTAAAGGTCTAATAGTCTTAAAATTAGGTAACAAAGGACTGATGGGAATCATGATAGCTCTTTGATTGCTGGGCAGGAAAGGGGATAAAGGAAGATCTTGCTGGGCAGTGGGAGGAGGGTTGAAGATAACTAGTTTAGTTTTGGGTTCCATTGTCTCTGGAGGTTGAGTCATTGATGGACGTTTGCAAATCCATTATCACTTGAGTTTCCCTGATGATTTCCTAACTATAACCTGGCTGTGCCTAGAAGTCCTGCCTGAGCTAGTCGGCGTGTGTTCAACCAGTCTTTCCTCTTAGCCAACATGGCCGTGCAGCCATAGCACTGTGTGATTTATATTTTATGCCAACAGCCTGGTAACAACTGCAGCTGTCAGAACCAGTGGCACCAATTCCAAAAAAGTAAAGAAATGATAACCCAACATCTTCAGAGTGTTGGGCTGGGATTTGGATAACCCAGTGTCAAGCTTTCACTCAGCAATGAAACTCACTGGGTAACTTTGTGTCTGGCACTCTTTCTTTGTCTAATTCACATCAGAATGCCCTTTGGAAGAAAAAGTGAGGGAGGAGGAGGAGGAGGAGGAGGAGGAGGAGGAGGAAGATGAGGAGACATATGTGAACTCTGCCTTGAGCTTGTTGGAGGAAAGAGAAGACATTAATATAAATCTTAAATGAATAAATAACAATATTCCTGCCTTCCATAGATATCTCTTTCATGTTGCTATCTCTTCTATGTTTGCACCACCTGAACTTCAGGAAGAACTTCCTGATGGTCAGAGCTGTCTGGCAGTGGATTATGCTGCCTTGGTGCCAGGAACAGAATCCACATGCAAATAATACAATGCATAAAGCACTATTTATTTGGAGTGAATTACTTTAGTGAGGAGACTAAAGGTAAAGTGAAAGTACATGGGTTTAAGATTCTCAGCATCACCCCCCCACCCCCCACCCCCGCTAAGAGACCTTGAAAGCCAAGCCACAGTTATGAGTACATTCCTAGCAATGTTAGGCATTTTTATATAACAGTCTCTAGCTTCTACTGCTACAAGCCTTCTAATATATTTCACTTGACTGCATATCCTAGTACTCTATATGGAGGGTGTCTCAACACTCGGAGTGTGGTGGAGTCTCTTTCTCTGGGCATTTTTAAGCAGAGGCTGGATAGCCATCTGTTGGGAGTGCTTTGATAGATGTTCTTGCATAGCAGGGAGTTGGACTCAATGGTCTCTGTGGTCTCTTCCAGCTCTATGATTCTAAGAGGGTAATAAATCTAGGAACAGAAGGCAGTTCATCTCAGCCTTTTGAGTCTGCATGACAATGGAAAAATGGAAATGCAGGACATCTATAACTACTGATTTCAACTCTGGTCCCAGCTCAGATACGTTTGGCGTCTGTGTAGTCCAAAGCAGGTTGATGAGCAGAGAAGTCTCACGTAATGTAAAAGCAGCACCTGTCTCCACTGCCTTCTTCCAAAATATTAAGGAAGGATCAAAATTCCTGTTTGACTCAATAGCACAATAGCAATGGGAAAATTACAGGAAAATTTGTGTTTTTCGCTAGCTAAGAGTGCAGCTGCTGGAAATATAAAAATCTGTCATCCATTATTTCGTTTGTTTATTTGAATCCCACCTACTTTTTCTTCCTGTCCTACTTTGTGAGACTTATTTTTTTTTTTCTCCTTCTGGCACTGAAATTCATATGCATGTTTCCAACCATGCACATTTATTTATGCACTTGAACTAATTTACAATTTTTTCCTTGTTGACTGAAGTAGGTTTGTAGATTCTTCCTCTTTCCTTTTAGCTGTTTTTTTCCACTTTGTAAACCTCAAAAATGTGTAATTCTGAAAGCGTCTTTCTTCTTGAGAGCCAGCATGGTGTAGTGGTTTGAGCCTTGGACTGCAATCCTGAAAACTGGGGTTCAATTCCTCATTTGGCCATGGAAACCTACTGGGTGACCTTGGGTGCATCACACAATCTTAGCCCTCAGGAAACTCCATGATAGGTTTGCCTTAGAGTTGCCATAAATTGGAAATGACTTAAAGTCACACAAAAATAGCTTCCTCTTTGGAATGAGTCTTGAGAGGTGCAAAAATGCTACTTTCGTTGGGACTGTAAAATTGAAAGTAATTATTTTTCATCTGAAGAATCACTATTTTCCAGTTTGTTAAAAATTAATGGCTTCACCCTACAGGATCCTGGCATTCTACTTCCGTGAATTACTTTTCAGTTCTCTACTAAAGAGACATTAGTACATTCCCCTGATCTATAGCACTAGAGCTCTCTAACAGAGAATTTCCAAGGGTCTTTTCAAACTACAAATACCAAGATTCTGTAGGATGGAACCGTGACAGTTAAAGCAATAACCATCTGTTTGAATGGTGTAGTTCAGATGCATTTTAACAGCCAAAATAAAGAGCTGTGACTTCAAATTCCCATTCAACCACAAAACCCATGTGTGACCTTGGGATACTTATAGCCTCTCAGCTGGGGACTTAAAAATCTATTCACATTTTTTCTAGTCCTCAGTAGCAAAGAATGTCTCTACTTCTTGAGACACCCTATTGAGAAAATGGTTAGTTACTGTAATATTTTCTTTTTCACGACTTTTCATGAAAAATTCATTTGTACTTTTCTACAGGTGCTTTGTGGCGTGGGGAGGTGAGGGCAAACAACATTTCAAAACAAAACCATCCCTGAAAATGTTTGTGACCATTTCAGATCATTCTTCTCTTTTATCAATTAAAGGGTTGCTATCTTTCCCAGCTCACCTTGTTTTAAATGGAGCGTGGAAGGAAATAAATGTGACAGAGGGCAAATCAGGGCAGCAGCAAAACCTCTGCCACATGTTTCCGGCTGAATATTTTTTTCCATCACATAGCTTGGGCCGAATTTAGCAGTGTGCCAAAGTTAAACTCAAACAAAAACAAGCAAGGGAGAAAAAGGTCAGCTCCTGTAAAATTCCTCACTCACCCTTGCCAAAAGAAATGGAGCTGCGCTACACATTCCATTCCACCTGTTTAAGTCCATCCAACTTTGAAGCATGATCTGGTGGAAACAACTCTGTTAAAGCTAAGTACCAATGAAAGTTGAACTGCTATATGCCAGTGATGGACAAAGTGTGGCCCTGGGACTCTGTGCGGCCCTCCACTGTCATTGTTGTGCCCATAATTTAACTAACATTCATTCATTTATTCATTCATTCATTCCTATTCTGCCTTTTCCCCAGTACTGGAAAATGAGGTGGCTTACACCAATGCAAATTACAAAGTTACAAAAAAGCAAAAAACTAAAAAACCACCAGTGAAAGAACCAGCATGGTATAGTGGTTTGAGCTTGGACTAAGGTTCAAATTCCCACTCAGCCATGGAAACCCACTGGGTGACCTGGACCAAGTCACACTCTCTCAGCCTCAGAGGATGGCAAGGGCAAGCCCCCTCTGAACCAACCTTGCCAAGAAAACCCCATGATAGAGTTGCTTTAGGGTTGCCGTAAGTTGGAAACGACTGGAAGACACACAACATTTTGGAAGTGTTCAAAATGTTTAAATCGTTTTTATGATAGTGCATCATTTCAGGGGTGGTTTGAACAGTGATAAATAAATGTCTTATACAAAATACTACCCACCCACCCACCTAAGCACTATCTATCTATCTATCTATCTATCTATCTATCTATCTTTTTCTATTTTCTATATATTTCCTATTACAAATTTTTCAAAGATTATTTAAATTCATTAAAAGTAAGAACATAAAAGTGAACAAAACAGCCCACCATTAAAATCCTGTTGGCACAGAAAAGTATTCACTTCATGGCTGAATGAAACCATGGACAAATGAAACCACGAAGCTTCATAGCCTCCTAAGGAAACAAGTTCTAAAGCTTGAGAGTAGCCACCAAGAAGGTCCTCTCCTTTGTTCCCATCAAACAGGAAGGTTGTGAGATTGAGACAGAGGCCTCCCTTGAGGATCTTAGAGCCAGAAAGGCTCATACAGAAGGCTACGAACCTTCAAATAGCATGGGCACAAACCATTTAGGGCTTTGTGGTTCATCACTAACACTTTGAACACCTCCAGCCTCTCCAGCAGATCCCTCTTCTCTGAGCAAAAAACCCAAATCAAAACAAAAACAGTGGGGAGAATTGCCTCTCCTGAAAGTCTTCAGGAGTGGTTATTAATTGTTGAAATATGTTGTAAGGCTTTTCCTGCACTGTTCAACATGCAGAAATGGGCAAAAACATTTTTTCAAAAACAGCAGTGGATTTTTGGTTGTCAATGCTCCCCCCACTTCATTTTTGATGGGCATTTTTGGCTTTCCATTGCAGTCCACAGAGGAGACCAGGGCAGAAACTTTTTCCCTGGACCCAATGCAGTCTCTCTTCCTTTCTTATAGGTATACACCAGTGGGAAGAGTGGTGATTCCAAATCATGGAGTGGGGAGTTTAGACCTTGGGATCTAGAAATGGATCAAAGTTAAATATGTGTGGAAAATTTCAAATTTTAACCTGCCAAACTTGTATGGTGTGTGTGCGTGTGCGTGTGTGTGTGTTGGGGACAACTGTGGTAAGTCTGAGGGCCAATTTTCTACCCCAAGACCCTTGAGGGGCTGTATTGTCTGTCAAGACAAAATCAAAACTGGGAGTGGCTAGAAGGTGTTTTTTTTTTTTTTTTTTAGACTAGATGGGTTGAAAAATATTCAAAACTGAACTACAAGAGAAGGAATTCACTCTTTTCACCAAAATGGTGGTCTGGGGCATCTGGAAATATCAATCTCCCCTTGAAAGACTTGAGGGACCTCATAAGGCTTTAGGATCACACTAAGTCCACTCACCTCGTCCATCTTGCATGACAAACTCCTCCAGAGTTCTTCGAATTTCACAATCTGGTTCACAACTCTAAATATATGCAGAAAAAAATTGTGCATAGTGTGCACATTTCTTTTGTTTATGAAAAAAGGGTGCATAAGGAAATGTGACACAAAAATGTTCATATGAGGAAAAACAGTGTTTAGAAAAGTGTGTGCTCATTGGAGGTATCCTCTTTTCTGAAAAATGTTAGCATATTCATGGAGTGATTTGAAGGCAAATTGAAACCCTGTAGCTGAGGAAATGAGAAGTTCAGCAAAAAGAAGATTTATCGATTTCCCTATTCATAATCTGGTTTCCTTAGAAACTCTGCCCGCCTTATTGTTTCTGTCATCCTCGCCCTTTCCCTTCTTCTCTCAAACGTTGCACAATAGACATTGCTGCCCTCCAGTAGAGGGCTTCAAGGCAAATACAAGCTGTTTTGTCTCCTTCACATACATACAATGGTGGTTTCCATGTCAGTGAGGTGTTGAATCCTTTTTGAGTGCTCGATGGTTGATCCCCTTGGACCTGTCTAAGGTTCTCAACCTTTTTGGAGGATAAGGTTCAACTCAGTTGCCAGAGCAAAAACTGGAGAAGGCATGTGTACTTTTAATGTTTGTGTAGAAGAGGGAATGTCAGCAGGTGTTGTTTGTTGTCCAACCAGGTAAATAAGCATACAATTATTTATCAAATACCTATCGGAATGGAAAAGTTTTGTTTGAAAAAGGAAACAAAATGTAGGTGGGATGCCAGTCTAACTTATCTGGGGAAAGTAGTTCCGGGGCTTGGGGGCAGCCACTGAGAAGGCCCTGTCCTGTGTTCCTACCAGAAGTACCTCTGAGATCTCAAAGCATAGGCCAGTTCATAAGGGAGAATATAGTCCTTCAAAGAACCTGGACCTGAGCCATGTAGGGCTTTAAATGTTGAGGAATCCTAGTATGAGATGGTTGTGCTCACGCTTTTTATCAAGACAGATCTCTTCCGACAGGCCTTCCATCGCCTCCCATCTATTGCCTTGCTGCTTTGCTAATAGTAATTGATGGATTGTTAATTGCTGTGTATTTTAAGGGGTTGGTTTAGGTGGGTTGGTGGGGGGAGGAGAGGATTGGGTATGTTTTTAATGCCTTTTAATGTATTTTAATATGCAATGTATTTCATGTTGTTCGCCGCCTCGATCCATGTGGAGAGGCGGGATACAAATAAATATTATTATTGTTGTTGTTGTTGTTGTTATTAATTTAATTTATTATTATTTATTTGTATCCTGCCTCTCCATATGGATCGAGGCTGCGAACAACTTACAAATAGCATGTATTTCGAAACATTTCTATACATGTCCCCAACAAGCTGGGTACTTATTATTATTATTATTATTAAAGGTCATTGTCAGCACTTTGAATTGTACCCAGAAACATACCAGCAGCCAATTACTTTCAGTTCTCTGCTAAAAAGACATTACTGCATTCCCCTGAACTAAGCTGTTGCAACAAGGGAGTTGTTTGACTGTCAGAATACAAATAGCAATAATTTCTTCCCCATACCCAAACAGGATGAGAAAGTTTGAGGAGTAGCAATGGATCCTTTGCTAGGGTGTGGGCCCAACAGCTGCTTGACATTGACAACACCCAATACCAGCCTTGTGTTAGACCATATTTGTGCCAAGTAGAAAACGCACCCTCTCAGACAGAAGAATTGCATTATACATGACGCATCCACCATAGACAAAGCAACAGTAGAAGCCATTATCTCCGGGAGAGGAAAAGCGATGGGGGTGGGAATGGGGGGGGGGTTTGAAGCTTTTTCCTTCTTGCTGAAAATTGTTATCAGAAGGAATTCCTTGTGATTTAGAGCTGTTCTGAGGGAAATGCATTTTATCATCAACGAGAGTGGGAAATTACCCAGATTGCCAGAGATGTCTCTTTCTCTCTTTAGAAGAAAATGGGTACACAGTATGTACTAAATTAGAGGGAGAGTGCAAGGGAAAAGGAATCCAGACTTTCTCCTCCCCTGCTCTATTGTTTTTTAGCTTTGTTCCAAAGTGTTGTGCTATTCCCCTTCTGTGTTTTCTCTGTTTCCTCCAGAGCCTTCTACTGCTCCCAACTTCCTGTCAGTAGTTAGAATACTAGTTGATTCTAACCCCTCAATGTTTAGTGATGTTCTCTTTAGGAATGCAAATCTTGCTTATTGCATCTTTGTATGCAAGAATAAAGGATTTCAAAAATTCCTTCTGTGGAGTGAGATCACAAGCTTTATTTTATTTTATTTTTTTGCATATTTTCTAATGATTTTCACATTTTGGGACTACTTCATGAAAAATTCCTCTGAGTCAGAACCTTGGGTTGAAGGCAAAACACAATGTAGTTGTGACAAAATAGTCTCTTTTCCTGACAAAACATTGACTAGCATCCTTTTCAGTAATTAGAGGGCTATTAGCCCAATATATGACATTATAAATATTCCAATTCACATTCAGAGCCCCTTTGCAATGATCAAAAGTACTCCCCAAATCCTACTTGTGAAACTTCACAGTCCCCTCAACACAGCCATTTCCAAGGTGTGGAAGACGTAATTAAAGACATGTCCAGTCCCTCCCCCCACTGCCCCACCAGTTGCAAGATGAGCTAAGAAAGACAATTGCAACAAGACCTAATGGGATTCCCTGGGGGTCCCTGCAGCTGACTGTCTCAGCTTGCCCCAAGACCAGGATAAGGATGGAGACATTACTGACCATCCCACTCTCCAGCAACTCAGAAATAGCCTGGGCTCTGAGACTTCAGAGGAAGAATTTTGGAGGGTATCATTGGGAGATGTTGTAGTAACATCTCTCTAGCTATGTTTTCTGATGCAAGATCTCAGACTGTTTTGTACAAAATGTTATATATCAATGATTCGTTCCCTTCATGAAAGTTCCAAAACATGAAAAATTGTTTGCAGCTAACCATTTTCTTGAGGAGTTGGCCTGATGTGTCCAGACACACTGTGATAGATGATGGCTTTGAGGCTGAGAAACAACTGATTGGTCCAGGAGCAGAGCTAGTGACTGACCAAACCAACTTGCAAACATTCCCAGCAGTTGAAGAACAAGTAGAGGCAGAGTTGTCCCAATCAGCTCCAGAGGGAGAAGGGACCAGCAGTGATTTGGAAGAATTACAGTTACCTGAGCCCCTTAGGCCTTAGTCATGAAGGAGGCTGAAATGGGCAGCTCAGAGGAAAGCTGCATTGGCTAGATTAAGAAAGCAACGACAAGTAGCATCTGACTCTGTGACTGTTTAGGTCCGTCAGCATGGTTTGCCCCTTGCTTGTAGCAAATTACTTGCAAGCCTTACAACCCTTGTGTTCTGGCTCCATTGACCCCTCTGGACAGATCTCTGCTTTCTAGAGTGTTGGACTAGACTTTGACCGGACTCAGTTCTGCGGTTTCCTTAATAGTTGTTGTATCGGACATTCCTCACTGCCGCCGCCCCTCCTCCTCCTCCTCCTCCTCCTCCTCCTCCTCCTCCTCCTCCTCCTCCTCCTCCTCCTCCTCAAGCAAGTATTCTCGCCTCCACACAGGCAGGGAGTTGGACTCTGACACATACTTTCTTATATGGGTGATAAAATTTGCAGGTATCCATTGGCCAGAATCTTGCTGGTGTCTTACAAATGTGTAAGTTCCCTTATGGAAGTGATTCAATAGTCTTGGCTGATGCAGAATGTCTACCTTCAGATGTAGAAACAGCTGAAGCATGTGGTTTGTGCCTCTGTGTGCACAACTGTTTTCAGTTGTGCATTCAAGTGCTTGCTCAATTGTACTGTTACCCTGAGAATTGGGGGGTCCCGTGAGGGACGCCCAGGTTGCCAATTGAAATACCGAGTTTTGGGGAAATTAGCCTGAGCACTGTTTGGTTAGCAAGAGGCAGGGTAATGTAACGAGATCTTTAACCCTATGTATACAGCGGTGGGTCAGAGAGTAACTAGACAAGGTTTTCCAAATAATAGACAATTCTTTATTAAAGGCAAAAACACGAAAGACAAAACATAAACTAACTAGCTTGGAATGAGAAAAGGAGTTTTGTTGGGAAAGGCAATACGACCTGTCTTGTAGTCCTGGAGAGAAGAGGGGTTCCGGGGAAGAAAGCTCAGCCTGGGGAGCTGAGGGGAGTCCCTTAGACAACCGGCAGCAAGGCGGGATGGCAGTCCAAAGTGATCCGAAGACTGATTAAAAGGGATGGGTTTTTATAGGGAAGTTTGTGCCTTTCGGCTATGGCAGACCAGGGGAGAGCAAAAGTAGTTTTGGTGCTGGACAAAGGATTTGGAAAGGTCAAGTTTAGCATGATTGGATTTGTGTGTGAAGACAATACTGTGGCTGGGACATTGATGACCCAACATAAAAGAGTAACTTGACTGAAAGCCATGTGGCTATTGTGGAGTTTGTGGTGGGAAGTTCCCTAAAGCTGCGGGCGAGGTTTGAGTTGCTGGCTTCAATGGGGAATGGAATGCAAACCATTAACGGCCGCTATCTGTCCGTGCTTGTCCGGAGAACCCACAAACATGTGGAATGAGGTAATTGCGAGCCAGTCCAACAACGGCCGAATTAAATGATATCAAAGTGATATCGGGGAGCCCTCTCCAAGGGTGCCATACCGGAAGTAACAGTACAACCAACACAATGGTTACGTAGCACAGTCAGTGCATAACTCCACCTATATTCCCAGTGGAAGGCTAGTTTTAAGGCCATGTGTGGAGGGAGATCCTTAATTTCAACTTTCTGCGAATAAGCTGGTCTTTTTGTATTTGCCCATTTCTTATTGAAAGCTCACAACTCTTAGAATCATAAAGTTGGAAAGGAATGCAATGGTCATTTAGTCCAGCTACCTGCAGACACAAGAAATCCACTACTGCAGGATGCCATTGGATGCCAGTTGCTATATGAGACAATAAGTACCCTCATGCTGGCCTGATGGGCTTTTTGGAGTCTTTTGGTTGGCTGTTGTAGAAATGAGGATGCTGGATAAGATGGATACCTGGCTAGATGGCCCAACAGGGCTCTTCTTAGGTTCTAAACACCATCTGGATATGATCATACCTGCCATAATTCTCCTCTACTTCAGCATTTCAGATATTATGAGTCCAGAAAGTACTTGCACAGTTGTGCCCCCTGGAGGATATATTTGCCTTTTTACTAGATTATAAACTTCAGCTTGAGGCCAATAGAAAATGATCCCACTTCCTCTGTCCAAAAGCAGCTTTTGCTGTACAATAGAATGGAGCAGGTTGCTAAATGCTGGCATGGTTCAAATTCTAGATGAGTGTGGGTTATTAAGCATGTAGCATCTATTCCTTCTGGAGCAGTATGGTTTAGTTCAGAAAACTCAACAACCAGTCATTAGTGTTCTGCAATTTTGCAAATTAGCTCACAGCAGTCTGCCAATGCAATTATGGAAGTATATATTTACCTGTAAGCAGCCCAGACATAACATGATTGTGGTTCAGATTAAAATTCAACCAAAATGCTTGGGAGGGGAGAAATGCCATTCTCCTTCATGACACAAGGGAATACAAGCCATTTATTTAATCCATGGATTGATGTGCCTGGGATTGCTTCTAGGGAAATGTATTCAGAATTGTATGTTCACAAAGAGGAAATGAACAGAAGGAAAGCTGAATTCTAACTAGAGTTCCTAGAATGGAATACTAGCCTTATCTTCCACTGGAGACATCTGAATCAGTTTTGCTTTCTTCCACATTCATATGTTTTTTTCAGTCTCAACTTCTTTGTCTTCCATTTATGCAGAAATTTATACATTCCACTGAGCTGTCTGTGGCCATTTCCGTACAACACTGTTATAGTGCTATTATTCACTTTCAACATCACATGGAATTCTAGGATTTGTAGTTTACTGAGGCCAAAGAATTCTCTAGCTGAACATTCTAAATGCCTCTCCCTAAACTGCAAAACCCAGGATTCCATAGGATGTTGAAAGTGGAACAATAGCACTATAACAATGTAGTACGGAAATGGCCTGTGTATATAGTTGCATGTTCTCCTTCCAATCCAACAACTGTGAAACTCAGGAGGGGCTCCTCCTGCTCGTTCCTACTGGTGGGGAGGTAATTCAGACAAGGGTGAAGCTGCTGGTCCCAGTTCAGTGAGAGGAAGGAAGAAAGGTGCCCTCGCAGTTGGAGTATACCCTCCTTTTCCTACCCTCCAAGCCCAGAGCAGCTTGAATTGCCCCCTCATTTCCCTCCCCCTTTCCACCAGTAAGCAGCAGCAACAGCCCCCCACCCGGGCTTGGTAGGAGGTTTTGGGCAGGAGGTTTTGGACAGAGCACGAAGGACTAGAAAAATAGCTCTCCGTGCACTGTGCCTCTTGACCCAACAGGACCCCGAGGCTATGCACACTGAATAAATAACTACAACCCAATTAAAAACAGTTCAAATTCTTCTTGAAGGATAATTCTAAAACCCGACAACAATCTGAAAACAGCAAGAACAGACACCCTTAATTTTAAGAGTCAAAGGTCATGTGAAACAGCACCGTCTTCATTGCCTGCCAGAAACTCAGAAGGTAGAGGGAGCCAGCCTGACCTCTCTAAGGAGAGAATTCCATCCTCAGGGTACAGAGAAAGCCCCATTACAGGGACCCACTGGCCTAGCCTCAGGAGGCAGTGGGATTTGAAACAGGGCCTCTGCTGATGTCTTAGATTTAAGGCTGTCTCACAGGGGAGGAGGCAGTCCACCAGCTATCCTGGCCCCAAGCCACTGAGGGCTTTATAGGCCAAGACTTGAACTGAGATTGAATTGAAAGCAAATTAGAGCAAATTAGAAAGCAAATTAGTGGAGTTCATGTAGGACCAGTGCGATATAGTCTTTAAAATGCAATCTGAGTAACAGTCCAGCTACTGTACTTTGCTCTAGCTGTAGCTTCCAAACACTTTTCAAGGGCAGCCCCATGCAAAATGCATTGTAATAGACTTCATTTTCCTTTAATATTAAACTACAACAAATGTATCATCAGCGAAGTGCAACAGGTATTAACTGATCTCAGCAGTGAGAGGACCAGGCGGTACCTACCACCTGTGTGTGTGTACATGCCTTCAAGTTGCCCATTGACTTATGGTGACCTCATGAATTTCATGGGGTTTTCTTGGGGAAAGAATACTCAGAGGAGTTTTTGCCAGTTCCTTCCTTTGAAATACAGTGGGCCCTCAGTATCTGCTAGAGTTTGATTCTAGGACTCCCTGTGGATATTAAAATTTGTGGATGCTCAAGTCCCATTATGCACAGTGGTATAGTAAAATGGCATCCCTTATGAAAAATGGCAAAATCAAAGTTTGCTTTTTGGATTTTTTTTTGAATATTTTCAAGTTATGATTTCATTGAACCTGTGGATACAGAATCCACAGGTATGGAGGCCCAACTATATAGCCTATAGCATGTTATTTATTGGCTGTCTCCCATCCAAGTACTAACTAGGGCTGATTCTGCTTTGCTTCCTGGATCAAACAGGATCTGATGCTTTTAGGATATTTAGAACTTCCTGCCTCCCTTGTTGTTGCTGTTGCTTGCTTTCAAGTTGTTTCTGACTTATGGTGATCCTAAGGTGAACCTATCACAGGGTTATCTGGGGCTAAGAGTGTGTGATAAGCCCAAGGTCACCCAGTGGGTTTCCAAAGCTGAGCAGGGAACAGAGCCCTGGTCTCCAGAGTTGTAATCCAACACTCAAATAACCTCCCGTATCCCTGTTAAATATGAGGAATTTGTCAGGAGAAAAAATAGAGATAGCAACCCGAATTCAACACTAAGATGGCCAAATACACATGAATTCAAACCCAAATCTTTAAGACATTAATACTCAAAACTCTCTGTGATGGATGTCCCTTTTGCCCACATTTGATTTTTTTAAAAAAATCTCAAGTTTTCCTCATTGTAAATATGAATCTTGGTATGTTCTTATCAAAAACTAGCTGAAATAAAATTCCCACAGATCCCTATTGTTTTTAGAATTCATGACTTCAGAGTCTGTGGCCCTTTTCACATGACATTTGCCATGCAAAAGGACCCCTGGAGTGTCGCGTGACTGCAAGGAGCGGTTCACACAATGCACTCGCAATCGGGAGATGCTCTAGGGCCTGGCAGGTGCCAATCACACACTATTTCATTTTTGGCTTTGAGCCGAAAATGGTGCGGGATTGCGCATCGCTCTGGGGCCCCATGTGCACTTGCCATGTGTGCAGAGCTCTGGAGCCGCAGCACTCGCACTTCCTGCCCCAGCACAACTTAGGAAAATCCCAGGCTGCACTGTAGAAGGAAGAGGAGGGGCTCTCACACTACCTGCTCATAAGCAGGCAGCAGCTGAGGAGCTGAAGCAATGGGGACGCGAGAGCCTCTCACAAGAGGCTGCTCATATGATCCCTGCACCCCAGCTCCACAAAAAGGTGAGTTGCGGAAAGGGCCTGTGCCCCATACATTACAGCTCTCATGACCATTCAACATTCGGACATTCTGTCAGTGACATGCACTACACATGTGGGACAAATTACTCAGCATAGTGCAGCAATATATTGTGCTGGCAGTGGTGGAAGCAGAACGACACATACAACAATGATGTGCATTATAGTTATGCACTACTCACTATGGTTGTGCACTGCACATTGCATCTTTCAATCATACATTTCACACTGTATATTGCACAATTGTCCAGTGTAGCTATGCTGCATGGGATTGCGTAGTGTTGGTGCAGTGTCAGTGCTCTGCATGAAGATATTTCTGCTGCACTGAGGGGATGCTGGATTGCAACCTATGAGCATAGAAGTTACTCTCAAAGTTGGTTCCCAGCTGATATCATCCTGGAGAGAAGTGACTAGGGGGATGCCACAGGGTTCTGTCCTGGGCCCAACGCTATCCAACATTTTTATCAATTATCTGGAGGAGATTATAGAGGGCATTCTTATCAAATTTGCAGATGACACCAAATGAGGAGGGGAGCTAACACCCCAGAGGACATGATCAGAATTCAAAATGACTTTAACAGATTATAGAACTGGGCCAAAACTAACAAAATGAATTTCAACAGGGAGAAATGTCAGGTACTATACATGAGCAGAAAAAAAAATTAAATGCACAGATATAAGATGGGTTACACCAGACTTGACCACAGCACATGTAGAAAGGATCTAGGAGTCTTAATAGACCACAAGTTGAACATGAATCAGCAATCTGCTGCAGCAACTAAGAAAGCCAATGTGATTCTGGACTGCCTCAACGGAAGGATAGTGTCTCGGTCAAGGGAAGAGATAGTACCACTCTAGGCTGCTCTGATCAGACCCCACCTGGAATACTGTGTCCAGTTCTGGGCACTACAGTTCAGGAAATATATTGACAAGCTGGAATGTGTCCAGAAGAGGGCCACCAAAATAGTAGAAGGCCCAGACACCATTATGAGAAGAGGCTTCAAGAGCTGGGTATGTTTAGCCTGGAGAAAAGAAGGTTAAAAAGTGTCATGACAGCTATGTTTAAATACTTTAAGGGATGTCATATGGAAAATGGGGTAAGCTTGTTTTCTGTTGATCTAGAGATTAGGTCATGGAGCAATGGCTTCAAACCTAAAGAGATGGGATTCCATCTAAACATTAGGAAGATCTTCTTAACAGAGAGAGCAGTTCAACAGTGGAATATGTTGCCTAGAGTCTGATGGAGTCTCTTTCTTGGGAGGTTTTTAAACAAAGGCTGGATGGCCATCTATTGGGACTTCTTTGATTGTGTTCCTGCATGACAACAACCTTGTGATCTCTTCCAACTCTATGATTCTGTGATTCTATGATCTTTTGCACACAATATACTTTTCTGAGAAAAAACAGATGTGAAAATTGTTTACAAACCTTCTTGTTCTTCACAAGAGAGGCTCTCTCTGCTGAGAAATCAACAGCCTCTGTGCCTGTTCCTATTTCCAGTTCAAGAACAAGGAGAACTTTCAGGAAATTTCAGTAATCTGCACATTGTCTGTTTTGTGAGACAAAACTTAGCAAGCATAGGAAGATTAACATGCAAAGAGCTCATCTGACACTGTAATTTTTTAAAAAGTCCATTCTACAAGGTGGTGGCTGTCATTGTTTTAGCTATGCAACCTGTGAATTTACAGAATTTGGGTAAAATTTATTCTTGCAGATGGGAAAAATATCTTAAGACTCTTAGCCAGATGAGGTGAAAGCTTTTGCATTTGCTACTCTTGTACACAAGAATGATACAATTGTCAGTTTATATCCCTAAAACTATAACAGCAATTAAAACCTCCTCAGTACTACAAGAAGTTAGAGTGTATTAAGTTAGGAGTGGAACGTGCCCATGTATCAGGGAGCCCCACAGGCCCAGGCAGTACCTATAGTACAGAATTATAGCATTTTGATGCTTAAATGGCCATGGCTCCATGTTTTGGAATTCTGGGATCTCTGTATGGGGCAACTACATAGAATTCTCTGCCAAAGAGCTGTGCTGTACTTCAAGGGAACAGACCAGATCTTCCTAGCAAAGAATTCAGAATATCTCACCAAACTACCAATCTCAGGATTCTATAGTACTGAGCCATTGCTTTTAAAGTGGCATCAAACTGCTGTCAATGGGTAGGGTGCATACACCTCAGGTGTAGAAGTAATGAGCTAGGTGGACTAACAATTTCACTGGGTATTATTGGTTTTCCATGCTTCTAGGCATTTCATGCAGATCTTTTAGAACCAAACTAATTTATTTCTTAATTTATATCTGGCTTTTCTCCCAGTAAAGGATTCAACATGGACTTAAAGTTAAGAAATGATAATATTTGTTCACTTGCCACAAAGCGGCTTACATGCCTTGCATTGCTGATGATTCCTAAATTCCTAGTCAACGGATCCACAAAATAAAATTCTGTACATGTGAATCGAAGATGATGTCAGCAATACAGGCCAATCCATATCCTAACAAATTAAATTGGGCATGCTGATACTGAGTGCAGATCCATATACAACAAGCTTTTCTTGTGAGAAATGCATTTCTCATTGTGTATTGGGTATCATCATACACCAGCTGAGATCAGCACAGATTAGAATGGCTGTTGGATACCAGGCTGAACGGCAGTTAAGTTACTGTGGGTGTCAAAAGGGCGGATGTCCTCAGAGAACTGTCAGTGATGGATGGGGAAAGGGGCTGTTCCCAGCTCTAGGAGCCCAGCCAAATACAAATAAGAGGTGAGAGTTCAATGTGATACCAGGCACATGACCATACAAAGAAGTACACAAGGAACGGAAATGAGAAAGCTGCTACTACAATGTTTGGATGGAGATGCCCTTGGGAGCTACTGGACATTTGACTGATTGCCAGTAAAAATTCTAGGCATGCCAAATACTTTTTGACATTTACTGGGGAAAAAATGTATGCCTGTATTTCCTGTCTAAGGAAAAACTAACAGAAGCAGGAAGATTCAGTATTGTGACAGTAGGGGAAGGGTTTCAAATCAAATAGTCTTTAGACAGTAGAAAAATGGCAATATGTATTAAAGGAGTGATAGCAGCCTCAGTGCAATATCCCCTCAGTGCAGCATAAATATCTTCCTGCAGTCCTAGGCTGCTTGTTGTTGTGTGCCTTCAAGTCATTTCTGACTTATGGCAACCCTATTGTGGGGTTTTCTGGGGCTGAGAGTTCATGATGCACTGCAGGTGTTACCCTGATTTCTGGAATCCCTTGGGGGACACCTCACTGTGCTCCATGTGATGGGGAATGGAAACTAGCCAGAGCATGAGCAATAGCGATGCGAGAGGCAGGCTAACCTAGTGGGGTCTTTTCACCCAGTTTTTACAGGGCCAGGCCAAGCCAAAAACCAAACAAAAATGTCCAATAAATGATTTCATTGAATGAAAGTCTCACGCACCAACGCAATCACTCACACACTCACTCAAGACCTATTAAGGAACAAAAGAGAGGAAACTGGATAGGGGAGTATTGAAGAGGTTGCAGCTGAGGTAATACTACACCTTTTCCTGAAGTCCTTGGTCCAGGAAGACAGCGGAGAAGTGGGGCTTAGCACAGACAGAGCTGAGGGGATTACTCAACGGACAGAGCAATGATCTGCTGGGATGACCAAACGCAATCTGAAGAAACACTCAAAAACTGTGACTATCTGTAGGGGGAAAAGTACCTGAAGGGCTAATCCTTTCCTGAGGAGAACAATGGGTATTGCAGCAAGAAAGAAGCTCCACAAAGGTAACTTCCTTTGCGTGATGGGATTACAAGGTGTTGCCAAAGTCTTCGGTTCTTCGGCTGCATTTGGTTGTGGTGTGACTTCATGTAAATGGTCCTCACCTTATAGGATATTTGCTCAACTTGGGGCAAACACACTAATCTCTCAAGTTGGCTTCTCTGAGGACCCCTTGTTTATTGTGGGTTTACACATCTTGAGGTCTCCTGGGGCTACATGACTGGGAATTTTACTGGCCTGACCTGGTTTTCGGTCGTTCGACTGTGACTGCTTACGTGCTCATCCAGGCGACCTCTCAGGCACACGGAATCATGTTTAATATCAAAATTGTAGACCCCGGGATAGGGTTTGTCCAGTGGAGTAACACAGGTCATCTAGTGGGTTTCCATGGCTGAGTGGGGAATCAAACCCTGGTCTGCAGGGTCATAGGCCAACACTCATACCACTGCACAACACAGTCCTATCCTGCACTGAGCCATATGTCACTCCCTCAACTTACTGTAAAGCCCTTAGGCCACCTTGCATGGCCATTCCATGCTTCACAGCATGCAGGTCAGATCAAAGAAGGTCTGGCTATCCTCAACCCCACCCCATAGCCAGACGTACAGTGATGATCTCAGTGTTGAGATCTGTGGGGGCCCTTCAGGAGTCACGGTGATCTGTAAGAATTGTACAGCCTGTTTGCTGTGAAGCACGGAACACCCATGTGAGGTGACTTCAGGGCTTTGCAGTAAATCAGAAGGGGGGCTTTGGGTGTTGCAGAGAGAACAAGGTGACCAAACCCTGCAGTGCCTGAAAAAACACATCTGCATATGTAAGGAACACTCACACATGTGGATATCCCTGCTTGGATTCCAGCTGACATGTGGTAAGTTGGGTGTTTTGGAGACCCTCTGCTCAGTCCCTGGACATCTACCTCCAACTCCTACCCTGCATGTGATTCCTGTGGAGTTACCATCTCTTTCCCTGAATCTTCTACAACAAGCATGGATTCTTTAAGGGGAAAAATCAATATACATGGCCTTATGCCATCAATTAATTTTGAACTTCTCTCTTTCCATCAGAAAAAGCATCACATTTATCACCAAGAAAAGATCTGCCCGCAATATCCTGCATCCAAACCAAAACACAACCTCCCAGTTCCTTGCATGAATAAAACAACATAGTGTTTTGGAAAGGATTAGTTATTTGTTGAATGAAAGGATATTTCTATCAATAAATCATTCTGGCTTTGCAGGGGGGAGGGATTTAAAAGGCCATTCGAAATCAAGGGAAGGGTGGTCTGGCCTGCTCCATCCACTGCTGAATAAACAAGGCTTTTGTCCATAAACAGAGCAAACCTTGGTTTCTCTCTGCCACCACCCTGCTCTTAACACACCATAAATATCACAAGCGGAATTTTCCATGTTCCATGAAAATAACTTGGTTAATGTGATGTTCCACCTCAAAATGGAAAACATAATAATACTAAAAAAAAAAAAAAAAAACCCAACCCAAGGGACTGACTATAGAAAGGAGGGGCTTGATTTTGGTGCCAACATCAGGAAAGCAGAATGTGGCTTTGTATATAATCAATTTTCCTTCCCTTAGTAAAGCAACTGTTTTAGATTTGTAAGGATATGGAGGTTGTTTTGGCTTCTGAGAGTGTTGCAGTGCCTAGTCCATTTTAGGTTGGAATATCATTTATTCTTTCCCTGAGAGCAAACCCCACTGAACACAATCAAGCTTGCTTCTGAGGAAATAGGCTTAGGCTATATGGCACTTTTTGATAGGAATGGATGAGAAATTTGCATGAACCAATGCTTTTTATGAATTCATCCAATTCGTGGTCTGTCAGACTATTCACCAAGTTGTATGCATATCTTTTGCTTTTCTGTCAATAGGAGGAAATCAGAAGCATCAATTTGAGCAACTCCAAAATGCATGGCTTTCAAAAATTTACACAAACGTTAAAGCACGCTTGTGTAAATTTTTGAAAGCCATGAAGAAGGGAAAATGACAGAAGGGAAAATGAGCACAAAAATACATACATAAGAAAAATGTGTTAAAAAAAAAAAGTATCTAGCAAAATATACACACAACACCATACCGAGTCTTACACCCGAAATGAAAGAAAAACAGTGAACAAAAGTAAGTGGAATGAGTAGAAACATAAATAAATAAACAAACAGGCATTTTTTAAAAAAGCAATCACCATGGGCATAACACCACATCTACTTTCATGCAAACAAATGCCTTGACTCAAGTACTTTGGAAAAAAAAGGCAGGATACAAACAGATTAAAGTACAAGTACTGATGCTTGTGGGTTCATTTTTTGAGATTCCAGCAGTGCCTTAAAAAAAAAAAAGGCATACTTTAGCCTTCTGTATTTCACTAGCATCAACAGAGAAGCCAAAAGCAACAGAATGCATTGGATGTTTGTTTATTTCTTTCTCTAGGTCTTGCAATTAAGATTATTATCATAGTCAGTCCTGGAAGAGAGAGGGTAGCCACAGAACTGACTTATCTGTCTGTAAACAAATAAAGAGAGATACCCATTCTCTCTTTCTGTTACCAGTGTTGCATAGGAATGCTTCCTATCAGTCAACACCAGTGCCGTTGGCTATAGAAAGCACAGACTTCAGTTAGCTGCGTTAAAACTCATGCTTTTGATACTGCATAAGTAAGGCTGAATACAGCCCACAGAAAAGGCTCTTCTTTGTCCTTACTTTCTGCCCGACTGCACTACAGCAGCCGGGAAGGATCCTGGTTACAGATCCATGTGTGGCTACAATGGTGCACCAAGGGTGTGTCCATACTCCACAATTATAACACTTCAACACTATGACAAATCCCTTCATCCAGGCTGGTCCTAAACTCCTTCCCCTGGGAGTCCTTCCACTCACTTTGCCCTTGTTTTCCCTATTATTCCCTTGCTGGACTGGGTCTCTGGGCCTCAGGGTGACCACTTAAATGCAGACATGTTGTAGTGTTGGTGCATGGGTTCTTTAGTTTTGGTACGCATGGGCTGACTCCAGGGGACTTTCCACACTACACTGTTCTAGTGGTATTATTCCACTTTTGACATTCTGTGGAATTCTGGGGTTTGTAGTTTACTGTGGCCAAAGAGCTCTCTGGCTGAGAATTCTAAATGCCCCTCCCTAAACTGCAAACCCCAGGATTTCATATGATGTTGAATAATACCACCATAACAGTGTAGTGCAGAAAGGCCCCAGCCTTGATAAAGAGCAAGAGACAGGTTTAAAAACAAATAATAAGAACAGAGTAGAAAAAATGTTTATTGAACAGAGTAGAAAAAATGTTGTTGTGTGCTGTTGAGTCATTTCCAAGTTATAGTGACCCTAAGGAAAACCTACCAGGGGTTTTTCTGGGGCTGAGACTGTGTGACAAACCCAAGGTGTCCTAACAGGTTTCCATCGCCAAGCAGAGAATTGAAGCTTGGACTCCAGGGTTATGAGAGCTAGCCTGGTGTAGTGTTTTGAGTGTTGGTGTATGACCATGGAAACTGAGGTTCGAGTCCCTCTTCAGCTATGGAAACCCACTGAGATAGGTTTGCCTTATGGTCGCCAAGATTTTTCACATCTGTAGGGACAATATCGTTAAACTGCAGCAGCTATAGAGAACATATTTTTCCAGATGCTGTAACATTTTAGGAGAAATGGAGCTTGGTCTTCATAGGTGACCTCAAGAGTTGGTTAAGAAGACCTCAGATGGGGCAGGTTCTCTGTGTCTGAGATATCATTCACTAGATCAGCTTCTCTTGAGGAAAAGACATGTAGGCATTTCAGTGAGTCAGAATGTTTTGCTCCATTTTGAATTTATGTCCAGAACTGGAGGAAATTTAAAACATTCCATTCTTGCTTCAGCCTGTTTGGGGCCCAGCTTTTGAGGAAGTATTGTTTGGGGGTGTTTTTTGTTTGTTTTTGAGTTTTTTGTTTCAACTACACATTTTCCATGCTGGCTGGAGGATTGTAAGAGTAGTTGAATGTGTCAGTAATAACAACAACAATCATCATAAAATATATGATGTCCTTGCCTGTCAACTTAATAAACAACCCTCATCTCTTCCTTTTCTTTATCTCCCTCTGTTCTCCATTGTGTTGTGATAACTGAAGCCCCTGTCAGAGCTGCTGATGATAAGCAGCAGCTGTTGGTCCCTGTGGCTCAGGGTGGAGATGATGAGCAGCAGCTGTTGGTCTCTGTGGCTCTGACTGGAGATGAGTCCTGCAGCTCAAGAGCTCCCCCTGCTGCCATGGACCAAGCAGGCGTGGACGTTCCTTTACCTGCTCCTTTAGCGCAACAGGGATCCAGTTGTGATTCCAAGGATGCCTTGGAGCCTGCATGAATCAGCCCACAAACAAGGCGGAGACTCAAGAAAGCTGAGCAAAGGGAGGCTTCCTTGATTAAGTTCAAGAAGCGGTGACTCGGCACACCTGTGCCTGGCTATATCACTGCCTGCCTGGAAGCTTTCTTTTGCTTGTGGCAATTTTCTACAAGCCCTCTCCTTGCTTCCAGCACCCGGTTCCTGATACCTTGGATTGATCTCTTGGCTCCTGACCCCTGGATTTTGGACTCTGACTATGGCTTTTGCTTGTTGCTCTGGCTTAGGTAAATGGACTACCTATGAGTAATTGCTTGCTCTGACTCCTCCCGGCAGGACTCTGCTATCTCTCCCACTCCCTTCTCTGGGCTGGCTCGCCACTCAGGTCTCTGACCTTGACAGTGTTAAGGAATGGGGCAGGGGCATAACTTGATTCTTCTTACATCATTTCTGCACTAGACTGTTATGGTGTTATTATTCCACTTTCAACATCCTATAGAATCCTGGGGTTTGCACGTTTAGGAGGGACCTTTGAGGCCCCTCCCTAAACTGCAAACCTCAGGATTCCATAGAATGTTGAAAGTGGAATAATAGCACCATAACAGTCTAGTGCGGAAATGGCCTTACTCTGATGCAGGCAACACAGCTGGCTGATTGCCAGGACAAAAAGGGATCAGTACTGAACCTGAAACAAAGAAAGCTGTCTTCATATTCTACTGCTGGAGCAATATTTTCTGCAGCAGCCTCCTCTTCAATACTTCCAAAAGCAACAGAAAAACTGCAAATCCGCAGTCATTCCCTTTTGAGACAGCCCTGGATTTCACTCCTGTTCTAAAAGAAGAGGAAAGAGTGAGAGATTAAGGAGTTAATAAATTTATACAGCAGGGGTGGGAATATTGTGTCTGCAGGTCTCGTGTGTCCCCTGAACCCCACTTATGTGGCTGCTGAACCCACCCCCATTTTTTTAAAAAAAGAAATGACACAAATTTCAGGTGATATAATTTTTCCTCAAACCATGATCCCACCCCCATCCCACCCCCCAATCATAAGCCAGACTGTTGTAGCGGTTTGAGCTTTGGACTACATTCTTGCAGATCAGGGTTCTATTCTCTGCTTGGCCATGGAAACCCATCAGGTTACCTTTGGGTGCATCACACACTCTTAAAGCCCCCCCACAACCCATGATAGGTTCACCATAAGACTTGAGGCACATAGCAACAAAATGTGTGAAAAAATGCCCCCACTTCACCCAACAAACACCATAGAATCCTGTACTATGCCTCAATACTTCAACCTGCTTCTGTAGTCTCATTCAAAATGGCAACAGAAAGCAGCAGTATCACTTTGTGTCATGATTTTGAGAGGGACTGTGGATGAAAAACTGACAAATTGAAAATTGAGGTATTTGGGCTTTCTCAGGGAGAGTGCAACTCACAAGGGGGTATAGGGAAACTTTCCCTCTGCCTTTGATACAGTTGACCATCCTTGATGTATTGGTTCATTTAAAAAAAATGCCCAAGGTGAGTCTAGAATCAACCATCCTCTCCCCTTCCACTTCACTGTTATAACATACTAGCATATATACCCTGCATTGCCCGGGATTTTGTTTTCTCATAGATAATACTTGTTAGAAAGATTTGAGAGCCTGTATCTCTAATTCCCCAAATTGTACTTGTAATTTTCCCCCATATTCCCCAATCTAATCTGTATTCAGAGTTATCAACATAGAAAGGTTGGGTTCCGAAGGGAATACACTGCCCTCCTCCTTGCTGCTAGGTCTCATCTCCATAGCTACCAGAGTATTCCAGAGAGACGCAGGCCCAGGAGCTCTCTGGCTGAGAATTCTAAAGGCTCCTCCCTAAACTGCAAACCCCAGGTTCCATAGAATCTTCTTAGACAGCCAATCATAAGAGATCTTTGCCTGACACAAACAAACAAAATTGACCTTTATGTTAGATTACGGCTGTATCCTATGCATTCCCAGGATTTTTAGTTTGGGGAGACACTAGAATTCTCTGGGAGAGACTTCTAAATACCTCACCAAACTACAAACCCTAAGCTTCCACAGGAGGGAGCCATGGCAGTGAAAGTGATATCAAAGTGCTGCAACTCATAGTGTGTAAAGGGCCCAGGTACCACCTAAAGTAATGGCAATGAGATAAAGTCTCATTCTTGTTACCAAATTTAGTAACAAAACAATTAAACAACCCAGTTCAAAGATAAAAAAATAGTACTTTGGCCATTCTTTCCTTAGAGTGGCAGTGTTCTGAACTTGTTTTCATGAAAATAATTTGTTGCAGGTAAAACTGGTTTCTTCCAAGTTTGCAATTTCATTATGTTCAGTCCCTCTTAAACAGAATGTTTGTCTGCTGTGAAGGAATGTGCTGGGACTTCAAGTTCAGCTAACTTGTGCTCCCAAAGGAGGGATGGGTAACAAGAGTATAGGGTTTCCCAGGGGCAGCTGGTGCCTTCCATGTCAGTCAGACGGTGAATCTGTTGTGGGTTTTAGTCTGAACTTTAAAAGAGTTTTCCAAGATCTGGTCCCAAAGTAAATTCAGCACCTTATACATTTCTGTTGAAGTTCAGACTAAATCCCAGAAGTGAGGCCATGATCTCATTGACATGGAAGCCACGATAAACACTTTTAATCTGCATCCACTCTGAGAGAGGTATACTGAACATATTTTTCAGAGATAATCATGTTAGTCTCAAAACTCCTTTTTCTTGCCTTCCCTACTTTGTATATTGCAAATAAATCTCTTTCAAAAAGGAAGATTGGGCCATCTCAGAGTGCTATTCCCTCTAGAGTCGCCACTAAAACCCTTTAACAAAGACTATGTTATGGAAACAACAGTCTACAAATGTTAGAAATGAACAAATTGTTTCCTAGCAGTAACAGCAGTAAATCAGTACAAGCGTGACACGGCAAACACATCCTTCATCCCACTTGTGATTTGAGAGTGTTACTTTTGGCCATGGATGAAAGTAGGGAAGCCAAGCTGTTTGGGCTGGTTCCATTATTTGCAAAAGCCAAACGGTTTGTGCAGAACGCGTGGCTCAGTTTCCACCCCTAGAAAAAAAGTCTTATCTTTGGCTTCATTCATGGAAAAAAAAGTCATTTGCAAGGATGTTGTTGCTTTCTTTCAGTCCAAGGTCAAACCATGCAACTGTCTGGCATGGGGACTATCGTGTCTGGGCCCTAGTGCTACAGAGGAACCCATCAGGCTGCTCATAAAGTCCAGATTTTTTTCCCCCTAAAAAGAAATGCACAGAAAATGTTTTTTTAAAAAATAAATAAATAATGAAATCTCCATTCTGGGTAAACCAAAAGTGTTGGATATCTGTCTTGCTGTAAGGGCACAGGAATCTTGTCCAAAATTCCAAAGGTGGGAGACATAAGGTTAAATCCTCTTGCTAGTCTTAATTTTCGTCCAAACTTTGCTCCTCCAGATGTTCTGGACCTCATCTCCCAGAATTTTTGACTGTTGGCCAAGCTGGTTGGGCCTTCTCAGCAGGATCAGAGTTTGGGTACTGCTGAGCCAGACCCATTCAATCAAAATGATTTACATGTGTTCATCATTCAACAACTGAATCAATGTGTTGACTGTACAGTGACCCCTCCATGTTTGTGAGAGTTTGGGGCACAGAACCCTCACAAAAATGGAAAAACTCCAAATAAGCCTCCCTACCCATGTTCTACCTCTCACTTCCTTGCCTTTTGCCCTGGCATGTGAGCACACTTTCTTCATGCCCGGCAAAATGAAAGGAAATGGAACAGGGAGTTCTGCAAAGGAGAAGGAAGGTGCGTGTATGCCTTCTCTCTCATTCTTTTGCCTTTGTCTCAGTGTGCATTCTCAGTACTGGGGCAAAACACAAGGAAATGGAGGGGGAGCTCTAAGTGGGGGAAGGAAGGTGCACATGTGCCTTCCCCCCTTATTCCTTGCTTTTGTCTTGTGTGCAAGAGGGAGCTCTGGAGGAAGCCTTCCTTCTCTGCACCTGGCAAAATGCAAAGGAATGGGAGGAGGAAAAATGGAGGGGAGGCATGCATGCACCATTGAAATAATCAAATTTGTGAAGGTCAAACCTGTGAATATGGAGGGAGGACTATAGTTGCAATTAACCAATAGGTTTTAGGCCACAGCTTGATTTTCAGGGTAGTGAATATTAGAAACTGTCAGTAAGATCAGCAATAAAACACTGTAGAATATCGTCAAGAGATCTCAGAAGAGGACCAGGACTTTTCTTATTAGCATTAGATTTTCTAGTTAGCATGGCTAACTGGGGAACTATGTTAAATGTAGCCCCCAAATGTAACTTTTCTAATGGCAGCTGATGGTTTCGTGTCAGTAGAGCAATGAATCTGCTTGAAGTGTTAGGTCATTTCCGCACCAGATTGTTAAGAGTGTTGTTATTCTACTTTCAACATCCTATGGAATCCTGGGCTTTGCGATTTAGGGAGGTGGATTTAGAATTCTCAGCCAGGGAGTCTTTGGACTCAGTAAACTACAAACCTCAGAATTCCACAGGATGTTGGAAGTGAAATAATAGCACTCTACAATCTAGTGCAGAAATGGCCCAAGTTTGCTGTTGAAGAGTGTACTGTTACTTCCAATTAGTTTTCTTTGTAATCTTTTTCATGGGAGGGGTTGATCCCCATTCAGATTCAACTGTAAAATTAAAAGAAAAGAAAATCCTAACCAAAAAAAATAACAAAAAAGTACAGTACCTGCCACTAAAAACCTTTCTGCAAGGGTAGCTTTTCATTTATGAAAACAAACAAATACAAGACACTCAGTACAATCCTACTTGTATCTTCTTAGAAGTAAGTCTCACTTATTCCAATGGTCTTACTCTCAGGTAGAGCATACAATTGCAGCCTCTATCTAGTAAGGCTAGTGCCCTCTCTCCCATGAGCAGCCATGCCTGTACCCACTTCTGTTTACAAGGCAATAATACACCAGCTGCCAGTCCTTTACCGAACCCACAAACAGTTGCCACCTAGAGGCTTTGCCTTATAAGCCCTGCCTCTGGCTTAACTCCATACAGGCTGCTTCACCGGGCAAGCATTATTGCATAGTCATAAGTATCTGTAGTTCAGTGCCTTCCTTTAGCTGCTTTACCAGGGAAGCATCAATGTAAAGTCAACATCCAGGCGAGTCCCCTCCTGATGTCCTGCCACTCCTTTTGGGCAGTCTTCAGTCTTCTTTGTATACTTTATCATAGTCTACATTGCATAACTTTACGTATACTTAACCATGTAGCTAAGAAACTCTATTAGTGAATTGCAAAGATGCCTAACAAGACATCAGCAAGAGTTTCCTGATATGCACCAGGATCTACTGACCCATATCAGCACTCCCTAGCTGCTGTTCCAGTGCACAATGGGACTCATGTGCATTGGCCCTGATGCATGCTGGTCTGGTTATGCATTGGTCCCAATGCACATCACTCATTTTGCCAGCTCCCCTACATGACACCAGCCACTTCCTGAATACTGACATTTTGGAAGTGCCCAATTTTAATTCTTACAGACATAAGTAAACTTCATAAGATGCAAGGCCCTAACAGGATTTGGGACATGTTACTCTTCTTCCCCATTCAGGCTGTTCAGTACTTTGTCAAGCCTGTAATACACCTGACTCCCTGTCATGCCCTAATCCCAGGACCCAGTGTGACGAACCCAAGGGGGGAGGCATATTCTGCAGAGCCACCCTAGCAACAAAGGGGATTTAATTTGATTGACTGCTGACTATAGAACCCAGGTTAGCCAGAGGAAGGGGCTAGGTGGGGGAATTCAGCATAACAGTTAAATAACTGAAACAGGATTTTTTTTTAAAGAGAGTTCCATCTGTGAATTTGAGGAGAGAAGAGAGAGGTAGAGATAGAGAGAGTGAGAGAGTTAGGGAAGTGTTTGCTGGTTTAGAGCTGAAAGTGTTTTGATGTTTGATAACCTTTAAATGCCAAACACCTTTCCCCCTGTCAGTTTGTCCAGTAAAGATTTTAGTATATTTTTTGTAAAAAGCTATCTTATAAAGTGTTTCTTTGGATTTGGATCAGTTACGCATGCTACCACCAGTGACCCATTCATTGGATAAACCTGAAATAGCTTTGCTCTATATCTACAAGGGTGTGGGTTTAGGGTAAGCAATAGAGAGAAATGTCGAAGAGGGAGCCAGGGAGTGGTAAAGATATAGAAGGATGCTGCTTCTCCAGGAAGGGAAAATTTAAGGCAGACCTGATCTCCATGTTTTGACACCAGATGCAAATGCATCCTCCCCAATGGTACCCACCTAACCCACCTAAAAACTATGTCCTGAGGGTCCAAATTATTTTATATCAAACATAGTGAGCCATAGAGATCTACTGGAAAGACACATAGGCAGTGGAGCTATGGGGATAGATCAAAAGAGTAGCCTGTTTTCTGTCATGCATCCTAGATGAATCTTGCAAATGGTTCACACAGACCATCCCAGACTCACACAGATGATTTGAATGGATTTTCAGTGATAACAACACCAACAGGAGACAATAGGTCTCTGGGATCAAATTAACATGTCAAACAGCCAGGGATGTGACACCTTGAGGTATGCATCCCTGGATGAGAAACTCATCTTGCAGGAAACTACAAGGATGTTTGGCTGTATTTTCTTTGAACTACAAAGCTGAAATCCATCTTCATAAAACTGCAGCCATCTGTTCCCCAGGACATTTTTTTCAGCTCTGTTTACCACTATAACCAGCCCCTTTTTTCTCCTTTTTTTCAGAGTTCTCCCAGATTCGCAAACAATGCTGCTGGTAAGCTCCCCTCAGCCTCAAAAGGCGTGGCTGAGATCGGCTTTTCGCTCCTTTTCTCCCAGCTGAAGACTTCTGGATTGGTATAGTATTACCCCAAAACCCTTATGACTCTTTCTCTCTTCATTTTCACCTCTTCCTAAATTTCCATAGTCTTGTATGCTTGTTGGAGTGAGTGCAGCTGAGTGATTGTATGGATTTTAAAATCTATGTCAATAAAATACTTAATTTGAACAGTTAGCCTGATTCTCTGTGATCCAACTCTGTAAACACTGGGCAAAAGATCTTTAATTACCCTGCCCTCTTTGCATTGCTAAAGCAGTGTTCATAGCTAATTTTCCCCACAAGGGATAATTTTGACAGGCGTTGGGAATCCCCCTAAGGGATCTGCAGCAAGCAGGGTGAGACCAACAACAAAAACACACAGATATGAACAGGACAATACTTACTTCAGCTCAGTATAGACAAGAAAAGGAGAGCCCACCAGCTTCAGAGAACTTATATAGGGAAGTCTCACTAATCAGGCAAACAGCTGGGAGAGGCTTCTGGTCAATAAATAACCAGAGGTGGGCATCACTGGCAGGAAGTGAGTGGTGTCTTCTTGTTCCCTCTTTTCCATGCACCACCACATCCTGCAGCTAGTCTTTTGCTTCACTGACTCGTCCAGGTAAGGATTTCCCCCATAGTGAGTTCTTTGATTCCTCCATGCTCCAGCTAGAGCCTGCTTCCTTTCCTTATCCAAATCTCTTTTCTTTGTCCCACAGCGAAAGTAAGGAGGTGCAGACACCACCACCAATAATATAATACCAGTGTGAAAACCAGTCTTTTATGGCAGATAACAGATGACAGATTCAGGAGGGGGAGAAAAACTCCCCAGCCACAGAATCTCTTTAATCCTAGTATTTACATTTTTACTGAAATTCCTGATTTGTGTTCCACACCTTCGGAGAGGCCAAATTTTAAATTTACTCATTATTTTCTTCCTAATAAAACTGGAAGTGTTTTCTTTTCCCTCTAGGATGTTGTGAAAGCAAAGCAGAAGGAAAGAGGGAGAAAGAGAAAGAAGACAAGCCTGTGTCTATTTGGGTTCCTAGATTAGTGATTTGTTGGATAGAGTCGGAAAGGTTAGTTCTAAAAATAATTAATTGAAAGTATTGTTCCAAGTAACATGGTCACTTAAGCACTCCCCCATTCCAAAAATGAGGGCATGCATCAATAAATACTTCATCAATGCACAAGAGATGTACCACGTGAAGTCTGAAACAGCTTTCTCTGCTAGTGATACCAGAACTTGGCAGAATGGAATCTTATGTTGCTAAGAGGTTCGTCATGGCCCCCTACTAATTTTATATGTGTGGCGAACTGGTCTTCCATTTTGTATGTACTAAGCAATTTTGTATGTACTCTGCTTGCAAGGATATTGGGAAAGAAAAAAGACAAAGTTCACACAAAAATAATTCCATGGAATAGCCTGCCTCCAGGGATTTGGTTATAGAATCATAGAACCCTAGAGTTGGAAAGGACCCAAACGGCCATCTAGTCCAACCCCCCCCTCCCCCGCCACACAGGAATACACAGAGCACTCCTGAAAGATGCCTATCCAGCCTCAGGCTCCCTAGTTTAAAAAGGACTACTTCTACTCTAGATCTCATTGGACTGCAGCTCCCATAAAACCAATTCAAAATAGTCTATCAATAAAGAATGATGGGAGATACGGTCTAATACATGGAAGTATTGACACTGTACAGTTATAATGCTTTGATTCCACTTAGGGGTCATGGAATTCATTCAGTTTTGTAGAAACTTGGGAACTTTCTTGTGAGGTACATAGAATTCTCTGCCTGATTGCTATAGTTCAGAGCATACAGTAGCACTCAGATTACAAATTCCAGCTTTCAATGGGATGTATCCATGACACTTAAGTGGTATAAAACTGCTATAACTGTGCAGTGTGGATGTACTTCTAGTTTAGAAAGTCACTGAAAAGTTCTGCTGTTTTTCTCTTTGTTTGTAGTTATCCATTTTGCTTGGGCAATAAATCCTGGGGATGATCCAGAAAACCATGAAGGCATTCTTCTTAGAGATAGAAAATGTATTTACCATGATTTGTTTCCTGGCTGAATACTGGGTTTCTCAACACTCAGGAACATCAGTTGGGGAGAACAGGAACACCAGGGATGAGAAGTGTTCAGTTTTTGCTTGGAATTTGCTAATTCCAAAGTGTTTGGGGAAATTATTTTACACGTGGGTTCTCTGTGTGAAAATTGTGGGGTTTTTTCCCTACAAAAAACAAAACAAAACAAAAACATCCTGATGCACAATCAACACCGCACCCCAAACAAAACTGAATCCAGACAACCAGATTGTTTTTTTGTGCAAAATTGCTGTGTGCATGTGTGAAACAGGATTCTTGCACACACACACACAAATCTGTGTGACTCATCTTTCAGTCAAGATTGCCATTTTTTTCCTGCAGAACAAAAACATCAGCCTTGCATGCCCACACACATGCAAAATGCCAGAATATATTTCTCTATATAATTTCCTGAATCACTTCAGCATGTGCGAGTACCAGATAAGAACTGCATCAAAATTTCATATTCTTTGCAGCAGAGTTAAAAGTGAGGAAATTATAGTGGTCCCTTGACTTTTGTGAGGGTTCAGGGTACAGAACCCTTGTGAAAGTTTTAAAAAAGTGAATAACTCTCCTTTGCCTGAGTGAGCACTCCCCTTCCCATTCCCTTACAGGGCTCCCCTTGTTCCTTGCCCTTTTGACCAGGTGCACCTGCCTTATAGGCCATTTCCGCATGAGTCTGTTATAGTGCGATGATCCCACTTTCAACCTCCTACGGAATCCTGGGGTTTGCAGTTTCGGGAGGGGCTGAAACAGTCTCATGTGGAAATGGCCCTAAGCCATGCACCCAGATAAAAGGCAAGCAAATGAGAGGGGGAGAATGGGGGGGAGGAAGGCTCATGTGCACCTTTCTTTTCTGTGAGTGCAGCTTGCTTGCTTTTTGTCTGGATGTGAAGAAGGAAGGCACAGTGTGCCCAGGCAAAAGGCAAGGGAATGAGAAGGAGAAGCGGGCAGGAGGCAAGCAAGCACCTTACAAATAATCAAATTTTCAAACGTCAAGCCCGAGAACGTGGAGGGAGGACTGTATTTGCCTTCACTTGCAAAGATGGAACAGTCTACGAATTTTATCCTGAATTCTGCTCACATCATTGAATATTCCTGCCACCTCCTTTCTGTTTCACCCCGCCCTATTATGTCTGACAATTGAGGATGGGCACTCTAGAATGAGATGAAGTGTAGCTCACATGAGTCACATAACTTGTGAATATATCGGACTAGCTTGTGTTGCCCTCCGTCTTGCAGGAGGGCTTTAAAAGAAGAGGAAGGAGGGACTCATGAAATAGCAATGTTAACTTTTAGCACTTGATAGGTCTCTCTCTTCCATGCTCGGTTTGTAGCCATCATTACCAAACAAAACAGAACAAAACGAAAATGGTCCTCCATGAAAATACAAGAAGCCCTATTATTAGCTGATGTCTTTGTTGATGACAATTGCATTAGCACTCATAAAGGAGGCTGGCTGTGTTAAGTTCAGTAATTATCCTCTGAAAGGCCTAACTAGTCAATTAGAAGCCACCTTGGTGCATGCACGCATATGTTGACAATATTCGCTCTCATCTGTTACTGTCATTCCCTATTCTTCTTTTGCCCGCTTTGCCCATTTCCTTAGCCTGACCAGAGAAGCCCTATTCCCTCAGGAGTGTGCCTGGCAGCTGTGCGATTCCAAACTCGATGTCTGGAATGGGTCGGGAAGGACTAGTCTCCCAGACGACAGTACTTCTTTTGGGAAAAGGCCATGCTATGCTGCTCAGATTTGAGGATTAATCCTGAATTCCAGCTTGACGGGCTCTTT
The DNA here is from genome assembly GCA_948474755.1 of Ctenosaura bakeri. Classification (NCBI taxonomy): domain Eukaryota; kingdom Metazoa; phylum Chordata; class Lepidosauria; order Squamata; family Iguanidae; genus Ctenosaura; species Ctenosaura bakeri. Next base: position 591,002 of record CAOLHI010000388.1, read on the forward strand.
AATGGCACCTGAGTTGCAAATCTGGCATGGAAACAGTTTGCTGATGGATTAGGTGGCCTTTTGCAATGACATTTCTATCTGACCTACCTGGAATATCTCAACCTTTGCTAACAATTACTGGTGTCTATGTTTGTTGGCAGGGGGGGTTGAATATATCAAGAGACAGATATATTACTGTCAGATTTCTTTGCTTAGTGATGACAGCCTGGATCCTATTGGTTAGTCTCAACTAAGCTAGAATAGATTTATTGAATAAACGGTTGGATGTCAAATCAACACTTTATTATTTTATTAAAATATTAATGTCTTCTCCTCTGTCTAAAGATCTCAGGGCTTATGTGAATCCTGTTGATATGTGTGTGTGTCTCTGTGTGTAATTTTTATTAATAAAAATATATACCCTACATAAATAAATCAACATCAACATATTTCTTATTTAAAAATTTTTCCATTATACAATCATGGGGCAATAGAGTTGGAAGAGACCACAAGGACCAAGATGTCATGTGGAAGCTATGCCAAGCTTGCTTTCTCCTGCTGCCAAGTCTAGGACATGGAGCAATGGCTTCAAACTTTAGATTCCATCTAAACATTAGGAAGAACTTCCTGACAGAAAGGGCAGTTTGACAGTGGAATATGCTGCTTCCAAGTGTGGTGGAGTCTCCTCCTTTGGAAGTTTTTAAGCAGGCACTGGATGGCCACTTGGGGGGAATGCTCTGCTGGTGTATTCTGCACGGCAGGGGGTTTGACACAATGATTCTAGTGGTTTCCTCCAACTTTATGATTCTAATATATATTTATTTTTCAAAGTAACATTCTTACTATGAGATTACAGCCCCCTTGCTGTAGGTATAGTTGCCAGTTCAGGATGGTCCTAGACCATGAGGTTTCCGGTGACCAGTTCAGGATCATCCCACACTCTGAGATTTCATTGCCTTTATGCATTAACTACCAACCAAATTTGCTTACAGCTTTTCACTCTCTCACACACCACATTTTCCTTTTTAGATATTCGGAGGTTTGCAGTTTAGGGAGTGGCATTTAGAATTTTCAACCAGAGAGCTCTTTGGCCTCAGTAAACTACAAACCCCAGAATTCCACTGGATATTGAAAGTGGAATAATAGCACTATAACAGTGTATTACAGAAATGGCCTAAGACAGCAAAAGATGATGAAAAATGGAAGACAAGCCCCTAATTTGAGATCGGAAGGGAGGAAGGAAAGGGTAGAGGAGAAATCAACAGCAGTAACATTTTAGCTCAACCCTCTTAATAACATACTCAGCTGAGAACCAGCATCTGCCATATAGCTACAATGTCATGGCTACAGTTAGTCTCCCACACCCTCAAACCCACTTTAAAATCCAGGCAGCTATACTGAGGGGCACGATTCTGTGATGCTGAAAAACAGGGCACTGAAGGATGATGCATTTGTCCATCTTTTGTCAGTTAGTAGTAGATAAGCAGAAGAAGGGACCCCAGCACAGTTCTGTCACAACTCCTTATTGCCTTGCTGCTCTCTAGCAGATGGGGGCTGGACATGTCATCCTTCAGTGTCCCATTTTCTGTACCACAGAATTCTGTTCTTTGGTATGACTGCCTGGATTTCAAGATGGATTTGGGGGCATTTCCAGTTATGCCAATGGTGCCACAATCATAACTACGTATACTAAAGAGCTACAAGGGCATAAGTCTACTTATGACCTCATAACTGCCTCACAAGATGCCAGCCACTCATCTGTTACGAGACCAGAACATCAGCTTCTCTCTACTGCCCTTAGCAGATCTTCTTAATAATTCTTCATGTTTCTTCAGTAGCCCTCATTTGTCTCCTTCTGCCATTCTCATGATCACTCCCTGCTTTACATTTATCCAATACTAGTGACTGCTGACTGTCCTGGTGAAAACAGAAAGGTGGCCATGTTAGGCTTTGTCAAAAACTTATTAAAATAATCCACTTACATCTTTATTGAAAGAGCATACATTTCTTTTATGAGCTATTGACTTTCATCAGATGTTAGAGTGGAACTGTCGGCTGAAAGTAATCAGTTAATGGGATGTTTGTACTTGATCTTTCTCATACTTTAAGAGACTAGGGCCATTTCCGCACTAGACAGTTATAGTGCTATTATTCCACTCTCAACATCCTATGAAATCCTGGGGTTTGCAGTTTAGAGAGGGGCCTCAGGGCCCCTCCCTACTGCAAACCCCCGGATTCCATGGGATGTTGAGAGTGGAATAATAGCAATATAACTGTCTAGTATGGAAATGGCTTAAGGTATGAATGCTTCATCCACACATTTAATGTATAAAATGAGAAGAGTGGGTTTTTTTTTAAAGTTTTTGTACTGGCGAACTATGGAAGAAACCACAATATTATTTCTCTCATCAAAATATGGATATCTTGACTTTCCATCCATTCAAGTAGAAAATCGACTACTTCTCTTAGCTGCTATCACCAACAAAGAAAGGTAATGCAAGATATAGGGGAAACTTTGGTAATCTGGAGGACAAGATTTCCCCATATAAACCTACTCATGAGACAGAAGGTGTTCTGGGTCTTGGACATTCATGGGAAACAGGGATTCTGAGCTCCTTTGCCCAGCCAACAAACAAGCTTCCCTAGAGACTGTGAGTCAGGCAGCACCCCAACACCCCTCAGTCTCTCCCAAAGTCTCCATGCATCAGTCTCTTTGTCTCTCTCTGTGCCTCATGGCATGCTGAGTTTTCATAATATCTCACCTGAGAGAATCTGAAAGCTTCCAAGCTTCTGCCCAAACTGGTCATCCTCACAGAGCAATTGTCTCTTGAGATCTCTGTTGCTCCTCTGGGATGCTACAGCTTAAAACCATCACATCATTAACCCTTTGTTTACCTGGAGGAAAGACTATGCCTCTCAACTGTGTTACCTAGATAATAGCAAATCCTATTATCACACACCTCCAGGTGTAGCCGGCCAGTACAAAGAGTTGATTGAGATGGGTGAATGGTTGGAGTTCAAGGGATTGTTGGTATTCAGATCTTTGTGCTCTCTTATTGGCAAATCACATCATGCACACTTCCTTTTGGACTATCCAGACCTTTTTCCTGACATATACAGCTTTTATTTTCCCTATACCACATTTACTCCAGCAAGTTAAAAGTACTACATTCTTGCTGAGATCCTACCTCAAGGATGAACATAACTTCACACTCACAAAGTTAAGTGATGATTGTGCATTAGTGAACTACAAATCTGTGCCACTGAGTGTGCAAACAAATGCTAAATGTATGATTGCATTGCCTACTGAACAAGTGTATGAACACGGCTTGATGCTCATTGGCACCACATGTGCAAAGGCACTACATTTTCAGTTGTGCTTCTATAAGTTTCAACTGAATACAGACATTGTGCCATGGCTAAAAAGGGTGCAAGCACATATGTAAGGGAATTTAGGCATGTGTAAACCACTTCTCAGCTGTGGTACTTACCCCAGATGTTTTTTCTTATACTGCAGACAGTTCCTTTCACCAAGCACATGCTTCTCTTGTGTTGTAGCAATGATGATAAAACCATGGGTGTATTACCCTGTATGTTGGGGGTCCCAGGAGGGGAGCCCAAATCACCAAATAAAAACACAAGATGGGGGAAATTAGACTCGAGCACTCTCTCAAACTAACAAGAGTTAGGGTAACTTTAGCTGGGATCTTTTACCCTATGTCTACAGCGTCAGATCAGAGAGCGGTTAGACAAGTTATAAAGCAACAAATAATATCTTTATTGGAAACAAACAACACAAAAGACATGACATACACTAACTAACTGAGAAATAGAAATGGAGAGTTTCGGGGGAATGGGAATGGGGGAATACAACACCTTTTCTCATAGTCCTGGAGTGAAGTGGAAGTTGCAGGGAGGAAAGCTCAGCGTGGTTCACTGAGGGGGTGACTCGCTGGACAAACCGACAGCAAGGCTGGATGAAACTCAGGACCGATCCAAGCAGTCCAGACTCAGTTATTGGGAACTGAGGGGAAAGCATCCCTGGACAGAGCGGCAGCAAGGCTAGATGGAAGTCCAAGTTGATCCGAGAAGTCCTTGGAATTGGGGACTTTTTATAGGGTGGACTGTGCCTACAGGTCATGCCATGCTCAGTAAGAACAAAGGAAATTTGGAGCAGGACAAAAGCATTGGAAAAGGTCAGGCTTTACATGATGATCTTAGCGCTGGATGACAATAGTATGGTCAGTATGCAAATAGCCCAACATAAAGGACTGGCTCGGCACTCGGCCGGGCATCTTTGTGTAAAGTTGTGCTGAGCAAGGCAGGTTTGCAAGAAGGAATGGTCCCTGAAACATCGGAGAGGCATTAAGTTGCCTGCCTGAATGGGGTTTGGAATGTACAACCATTAACAGCCATGCCTATTATGTGCTCGTCCGGTGGCCCTTGCAAACATGTGGAGTAGGGTGGCAGAGAAAGGTCAAATAAAGGCCAAATTATTTGATATCAAGAGATATCTAGTGCTCTCACCAGACATAGCATAACCATGGTAACAGGTGTGCCTCCCCTACAACAACTCTTCCTTTTCATCTTCTTCTTGCCCAGTTTCCTACCACTGCTCAGACTAACTCCTATTATAATACAGTGTGACCTCTGCTGGTGCGACCTTTACCCACAGGAATGTGAGATTATATGAAGCCTTGTGTCCCATTATCATCAATGGATGCACTGGGTGACCAACCACACTGGTGCAAGTGTGTGCACATTGGGTCCATTGATGGTAATGGGATGGAGCATTCATGTTTTCTTCTACATGATGTTTCCTGAAATGAAACCCCTGCATATATAGAGGGAGTACTGTACAGTTACAAAAACTAAAGGCATGGACAACAGTTAAAACCATACTTCAAATTTAAAATACTTGTCTTGAATAATAAAAAAAACTCCAACATATTTAGAAATCATGTGGGAACATAAAAGTCTTAACCTGTCTCTAAAAACAGAGCAATGTGGTGCCAGGTGAGCTGCCACCCTTGATATCTCACAATCCATAAATTACACTCTGAAGTAGATGGCTGTGTTTATTTGTAGCAAAACAGGCAACACAGCACACTTCTTCTGAAGTTGTTGAGACTAGAGCATACATGGAGTTCCCAGGTTTTATACCTTCACATACAAATTTTAGGTGCTCAAATATGATAAATTTAACATCACCCCACATCTTTAGACAATTCCCAGACTTGCAGTTTTTTTACCCTTCTTTTATCCTTGGGGCAGGAACATATTTCCTGCCACTTATCTTTAGACGCTTTGAGTTCCCAAAACACCTTTTGGTACTTTTGATTTCACCTGCTCTCATCTTCTCCCTATCCACTGGATATATTGTAGCAATGGGCAATAATGCAATTAATCATTTGACACACTGGAATACACAAGCAAGGTTCAAAGAGATGCAGGCTATTTCTGCACTATACTGTTACAGAGCTATTATTCCACTTTCAACATCCTGTGGAATTCTGGCATTTGTAGTTTACTGAGGCCAAAGAGCTCTCTGGCTGGGAATTCTAAATGTCCCTCCTTAAACTGCAAACCCCAGGATTCTGTAGGATGTTGAAAGTAGGATAGTAGCAGCATGACAGTGTAGTGCAGAAATGGCCACATTGTTACTATCAACAATTAACACTTGATACTTTGTAGTGCTCTAACTAAACTCTAACATTCCCTGTAGTGACTGTCTTATATATTCCAATGCACATCCAGCAGATCCACTATGACAGAAGCTATACATCATGACAGTTTCTCTTGGAAAAGCATTCCAGAGGGGGCACCACTGAAAAAGTGCTGTCTTATGCATTCTCTCTCTCTTTCTCTTTCTCTCTCTGACGTCTACCATGGAAGAGGTGGAAAGGATTTGTGACCCTCCAGATTTTGCTGGATTCCAATTCCTCTCATTAATATTAGGGTTGGCCTGGGTCTGATTCTCAGGGCCTTGACTCTCTTCTCTAGCCATCAGATCAAGTGGGAGGAATCACTGGGTTAGAGTGTCTCCTTGAAAAGTGTGTGTACATTGATGTTTCTTCATTTGTGAGACTATGGCCCTTTCTGCATGGCATTTTCCATGCAAAAGGGTGCCTGGAGCATCACGCGATTGTGAGGAGCGATCTGCATGATGCACTCACAATTGCATGACGCTCCAGGGTAGGGCAGGTGCCAATCGTGTACCTTTTCATTTTCGGCTAGAAGCCAAAAATGGTGCACGATTGTGCATTGCTCCCGGGCCCCACACACACTTACCTGGCATGCAGAGCCTCCGGAGCTGTGCTGGTCATGCTTCCTGCCCCAGCGCAGTGCAGGCTGCACTGCGGAAGGAAGAGGTGGGTCTCTCACGAGAGCAGGCAGCTCGTGCGGAGCCAAAGGACCCCAACGAGAGAGCCTCTCGCCGGTGGCTGCTTGCGCGATCCCCGCACCCCAGCACCAGAAGAAAGTAAGGTGAGGAAAGGGCCTATGTTTTTTATTTGAGTGGTATCTTCCGTGCAACTATGGTTGATGCTTAATGTATCATGATTAATGACATCTACAATGGCTGCACACTATAACTTCACCTTTGCTACATCGCCAAGGCTCACCCTCATGACATCCCAATGGAGGTCATCCTCAAGACACATGTTTTAGGCCTGATACCTCAGGGCCTAGGCTAGTCCTGGAAATGACTGTCTTACTCACCACTGACTACATGTCAAGAGAAGGTATCATCCAACAATCCCACTCTCACTCTAAAATTCCCACAAAGAACAGTCAGAGACTGGAAAAAGAATGATCCTTCCACCCACATACCCGCCAACATTTCACAGATGAAAATGGGGGGGGGCACACAGCCAAAATGGATTTTTCCATTTTGCAAAAATTGCATGAGCTCAATACTTGGGGATGGGATGGCAACAGGTCAGCAATGACATTGAGTGAAAGCACTACCTGCCAACTGGTGCCATCCTGTCCCAGAAGCAGCACAGCCCTGTTATGCAGAAATAGCTTCAGTCTGAAGCAATTTAAGTAAGCTGAGGACAAAAGGGGAAAGCAGGAGAGAAAAACTAGAGCATTTTAAAAGAAGCTGAAAAAAAATGGCCTGCCAGAGGGTTAATCCCTGCTGAATTGTGACAGTTGGAGGGTATGTGAATATCATTATGACACAAAGTCTTCTGAGTTGGTATGCTGTCGTGCTCTCTGCTACTGCAAAGGGAAAGTCTCTGAAGTATTTGCCATGAACAGAATTCCACATGCCCAGTTCAATCCACACTGACAAACATGTGTAACAATGACTTAAATTGTCCAAGCTTGGTCTGGGCTGGCAGCCAGGAGAGGCTGATAACAAACACAGGTCAGAAACTCAATGGTAAGTCAAGTGGTCAGTTTACTGAAGAAAGGAAACAGCTTTGCAAATGAGAAGCAATAATGGTCCCAACAATGTCCATAAATCAAGGGCAGGCAAAAGCAAACACAAGTCAAAGGCAGAAACATGGGCAAGGGCAGCAAAACAGAAGTATGTACAGGAGAAATGGTCAGTTGATTGCTAACAAAGTCTAGAGGGGAAAGGCTCAGTTCTTATAGGCTCCAGGGTCAGTGCAGCTGGTGCCTAATTAATTGGTGCTTGGCATAAATTTGCTGAGAATGACGCAAGAGACCCTTTTGGTGTCTACGCTGGGCAAAGGTAGGCACGGCTAGATTATTCTCTGTGTCAGAGTGAGCAGGGCTCCCTGCTGGGGCTGACACTTCTGTCCCTGGGGCGAATGGTGGTACTGTCTGCTCTGCAGGTTCTGCTGCAGCAGTCTCTGTGCCAGGGCTCAGAGCAGGTTCTGCTGCCTCAAACTCTGAGTCTGAGCCTAGGTCCTGAAAGCCCATGACATAAATTCTATTGTTATTCCAGAACAAAACAGAATCACTACATCAGTTGGAAATACCTAAGTATTGATTCACTTCTCAACAACTGATTCAGCAGATCTACTGCACTCACAGCCTGTGTCCCAATTTTCCTCTCAGTCACTCCTTCCATGCTCTACTGTTCACCAGACAAGGCTCCAGAAAAGAATTTTGTGTGCTATGAGGGCTGAATACATATATACCTAATGTTCCCCAGGTGGCCATTTAAACTATAGCTAAATAATGTTTCTTAGGCACTGGTCGTCATTCTGCTGAATAAATACCAGCTATTAGGAGAACAGATGTGTTGCTTTACTCTTTCTAATGTTTCACTATTCTGTTTCATAATTCTACTGCATATTTGCCTGAAAAGATTTCTTTCTTTACCTTGTTGTCAAAAGTGACTCCATTCCTTCAGAAGCTATGAGGCCAGACTTCAGAACAAGTCTCTTTTTTCAATTACCAATTTTCATATACCTTTAAATTTAAATTAAAGGCCCTTTAAGATGAGAATTAAGGGCTTTGGCCCACAAACCAGGCTATTTCTTCTCAATTAGCAGTAGAGGTGAAAGGGCCTTATCAAAGTTTATTTGTTCATATCAAAGCTCCTTTTTGATCTCCTGAAAGGGATTGGTGAACACACAATTAAGAAATTCCTCCTATGTTTCTTCCCCCAAAGGACAGAAAGCAACCTGCTAGGGTCTATTAGCATTTCAATATATTTTTCACCTCAGGAAATGAATTGGTTTCCCAGCTTAATTTAGCAAAAAAATATTTCATGCGCATGAGTATCCACATCATGTTTCAAGGCCTGCCACATCAGAGGCCTACTGTATTCTGTTTATTCTCTTGGGGATTGAGCAATCAGAGCAATGCATTAGAGAGGTCAAATATATAACCATTTCAACACTTGGGAGAGGCTTTGTCTTGCAAGGGGCCTCTAGACCCACTCAGTTGGCTCTTGGGCTTGCAAACAATCCATCTGAATATCCTGCAAGCATTGGACCTTTCAAATTTGCTCCAATGAAATAGGAAGGTAGGCCAGGGCATGTAGATTCAGTGTAGGGAAAGCGCAACCATCAGTTCACATGTGTGATCCTTGAATCCCA